>CP142452.1:73011071-74215000 GCA_038049695.1 Cinnamomum chago
ATTGACCCCTGGCTACCAGAATACTGGCCTGAGTGTGCTCCAATAGAGAAAGTGGAGGAGGCATACTTGGGCGGCCGGAATACAGTTTTGGGTTGGAACCACATTGGACGCGGCCTCAAATTCATTTTAAATAACGGCTTGATGTTTGGGTCCGGTTTTGACTTGGTGCCTATTTTGTTGGTTCTAAACCTGATTCTTATCAGAAAGCCCGGATTTGGTTACAGAACCGGATCCACGTAGAGGATTATAATCTAGTTTCAAAACTAATCAGTTCTAATTTGACATCAATTTTTTCTTAAAATAAGCATATCATTCAACTTATATAAGCGTATCAAATCTATTTTCTCTAGTATTATATATAAAAATTGTCCAAAAAATTGATTTTGAGATACAATTTGCAATATCAAATACCAAAATATCGGATATAAAGTTAAAATTATATGTCTTCAGAATAAGACTCATATATCAATTAGAATTTAAATTAGATTTCGAATTTAGAACATGACGATCTATGAATCGAAACTTAAAATAAATTAGGTTTCAGATATAGAAAAGGTCATATATGAATTAGAACATAAAATAGGTTTCGGACTTGATATTTTTCGGGTGTGAACTTCCAGATGATTTGAGAATCAAATACCTTTGCAACCCACCATGTAAGTAAAAAATAAAATAAAATAAAATAAAATAAAATAAAGCACACATGAAACACGACGTCATGTCTGTATCGTAGTCGTTGGTGAATGTATATATACATATACATATTCATACCAGCGTGCATATTCTGACCTAATCCACACACAAGACGCGTTTGCCTTCTTCTCCAACCCTTCTCCTCACCTAACCCTAATTCACATCCAATTCACCCCAAATTCACCTTCTATCTCATCTAATTCAACCCTAATTCAAATAGATCGTCTCCTATTCTTTTCTTCTTCTTCTTCTTCTTCTTTATCTCTCGCTAGGGTTTCGACAATTCCTCCGACGATCAAGATCTGCTTCATCTCCCTTGCCTGTTCCTCACCAAAGGTTCATCAAGGTAAGCGATCGCGATCGGCCTTTAATTCTAGGGCTTGATTTGTCGAATTGGAGGTTTCGATTACCACCGAGACGAGATCTAGGGCTTCCTGTCTTGGATCTAAGGTTTCCTTTTGATTCCAGTTCGATCGGGTTAAATCAAAGGCGATCTATTTCTTTTCGTCTGATCTTTCTGCGATTGGAATTTCTGGACTCTTAACATCATATAGTTGGATTCAAATATCGGGTTTTTTTGGCTTGATCTCTGTCTCTTCCGTGTTCTTTCCCGGTTGAATTCTGATCATTTTGTGTGTTTAGCTCTGCCCCTTTTCTTCTTTGGATTTGTGTTCTTGAGATTTCATGTTTGTTTGAAAGGAAAAAAGAAATCTTTATCCTGATTAGGTGATCGTTGTTGTATATGATCGTAATCGAGACCTTGATTTTTTGAGTAAATTATGGCCATGTCGATCTCTCGGAACCATCGCCTTCCCGTACAGGGTGGAAATTACCACCGTGATTTTAGATCTTCCTCTTTCAATAGACACAGTAACAACAACAGCAACACCAACAACATCAACAACAGCAACAGTTATGATTTTAGAAGGAAGTTTAATGACCGGCGTTATAATATCAATTCTGTGGATGTCGATATGGAACCTTCTTCCAAGAGGAGAAAATCCTCTGCTTGTGTGTGGGAAGATGATAGAGGAATAGTGCACTATCGGCCACAAAGCAGGATTGGTAATGCCCCATCAACCAGCAGTTCTTTGTACTTTATGCCAACAATGCCGGAGGAGAATGCCTGTACGTTTCCGAGCTACAAACATGAACAACCGAAATTGGAGGATGATGTGGTCTTCATGTCTAGAGATGAGATTGAGAGGTGCTCCCCATCGAGAAAGGACGGTATAGATGTGCTCCGTGAAACGCATCTGCGATACACATATTGCACATTCCTTCAAAATCTTGGAATGCGGCTTGAATTGTAAGTGAATTTTTATGCAATTGTGTATATATAGTGGTCATTCTGATGCTTTTGAAGAGGAAATCAAATGTATTTATACATTTCAGTGGAAAAAAGAAGTCATTTTTACATTGGTAATGTTATTATTTCTTCCATAAATAATGGGAACATTTTGAAAGGGAAAAGAACATGAAAATCTACAAGCGGTAGAACCCACCCATAGCTGAAAAGGAAAAAAAAAAGGATCTAGGTTTGACCATACATCTTGTGTGTACCATATTAACTTATTTGGTCTTTTAACACTTGAAAGTTGAAAGAGTAGGTCTGACATCTTTTTGAGGTATGCAAAGCATGATTGAAGCAGTTCCTGCCAAACGTGGTCATATTTGATATTACTGATGAAGTGAAATGCTGAAAAGCTCCACATTCCTCAGAAAGAGCTTGTGCTTGTTTTCTTTTCCTATTATGTTTCAAGTCCTTTATCTTGGGGTTATTGAAGTTTAGTTATTTGTAAAGATAAGTTAGTGCATTTCTTATATATGTAATTTTTGGTGTTTATTTTCTCTAGTTCATTCCATTTGAAAACTTTATGTTGGCTTTCTAGTTACCACTTGCTTCTCAGCATTTTGTGGTTTATATAACAAGAGGTGTGTTTGTAACTTGCAGGCCGCAAACTACCATTGCCACTGCTATGGTTCTTTGCCACCGTTTTTTTGTTCGGCGGTCTCATGCTTGTCATGATAGATTTGTAAGTTCCTAACTCTTGGTGCTTGGCATATGGCTATCATCTCATGTTGAAGAACATTATCCATGTTTGCTTCACATGTTACATGTTTGGCTCCAAAGGGTTTTCTGTTGAAATCATTATGTTCTGTTGTATAATGCAGTAGTTGTTTTGTCGTTGGTGACTTGCAAAGTTTTCTTTCCTTTTGAATGCTGGAACTATACTTGTTCACTGACTAGTACTGGTCCAGTTACTTGGTTCAGCTAACTTAGATTTGGAAACGTGTTCTTATATTTTGAATTCATAAATGTGACTGCAAAACATTTCTATTGGTGTCCTCTAAGAAGCTGCTTTCTTGTTAATGGAAAGATATCACATATTTGTCTAGTTTTTTTTGTTAATTATTGTTTGTTTATGAAATACTTTCTGTTGAGGTTCGTAGGGCCCCAAAAATGGCTGGCAGCGAACATATGCATCCATCTAACAAATCTCCCTCTATTTATTTCCAGAGCATCTTAGATAGAACCGATCATAGACCAGGTTCCCAAAACTATCACTGTAGCCTATTTTGTTGTTGGTTTCATGGTTTTCCGTTTCTTCAGGTTTTAGGCTCTTTGGCCCACATCGAAGAACTGCTATTCTAGTCAATTCATTTTTTTATTTTTCTTTAAATTTTCTTAAAGCTATTAACCTTTTCAACTGAGTGATAGACCTTCATCATACAAGATGTGGAAACTGGAAGGTCACCATTCATTTTAAAATAAAATGTTTGTGCAAGGTCTTATTGCTCAGGTGCTATTGCTTGAAATAATCATGGGATTCTCTTTATTCTTCTGTTAATTGGTCATATTTAACTCTGTTTATTTTATAATTTGTGCGAAATTTTATTATTATTTATTTTATATTTTCTTTCAAATTAATTAGAAACCATTTCTATTTCTCTCTGGAGGGATGATATTATTGGAGTTTTCTTTCAAATTTATTAACAACCATTTCTATTTCTCTATGAGAGATGGTATTATTGGAGTTTGTGCTGGAAGCACTTTTGACACTAGGCATGTTTTGGTAATACACTTCTGTATGGTATGCACCAATTTTGAATCCAGGACCTTCATCTAGAAAGACGATCGTGCACCAGTTTTGAACCCAAACCACTTATCTTCATTACAATTACTAACAATAGAAATCTTATCAACAAGAGTTCAATAGAATGTAATAACTCTTAAGAGCAGCAAGAGTCTTGTGATTCTTCTAGGTGAGCGATGGAGTTGAATAGGGGTTGGGTTGGTGGGGGAGTAAATATTTTGAGTACTTTTCTTCTGTATCACATACTGCATGTCCTATATTTTTTGTTTTTGCCATGGTTTCCAGGTAACACTTATGAGGAACCTATGAAGAAAGTTATCTTTTGATTTCCATGTCATCCAGTCCTCTTCTGAAATACAATTCATGAATGATTCTTGCATCATTTACTTCACATCCTCTCAGAGTTATTGTGAGGGACCCTATGAAGAAATTCAGCCTTTTGATTTCCATGTCGTTCAGCCCTCTTCTGAAAAGCAGTCAATGAACTATTCTCCCAACATTTACTTCATATCCTTCCAAAGTCCATATGCAAAGAGGAAACTTGCCTATAACCACAGATGCATGTGACACAGTACGATTTTTATTTCAAAAAATTTCACAGATACATAGTGGATATATGACATAGTACAGTTTTTACTAAGTTGTCATGTTCTTTTTACTGCTTTGTGTTCTTATGCCTTCTTTGTTTCTAAAATTGTCATTGTTGACTCTCTAACTCAGCAATATTTTTTCATTCTAGATTTTTTGACTTGTTGCTTGTATATGCAGTTGATCGCAACAGCTACTCTGTTCCTCGCAGCAAAGTCTGAGGAGACACCACGTCCATTGAACACTGTACTCAAGACATCCTATGAAATCAGCCACAAGCATAATCTTGCTTGCTTTCCCTATTATCTTCCTGTAGTGAGTATCTTTTATACTTTTGTGCCTATAATTACAATGCACAAGAATCTGAGAACTTTTTCAACCACTTTTAAAATTTTGCTGTGTGGCAAGGACAGGAGTCTCCAATGCTGATAAAATAAGGTCATAAGTTCCCATTGTCCTTAAACTATAGAAAACCATGATTGCATAGCCATTACAAGACTTTAAAAAATACAGGCCTGTGCATTGCATTTTAGATTTATAGCATTGTAGAAAATTTGTGGCCCTGTCCAGAGTGCCATTGTTTGATGTATGTCTAACATGAACATGCATGAGTGTGAGTGTTTGTGCAATAAGTAGAATTTCCTCTCCAATTACAATTGTTGCATGCTTCTTCTTCTTCTTCTTCTTTTTCTTTTTTTTTTCTTTTTTTTTCTTTTTATTTTTATTTTTTACAGTTAGCTTTGGTTTCATATCTTTCTGTGTTTTTCATTGCAAACTTACATATTATTTCTAACTTCTATTTAATTACTTTGTTTTGCACAGGACTGGTTTGAGCAATATCGAGAGCGAGTCATTGAAGCTGAGCAAATGATACTGACAACTCTGGACTTTGAACTTAATGTGCAGCATCCATATACTCCCCTCACATCTGCCCTAAATAAATTAGGACTTTCACAGACTGTATTGGTGCATTTAGCATGGAACTTGGTTAATGAAGGGTAAGTTAATTGAATTGATGCTTTTGACATCATTCTTCTCCGTGGTTCTGATTTATTCTAGAGATCTTTTTAAGGGGCTAGGTATTGGGTGTAATAGGACTGTGTCTTTATTTTCATGTTTCTTTACCTGAATGAAGGTTGGGTTTCTTGAAAATTGGGACAAAGAGTTATATGGTCTAACTATATCCATTGGTAGCTTTCAGTCCATTGTCATTTGGTTGGTATGTTGATCGGCATGTGTATTGTTTTAGCTAAAGGGGGATGAAGCCACACATACTTATTGGGAAATACAACGAAAATGAATAAAAAATGCAAGAAAATGTAAAAAAATGAGAGGAAGGGAGAGAAAAATTAACATGCATGCATATAATTGAGGTGATCTTTTTAGGCATGTGTACTCATGTCCCTCCAAGTTGTGTTATTTAAATTTTTTTTTCGCTCCAACGAACATTAGACAGCCACTCAAGTTTGTAGGTGGCTGAGTCGTTCTCCGGTTCTCAATCTATTTGTATTATTTCCACTACTTTTAAAGGAAGAAACAACTTAAGTCTTCCAGTTCTAGCCTCCCTAAACCCATCAAATGACCACAATATTTAACTTGTAGGAATCCCATGGATTCCATATTTCCATGTTCTTTTATTTCATTCTTATTTACTGAAGGTGCACTTTTTAATTGTTTCAAATGGTACTTTCATTTAAACAACTTCAAAAAGCTTCTTGGACGAGGGAGGGAGTTAGATGGAGAAAGATATTTGAAGAATCAAGCAAGGCTACATACCGTTCTTTTTCTTTTTCCCCTATTATTGTGTGATTCTTGTCCTTTTTTGCAGTTATTTATATATTCAATTACTTTTTCTTTATTATTCTTTCTCGAATTTCTTTGAACATGGTGTAGGATTTATTGGGGCCAAAACTAGGACGTACTGGGCAATTTTACTTGCTTGTCGCCAATTTTTAAAACCATGACTTAGATTCTTTTGTGTTTTGTGATTGTTGTTCTAATCTTAATATCTAAATCTTTGGATGTATGGAGTTTATTGTATTGAGTATTATATATATTTTAAATTTCGGGTGATTTTTTTTATTAAGTATTGGATAGTTATTTTTTTGGTGCAGTAGATATTTAATTGATGTCAACTCAAATTCTATTCAGTCGCTATTGGGAGTGTTTTCACTTTTATCAATGTTTTAAAAATTTCCCCTCAAAACTACATATTCAGACTGATATTTTATTGTGTGGCATATTGATTTTTTGGTATGACGTATTAATTGCAGGGTCTTCACAAGAATTACGTGCTCATCTGTATGATATTCTTAGCTGGCGGATTGATATGCTGTCCATGGAAGTGTTTTAACTGAAGTTGTCTAACTTATAATTGATGCCTATTCCATAACATATCTGTCTTAAAGTTGCTGGAGAAGCAGTTAACTTAGCCCTCTAAAACTCTTATCAGTTGCTTTAGGGATGAAAATGGGTTGGGTCCAGGGTAGGTGCATGATAAACCCAAACTTGATTTCAAATGGGGTTATAGAAACCTGTAACTGCACCTGTACTCTTAACTTAGTTTTGAATGTTGAAGCCCATGTGTGTACTTGACTTTGACTTTGATGAAACTGGTGTTCAATGATTTAATAGAGGCTGATTTAATAGTGGCCATGCACATCTGGATCTATTAAATAAGGCATAACCTAGGGCTTTATCATACCCATAAATAACTGTTTGGTTCCTACTCATAGAAAGAGTCTGAAAGAGTCTAAAACCCTTAATGTAAATATAGTTGCATATGATGCTCCTCGGATGTTTAGTTGAGAAGCACGAATCCATGGACATGAACCCGAAATTGAATCTTGGTCAGGTCCTTGTCAAGGGGCTTAACCTGGAGCCTGACCGGAATTTAAAATGGGTGCAAACATGATTTTAAAAGTTGGCTGAGTCAGAGTTGATTCAGAACTATGCATCTGGTTAATTGATTGTCACTGCTGACTCTCCTTTTTAATGGAGTCATAGATAATAAAGCTAAAACATATCTTTACCACCTATTTATTGGTGGAAGAAGCTTCAATAGGCTTTTGGGGACCCTTTCCATGGATTTTGGAAGATTAAGACCATATTCTGTGGAAGATCTATGCATCCAAAGCTTGTCAGTATATTTTTCTTGTGCCATTTAAGTTTCTTTTCATAAAATTGGTTACCGTTCAAGAAAATGATCTATGCATTCAAACATCAAATGCATTAGTCTGATTTCGTGAAAAACAAATTAGAAAACCTATTTATATCTAAATTCATTTAGAATAACTAAATGAGTCTTAATATTTAAATAGGACATCATTTTCAATTGATTTGGATTTTTTTAATCACGTTTCTATATTTTTGAAGGCTTTTGGGCTCTAGGGTGTGACTCAGCGGAGTTGAGTTGATTCGTGGGTGACTGAGTTGCCCACGGAGTCCAATTTTTCGAGCCTGGGTTGAATCCTGTATGCATCACCCATTTTTCTTTGGGTATTGTCATTTTGTATTTGGGTATTTTGATCTGTTTTATGGAACTGTTAACACTGAGTTGTATCACTAATTTGTTATTGATGCTGATGCCATGAATGTCCCAGTTATTGATGCCCATACCATGAGATTCCTGACCACATTCGTTATAAAAAAAAAAGAGATTCCTGATCACATTGCTCACCCTTTTTTAGTTCTTATTAGTTCTTGTTTTTTTTTGGCCTTTTCTTTGCTATTCAATTCAGAAAAAAGAACATCCGGTTATTTTTATTGTACTTATGCCATTCATTTTTTATTTATTTTTTTATTTTTTTATTTTGATGGCTGAAAAAATAGGCCAAGTATGTGTTGATTTAGACTCACCCACTTACGAGTTGAGTCTGTCCACACCACCACTAGATACACATTTATTTAGGACTCGGCTGATATGACTTGTCTCTAGGGTGACTGAGTCACACCTTGATAGTTGAAAGATATTTTGATGTTGAAAAGTTCTCTGAACTTTTTCTATTTTGATGTTGAAAACTTCTCTGAACTTCTCCTTATTCTTCTCTCTCTCTCTTTCTCTCTCTCTCTCTCTCTCTCCATATAAAAGACACTGCTATTTCTGACAAAGAAAGGGTACTACTTTTGTTTTTATTTTATATATAATCCATATAAATACATTTATGCATACATATACATACATGCATATTGAGCTTAGGTACTGCCTTCTGCATAAGTGACTGGAAGTAAACTCTAGTCCCCGGAACTGCCCTTTTTTGAAGGAGCCTGAAGCTGTTTATGCTTCAAGAGCAGAAGGTATCAGTAACAAGCCTGTAGTAAATTTAAAAATAGTTGAAACTAATTTCAAGACAGTTTGCCTTCGCCTACTTTCGACATTTAAGTTTCTAGAAGAGAAGCCTGAAGTAAGTCTGTTCCTAAAGTAGGAAAGCATCAATGACAACCCTTTATAGTGCAAAGAATGCATAATACAACCTAAAATTCAAGACAATCAGCCCTGGTCTGACTTTCATGACTAAACTTTTAAGCTTTGGTGGGTGACACCGAGTTACTTCCATTTTGTTAAAGAAGGAAAGAAAATTAAGTTTTCTTCATGAACCTGTTGTCTTTTATTTCTTAAGTAAATGAAAATAAAAATAGCATACAAACTTCTAAATGTTCTTTAGCTCAAGAACCAAAAATTGTTTTCCCTGAGAAACAAAACTCATAGTTGTGCTCATTAGTTGAAGCAATATTCCAAATCTTTTTACTGAAAAAAGGACCTCTAAGCTGCTAATTAGTTTCATATTTCTTCATTCTTTGTAAATATATTTACTGAATTTGCATTTAATTTGGATTAACCCTTTGATTTTTATAGTGACTGTACTTTTTTAATTCATTTCATGTATGTAGATACATATTGTTATTCCGAAAAATGATTCTTGCAGCTAGGGACATAATAATAAGCCCAGCGTACCCAGCTTGAGCTTGGCTTTTTTACAGTAAACCACCATGCTTGAGCTCTGCTTGACATCATCCGTCTGATATTGTCCTTGAGCTTATGTAGGCTTGATAAGAAACTAAGTTGTGCTAAACCAGACTTGAGAGTGGCTTGAGCTCGGCTTTGACAGTAAACAGCCATGCTTGAGTTCTGATTAACAGCACCAATTTGAGATTGTGCTTGAGCATACATAGGGTTGATTAGAAGTCAAGGTGAGCTCTAAGCCAGCTTTAAGCGTGGCTTGACGATGCATATGAATTTTTAGCTCAAGTTTAGCCTCATTCAAGTGATTTGTAGTTTGGTGGTTGGCTCACTCTCATTAATGGCACCCTAGCTAATTTACCATTATACTGTTTTGTCCCTTTCTAAAATACCAGTGAAAGGGACAGCATAGTGGAGAGACTTTAAAGAAACTTCTTGTGGGGTGGGAAGGGAGATTTCATTTGGTGAACTGGGTTAGTTCAATTCCCCATGGAGAAAGCCTAGACATGGGAACATTAGATAAAAAAATTGGGCTTTTCTTGCTAGGTGGTGGTGGAGATGGAGATGATTCAGATTTCAGGGAGGAGAGGGGAGGCATTGTGGAGGCAAAGTCATAAAAGCAGAGTTCGGACTATGGAGAGAAATGTAGGGTATTGAACCAAATTAGTGGATAGGATAGGGGCATGGATATGGAATGATATACCAAAACTTAGATAATCCTTTTGAAACTTTTGAGGAATGGTGTTTGCTTCTTGATTGGGTGATGGAGAAAGGGTACACTTCTGGGACTGAATGGGTGGGAGAGCCTTCTCTCAAATAGGCCATACAAAGTTTTGACTTAAACATGCAATGGAGATATGGGAGGAAAGTGGGTGTGGAACCTTGTTTTCTGGAGCAACAAATCTTTGAGCTCTTCTAAATAAAATGAAATGGAATGTATTGATATCAGTGGATTGATAATGTGAGTGGGAGAGAGACCCATGGAGATCCTTCTTTACGAAGCTGTTTCATAAAACAAGGCCAAAGTTGAATGCTCGTGCCCCTCGAAGAAGAGTCTGGAAGTCCTTAGCTCCTCCAAGGGAGAACTTTTTGTTGGACAGCTGGATCCAACCAAGTCTTGATAATCAATCCTATCATATCCCTTTGCTCTGCCATCCCTAATAAATGCTTCATGTGTTTGTGTGAAATGATCCATCACCCATTTGTTTGTACATTGTCCATATTTGTTTTTTATATTTAGTTTGTCTTTGTGAAGCTATTTGATATAGAAGGCTCTATCGAAAGGATTGGGCTGCATCATATCAGGAGGAAAAGAGGAAAAATGATCTGGGAAATGGTGTACCTCACAGTTGCTTGGTTTGTGTGGAAGGAGTATAAGAAAAGAATTTATTTAGTTTTTTGGGCAAGGGTCCCGCTTGGCTGACGGTTGTGGAAAGGATCAAGTCTTTAGTCATTGCATGGGCTTTTCAAGCTAATGGTTTTAAAGGGATATCTGCATCAAATATATGGTTAAAGTTCAAGGAAGTTTTGAGTGGGCCCCCATTGGAGGCCAGTGGTAGGTATTGTGTTAAATTACTGTCAGCGGGTGGATATGTTGAGTTTCATGGTAGATAGCTCCAAAGGGGAACCCAGTTGTTGTTTTATAAATGACTCAGTAGTATCTGTTGTGCTATCCTTTCCTGGGCTGTCCTTCGGAGATTCAAAAAAGCTGGTGATGAAGGAGGGCTTTCTCATTTCATCACAATTGCATGGACCTGTACTTGTGAATGACTCCAAAAATGGCAATGTGTGCTATTGGAAGAGCTTTAGTGCATTGGCGGCTATTCTAGATTCTTACGGATGTCAAAGATCTAGCAAAGGACATAAATGCTCCAATTTGCCATATTCCTAGAGAGCTGAATGGAGGTGCCTTACAAAAGCAGGGGCAGACGGGAAGAGTACTGTAAATGGTTTGATTTCATAATTTCTTTATCTCATACTGCTATAGATTTTTTTGTACTTTTGTCCTCTTCAGGGTTTTTGTTTGTATGCAGTCTCTTTTAATGAAATTTTGTTATTTCTCCAAAAAAAAAAGAAAAAAAGAAGAGATAAAAGGCCTGACTCCAATCCATAGATGTAGAGTTTATACTTATTATATATGGCATATATTAAATATATGATATAGGAGGATGTTGCGATATGGAAAGTTTGGATTTTAGAGGGGTGTAGGTCCCACAGGTCAAACTAGTTAGCAAAGTTACTGTGTCATGAGAATATGATTATTCTCCTGTTACTGTACCTATTTTGTTTAAAAAAGTTCTAAATAAACTGAATTTTAATTTATTATGTATTAAATTTATTATATAGATATATATTTTCTTTACAAGGGGTTTGAACTCATGCATCCATGCATGCTTCACATGTTCCTAACGAGCTGACTGGCAGCACAAGATGTATTAAATTTATTTCATACGAAAACCAACCCCCCCCTCCCTTTTTTTTAATACAGCCTATGATATATCTACTTATGGTACATACATGCTGGGACATGCACTGACCAAGATAACAAGCTGGGATCAAATCCTGCTCTGCCAAGCAGGACTTGGCTTGAACTTGAACTGTATGACAAATTTTACTGCAGCATGATGGACCTTGCTTGGGCTTGGCTTGTCAGACAGCAAATTAAGCTGAAAAGACAGATCAAGCCTAGCCAAGTTGTCTACTGAACCAGCTAACCTTGTTAGCAGTCTTGCTTGCAGCATGCTGGAAACTGTGTCTTTGTATATCTGTTATTCTGTTTGCATCTTTGTCAGGGAAACTGCTATCTTTTTTTTCTGGGCTGTCAACCTGAGCCGTTCACTCACCTAGCCCCTGTGCATTGCCATTGGCCCAAATTTCATCCTGCTGACAGATATATTTACTGTTGGCTGAATCATTATAATTAGTCTTTTGTATCAGGGCTGTCAACTTGAGCCCTTCACTCATCTACCCCCTGTGCATTGCCATTGTCCCAAATTTTATCCTGCTCACAGATATATTTACTGTTGGTTGAATCACCCTAACTATGTCAGTCCTGAAATTTTCAGGTTTTTATGAGTTAGATTGATTTATTTCATCATTTTTGACAATGATATGAAAATTTCAAAACAAGTATAAAACTTCTCGCCCATTTTCAAAAAAGTACATGCAAATTTGAATATTTCAAAAAAACTATAGAAGTTCTCCATATTTCTTTCAAGTCCTCTCCATAAGAAATTTGAAAAAATGACAAAAATACCCTTGTGACCATTATCATCTTTTTAACCTTCTTTCGTTCCCAAAACCAACCCAAAAATCATTTTATGGGCCTCACTGATCAAATTTTGATGGTGGGTTCCCTTCTTTTGATGGTTCAGTCGCCTAGGAGAATGCCATAATTGGTCTTGGTTCTTTGTTCTCTCCTGATTCTCATATGGCTCAAGTTTCAACTTGATTTTGATGATCATATCCATTTAACGAAGCTATTTTTTTAGTCATTTGGAAACTCTTCTTTTTTAACCATATATGCATAAACGTAGCTGAAGTGGGCCCCACTTGTTCATTTAGGTTGGACTTGATCATTTCTTTTGAATGATTTATTATAGGGAAAATTTGAAAAAGTTACAAGGGTATTATTTTCATCTTCATTTTTTTTTTTGGTGAGGACTTGATTGAAAGAAATATGAAAAAATTTTATACTCTTTTGAAATATTCAAATCTTCATGTAGTTTTTTGGAAATGAGCTCAAAGTTTTATGCTATTTTGAAAATTTCCCTATATTATATTATATTATATTATATTATATCATGGCTATATTCTACTAAGAGGTATCCCCCATGGATTTGTGTGAGAAGTAACTTTTTTACCTCCGCGTGGGACACCCCATGAAAAATCCAACCCTCACACTCACTAAGCCTTAATGAATTAACACCCATCCTAATTTGGCACTAATCCAACAATGGTTAGAGAGAAATTAGGGTGAATGCTAATTCATTGGGGCTTAGTGAGTGTGAGGGTTGGATTTGTTAGGGATGTCAATGGTTCAAAATAATGATGTAGCGTCTGCATTATCGGCCGTGGCGGTTGAGGCCACTACGCTATTTTGAAAATAGCGGTGCTACGGCCAAAAACCTAGTATAGCCGAGCAATTTTAATTTAAAACATTGTTTTTCCTATTTCTTCTCCTTAATTTCAATTTTCTCAAGTTTTTTCTTCCATTTTATGGTTCTAAATCACTAAAAAACGAAAGATTGGCTGCTCCACATGATTTGAATTTTTTTAACCACTTCAAAAATTCACACCACTATGCCCGCTACGTATCGCCCGCTATAGCATTTTTGTCACTGGCCGTTACGCACTGCAACCGCTATTTTGATCCTTGAGGCTATCCCGTGTAGTGGTAAGAATGTTACCTCCGATGCAAATCTGTGAGAACCTCTTAGTAGAATATAGCCATATTATATACTATAGATGTATGCATATTTTTTTCTGAAACCTCATCCAAAGGCAAGTAGTTCCTTCCCACCTGAGTTGTGATTGATGGTAGTCTTAACTGGGCCATACTTGAGGATGCATGCTCATACAATCAGTCACACTAGACGCGTATCAGAGTTTCAGATGCTTCGCAAGGATGTATATTGTTGGCCTGGAGTCCTGTTTTTAATAGCCTACTCTATTGTATTTTTGGCCTGTCACCTATCATCCAGTGTCTTGTGTGATGTAATTCAGAGGCAGATTTCCATATGAAGCATCTCTCTTTGTATTTGTGGCCTGTCACCTATCATCCAGTGTCTTGTGTGATGTAATTCAGAGGCAGATTTTTGATATGAAGCGTCTCTCTCTCTCTCTCTCCCTCCCTCTCTCCCTCCCTCCCTCCTGTGCATATATTTTTATGTTGTAAATGACGCCTTTGGTTGTTTTTCCTATATCTTGATTTACCTCAATAGATTTTCCAATTTTTTATGTATAAAAGAAAATGTATTTATTTATTTTTTATTTTCTGCATAATCAATCTTTTTCCTGTATCTTGATTTATCTTAGTAGAATTCTATTTTTTTTGGGGTTAAAGAAGTAGAGCATATATCTCTTAACTTTCCTCACCTATGTTGGCTGTATGCCTGTACCTGTGCCAAACCGTGTCCCAGTGGTGATTGGACTGTACTAGCCAAACTAGCCAACACTATGTGCTGGCTGGGTTCATGCACAATTTTCTGTTGAGATGTAAGAAGATAGGTTGAGGAAATTAGGGGAGTAATACTTCTTCGTTTTATTTCTTCTTCTTTGTCGTCTTCATCGTTTAATTGATCTTGTCATTGGGCTGTGGCTGCTTCTTCTTCTTCTTCTTCCTCGTTTAGTCGATCTTGTCATTTGGCTTTGTATATGGTATTGTAAGTATATTTAAGTGTTCATGGTTCATCCAAGTCGCTGTGGTCTGGGTTTCTAATTGATGTGGAATGACAGCCCTGGTGTCCATGTATGTCCTTATCTTACGCTTATGACCCACATGTATATGGAATCTTTTAACCTGTTGCATCACTAATTTTGACAAATCCTTTTATACCTAGTCATTTGTTTTCCATGCATGCACAGATAGCTTTCCATAAGCATGCAAAGAGGCATGCTTTGCATCTGCAGGAATTATTTTAGTGTTAATATTGTGAGAATGCAATATTGAGCCGGAAGATACAGGCATGTTCTGGAGTTCATGTTCTTCCTACAAATTGCAACTAGTTACTTTCTCTGTTTGGATTGTTGTGGATTGCTGGAGTGGTGTAATTGGGTCTGGGAGTGGATGCGTTGTTCCAAAGGGCACATACTACCATAAACCTAGGGTTCGGCCACAGTTACTCAAGAGGATTCTTGGAAAATATTCTACCTGGGCGACTGCTTTGCTAGTGGGTAAGGAAAAAATGGTATTTTTTAGGACCTGCTTTTTTGCCTTACTATTCAGAAGTCCTGTGTGTTTATGTTATTACTAATATGGATTGTTTGATGTGAAATATCGTGTTCGGGAAATTTTTCCATCATATTTAGTGCTGCTGCAGATGGTTGGTTTGGCTATCCCTCTGATCTGGAACTTGAATTTATCGATGTCATGCATACTGTTTTTGTGTGCGATCTCTGGTGGGGGATCAACTGATGTACCTATTTTGCAGGCTTCGGAGCTCACTTTGGCTTCAGTTTAAGCCTCATCACATTGCTGCTGGAGCTGCATTTCTCGCTGCTAAACTCCTTAATCTTGATCACACTTCCATTCAAAGTATGTGGCAGGAGTTCAAAACCACACCAGCTATTGTACAAGGTATTATGTGTTGTGTTTGAGCACACATTTCTGTGTTCAATCCTACATTTATGTGCTCTCAAGTTTTTATCTAACAAGCATGTGGATTGATTTGGATTGCAGATGTCGTACAACAGCTGATGGAACTTCTCTAGGGGACACAATCATAGGCTTTCCTTCATCATACAATATTTGTGAGTGTAATACCTAGTTTATGGTTATGAAGGAACGGATAACATGAATGTAGAATGTGGCATAAGGATCATATAATTTAATTTGAATTGAGGGTATTTAGTTCTGATGATAACTGTATCGTTTGTTCGACTGTAGTAGAATGTGATACCCTCTTACGATTGTTATATGCTGTTTAGTGCTCGAATACGGTATTTTATAGTACAGACAAATAGCGGCCATTCACCTTAGTAGAGATTCATTGTGTTGGAAGTAGCGTGCTTCTGTTTGCTACATTGCCTTGTATGGGCGTTTATTATTGTTTTTATGGGAGTCTGTGATGCTAATGAGGTTTAAGCTATGTTTGGAAACGGCTGTGGATTCCATAACTTGTGGAATTCACGGTGTACTTTTTTCTGTGAACATCTTGGTCTTGGATTCTTCAAGCTGTGGAATTTGCGACTGTTTTGTGCCATGTGTGAGGGAGGGAGGGAGGGAGGCAGGTCAGATTAAACCCAAATTATGTGAGGGCCAACTTGAGCCTGACTTGACCCGGCTTGACGAATGATTCTCCCAACTTGAACTTGATCCAGTTCTGAATCAGTTACATTTTCAAGCTTAAGATTCATTTGTGAACCTGAAGATGCTCAACATGAATTTTGGTTGTGGTTAGCTTGGTGGGGTCTGGCACAAGTTGTACTTCTATGTGGTTAGTTATGAAGGCAACAATTGGCGTAGTGTTCCAACAAGTGAATTTGAGAAAATGTAGTTGATTAGGAAGAACAAAATCGATTCCCAGCTTTGAAGTGTTGATGCCACACCCGTTCCGAGAAAGGAAAACAAAACACCGTTAAAATCATTCTGCATGCATGTTTTGTGTGGTTGCGGTGTGTTTTGTTTTGGAGGCAATGAACAGGCCCAGTTGGCATCTTTATTGTGTTTTAGGACCTCAGTTTTGATCAGTTATTTATTTTTGGTTACCCTTTTAGCACAATCATGTTAACGACTGAGTGGCATTAAAGTTGCAGATGATAAATCTGACATTAGTTGGAGTTCCAGTTTTAGGTTCTGTTCTGTCAGTTATTTTCCACCCCAACTCAGGCTGTAGAGTATCAACATCCCCCACCCACCCAGACAGAGACACAACAATATAATCTGGCTGTAGAAGTATGTTTCTTCTTCTCATCATCGTAGCCGTTGCCACCATCATCGGTCGGCTTAATAGCATCCAAATATGATATAATATTATATATATATATATATATATGAGGAATGCTCACATAGGCTGTAGCTGTTCTTATTACAAGTTGGAGCCTGTGTGAGGCCAGACAGATCTGTTGGGCCTCACACAGGCTCCAGCTTGTAATAAGAACAGCTGCAGCCTGTGTGAGCATTCCACTATATATATATATATGGAGAATATTTATGTTCATCCATCCCCCATCATAGGGTGAGGGACACTTCCATAATTGAAAATTTTCATGTGCAAAAAGAGGAAAAGTACTATTTTGTCATATGCATAAAAGGAATACGCATGTGCAAAAAGGAAAAGTTTTCTCACCCTATAGTGAGGGATGGATGTACATGAATGTCCCCATATATATATATGGCTATTTCTCTAAAACACTCACTTTTATAGGGCTTCTTTTTGCCCCTCTTTTTTTATTTTTTATTTTTTTATCTTTTATCATGGGGCCCACTTTAATCTTTTCATACACACTACCGGCCTGGATAGTTACAACCATTGAAATATATATACCTAATTCTCTAAAACACTTCACTCTAATAGCGCCTCTTTTTCCACTCCTTTTTATTTTATTTTTCATGAATCCCACTTTGAGTCAATCTAATATTTCCATGCACACTAATACCCACAAGTCCAAATTTAACACTCATCAAATTTTTTTTATACAGTTCATTTAACAACATAAGAAAATGATGCCTCTAACACTATTAAATTTTAGGGCCATGGGTCAAAGGGTTATGATAATCTTATGGTGTCAAATTTTTTTCATATAGATAGATTTCTTATAGATCTTTCCGTCCAATGGACTTCCATGATCATTATGCATCTCAATGGGCTCAACTAGGATGAGCATTTTTTTATATAAAAAGTGCCCAGATGCTATATATTTGCGTGTGTGGAATTAGGGTAGTTAAAATGCCACACAATCCGTTAACACGACATGAACCCACACGATATTAACTGGTTCGGGTGGCCTTTTAATGGGTTTGTGTTGTTGTTAATGGGTCGAACCCATTAACCTGTTAAATTAGCGGGCTGTAAATGAATAAAACCAATAACCCGTTAACAACCCAATACAACCAGCCAAATGATAAATGATATAAATTATAAAATGCATAAAGGGTATTTTGGTAAGTTTGAAAGGGTTGAAGTGAAACTCTAAAACCCACATATAAAAGATTGTTTTCTAACTCCTTCACTCTCCTTTCATTACCAAAAGAGTGTGTTAATTGACATGGTCCAAAATGAACAACATTATTTAACGGGTTAACGGGTCGTGTCGTGTAACTCGTTAAATAAATGGGTTGTGTTCGTGTTTGATTTTTCGAACCGTTTATTTAATGGTTTGTGTATGGGTTGAGGTGATTCTAACACGAATTCGTTAACCTGCAATCCAAATTCGTTAATACGATACGATTGACAGCTCTCTATGGAATAGTTAGCGGGGATTGTGTGTGTTGGCGAGGATATTTTTTGTAAGCATTCGGGAAAAGTAATTATTGTCTGCCTGATAGCACGCCGGTCTTCCCTTTTTGTTTCTTTTGTTAGAACAAAGTAGAAATGAGGAAACATGCACACAATAAGGACAATTACATTTTGAAATAGATGGTTGAACCTAGCCCTTCATCATTTTGGGTGAAGCCCCTGTTCGGTATCTTTATTTTTAGACTCTATTTCTTTAAATCTCTAAAGCGGATAAGAGTTTTTACAAATAGAGGCGTTATGACAGCGATTTTCAGCCTCTACCTATTTTAGAGAAGTAGACGCGAAGCGTCTAATTCTCATAACCCCATTCTCTACGTAGTTAAAAAATATAGAGGGAACAAAAGAGGTAGAGCTATGGCAGTCCCGTTTTTCATTTTTATTATTATTTTTTTAAATCTATCATAATTAGTCACGACCCAAACCGTTGAAGTTGCTCCTAAAATCAAGCATGACTATAGGACTAGATTTTAGCCGTTTGATCATCACCAATCTCAAGATATGTGCAAAAAGATGTGTCATTTGATAGTATTTTTTAGATTCTATGAACCCAAACATAAGATCCAAACCTTTAGATGTTTTTGGAAGGTTACATATGGTTATTGAGTCAGTTTCCAGAGCTTGATACCTTATGGATGTCGAGAAATTTGTAAAACAATATCGGCCATTGATGTAATATGCCCAAATCTGGATTAGTCCATAAGCAGTCATGCTTTTCTCTCTTTTTTTAAATAATTTTGGGATAGTAAATCACGATCCAAAACGTTGAAACTTTTCCTAAGATCAAGCACAACTATGAGGCCAACCGTTGGATTATCACTAATCTCGAGACATGTGCAAAAAAATGTAAGCTATTTGATAGTATTTTTTACATTACGTAGGCCCCAAACACAAAATCCAAACCACTAGATCTCTTTAGAAGGCTGAACTCAGCTATAAGGTCAATTTTCAAGGTTTGATACCTTGTTGATCTCGAGAAACTTGTGAAAGACTTTCAAGCATTGATTTAAAAAAGTCTATTTAAAATAAATCCTCGCATTAGCAAACAGTCCTTTTGATTCTAGCCTCTTTTGTTATGGCTCTTTTTTTATGGGTTTATCTAAAAAAGTGTGGAGATACCAAACAAGTCCTAAGTATAGTTGTTTCTCTTGCAGGACGCTTGTAGGGTCTCGCTTTTGTCGAGGGAGGCCCTGCCTCATTAACCTTTCGATGGAGAAAATTTTGCTATTTCCTCAAGATGGAGATTAGTGTTTGAGGTGAAATTCCAACTGTTCGTATCAGCCTGTTTGGTTGTGAGCATTTCTAATTGCTGCAGCCTGCAGGTCCTCTCTCACTTGAAATCCAAATTTCCTGTTTGATTCAGAAGAATTCATAAAAGCAACTTTCTAAAAGACACTTCTGCCATGCAGTATTCCAAATGCCCACAGCCCAAGCATTTTGTAATTCTACACTGGGACAACATCTGAAGAATTCCAAAATGCTCTGGAGTTGGAGATTCTCATGGGTGCGGTAATGAACAGAAAACTCAAGTTTTGCATATATAGCTGGGTTTGATCTTGCATCAAACATGAGCCTCGAGCTCCATTTTATGTCCCTCGAACAGTCGAACCCGTGCTTAATTCCGGTCGGAGCTGGAAGTGGATTTTGTTTAATATTCAACTTGTGGTCTTTAATACTGGTCCCAATGAGACTGGCATATGAGTTCGAGCTCCATTTATGACCCGACTCTTGCTGAACCCTAGCTGGTTAGGGATATGAATGTGTGAAAGAAAAATATTTGTACATAGAAATTGATCCCCTCAACATTTTTATATGATCAATTCTTATATATATAGCCCTTACCAGCATGCACGCTCGTTTTTCTTTTTCTTCCTCCTCCTTCCTCCTTTTCCTTCTTTCTCCAACTCCTTCAACCTCTATGCACAACATTTTTCTTCATGATGTGTTGATCTCAACTGTCTCAAACTTTGATGCAGGTGGGAGCTTGCCACCGAAGCACCCCATTCTCATATATCACCTCAACACATCATTTTCCTCAACCTTTTTTTCTCGAGACCTAAACAAACCCATTTGAATCCATTTATCGTCTTCCAACCAAACAAATGAAACTTCACCCTATCTCACACAACTTACCTATCTCTCTCTTCTCTCTTTAGTTTTCATTTCTTCTTCTTCTTTTTCTTTATTCTCCTTCCATTCTTACTATCTCAAACCCACCTTTCTCAACATCTTTTTCTTATCCCCCTTCACAAACACTGCCCACCTCCAAAATACCTCTGCCCCCCATCATCATTTCATCTTATTCCCTATGCATCCCCCTTCCCCACCAATCCAACTCATGGCACCTAAACCAACCTCATGCCTGTAATCAAGACCCATCTCTCACATCTCACTTTCACCATCATCTTCAACTTCACCCACTATCACCATCCAACCTCCATCACTAGGCAAAACTCTTAAATCTAATTTGGGCATTGTTATCGCTACTTAACCGTGAAGAAGAAGAAGCAACGGAGATATCCCCGCTTGTGTATGCGGGTGAGCAAGGATATAGCTTCTACGCAAAACAAAACAAAAAAAAAATTAACAAAAAAAAAACCTAAAAGGGCTCCCCGGGACCACTATGGTGGATACATTTGTTTTGGATATTTTTGGTATAAAACGAATCTAAGGGGATTTGTTCCAGTAAAACCCTCTAAAAAAAAGCTATAAGAGGATTTTACTAGAGAAATGCCCATTTGAACCCATTTATCGTCTTCCAACCAAACAAATGAAACTTCACCCTATCTCACACAACTTACCTCTCTCTCTCTCTAGTTTTCATTTCTCTCTCTCTCCTCTCTTTAGTTTTCATTTCTTCTTCTTCTTTTTCTTTATTCTCCTTCCATTCTTACTCTCTCAAACCCACCTTTCTCAACATCTTTTTCTTATCCCCCTTCACAAACACTGCCCACCTCCAAAATACCTCTGCCCCCATCATCATTTCATCTTATTCCCTATGCATCCCCCTTCCCCACCAATCCAACTCATGGCACCTAAACCAACCTCATGCCTGTAATCAAGGCCCATCTCTCACATCTCACTTTCACCATCATCTTCAACTTCACCCACTATCACCATCCTACCTCCATCACTAGGCAAAATTCTTAAATCTAATTTGGACATTGTTATCGCTACTTAACCGTGAAGAAGAAGAAGAAGAAGCAACGGGGATATCCCCGCTTGTGTATGCGGGTGAGCAAGGATATTGCTTCTATGCAAAACCAAAAAAAAAACAAAACAAAAAAAGAGAAAAAAAAAAACCTAAAAGGGCCCCCCGGGACCACTATGGTGGATACATTTGTTTTGGATATTTCTGGTATACAACGAATCTAAGGGGATTTTTTCCAGTAAAACCCTCTAAAAAAAAACTAAAAGAGGATTTTACTAGAGAAATGCCGTAAGACTTGCGAAAACAAAAAAAGTCCTCAAATTTCAACATCGATAAAAAAGGCCCTAAACAAGTATATTTTCGCTTGTTTTTTTTTTTTTTTTTTTTTTTTTCTCTTATTATTTTGCTGAGCGGTGATATCACAACTCAACTGTGTGAGCGAGGATATCGCTGCTCATTTCTTCTACTTCATTTGTACATACAAGCGGGGATATCTCCGTTTTGGGCTTTTTGGTTGATATTGAAGTTTGAGGATTTTTTTAGTCTTCACAAAATCTAAGGTGATTTTTTTTGGGAAAATTCTCAAATAAAAAGCTAAAAACCCGTAATTTTTTTGAAATTAATAAAAAATAAGTGGAAAACAATTTTAAATAACTATTAATCTAAAAATCTCTTACTCAATGAAACAACTAAGAAAGATGATAAATAAAAGTGAAAATTACCGGTAAAATCACCATGGATGTCTAGTGAAAAACGGGCTTTTACAACGGTATCCAAGTCTGGTGGAGACAAAGGGTTACTTAGTTTATTAGCAACTCTATATGTTGCATGATTGCCCAGAATCGATTCTAGGGTATGCCACTCTTCTCATTTTAAAAGCTTCTTTGTCCACTTATATGGGCTGTCCTTCACACGGTGTAGGTTTCTTCTTTCCACTTGAGTCGGCTTTTTTTGGATTCTAACCCTTTTATTTGGTTAAAAAAACAGAAGAAGTAGAGACAAGTCAGTGGAGTTATCTGGGATTAATTTAAGGATATTATGGTCTATTTAAATTTTCTTCTTTTAATAGAATGACCAACAGGTCAGTGAAGACCAGCTGGTTGCCGGTCAAGCTGTCCATTCCATATTGTCAAAACGACAGAGGTGGTATTCTATGAAAATGCAGAAGGTAGTGATTGTTTTAAATTATAAAAAAAAAGTAGAGGTGGTATTATATTATTATGGATGCTCATAAAAAAATACAAAAAACTTACCATACACGTGGCCTGGTGGAAGTGTTTTTGTGGCCCCACCTCTGCCACTCTCCAAGTTGTGACAAATTGAATCCATTACAGAGTTGTTGTGGGGCCCACCTCCTCTACTCTCTCCAAGTTGTGACAAATTGGAGGCATAACTGCTAAAAAGATTGGGGTCCTCTCACAGACTCCTTTTTCAACTTTTTAAGTTGGCATAAAAGGATTATTACGGAGGAACATTCGGCTAGCAACCAGCTTTTTGTGGGACCCACCTTGATGGATGTATAAACTCTTCATAATTAGATGATTATGACCCTCTCTTAATTAAAGGCCCTATAGTTCAATGGTTTGTTTACACCAAGAATCTTATAACAAAATTAAACTTTGAAACCCTTAAATAGATGGTGACGGTCCTTATTAGATCGCACTGATAGTTCGCTCTCCTTCAATTCTCTTTCAATTCATATGATCTTATTGAAATCTTTGACTGCAATGCATTAAGTTGAGGGCGCCTGATTTGTTTGTCATTAGAAGGGGACTATGTTTGATTATAACTTTTGAAAAGAAGGAACTTAAGTATTCTTCAAACTGAAAAAGGTTGAGAATGTCATCAGATGCCACGACCTGTGATTCCTCAATTATAGCTAAGGCAACCCAATCCAGCTGAAGGAATAAACTATGATGCTTCCGCTCAGTCATCATCAATCCCACAGACATCTTTATCACCAAATTATCTTCTTGGTTTTTGAGGGTTAACCATAAATAAATTAATTTATTGAAAAGTACAAAAATAGTTATTTTTAGAAAAGATCATGACGTTCTAGTCTTTTCATATTTGGCAAATGGAGACTTTACATCACTTTCACTTTAATAGTAAATTACAAAACGGGGGAGGTAATTTGCGGTTTGGCTCTTCTTCAATTTTTGTAGTAAAACATCTCTATTGTTTTTTAAAATTGGGCACATCTTATTAGCTGGTTTTAAAACTATTATAGTATATTAAAGACAAGGATTTTGGTTTTAATTTTGAGCAGATGTTATAATTTTGACCATAGGTTATATTATTTTGTTTTGAATCTTTCATTTTCTCTCCCCACTCCCCAACTCTTCTATTTTTATCTCATTCCACCCACTTCTATCTTTTCATGCAATAATATAACTGCTCTTCCATTTTATCCTTTATCTTATGTAACCACTCATATAACTACATGTAACTTTTCAATCTGCATTTGAAAACTTGCTTGTCTCCTTCTGCATAAGATGAAAATGTTTGAATTCTTCGCTTCCTCGTCCTCGAAGAAATGGCGATCGATGTAGACCAAGGGTATAGTTTTTTTCCTAGGAATTTGCTTATCATGATTCCCTACGCTAAAATCTGAAAACTTTCCATTTTTTTTTTGCTTGAAGAAAACTTTCCATTCACATGATGTCCTGGCTAATGCATTCAAGTAATATATTTAAAAAATCCAAAATCATTAACTTTCATCATAAACTCTTGTTAATTAGTTATTTATTTTCATAACTTTTACATAGCATGGGCATGTTTTGCTAGTATATATTTAGGTATAAACAGGAATATGATCGGGCGAAACCCATCGAGACGGGCAAGCAGCCTGTGGGACCCACACATAGGGGGTTAGAATCAACACCAACAGTATAGTGCAGGTTTTAATCGGCAGATTTTCAGATCCAATGCAAAATCAACAATTGGAAACCCATTGATCAGAAATTTAATGGTGAAGCCAAGTATTCAAGGGGCTCAAAACGGGTACCCTTTGGATTTTTGATTTGAAGAGGAGGGACGCATCATAAGGGTCCAAAAGTGAGCCACTGAGGGGTTGCTCCAAGTTAAGGGTGATATCGCTCAAGTTAAATTGCCACTGTGTGCACGCATAATATTTTTTTTCTCATCACATCATGTCCAAAAAAACTCAACCTCCCAAATTCTAGTCATAAATTGCGGTAAAGAAAAAGGCCCAAAGGGTAGTAACCCACATGACGCCCACCTCCTAAATTTACCCCTTTTCCTTTATCCATACATGGCGCTTTCATTCCCCGAAACATAGCCCATATACATTTTTATCATAATCCACATGAAGAGAATACTTAAATAAAAGATATATAAATAGGAAAACAAAGTCAAAGGAGCAAATAATTATTTATGGATTGAAATGAGCAACCATAAACAAATCAAAACATAGCCCATATATATACATATTTATGCAGGATTGGCCATATTTTACTACATTTTTAATTACAAATGTAGTAAGAAGAAATGGAAATGTTGTGTTATCATTTTAAAACATATATGAAATTTGTATTCTCTAGATGAGGACGTGAAATTCACAAAGATTGCACCCAGGGGCGGACCCAGAAATTCTTCGTTGGGGGTGGGGGCACTATATAGAATAAATATATTGTGTGGGCCACATATAAAAGATGAATGCAGTTTTCAAAATGTATAGGGGCCTTTTGAAAATCTTATGGAGGCCATGCGTAAGAAAATATAAAAATCTTTAAACGATAAAAGGTTTTTTGAAATTTTGGGGAGGGCCACGGCCCTTGCAAGCCCCCCTCTAGTTCTACCCATGACTGCACCCAATTCCATAACCAATAATTATTAAAGCATTGATGAAAATAAAACCCTTGAGAGAAGTAAAAAAAAAGCTGTGATTATCAAAATTGTTTAAACAAAAAAATCACCAACCCAACAAGATACATAATTTTTTTATTTTTATTTTGATATGAAATCTTGAATGCCATAATCAAACCTAGTGTTTAAAACATATAAACAGAAAAAAAAAGTCAAATTAGTAAATAATTTTATAGGCCATAGTTTTTTTTTTCCACTTGCCATTGAGGTGAAGAATCAGAATTCTATAAGGCTTTTGACCAATGGTGAGCCTGAGTGGACTGATCATCATCGTGACTCGTGACTCTTGAGGTGAAATACCTGTCTTTAAGAGATGATAGGAGGACCCCACCTGTGTTGACTTGTCTTAAGAAGAGACTGATTTGCACTTTTTTTCTTCTAGAGAGGATATCACTTATATTGACTTGACTCTAGGAAATTGTGCTATAGGAGATGGGTTTCAACTTTCAACACACTGTTCTTCATTTTCTTTTCTTGATTTCTTGGAATGGGCTTTATTAGTCTAATCACTAATGGATTGAAAATTAGTCATATTCTGTTTTCATTTAACAGGAGCTGTTATATTGATTAAATGCTATGAGAGAAGGGTTTTTTTAAGGTGGTTTCATATTTTATTTCTTGATTTCTTGAAATGAGCTTGCCTCTCTTTTTGGAGGGTGTTGAGAGAGACAAGACGATGTAGGTTGAGAGAGGCAATGAAAGAAATACAATCTTCAGTGAAAAAAAAAATGAAATAAAAAGTTAGAAAAAGCACAAATCCATCTTGCATTAAAGTAAAGAGAAGAATCCCCTTCATACCATTTAAAAAAAAAGGAAGAATGCAAAAGAAATCCCTTCATACGTTATGGGGAATAAAGCTACAAGCTCATGATTGCATGAATTTCGAGAAGCTTTTTGTTCTTTTTATATTTAAACTAAGGCAAGAGCCATCATTAGAGAAGGAAAAACAACCACACAAAATAGGCAGCAAACCAACATAGTGCATAACAACACACAGATCCACAACCCACACAACCCACAACCCACACAACCCACAACAAAGAAAAACCCAACACAAATTCAACAGTCTAATGTCTATAGAAAGTTTAAACCCAGAATGTCTATAGAAAGTTTAAACCCAGCCAGACTCAATTTCTCTAGATCGTGAGCCACCATGTTAAAGCTTCGTGGGTGGATACACAAGTCTTTTAATTTCTTGTTCTAGAACTTGTACCTGCAGGCTAGGTAGGACTTGTAAGTTGTAACCATATCCGTACTTATATTAATTGCCTGAAGCAAAAGCCATATCATAAAGGAATCTGGATCCGGGAGTGACACATTGTATTGTACTAGGAAGATGGAGGTGAGTTTTAAAGACAACATCATTATTTAAGCTCAACAAGTTTATGTATTACTCTCGGTTAATCGAGACGGGAGAGCAGGGGCGTCTCTGAGCATAGGCAGCCTAGGCGGTTGCCTAAGGCCCCCAAAATAGGAAGGCCCCCAATTGCCTATTTTACTTAATTATTTAATAGGTTACAGGCCCTCAATTTAAATATTTTAACTTAATAAAAGAAAAAAAAAGTCTCAAAATATCTGTTAAACTTTTTGAAATCCTCATTTAATGCAAAGAAAAACATAATTCAAACTTTCAAAGGAGATAGACTTCCAACTTTGAAACTCAAAAAGACTATTGGACTTCCAATTTAAAAAAAGACTGTTGGATTTCCAACTTTTATAGCCGTTTCTTAATTCTTACTTAATCCCTACTTTCACTATTCTCCTCACCAAGGTTTCCTTACCTTTCTACTCTGAACGCTTACACTTCCTTCTTTATAGCTCACTTCTCAATTGATCTCCTACTTTCACTCTCCTGTTCACTATTTTTCCTTATTTTTCTATTGTCAATGCCATATCCTGTCATATTCATTCTTCTTTCTAGCTAACTTTCAAGTGTTGATTCAATTTCAAAATTTCAAAGCCGGCCATAGCCATCTTCTTCCTCACAGGTGCTATTATTCTTACCTTTCAACTTTTAAATTAGTTTTATACTTTTATTTTATATCTTTTGTAGCTATCACTTGTTTATCTAGAGAAAATTGAGAATTTGAGATTAAGTTGATTATTGTATAGTTTTATTTTATATTTCTGTTTGTGTTGATTGTAGTTATCATTTTTTAATTTAGAATAATTTTGAGATATCTAAAATTTATTGATATTTTATATTTTAATATAATAATTTATAATTTATTATAAAAGGCCTCTTTTTATGCTTTCGCCTAAGGCCCCATTTATCTTAGAGACGGCCCTGCGGGAGAGGCCAACGTACTTAAAACAAAAATATATTAACCATATCAGGTACTACTAGCACAAGCAGTATAACTCACATAAAAAAATATTATAATCTTAATTTATTTAAAATCTTGACATTTATCATAATTGTAGATTTTGAGCAATTTAGACTTTCTATGTTTGGATTACCAGAATTTCAAAATAGCATTCTTTCCCAAAAAGGAAAATAATATAAGCTAAAGTTATAGCCACCAATGGGAAGGATGTCACTTTAGCAGCCACAAAATACAAAATAATAGGATTTATATATATATATATATATATATATATAAGATAGGGAGGTGCTCATGTGATAGCATCTCTCACCTTACTATGATTGATAGCAGTGAAGGCCCTCATGTGCTAAAAAAATCCAGCCAAACCCATTCCAAATTGTATCATGGATCTCATTCCAATGAAAGTGACCTTTGATATGTTAGTGGCATGGGCCCGTTTACAATTTGGAGGTCAAGATTGCAGAATGAGTGTACCCTCATTTTATATTATAGGTTAAATCTCACTCTAATTTGAGTGGGCCACTCCTCAAAATTATTCAAGTGCACATTTAAGCCTCTTTCTTACAAAGAGTTTCTATTTTAAAAGGAAACCATCAACATGCTATAACTTACATTGTGAGCCAATGGTTGCTTAGTTGGTTAATAACTCGTATCTCGCTCAGGTGCCTATGGTTGGATCTTAGGTTATGCTATTATTCTCCACATTCCAGGTTTCCTATCTACTTTTATGAACTTTCTCCCTGCATGTGCGGGTGCTATAATGTGTCTCGGCCCTCTTATTTAGCTAGATAAAAAAAATACTTAACATTAAAATACAAACAACAAGGATATATGAGGAAAAGTGAAGATATACAAACTTGTCAGGAAGCATTTGCAAGATTTAAGTGGATTATAAGGGATTAAGATCATGAATATGTAATGTTTAATCTTGTTTATTAGGAAATAATAATATTTAATACTTCGAGAGTAAAATGTAAGTGAACTAGCTAAAGTTCCTAAAATCTCTCTCAACACAAAATTAGAATAAATTGAAGAATTTTTTACTTTAGGTATTTGGGTAATTTTAGACAATGAAATGGGTAAGTACTTGTTTGAACAAGTCAATACTCAATTGCCTAACTTGGTCAAAAATAATAAGACTACAAACCTAGTTCATTCAATTCGGATCCTTAGAGCATTACTGTGGCCCACTTTCTTTCATTAAATTAAAATTGGGAAGATATTTATTAGGGAAACAAGTGAGCCTGGGGCCCACTTCCTTTCATTAAATTATAAATGGAAAGATATTTATTAACAAAGCTAGCCTGGGTCCATTGACTGCTTTATGTGGGAGAATACGATCCCAGCATTTCTATCCCTGTGTGGACCACCTATCACCATTTTGAGCCGAATCCTCTAAGTTTCTCATTCACTCTTCCCGTGACCAAAGTGAGCAAAACACCGCCCTAAAACCCATCGATTCTAAAGTCCGAACCGTTCAAATCAAATGCCGTTCTCTGTTACGAAACTTCAAAAAATTTACTTTTATATGAGTTGGTCACAATATTAATCACATTATGAATGATATTGAAGCAAGATTTTTTGGAAATCCCATTGTGGAAGAAGGCGTTCATTTTGATCGGTTAAGATTTCACCTAAAATGGGCCTCAATTTAGATAGGGTTGTAAACGGGTTGGTTCCGGTTCTTGTCCACAGTGGACCCAAAACTGGAACCATTGAGGAGAATGTGGAACCGGATCTGGATCTGGATCCGGACCCGGACTCGAAATGGTTTCGGAACCAGTTTCTTGGCTCCGGAACCGGAACCAAAACCATATAAGGGACGGGTTTGGATCAAGGTCAGGATTTAGGTAGAGAATGATATTTAAAAAATATGGATTTTAGGAGAGATTTTTGAAAATTGAAGTAATATGTCGGATTTCGGGTACACGGATTTGAACCAAAGTGCAACCGGAGTTACCGGATCCGGACATATTTACTTATTGGAGCCTAAATAAGGATCTAACCAGATTTTTAACAGGTTGGAACCTTCGGATACTTATAGAATCGAGTACCTATTTACATCCTAGATTTAGAGATAATTCGCTTCACTCACGGCAAGTGCTGAGTGAGAAACTCAGAGGATCTGGAGTCTCAACTAAATTCATTTCAATGCCTTTTCACGTTAGACGTTGACCCCAAACGGCTCCCCTCCGAAATGACCAAAACACCCCCAGTTCATTTTCCACTCCAAATCAAGGGCATTTCCGTCAACTCAAAAAAGTTACCCCCATCAGCAAATCTATAAATACCCCCTTCCCGCTATTCTTTCCCCTCTGTACTCCCAAGTCTCCAACATTGCAAAAAAAAAAAAAAAAAAAAAAACTAATCTCTCTCTCTCTCTCTCTCTCTCTCTCTCGTAATGGAATCTGCATCTTCTTCTTTGGTTATTATCGTTGGAGCTGGGATTTCTGGTTGCTAATTCTACTTAGATTGCTGTAAGTTTCCGATCTGTAATTCCGGCACCGGTGACCTGATCCTTTGTTATTTTTTTCTGTTCTTGAAGGGATTTCAGCGGCGAAGGCGTTGGCGGAGAATGGGGTGGAGGATCTGCTGATTTTAGAAGCAACGGATCGGATTGGTGGTCGCATCAGGAAGGAGGAATTTGCAGGCTTGAATGTGGAAACTGGTGCGGGTTGGATTCAGGGCGTTGGTGGGAAAGAGCCCAACCCGGTTTGGGACCTCGCGTCTAAATCGGGTCTCAGAACCTGCTATTCGGATTACAGCAATGCCCGATTCAACATCTATGACCAGAGGTCTCTCTCTCTCTCTCTCTCTCTCTGATCTAACTTACGCCGAGGTCGATTTGACTTGACCCGTGGGTCACCCGGCAGGTTCGCGCGGGAACCTGTGTACAAGATAACTTTTGCTGTTAATGATGATTTTTAACTTTGGTGGGGTCCACCTATATGTGATTCAATCAAGTGATTTTTTTTTTTTTGCCGTTAGTGGATACTTATCCACCGTTGAATTACACGTATTGTGTTCATGATCCATCAACGTGAAATCTGGGGGCAGGCAGTTTGATGGAGAAAGCTGTCTGATTTAACATCTTAAAACTATAGGCAATCAAAATCAGATGAATAAAAAAACACTTTTGCTTACATGGATGCTACATTTGAAATTTTGGTAACGCCGGCACAAACCGCTGTTTTGAAAAAAGTACAAAAATCTTGATTCTTGATAATGGAGGTTGCAGAAGATCGGGAATTTTTTTTTTCTGTTGCTGTTTTCATTCGAGCTTCTTCAGCCGGCGTAGTTTAGCACGATCTACCAGCACGTGCTAACGTGTGCATGAGACGATGGTTTGGGTGGGGTTTCTTTCTTTCATCAAGTAATCTAATCCGTTTTCTTCGATGATTTTCTTTGCTTTTCAGCGGAAAGATCTTTCCAAGCGCAGTGGCAGCGGATTCCTACAAAAGAGCAGTGGAATCCGCGATTCGGGAGCTGAGAAATCAGGAGGCGAATCTCGACGGCATCTCCTCAATTCTGGAGCCGCCTATGTAACTTGATAATCCATCTCCCCACCCCCCCCTTTTCAAAATCCTCACTTCAATCATGAAATCCAGGTTGAATTCCTTGAATACTTATGATTTTTCAGGGTACCCAAGACGCCGATTGAGCTCGCCATCGACTTCATTCTCCATGATTTCGAAATGGCAGGTGGATTTCTCTCTCTCTCTCTTCTTCTTCATGGGAATCTTCTGTTTGTTTGGGTTTCTCCTGGGTGTCTGAATTTTCATGGGTTTGTGCTTTTTTATAAATGAAGAGGTGGAACCAATTGCTACTTATACTGATCTTGGAGAGCGGGAATTTCTGGTTGCTGATGAGAGAGGATACGAGCATTTGCTGTATAAGATGGCAGAGAGCTTCCTTCGTAGTAGCCAAGGAGAAATCGTCGACAGTCGCCTCAAAGTCAATAAGGTGTGTCTTTCATGTTTCTTATTCCTGTTTGTTTGTTTTATCAGTCATCCCTTCTTTTTTGGTTAATGATGATGATGATATCTTCTGTCTAGAATAGTAAAATTCAGTACTTTGCTTTTAAAATTACACACTACTACATATTTATAAATCCGGTTTGGGCCTAGTTTATTGGTTTGGGTCAAATTTCAACATATTAGTTGGATCAATTGTCTTTCTCTTTAATTTGAGATATAAAAGTATTAGTTGGTTGATGTTAGATATGATTGCTAGTCCTAAGCGGCTCTTAGGTTATTGTTTTAGCTGGCAGCCAGTTCTTTTGGTAACACCCTAATGACAAGCACTACATCAAACTTCATTTTCCAAATTTATATAATGTTTAATGCTTTCATCTGCATCAAAAGCACTCTACAATCATGAGGAGCAAATATTATTTCCTTTCTGGGACATGTTTTGGACTCGCCTTGCATTTTTACATTTACCTTCCTATAAAGTCCATCTAAAGTATGTTTTTTTCCTAAAAATCCTAGAATTTGTTTCTTTTCTAAAATTTCTGACAAGAATTTACTATGTTGGTTTTTTTATGTGATATGACATCCTTGGTTCTTGTCATTTTGCAAATGCTTCAAAATTCTAGTCATTTAAAATGTTTCAAATGACCTTTGGAACCTTTTGCTTCCATTATCATTATGCTCATTCCGTCCCACAGGTTGGTTAGAGTAATTACTGAGTTGGTAGAAACGTCATATCCTATATTTTTTCTTGGGAGTTCTTTGTAATTCTACATTTCCACAAGGAGCTCAGACTAAAATGAAAGAGAGCCTTAAATTTTAGAGCAAAGCAGACATAACAGCTGGGGTGTACATATCAACAATCTTGTCTTTCCTTATGTTCGATCTTTAAAAAATCTTTCCGCATCTAATCTTGGGTATACGTCGAACAACGTATCTGCAAACCAGACGAAGACAAGAGGGCTCCACTTCATATTCCTGTCTGTCTTCCTTTCTCAAAGGATCTTTCTTTGCCAAGAGCCTTTCCACGAAGTGAGGATAAGGCTCTGGAATTTTCGGCACTTTCCACATTCATTTTCCACGTTCATTTAAGCGCAGCCATCATTTTGCTTGATGGGATTTTCAGGAACTCTTGGAGATCGGGATACAGAAATCCTATCTTTTAAGGTTCGAGCCCATCTCGGAGTGGGAAGAAAAAGTTGGATTCAATGATTTCTTCATCATTACACATAGGGACTTTAAAATTTTACTAAAGTGCTTCCTTATCTCTTCCTACATGGAAACCAAGTAAAACAGAAATCATGTGCCTGTTATTTTTATTCTTTTCTACTTGGAAAGCTGAGGGTTTTTATTAATAAAGAATTCCTTATGGCATATCTTTCTCTTATTTTAGTTTTCAAACAGGAAAAAAGAGAGATTTTTCACTAGTAGTTGTTTGACTGGTGGATGGCAGTCTATTATTGGTTGGGTGATTAATGGGGACGTATATATATATATGCATGTTCCATTGGACTAGCTATAGTAAAGGAGTGAGGACCATTATCATGGTTTTGGTTCTTCCTCCTCAGCCAATATTATATGATTTATAAGGTTAGGTGTTTTAAATAATTTCTTCTTTAGGGAAGATATCTTAGGGCCTGTTTGTTTACTTAGAATTCCTTACTAGAATTCTAGTAGTTGAGGTTTTTTAGATATGATGTGATATCATGTCTCCTTGGCATTTCCAAGTCCCTTGTATCTTGATGAGAATTTATGAATTCCAATACATCATAAGTCCTAATTAGCCTTTATTAGGAATTAAGGAATTCCACATTCTTTGGATTTTGGTGTAATTCCAAAATGCTCATGCCCTTAAGAGGATTTAGGAATTCCACCTTATCTAGGAATTCAAGAATTCTCCACACAAGAATTCCTGGAATTTTAGTAAATGAACATGCCCTTAATCTGCTTTAAAACAAATTTTTTTTTTGAAGGAGATACACATTCCTTTGTAGAGTGGTGTAACGCTGGTTGGGAAGGTGAATGGTGGAGTCGTTTGTTTGGTCTTAATTCAATTTAACCATCTGTTTAACAGGGTTCAAGTGTTATGTAAAGAATTAAAAAATATTTTTAAAATAAATAATGCCGAGTCGATTCGGTTCAACTGCTGATCTTCACCAGTTTTGATTCGTTTCTATTGGGTTCTAATTCTTTTGAACAATTGTCCAATTTTGTATTTTATCTAACTCGTTTCAATAGAACCTTGTTCATGAAGCTGGTCCATTTCTTTCTTTAGAGAAAGTAGAGTTTAATGGAGATTAAGGGTTGATACCTATCAACTTTGTCATAAAAAAATCTCTTAAGTTTTTTCTTTGATCTTCCCTGCTCGACCACTCAAATGAACTAAATTTTGAGTAGCCTCTTTAATTCTAATCTAAGGTTTGAGTAGTGTCTATTAGGCAGGTGTAAACAAGCTTAGGCAAGCTCAGCTTGTTTACATTCCTACCAGGGGAAACAAAAAACCTTCTTCATTGTGGTTTGAAACCAAACAGCCCCTCATATGCAAGTCAAAAAAGAAAATCAGAATCATTCGGGCCTCTTTGGATAATGAGGAGTGAAATAAAATGAAGTAGATTTTACATGTAGAGTGGAGTGAAGAGAAGTAGGTTGAAATTAAAAGTAGAGTAATTCACTTCACTCCATTTGAATTTTATTTTGAAGTTAAGGTTTTGAGTATAATCCACTTAGAGTTGAAGTGAAGTACATGTGGTTTATAACATTACTTTATTTATCGGGCTAGACTCATCCAAATCGATTAGAATTATCCAATAGAATTAAAATTTTAGACTGTTATGGCCGATTGTACCTCTCCGTACTCTATTTTATACCTACCCAAAAAGGCCTTCTTTGTTTTTTTGTCCTCTTTCAATGAATGCTTAAGACTTTGCTCAAAGTTTTGAAGGGCCGGTGAAGCTTGTACAGATGGTTTTAGATCCACCCATGGTATTGCCCACAGGATGATTTGTGTACATGCGTGCACGAGGTTAGCATCACGATGCTTTGAAAAACTGTGTCCTGAACAAACTTGTTTTTGAAAAGAGTCAAATGTGAAGGTCTCACTTGGATGGAGATTTTGCTGGGGCCTGGGTGGGTGTGTCCATGTGCGCAGATTGGACGACGGGTCTGTCATTCTTTCTCATTTAAGGTGGTTGGTTTCTCGAACAACTGCAATTTAGTATGTCTTAAATCACTTGTCCTTTCAAATCTCGAATTGGGTCTTCCTCTTTGCCTTCATTTTCTAGTCTTTGATGGACCCAAGTATATTTGGCAATTGGCAGCTGTGAATCTCAGTGATTTTAATGTTCTTTGGATACATAAATGAGAGAGAGAGAGAGAGAGTTTATTTGAATGTATTTACCCGAGTTTGTGGTTTGACCGCTCAGAATCTTCTGGTCATTTCGATTTTACTTGCTGTTTTATCTTTACCACTTTCTCATTCCTCTGACTTTCAATGGGTTGTTGTGATTCTGCGGTCATATTCATGGCAGGCTGTTCGGGAAGTACACTACTCGAGGAACGGCGTTTCGTTGAAAACAGAAGACAACTGCATTTACAATGCAAAATACGTAATCCTATCCGTTAGCGTGGGCGTTCTCCAAAGCGACCTTATTACCTTCTCACCCCCATTACCTGTTAAGTCTCTCTCTCTCTCTCTGTCTTCTCTCTCTCACACACACACTTATAAAATCCCATTTGATGGCTACTTGACCAGTACTAGTGGTGTATATCAGTCCAACCTATCAATGGGTGTTTGGCATATCTGACGTGGCATCTACAGGGACAAATGATTTGGTTGTCAGTGGCTATTTCCTGATTAATGGAATGGCCTGTGGGGCTCACTCACCTGAACCCATCACAATCTACTCAATCCAATTGAATACTCTAATTTGACACTCATCTAGGGATGAAGTTTGTCAAGCTTCAAAGCCTTTTAGAGCATCTCCAAGAGGTACTTTAAATTTGGATATGCTTTTTAAAAAATGAAGGCTGATGTGGCATATGTATTTTGGCAAATGTAATTTGGCAACTCCAAGAGAGATGTCAAATGCAAATGTAAGTGGGCCTATGATCATTATTTTATTCAAAAGAAAGATTTGCACCCAAAAACTCAAATGCAAGTGGGCTCTCACCATTATTTTATTCAAAAAAAAAAATTGAAGTATGCTTTATGGTATACCAAATTTGGCATACCATCACATACTTCAAATGCCATGTAGGATATGGAGTATCTGTTGGAGACAATCTCATATGTCAATTAGAGTTGTTAGAGGCTGACATGGCAATTTGAAGTTTCTGTTGGAGTTGCTCTTAAATATTGAGATATCAATGGCCTTTTTTTATACCTTCTGGCCATATGTAGAGGGTCCTATCTTCTCACTCATGCGAAATTTAAAAAGGATCTTCAGTGGGTCCACTTATCACTGCTCTAAACTGGAAAAAGATCATCTATCTCATATGGACCTTGACAAATTTCACTATCAATGCTTAGGATTCATGTGTTTTATAGGCTCTTAATATAAGATGGGTCAAACTCTTATTAGAGTGAAGTTTGACTCAGTACAAAATGCAACATGAGAAGATTTATGTATCTCTTGATTTAGATTATTGATAAGTGGGCTCCACCGAGGGGACCTATGAATTTCCTGTGAGTTCGAGCCTCGGTGTTTCTGGGCTCATACATTAGTCTTTTTGTCAACCCTGTTTTACATGACTTGCATGCTTTCAAGGGGGGCCCCAAAGGGGGATCCATTAATTGCTTCAAGCAGGATGGGAGCTGTGGATAGAAACTCTGAAAATAAACTGTGCGATGTTGTCCACCATGCTCCACAAAATTATCATGTAATTACTGTCGGCAAGTGAATCTGGGACATAAATCAATAAATTGACTGATAAGATTGAAATGGCAGAAATGGAAAACGGAAGCCATATCGAAGCTGGATGTCATTGTCTATACAAAAATATTTCTCAAGTTTCCCTACAAGTTTTGGCCCTGTGGTCCTGGAACGGAGTTCTTCCTCTACGCCCACGAGAAGAGAGGATACTACACGTTTTGGCAGGTTTGTCTTCGCATCTCAATTTATGTCAAGTTAATTGTATTTTAAGCCTTTTCAATGGGTGCTGAGCTTTCAATGCTTTTCATTTCTGGCTTTAATAGTATATACAAGACGAGGCATTCACTCATGATCTGGGCCACCAGCTTAGTAGGTAGGGACTGGTAAGGCATATGAGCTGGCCGCCCACTGTATTTGCGGCGGCTCATGTTTGATCTACACCTGGCCATGGGTAAATGATTGGGACACTTCATCTGGTGGGTGTGCCCCACTATTTGGTTGTTAGCTACTCATCCAAAAGAGACCTATTGTAGTAGGATTTTTGTTCCGTGGCCCACCCATGATGTTCTGTTGCACAAAGGTTTAGCATCATCACATACATTGGCTGTATTATATATGATTTCTTTTAGTGTGTAGTAGGTATAGAATATATGACAAACAAGGATAGGACCTCTAGCTCGCCGCAGACTTGGGGCCTGTTTGTTTAGATGGACTTGAATATCTAGAAATTCATAGGATTTCAAACGGGATTATTAGAGGTGTGAGGGGTGAAGAATGAGAATATAAGGGGGAGATGTATATAGACCCTTACATCCATGGGTTATGATTTTATTAGGTGATGACTTTGTATTCATTTTCCTTTATCTTTTTTTTCACTTTCCATGAGATAAGGGGAGATTATTTGATGTCCATTTCTAGAGTTTCACCTTTCTTTCTTCGATTTTAGTAACTTCTTTTAGGAACCTGATTATCTGAAAGATGGCCATCGTCAATGGTTAGAAGATGGTCCTAATCATCAGGGAATCTAGACAATCAGAATCAACCAACCCATAATTAAGTGTAGCCGGCATAGAGACGTATCACATGAAAAAAGGTTGGATGTGTGCATGTGTTGGATGTCTCTATTCATAGACTACTACTACCTATATAGTTTTTATACAACGATGTTGATAGCTGTTTGTTTGTCTTCTAACATCACTTTCGCAGAGCGAAAGATGACTACTACTCCTTTCTTCTACGTCTTTGGATTCTTTCCAATAATTTTTCTCTGTGTTTCTCCTTTCTCTTGTGAGCAACCCCTCGTGCAAAAATTAAAAAAAAGACAAGATCCTAGGGACCTTAGCCTTTTCCAGACGCCACTCATGTCCTTGACAGAGATTAATACATTGTTTTTATATTATAGAGAGAGGGAAGAAGAGACAGAGATATTGTTTTATTATTACTAGTATTATGTTTGAATGATTTGGCAATCTTACCTTTTAGATATAGAGTTAGACAAAGATAAGAAATGATGAATCAATCAATACTTGAGGTGATGTCTTATTTGTATGTATTTGATTTGCCAACTTTTGCTCTAAAGGGGTGTTTGTTGCTAGAGAATTCTTATTGGGAAAAGTCAGAAACTCTCCGACTATTATTCTCCTACAGATTTTTCTCATACACCCTAGCACTACCACACATGGCCTAAAGTGATATTTCAAAAGGCTGAATTTCTGGAATTCTACTGATGAATTCCACGGATCCTGTAGATATGGCTGTAAGAAATATCCAACACATAAAATTGTCATCATTTTTTTTTTGAAAATGAATGCCTCTTGGTACTTAAAGCATTACTGAGACTTTTAATAGTAAGTGGGTGTACATGTTTGTGGACTTGGTTTATGAGCAGCATATGGAGAATGCATACCCAGGGTCAAATATTCTGGTGGTGACTCTGACGAATGAGGAGTCAAAGCGTGTGGAATCGCAAAGTGAGAAGGAAACGTTGAGAGAGGCCATGGGAGCTTTGAGGGACATGTTTGGGCCGCAGGTGCCAGATGCATGTGACATTTTGGTGCCCAAGTGGTGGAACAACCGGTTCCAGCGCTGCAGCTACAGCAACTACCCCATGTTGGCCTCCCAACTGGACTTCAGAGATGTCAAGGTGCTCCTACGTACTATATGTTTCTTATTATTCATCTCATTTTGGCTTGCCTTTCAAATTCAAATCACTTAGAAGTACCGATCCCTTACTATCGTATGAATCAACACGGGCTAGATTTCACTCCAATTAGAGTTGAGCCTACTCCCAAATTAATATTGCATGTTTATTGTACATGACCTATTTAATGATGGTGTAACTCCAATTAAAGCTAAGAATCCAGTGGGGGGCCTCTCTATCCGATTTGATTAATCCAACTATTGGTTTGTTTGTATGGAATTGAAGTCTCAAGAATTTTAAGAGGGATTTATTTATGAAAGTTGGAAAAAAAAAAGGTGTAGAAGATCCATAAATAACCATCAAATAATCTCATGTATAAAAACAAATTAAGGGGAGATGGCTAATGAAATACCTAGCTCCAACCTTAGTAATTAAATCAAATCTTGGGAAAGTCGAGATCTTGTCAATATCTCCTCCCTCTTAAATGCTTAACCTCTCTCGCCTTTTTTAATATTCTTTCTTCAATACCTATTTTACTATGAATTCCTATTGAAAATCATGGGTCTGCCCCTAATATCCATATGAAAATCCTACCGGAAAACCTAACTACCTATTTGGTTCCGTCCCTCTCGAATGAATATCCTAGTGGGTCTGCCGGATCATATCTCATGATTTTTCCTAACCCTTATGTTTTGGTCATTTCTAGTGCTGATATATTAATGTGATGGTGTTAGGCGCATGTGGGACCCATCTTTTTCACGGGGGAGCATACTCACGAGAGATTCAATGGTTACGTCCACGGCGGTTACCTATCTGGTGAGTCGCCTTTTTTTCCTTTTTCTGTACTTTGTGCAGTTAGATGGATCATACAAACGCGTATGGAGTATGGTTTATAAGTGGCCCGGGTTGGGATGGACCCATACTCAATTCAGAATCTTGGGTCCATGGCCAGAGTCCTGCAATAGTTAATAGTCATAGAGCTCATTTAATGGACTTGTGTTTAAGTAGTTTAAACTGGTTATCAATGTGGGCAGTTATATTGATATTGACCCAAGCTGGGTTGATGTAGGCCTTGATTGTTTTGACCCATTTATATCTAGTTTACATACATATATGTATGTGAAATATTATTACACATTGAATCTGGACGCGTTGGCATCTTTGGTACCACACACCCAAGGGTGCTTATAGGCCAAACCAGTCTTAGCCATAATAGAACACAGCCCTTTTTGTGCAGGGTTGGGCCATTTTGGAAAGTGGACTAGTATGGGTCTGATTTTCACGCGCACAGTTAAATGGGTTGAGATTGGTTCAAGATCTGCCCAAAAAAGTGTAAGTTAATTACACAAGTGGTGGGCTTGTGCCTAATCTCTTTCCAGTGGGTTAGAAGATCTGGGTCTGAAAGTGAGGCCGATGAAAAAATCTCAGCCTAACTCTGCCCATGAGCGCACCCACACATATCTAAGAAATTTGGTGTCATTGGCCCAGGCTATTGATGGTTTTCTCATGGGCTTGCATTTGCATTGTAGTGGGGTAGAATTGAGCATTGCACTTTAACTGGGCCTGGGTCTTTTCTGTTGCATTTTTTTATTGCTAATCCTAGTTCTGCTTGCACAAAGCAGGCATTGACACAAGCAAGGCACTGCTAGAAGCTATGATGACGGGAGAGGAGGATGAGAATGAAGAAGATGAAGAAGAACAAGAGGGTTCAATGAAAGAAAGGAGGGGCTTAGAAAGGCCATTCCTATTGGAGCCATTGCTGGCATTGACCGAGACGCTGACCCAACAAGGAGCAGTCTCGCGGCTCCAGAAATGGGACTCTGCACGCCAGCTCTACTTTAGGGGCAAGCTCTCCATCATCCAACAACAACAGGCCATCAAATGAAACGACTCGCCACCACTGACCCATCTGTGTAGTGTGTAGTCTATTACCATCACCCTTTCTCTTCTTCCCTTCTTGCAAAAGAAGAAGTAGAAGAAGAAATTGAGTAACATCACATATAAAAATTCCTTTTTCAAGAGAAAGCTGCTCTCTCCTGGAGAAGCAGCAAGGAAGGATATCATTGATTGGAAAGAAAGCCCCCTATGTCTGTCTGTCTGAACGTCAGTGGGTGTAGTATAGTGAGTTTTGGGCCACCCAAAAAAATAATAGGGGTTTTTCCTTTCACACATGGTGACCAAAATAGAGATGTTTCATGCTCCATTTTTGCGATATTGCAAAACTTTTATTGAATTATTGGATGCAGCATAAGACTACACAGTTTTCTTTGTATTTCAATGGCCGTTTTCAATAATGTAATAAGGTCTTGCGATACTAAAAAAATTGAGCAGTATGGATACTTCTAGGGAAATATCTCGACTTTAGTCACCAGCATGAAAATCAACGGCTAATGGTGACAGTATTGGAAAAACCCCAAAATAATCTCTCTCTCTCTCTCTCTCTCTCTCTCTCTCTCTCTCTCTCTCTCATGGTTCATCAGATTTTAGCGATTCGAAAAGGCCCAAAGTATGCAAGTAGAAGCAAATGCAGTTTGCAAACATGGATCCAACAACCATTTTAAACCTTGGAATTGTTGGTGAAATGCTTGACTCCTGCATACAAATATACACATGACCGTGACCTTGATTTTGTGATTTTGAAATCTAATAATTGTTCAAGGGGATGTGGAACTTCTTTGTAGATGTTCAAAGAGTAAGAAAGTAGTCCACTTCCTATAACCATCAGCTAAATCAGCACTTACGATTTTTCTTATTTGGAATATTGACATAATCCATGGAGTGCACACCTAATGTTGTGCAAGTATTCAAAGCTTTTCCAGCTTCAGCCCTTTCAGTTACTGACCCAAAACCCCAGATCCCGACTAAGGTCCTAATGGTTAGGCCCAGCCTCAGATCATCTGTGAAACAAATATTTACATCAAAACACCAAAGCCAAGATGTGGGTGTAATCGAGGATATGCACACGTGGGGCCCATGCATTAGAGCTTCTGTTTACTATATGTCTTGTGGCTGTCATCAATCCTGATAAGATCTTGTCTCCTGCTTCAGATCCTAAGCCATTTACAATGTGGTGTCTTCATCCCCACATCGAGGTAAGGAAGCAGGTGGGACCGAGTGTCCAGTTCAGAGCCTTTTCTCCCAAGGTACTAAAATTTATAGGAAATGCACCGGCATCCATGTACCTTGATTTCAGACCCTCGAAAGTGTGGGACCTACTAGTTATAAATTATAGACCCTTTTTTGTGGGGGTGTGTGCTGTTGCAATTTAACAAACCCCATGGACCCAACTCAAAAAAGTCAGATATGACCCTATTTTTTGGGCAACATCGAAATTGGGTCAAGGCCCCAGGTCCACATTTTAGGTCTGGATGTAGTTGGGCCCTGACCCAAACATCCAAAAGTTTAAGTGTATAATGTATTTAATGTATAATAATATATACATTATGAAATATATAAATATATTAAAAAAATATTAGCGTAATATTATTATAAAAAATATTTTACTCTTTAGTTTGACTCCTAAGTCCGGCCCTGTTACCACCCTAACTAGAACCCATATGGACAATTTTTTATTTTTTATTGGAGTTGGATGTTTTATACGTTTTTCTTTCTCAATGGAGTTGGATCTTTTGGTGTTACTTGTTGATGCCCGTCGAATTTGTAGGATTCTCTGCGCTCTATGTCCCCATCTTCAAAAAAAAAAAAAAAAAAGATGAAGAAGAAGAAAAGAAAAGAAGAGGTGAATTACTCATCTGTGGCATCTTTAAACAAAATCACAATAAGACGTGGATTCTGTGTAGGGAGGTTTGTCATTTTCTCCTACCATACATCCAAAGCATGCAAAAAAAAAAAAAAAAAAAAGATGGATTTTGCTATGGAGTGGATATGTGTAGCCATCTCTTGTTCTAGTCAGAGGATGCATGCTTATTTTTCAAACCAATATTATATTTTAGGTTGAGAGATCTTTTATGTTTGGGGACTTGCAAACCTAAAAAGAGAGAGATTGAGCCCTTAATTTCTACTTGTTAATATTTAGGTGGGTTATTTTCGAGTCTTGTGCACTTACTTTTGCACTTACTTTTGCAGGATTCTTTTATCTAATTTATTTTATCTTTATCTTTTTTAGTCGGATAAACTATTTTATTTGGACCAAGATTACTCAGATAAAAAAGTGGTTATCATTACTAATGATGTTAATGGTGATGATTTGATTATGGAAATTATGTTAGTTGCCCTGAATTGAATTCTAACTAGTAAACATAGTTATATGCATGTCAAATCTGCATAATCAATCCAAAAGTACATTATATATGGACGATTGATAATGTGGGTGAGTGCTAATTCACTAGTGTAACGAGTGTGAGGGGCTCAAGTTGATCATAAGTAGGCTGAGCATGAGGGGCTCAGCGAAAACCATATTTCTTTTCAATAAATTTTAAACTATTATCAAAACTTTGAAAAAAATAAATAAAAGTGTTGCGAGAAGTCAGAAGAGTATAAGGAATTTAGTCCAAAAGAATTTATTGCAGTTTGATATGGATTATTTAAATTTAATTTATTTTCTTTGACATTTTCCCAATAACATTCCAAGTAAAAAAAAACTCAAGATTTAAAATATCTAGCCACATTTCTAAGAACAATATTGTTGTTAGTTCGTAGGGTTGTAAACATGTTGGTTCCAGTCCGGATCCATGGTGGACCCTGAACTAAAATTGTTAACGAGAAAGTGGATCCGGATTCAGACCCGGAACTGTTTCGGAATAGATTTCTTGGCTCCGGAACTAGAACCATATACGGAACGGGTCTGGATCCGGGTCTGGGTCTAGGTAGAGAATGATGTTAAAAAAATATATGAATTTTAGGAGAGACTTTAAAAAATTAAAGCAATATGTCGGATATCGGATGCACAGGCCTAAATCAGGGTGGAACCGGACCGCCGGTAATCAAAGAAAGGGAGATTCCCGTTTACATCCCAGCTAGTTGGTCCTGCTCCCTTTTCTGAAAGAATATAATGCACGCACACCCCCACACACATCAGGAAAAACAAAACCAAAAGAAGATAGTCAACTGATCAATCCCATGATTCTCTCGGTTCGTACCTTGTCGTGTTTCATCACATACGGTCAGAAAGAGTCCTGGCCCAACACACACCATCAACACCATCACGTGACTCCTCTGGTTCTTAAATGGGTATAAAATCACAAAATCACACTTGTCTGCCAGCCTCCTCTCTCTCTCTCTGTGGAAGAATCCAAGAGAAGTAAATTCAAAGGACTTCACGGGAAATTGCAAGGAAATAAGTGAGAAGAAATAAAGGCACATGCTTACAGATAGCAAGACAAATATAAATGCATCATGTTATGCGGGCAGGCTTCCATACAAGGACGCTGTAGCTTAATATGCTAGAGCGTGGATGTATATACAATTGAAAGTCACCACGTACTTGGGGGATTTCCAAACTGCATTTATAATTTTGAAAGCTTCGCTCGACATAATATATGCATTTTCTTTTTTGCAATGTCTTCATAACTTTTGATGAAAAAAAATAAGGGCCCCACCTCAACATTTTTCCTACCTAAATATAAAAATGAGACCCATCTCTCTTATGCTTATGCTTACAGAAAAGCTCCCCGAGGTTTTTCTCCTCTTTAATAGCGACTATCAAATTAAAGTTTTTCATCTTAAGACCTTGAATTGAAGTGGGACCACCTTTAAATGGATTATCTATAAGGTTGATTAAGATCATAAAGAATAAATAAATAATTGATCAAATCAAATGGTATGCCTCTTATGGATGATACAACTCTTTAATTGAAATAGTATTTGGTTGTGGTAGGAATAATAGCAGATGCATTGATGCACTACTTTTTTTAAATGACCAATCCAATACCAGAAAAGTTTGGATTGAGATAAAACTTGAGGATGTCTTATATATTCGTAGGGAGATTATTTTGAATGGTTTGGATTATAATAGGTGGGTTAGGCACAGTGTGGAGAATCTGAATTCAATAACTTAAAGATAGGCCTGCCACACTGTGTGGTCCACCCTCTCCTACCACGGGCTTAGTGATAATGGTCTATTCCTTTACATATCTCTCTGGCGATCCCTATTCCAAGCAAAATTTGCCTTCAAATAGAGCGGCTCATAAGGAACTTTTTGTGGTTAGCTAATTCAGAAAGAACACGCTGTAATCTTGTTAAATGAGAGATAATCTATCTACCAAAAACAGAGGGTGGTCTTGGCTTGCGCAGGGTTAAGGAGTTTAATGATGATTGTATGCTGAAATTAGGGTAGTCAATAGCTACAACGGAATCTCTATGGGTACTTGGTTTCGTGCAAGATACTTTAGGCACTCCTCTATCTGGAATTCTAGTAATCCAATTGGTGGGTTATGTATCTGGAAGAGAGTGAGATCTTTGGCCTCTTTTCTTCAGCGGGGCAGCAAATGGACAGTTGGCAATGAGCTTTCCATCAATTAATGGTTTGATAGTTAGATTGATCATGACCCAATTTCTTCCAAATTTCCTAATATTCATTTCTTGACCATGGATTGTGTTGTAGACATTGTCCATGATAATTCTTGGATTATCCCGCATCACCTTCCATTAGAGCTTAAGGACTTCCTATATCAGGCTACTAATGATATCTAGGTAGGTGACTGCTCAGTCCCGGATACTCTCTCCTGCTAGCAAGACAATTCATCAGGCATCCTATCCCTAAAGGAAGCTTGGAATATTCAGAGATCTCGTGCAGTGGATCTCCCCTGGACATGTTTCATTTGGAACAGGTTTGTAAACCCTTGCTTGGCTTATTTGAGTTGGCGTCTTCTCCATAGGAAAACTCCGATCGACTCCTGGGAAAAAAAATAGAGGCTGGTCTCTGGCTTCTAGATGCTACAACTGCCTTTGCAATGAAGAATCCGATCTCCACGTTTACTTCTCCTATAATCTGGCCCAATTCTTTTGGTCCTAGCTTTTGAAGGTTTAAAACCCCTAAGCTCCAAGGGTTTAAGGTCCTCAATTAGATCTATAAGATGCAATTCAAACACCACAAAACAATCAAAGCTAATCAACAAACAATCACCACACGAGACAACAATATACATGGAAAGACCCCCAAACAACGAAAAAAGAACCACAAGCCCGGGAACTTGGTCCAAGAAATAGATCAAACACTAACAATTCAAAGATTACAAGAGAACTTACAACCCCTCCCCAGTTGAACAACAACCTAAGGACTGCAAAATCTCATGCCGGTGCCTCGCCGTTCATCTTCTCTTGTACTTGACTCTCCGTCTACACCCTCGAAGCAACTTCGAGATGAAACGAACCAAAGATAGAAGAAATGGACTCTAGATATGGAAATCTCAGCTCAAAATGGATGAATCTCTCGAGAGAATGAAAAACCCTTTTCTCAATGTTAGCAGCCATCCTTGAATGTCTAAGAGAGGTGTTTAGGGCAAAAAAATAACAACCCTTATATAGTAGAACCACTAGGGTTTGCCCAAAGTAGAATACAGTTTAGAACATTTGAACTCTTTAAGTGGAGAGTTTGAACTCTTCAGCATTCTGGAAAAATGGCTTCAGTAATTGCGACTCAACGTTCGAATTAACTCGTGTCAAGAGTTTGAACACTTGTGCTCTCGGGGAAACTAACTCAGCTTTTGGGGAACAGACGTTCGAACTCATGTGTCAAGAGTTTGAACTCTTGTGCCCTCGGGAAAATGGCTTGACGATTCTGCTTGACCAATGGTCGAACTCTTGTGCCCAGAATTCGAACTCTTGAGCTCTCGAGAGAAAGGCTTGAAGACTCTGCGTGACAAACGCTTGAACTCTTGTACTGAACGTTCAAAGTCTGCTTCGAACGTTCTAACTCTGCTTCTGAATATTCTAACTCTGGAGCTCTAGTCTTTAGTTTGAAGGTTGTACTTCCATAGAATTTTGCAGCCCATTCTAGAAAAGTGAGAAACACATAGATCAAATCCAAATTTTGTCGAATCCCATGAATTATGCCAACACTCAAAACCTTACAGCTTCTTAGCCCATGTGACACTATTCCTACTGTCCCTCTCTTTGTTGCAGCTATTTGGGGAGTCATTTCAATTGATGGAAATGTCTCTGGAAGAAGATGCATGGCTGCAATTTTCTTCCATGCCATCTCTATATAATGGCTTCTCAGGAATGATTCGAAGCACCACAACTGGAAGCCTTGTATTCAAAGAGCTAAGTTGATCTTTGTGGACCGGATCAAAGGTATGGTTTTCTCTGTACTAATGCATCATCTTCCTCTTCATCCTATTTTGGTTTTTTTGTGTGTGGCAACATAGTTTTCTCTTTCTTTGTTTAATCCTATTATGCTTTCCTCTTTCTTGTAGCCTTCTTGTCAATGGGGGCTGATTGCCCATGTTTTTTTCTCTTCTGTTAGGCTCCGTCCCGAGTTAATCACGATTAACTCTAATTAATTGAGCTTAAGACTAATTAAGCATGTTTAAATAGACTAATGGTGATTTATCGCCAAATGGAATTGAATTAGCCTAACCATGAGTAAATTAGGCTTAATGTGTGAGGACCCACCCTTGGTGGGCCCTCTAAAGGCTATTTTATAGACTAATTTATGCTAATCTATGTTAATTATTGATTAATTATACTAATCTTCGCTAATCTTTGCTAATCCTTGCTAATCTTGGTTAATTACTCTTTATTTGGGCTAATTAGGGGCTAATTAGATTGACTAGTTAGATCTCCTAAGATTTTTGGTTAGACTAGGTTAGTTGGGTTGATTCTAATTAGTTGGGTGTATGAGTTAATCCTAGGCTATTAGTGTAGGTGGGTCCTTAGTTAAGTTTAATTAAGTTAATTAGTGTGGGTTAGTGTAAGGTGCCTCTCTTCTAGAAACTTCCTAACCAAAAGACCAGATTAGCCTCAAACCCTAACCCTAATCCCATTAAACCCTAAGGGTATTATGGTCCCTAATCACTCCCCACTAAAACTATAAATAATCTCTTATCCCCAAGGAGAGCCCTAATCCCAAGAAAACCTCCAGCCCAACTGCCCCTTCCCTTCATTCCTCTCCTCCCCTACGTTGAGCTAAGAACTGCTGCTGTATTTCCACTTCTTCATCTCAGCTGGAATTCTACTTGAGGCCACTGTCTTCTACATATCAGCTGGGAGCAGCTGCCACACCATCCTCTCTTACATTTCCCTCTTTTCCCTCTCTCTCATTTCCCCTCATCCAACTGTTACTATGCTGGAATTTCCATCCGGAGGAACTACTACTGCTACAGCCACTACATCACCTTCCTTCTTCCTCTTTCACTCTTTTTCCTCCAAGCTGGTGAGCTGTGCTGCAACTGCTTCTTCTCTGCTACTGTTCTGCTGGAACTCTTCCTCTGTTTTCCCCTGGGCTGTTGCTGTCTTCTTCTACTACTTCTCCTTCATTTCTGTTCTGCTGGAAACCTCATCTTGGAGCTGCTGGAACCACATCACTCTGCTGGAATTCTTCCTTAAGGAGTTGCAGCTGCCATATTACTTCTTCTCCTTTGAGCTAGGACCATTTCAGTTGTGCTGGGACTGTTTTGGAGCTGCTGCTACACTATTACAGCAGCTGGATCATCTTTTTCTTCTTCCTTGGCATTTCAGCTGGACTGGGTCTGGACCTTCAATTCTAGCTATATTTCTCTCTACAACTCTCTCTCTAATTATCAAAGGCAAGTGCATCAAACTCCTAACTTAGGATGTGTATTTTATTTGTGATTCAGTAGTTTTTCAATTCATAAGATGTTCTGTTGTGATTTAGTTTCCACCTTGAGCTTTGTTTTCTATTTTGGTTAAAAGGTCACTGATGGATGGGGGTTTTCACCCCCCATTTGGAAGATCAGTGGGCCACAAGGTGATGGATGGATGGTTATTGTGTTATTTAGTGATTAGAAGTGTTTGGGTGAAGTTTGGAAGAGATTGGAAGTGGTTTGGGCGAAAAAGGAGTCCAAACGGAAAAGTTGCAGAAATGCAACTGGGCTGGAAATCCCAGTGTGCTCGGTCGACCGAGCCCTGGCTCGGTCGACCGGCAACACTGCAAATCCGAAAATTTCGAGCCTCAGTTATTTTCTGCAGTTTTTTCCCTGACACGTCCGGGGACTTGCCCGACAGTGTTTTAGGTTGACCGAGACCCCTCTGGGTCGATCGGGAACACTGAAAAATGGAAAAACAGAGCTCTCAGTTAGCTCTGTTCTGCAGGGTGAGTTTCTGTTGTCTGGGTCGACTGGGACCCATCCTGGTCGACCGAGACAACTAGGTTTTGATGGAAAATTGGCCATCAGCCATATTCTTGTAGAAAAACCCATTTTAATCAGTTTGGTTGACCCGGCTTAGCCCAGGTTGAACCGTTTACATGGTTTTCACTAGAAATGACTGAAAGTTGGTTTTTCACCCGAAACTCAGACTGTTTGCGCCCAAATCAACCTGAAACTTAGAATTAATATTTCGAAAGTGTTCAAAGCTGGAATATCAATCTTTCTAAGGTTTTCAGAGTATGCGGTCAATCACCTAGGCCAGGTTGTTTGACCGGACACGCTGTAAGCCTTTAGAAACGATTTCAGTTGTCCAGGAAGCCTGACTCAGGTTTGTCAGTGCACTCGGTTGATCTTCCCGGCCAGGAAATCAACCGAGCTCACAACACATCAGGTTCACCTGGAAAACCCTGATTGTTCCAGTTTTCAACACTTAGGAGATATGATCAGTTGTGGGGCCCATTGACCATCCAAATGAGTATTTGTCAGTGTCCTAAGCCCGAGTCAACGGTGTGGCTCAACCTTGACTCGCGGGGACCACTGTTTAGAGTTTTGGTTGATAATCTAAGATGATTCGACCCCTAAAAGTTGTCAACAATGCCCTTAACCAACTAAGCACCAAATACATTATTTTACGGCATTAATGACATCGTTTAGAGATCGAATTACCGGAGATAGACCCGAACCTAAAGTGGCCCATTTACCTAGGATTGGACCGTTGCTTTTCCCGTTGATTCTCTGATTGAAGTTTATACTTCACTGTGATTTTACTCTGTCATTCTTAGATCTTTAGATAGCTGTTTACTATTAATTAATCATAATTGGAAGACCTGAACCTAGGGTATCTAGAGGTGACCCAATGGTGTGATTTCGGAGATCATTGACCCGTGTCTGTGTCTAGGCGGGCCCTTATTGGGCCTAAGTGTGGAGATGTGAACCTTTTAGCTTGAAGAGGTAGTTTCTATTGGACTGTTAAGTTATATGGATTATAATGGAACTGTTTATCAGTATAAGTGGATTAGTTGCCTCGTTTGGACGGTTTTAGACCAGGCCATGTACTGATGGGCCTTGGTATGGATCCAACGAGTGGGCCTGGACCTTGAATGAGATCCAGAGACTGTGTTGAGATGTGTAGACCTCTTAGGGATATTGATAGGACCTTGTTCATGCAAGGCAAAGCCTAGACAGACACAGACCGTAGAGTTATTCTCGAGTCGGCATGAACATTCACTCGGTTGATTTAAGCTCAGCCTGTGGACTGATCATCCCCGGTAGGAGCTAGTTGAGTGTTGTAGAGCTATCATGATGAGCTGTGTGTTGAGATGATGAGTTGATGAGTGAGATTCGGGATTAGTTATTCCCTGGTGAGGTTCCCCACCGCGACTGTGTTCAGTATGGGAGGGCCGCGGCATAATATCCTACGGTATTCCAGCTCGTGTGAATGTGCCACTTTGTTTACAGTAGTTTAGATGTTTCTATTTATCTTGGTTCCTTATGATTATCATGCACACCTGCCTAGTTCATTTCCCTTGCTATTCATTTAACTTATGTACCCGTCTTTAATTCCTTTGATATATATATGCTATGTTAGTAGTATGCTGTATCTTGCCAGATCGTTTAGATCTGACCCATTCTATGGTGCTTAGGCCTTGACCCCGAGATTCCCGACAACGCATTAGCCCTAGTGGAGGCACCCGTTGCAGGAGAGTACGCATGGGGCCCGGCCGACACGGACGTCGAGCCGGAGGGCGAGGAGTTCATTCCAGGGTTTTGAGGGACATTGTTATTTTGGGTTTTTGAGAGATATTCTGTAGTGAGAAGGGTAGAATGAAAATGTATTAACTTGTTATTAACATTGAACCATTCACAAAGTAGACTGTAGTCTTGCTCTTACTTTATATATATTGATGCCTATTACTTCCGCTTTATTTAAATCGTTATGCTTCCGCAAATTTTAAATGTTATTATTATTTGGTTCAAAAAGTTTTAAATTGGACCTCACTGCGGCCTACGATCTTGGAAGTTCTCGGATTTTCCGGGAAGTAGCGCGCCAATTTCGGGTGATCGAACGAGTATATCGGTATCCGGAATTGGGGCGTTACATAATGAAATAGTAAGTAAATTTAGGAAGTGAATTGAATAGAAATGAAGCTCAAACAAGCAAACGAAGGACTTTTTCGGAAATACGAATCTTTCCGTATGTTGTCGAATACAGAAACTCTCGATACCAGCACGTGTATCTTGACGAGTATGATGATTTTCATAAAAGGCTTGAAGTTGTTCGACGAATATCGGATCAAATGGACCTTTAATTGACTTGAATTGTAATTGAGAGAAGTTAAGGGGTTTAAATGCAAATTAAACCCTTATATAACCTACATGAGCTTCAATGAGCTCATTTCTCTTGTTTCAAACCCTAGGCACATTTTGTCTTCACTTTTTCTTCTTTCTTCCATATCTTCTTCATTAAGTGTGAATTTGAGGTGACTCAAGTGAAAGGAATCCATCCTTTTCAACTTCTACATCATCTCTTAGAGTTTTGTTGCAATCAAAGTTTCAAGTTAAGGAAATTCCAACTCAAGCCAAGCTAAGCAAGAGGTTGTAGAGTAATCAAACTTCAAACTAAGGCAAGTTATATATGTGTTTTATGCTTGTAGTGGTTTTCATTGATTTGTATGGAAACAAATGAAGAATTACATGTTTGTAACTCCATGGATATGTTGGAAGTTAGAAATCAAGATAATTAGGTTGTTAACCTAATGAATTAGATCGTAATAATGATGGTTGGATTCAAGTAGAGTTATAGAATTATGATGGACTATTATTTTCATGCATTGGATTGTATATCAGGTTCATATCAGGTTTAAGAAGAAAATGGAATGGATGAAAATCCATTCACCTGCAGTTATAGAACTGCAGGTGCAGTCTGCAGTTCACGCGGTCGACCGAGCCACAGGGCCCGGTCGACCGGGTACACAGGGTCAGGTTTGAAAGAACTTGACCAATTTACTGTTCATGCAATTTTGCTTACAATTGTAGGTCGACCGGGCCTGAGCCAGGTCGACCTGGCCCACTGAGAAATGCTGGAACAGGGTAGATTAATGTCCGATTTTTCGGGATTAAAAGTTTAAGCTTAGAGATTAATGTTAACCACGTTTAAACCTCCCTACGTGTTAACTAGGGTTATCCTAATGCATAATCAATTAAGTAATGTCATCGATAGTAATACTTGCATTGATAACCAAAGTTACACTCACCGGTTGGTTAGAGGATTGGTTTGGAATTAGAATGAGATTGATAGGAATTATCAATGGGTCAGGCACTACATAGTGGTTTCCTCAACTCGTTATTGAATTGAACAGAATGAAATAATGAATGAACAGTTATGAAAAGTAACAATGAATGATAATCCTACTGCAGTAGATGGAATTGGGGGCGTTTCGGAGCTCCGTGGTGACACCAGTGATCTCTGATCAAGACACTGAGAGATCCCACTTTATTGGACCGAAAGGTCATTGACTGAAAGGTCATATTTTGGATTGTCGAGTCCTATAATAAATGTTTAATGTACTAAATGAATGAATATACATTACTTCCTTTGGGAAGAATAGAATTGAGTTGAAACCAAGACTATTGTAGTTGCCAACGCTATTATCTTTATTACTTGTGTTTACTATTACACAAGGATTGCATATTGATGATTATTTAGGATTGTTAGAACTATTAAAGCAGTGAATTACTAAGAATGATAAACATGTCATAGATATATGTATATATCTTGTTGAACCGTCGTGTTCATGGCATTACTGATGATGTTATAGGCCCAGTTGCCCGTATCGGTCCCGTAGAGACCGTCCCACCAGCGGAGGAGGCCCATACGATATCTCCAGGAGGTTTAATCGAATGGACATAGTCTGAGGGCGGATACAATTGAAACATTTTGGATACTTTTGAGAATTTTAAGGTTGTCCCCTGCATTGTATTTTGAATATGCAGTGGTTGACTCAAATACAAATACACTCTTGTATATTGAACTTTTGTATATTGAAGTTGAGTAGTTTATTAAGTGGTTGTCAATGTATATCTATATTTCCGCACAATTGTACATTGACAGGTACGAATGCAAGATCCCTTGTAGACTTCGTCTTAATTTCGGTTAATTCAGGTTTACGGGAGTAAGTATGATCATTGCGACCCGGGGGTTAACCCTAATGACTTTGATCTCGGGCCTGGGTCGTGACATCTTCTCCTTGCTAAATACAAATTTACCTTTAAGCAAAAAGAAGAAGAAGAGAAAGATGGAAGAATTTCATTAAATTAATTTACAATAATATTTTCTGCAACATTCTCACTAAATGTCAGGAGTAAAACACTATAAATTTAGCATCCCAATAGTTTCTTGTGACAGTAATTTTACAAGAACAATGCTGATGACTAAATGCATGCTAACCAACTCGCGCGTGGCCCGGAATTTCAGAATTCAGAGCTTTAATTAGTTATCAGTCGTTTCATGCCTTCGCTCTTATTTACTAGAAAGTCAAGACGGCAATTGGATGAAATTAAGGGAACATTTGGCCAAGCTCCAAAGCTAGTGTTAAGACAAACTTTTGGATTCTAAAAAAATAAAATAAAATTGTCTTCTAGCTTTGTAAGAGTTATAATAACCGTTGATGAGTGAGCTCCACTCAAAAAGGTAATATTAAAAAGTATTTGTGCTGCCTCTATTAAAGTCTAGAGATATTGGTACGGATGGTTAGCTAATTAGTTATAACGACAACAAAGGTCATGATTTGATTTGTTTTAACAAGAAAAGAACCCAATGGTTCACAAAACAGATGCTCACTTATCAGAGTATCTAAGTACTCTCCCGATTTTAATAGTACCAAATCCATCTTTTTAATTAAGCATAATGCAATAAATACTACTGTCCACTGCATTGAGTGGGAGCAAAGACCAACACCATGTTGAACTAACCCCCTAATGGCCTTCAAAAGCAGTAATTAAGAGGGTAGTGCACTTGACCCACAAACATGAGGTTCCATTTTGGGTCGGGCATAAATGTTGAGTCATTTCCAGCATCTATGGAAGAACAGTTCTAGCTAGGCATTGAATTTGACTAGTCACTATATCAATGATAGTAATTATGAGCTATTCATTGAGGTCATTTCTACCGTCCGTTTCATCTCCATCAATGGGGATGATTGAAACTTGAGTGGGCTGGGCTGACTTTTGAGTCAACTCAATTTTGGAAGATCTAACTCTAAAATGAACTTGATCTACCTTTAACCAAAATGGAGCCCAATCTGAGACAGAATTTTCTCAAGCTGGAAAGTTCCAAGCCCAAGTCCAACACTCGCCCAAAAGAATTCAAAGAGCCGTCCAAAGTACAGTTGTTGTGAATTCAGTTTAGCTTGGAAGTGTACCTCCAGACTAAGGTTGCCATTTTTGTTGACCAACTCAACCTGAACCCAACCTGATAATTTATAATATGGTTTTGCCCCTTATATCTTTCAGTTGACTTATGGTTGACATTCAACTCGATAAATAAATGAGTTCACGTTGGGTTAGGTCCATTCTTGCTAATTGACATTTCAAGTTGAGTTAGGGTTGACATTTCGAACCAGTTTGGCAAATGGGTCAGAATTGGGCTCAGTCCATTCTTACTAATCAACCCACCAAAATCATCCAGAATCTCACCCAAGCCCACCAAGCCCACCAATTTGACCACAACCAACCAACCCCAATCCAGTTGTAACCTGTTGATTAAGAGTTCTCCGACCCTTTTTAACCTGTGACTTGGTTTTGAATCGATATTTTCAGGTAATTAATAAATTAGGGTTGTCGGAACCATGTCCATCCTATTTTGAAAAGTGACTCAAAATTTAATATGATATTAGAGCCTATCAAAATAAAGTATTGAAGAGTAGGCTCTAATAAAAAATAAATATTAGAAAGTACTTATGCTGCCTACCAACAGGGAAAATTTAATACTCTTTCCTCTAGTCTGGTTTGCTTAAACCCCACAACCAAACGGCCATCATCTCCTCCTTCACCTCATTTCAGTCCCCCACATGCACACCACCTCACCTGCCACAATCATGAGATGACAAAATTTATAATAAAAAAACCCCAAAAAACAACACCCCAATTCGTCATGGTCATATATCAATCCTCTTCTTCTGCGGCCTTAATCCACAAGGCAGACAACACCAACCAAAACTTTCTACTATAATTATATGATCCGTTTGTGTCACCTTATCTCGCTATCTGTTACCATGTGCATTTATTTCCTCTCACTCAGCTTCCTGGTAAATCTCGTGAAGTCTTTTGAGTTTTGCCGTGGCTTGACCCAGGAAAATACACAGCAAGTTCACTTCCCTTGGATTCCACAGAAAGAGAGGGAGGAAGAGAGTGGTGAGGTTGACAGTTGACAGACAAGTATGACTTATACCCATTTAAGAAAGCAAGGAGTAACGTGATGGGTCGGGACTCTTTTAAACCGTATGTGACGAAAACGACAACGTACGGACCGAGAGAATCATGGGATTGATCAGTTGGCTTTTGGTTTCAAAAAGTCTACGAGGACCGATTTTTTGGTAGGGTGTGGGAGTGCATCTTCTGGCCGGCCGGCGAACTGGTGCCACTACATTTACTAATAAAGTCAAGTTAAGTTAAACATCCTATCAAAAACACTTTTTACAAAAATTCCCTCCATCTTTTCCAAAAAAAGTCAAAAAGCAACTACATTTACTCACTAAAAGACAAAAAATCTACATTTCCCCATACAAAAGGTCAAAAATATTCCATTCCAAACAACTAAAAACAAAATATCATCATAACTTACTTATATTTTATTCATTCTTTTCATTTCACTTCACTCCACTTTATTTTAAAAGTAAATTACCAAACGGGCCCTAGGGATGTCTACTAAATAAGTATTTGGAATATGTAATGACAAGGTGCCCGCGTGGGGTGTAATGGTTCCATTAGTCATGTGTTTTGAAACAGTCGTTAATCAAATTGTATTTTATAGTTTTTATATTTTTTAAAAATTATAGCCATAGCTGTATTTTAAAAAATTAAAATACGATTAACTGTATTAAATGATTTGGTTACAAGTAATTATGACTTAAAATACATATTCTTTTGTCAGAATGCAAAATACATCTTCAAAAGTTAAAATCATTAAAAAACCAACAGCTGTCAGCTTCATGTCTTCTTCTTCTTCTATTTTTCTGCTTTCATTTTTTGTTTCAACAATTATGGCTCAAAAATTAAAAGTGGTTATTTACGTTCTAAAATTACACAATACCCTAATTTTTCTTCTTTTTTCCTTTTAAATTAGGGTGCAATTGTTCGGTTAATAGTGTGTTTTGAAAAAAATGCTAATCAAATCGTATTTTACGGTTCGCTTCGGTTAATAACCATGAGTCGAGATTGAAAACCAAACTATAACCGTGAAGCACGGTTTTTTTTTATTTTAATAACCTCATCGTAAATGAAATTGTAAAACATGGTTACTAACCGTCGGTTTGGTTCGGTCGGTTAGACGGTTTTTCGATTTTTTTTTACACCCCTCTTGCCCATGGTAATATCGCATACTATAACTGATCCACTCAAGATAGTCGAGGCAAAGGTCCTTCTACATCCGAACTTTTTTTTTATGCCCAATGATATGCAGAGAGACTCGTATATATTATTAGAACAAAAGAGCCTTTTCTCATTTTTTTTATTCTAAAAAAAGGATATATTATAAACATAGTAAAATATACAATAAGCCAAGGAAGAGACTTAAAGCCAATAGCCTAGTTTGGACCAAATGATTTGGGGATAGACCTATTTACATGACTTCCTGACCCAGAGTCCCGCTACAATTTGAAACCATTACCTGAGAAGCCAAAAGACCCACCATCAAAATCGTGGACAGTAGCATCTTCATTCATCCCATGCAATGCAACACTGTTAGGCATGCGTAGAGCAAAAGAAGGTGATTTTAGAAACATATTTGTACCTCTCAAAATAATAAGTGTTCTCAGAAAGATTCAGGCTCTGCAGATACAAATATTGGATGTTAAGTGGTAATGTGTCTCGAAAAATAACTTAGGAAGTAGGGTTTAGTTTTGCCAATTGATCTGCTAGCTACTTGATTGCAGTCCCTCCAACAAAGCAGAGCTTTCCAAGAGAAATTAGGACTGTAGAAGAGCATTGGTTTTCTTCCCAATCTTTATGAATTACTGGAATAAGTTTTGTGATGTGATTGATATAAATCTTGTAGAATAAGAATGAAGTCACCTTTAATGATGAGTTGTGAGATATTAGCATTTCTGTAAAGAATCAACCCTTCATATAAAGCTAATAATTTAGCTTCAATAGCATTGTGTGCGCATATACTTTTGGAGTAAGCACTAACACTTTCCCTTGGTTATTTCACTTTTAATAAATGAGAGGATTTTTAGTTTCTCATATATGTCGGGTCTCGCATGTCGCATTTGGGTTGGTAAATTAAGTAAAATTGAGTTTCTTGCATTGAAATATAGAAAAAAAATTTGAAGATTTTTTTCAAGCTTTTCCCATATTGAGAAAATGGATCTTGGATATGAAAAAAACATTATGATTTTGTACATGCAAAAAAAGTCATTTTTGATATAGGGAATACTTGGAATTCCTTATATTAAAATGTTAAAAATAAAGAAAAAGAAAACCATCTTATCATAATGATGCCTTTGCCTTATTCCAAAATCCAGGTGGGACCCATAGGCTGGTGGTCAGAAATCAAGGTACATTGAGGATGCCGTGGATACCTCTACATTTCTAGCACCTTGGGAGAAATGAGAGGAATGGGACACTGTAACCTTATAAGTACCTTCTAACCTCTATGTGGAGATGAAGACACCACATTGTACACAAATAAGGATCTGATGGAGGAGACAGGATCTTATCTGGATTGATGACAGCCCACAAGACATAGGATACCGATACAGAAGCTCTGGCTCTGATGCACGAGCCCCACGTGTGCAGAATCTTATCTGGATTTTGCAACACAAAATCGATTTCCGCAGTGTGTTTGATTTGCCCTGTAGAAGTGATGGTAGTATGATATGCCCTCCCCACATCACTGGTAAAAGAAGCTGTAACATAAAATATCTTCAATTGAACACATGATAACCATTGGATTGTCTAAATCTTTGTTTTTAATGGATTGCCCAAATCTTGTTCCCAAGATCAACTCTGTCTCTCTCTCTCATTGAATGGGGGCCATCATGTGTAAATCACTGATGAATTAAACTGTTGAAGTTGATTTTAGTATTTAGAGACCGTCAGTAAGTATCATGTAAGGAGAATATTGATTAGGGTTCGGATTCTTGGAAATAAGGTTCTAAACGGGTCGGTTGCGATACAGGTTCAGGGTGGAACCGGAACCGTAACCGTTTTCTAAGAAGGGGAACCGGAACTGGAACCGATAATATTAATGGGAACCAGAACCATTTGTGAGGCGGGTTTGGCTCTGGTTCCGGGTATGGTTCTGAGTCTGGACTAATACATGTGTTTTTCTGTTTAAAAAAATTATGCTTTTTCCATATTTCAATTGGATCACCTGCAAACACTAATGTAACTTTTGTCTATCAATAACATGCACTTTTAACCAAAAAACTCAGAAAGTAGAAAAGTAAAAATGGTTCTGTTTTCATATACAAAAGTTACCTTATGTTAGTGTATATTGGGTCGGATTTCGGGTTCACAGGTCTGAGCCACTGTGGATTCGGAACCAGACTTGTTTAGGTATTGGTTTTAAAAAAAGGATCCGGAACCAGAACCATTTGCTTATCGGGACCAAAATAAGGACTCAGACCCGGAACCTAACGGGTCGGAACCTTCGGATAATCGAAAAATCGGGGAACCCATTTACAACCCTACTTGGAAAACAGGCCAGGATCTATAGTGTTGCTCAAGGTAGCAACTAGGGCTGTCATTCCGGTCCAAGTGAGGGCTTTTCTTACTATGAGAAAGCCCGCAAGTACGTAAGGGTCGACCAATTTTGAAAAGCCTGTAATTTTGAGGGTAAGGCTAGGGTTTCGTCCGGCGTTTGTCTATTAATATATCTAATAGTATTGATATTATATATCAATATAAAATTTGTAATTTATTTGTAAATTTGCTTTTGTCAATCAATAGTGATGTTGCATTGTTCTCTACTTACCTTGGCCTTAGAGGGTAATATAAGAGCCTAATTATTATATGCCTGCTCAGCGGACCAATGCCACTTGCTCAGTCCTACTCAATCTAGGCTTGGCCCGTGTACGTGAGCGTTGGATAATGGTTTACCCCAGCATAGCCTTTTGACAGCCCTAGTAGCAGCTCTCCATTATAGTTCTCCCCATCTCTTTATGAGTTAATGTCTTTTACGAGAAATTTTCTCCTGAGGACGTTTCCAAATTAAAGAAGGTCCACATTCATTTTTATAAGGTCGATTCCTCTGCATATATATCCGGGTAATCCAACGCCCATTGTCATTCCCTAGCAATAAAATCTAGCAAGCGTGTGCATTTCCCTTCATTTATTAGGGCAAACAAGCACACGACTATCAACAAATTGTTTACCAAGATAAGAAAAGTTGAGGAACTTGGGATCGATGATGGGTCAAACATCATAAAACTAGTGGAAGCAGTCCACATGAGGAGACAAACAATGTCAACTCCTCAAAAACATTGGTGTCTCTGTTTTATTATTAATTAGGATATACGTGTGATTTAGTAGTACTAAGAGATCCAGGTGAGTGTTCTATTAAAAATATATAAGAACACAAACACGATTCTCAACTCCAGATCTTGGATTCTTCTGCTCTACCACACTCAGCTGTCATCATTAATAAATGGACGGCCAAAGTTGCTGTGATCTGAAGCCAAGATCACGAGCGTGGCTTTCCTCTTTGTTTTTCATGCAACTTGCATGCTCAGATGAGGGCAGTGAGTAGTCAAAAGGCCAAGGGAAAGGCACAAGGAAGGTGTCTTACTACAAGTGCTTCGTAATTGTGACCAGACTCGGTTTGGACAGTGATAAGTTTCTTGATCTGAACCATTTCTTTAATTGTGATCGGACACAGCACAGTTTTAGGTACAAAATAACATGCACCGACTTTAAATGTCCGGAAATCAGGAGAGAGCAGCCTTAAAATATTATAGGAACAGTATATGTCATGGGAACTGATTAATTATATGGGTTGAATTTATACATCATCTTTTAAGGTAAAAAAAATTCTTGGATGAAAGATCATTAGAAACTATTGTCGCATGTGGATTTGATATTCACAAACGTCATCTTTCATGTTGTGTAAAAAAAAGAATTTACTTGTTGGTTGAAGAAAGTGTATGTTATAGAAATTGACAAGTCTCATGATATCATGGCTTTTATGGAAAATTTTAAGGTGAGAATTTTTCGAACGAAAGAATTTGAGAAATGGTGGTAAGAAGTGTGTTCACTTTTCACAAAATGTTATTTTTCGTGTTTTGTACACCATAGATGTCCCTGACCAGCTGAATAGTCTGGTTAGGGACTGATAATAATTTAATTTAAGGCTATTAATTGTATTGTTAGAAGAAGAAAAATCATATATTACATATTGACAATTACTCAAATCTACTCTCTGTAATTAGATTGGACAACAGATATCATTTAGGAAACGGATCCGCTGTTCAGACCAGTCGGGGATGCCACATGGGGAAAGAATTTTTTTTTTTTTTTGAGGTTATGAGATGCCATTGATTTGACATCTCTCCCCCATGTGGCACCCCTTGATTGGTTTTCCTGTTTGGATCAAACATGAGATTCTTTTCCCATTTAGTGGATATTGATAATTACTCAAATCTACTCTTTGTAATTAGATTAGACAACATATATCATTTGGGAAACGGATCCCCAGTTTGGACCAGTTGGGGGTGCCACATGGGGAAAGATTTTTTTTTTTTTTTTTTTTTTTGAGGGTATGAGATGCGATTGATTTGACATCTCTCTCCCATATGACACCCCTTGATTGGTTTTCTTGTTTGGACCAAACATGAGATCTTTTTCCCATTTAGTGGTGAGGTTTTTTTTTTTTTTTTTTTTTACTGCTGGTTGTTCCCATGACTGTCAAAGAGGCTAGGGGGCAGTCAAAGAACCTAGACCCACCTGAGCTAAAGGCCTCCACGTGACAACTATGGTGATATGTCCTTCCCAAGTTAAACTCCAAATATGGTGAATAGCTCTCACACTCCTTATCCCACTGCCCAATATGCTCTTATCTCACTGCCTAGTACACAACATGTCTTAGATTTCCTTTCTTGGATATTAAACAGCAGTTAATAAGCGTTCAAGAAAGCTTACATATGTTCCTTCAAATTGAATTTTCCATCTGCTATAATTATAAACATGCATTTTCGTAAGACATCACCAAACACTTAAATGGAGAAACCAAGTGCCCATTTTGTGCTTGTCTTAAGTGATGTGCCTTTTTGTTACCTGAAAGCAGAAGAAATCATCATGCCTGAGAAAAACATTTGTGAGTGTTACAAAAGCTATGGTAACTAAAATCAGTTGGGTCTTACCCTCTGATTAATAAAATTGTCTCAGGTAGCCAACCCTCCATTTGAAAATTTGGACTGATCATCAACACAATCAAGAAAATGTGAGATTGACGTGGGTCTTAATCAAATGGACATTGAGACATGGAGTAGGTAGGCCCTAATAAAAAAGCATTTCCCTCTCTTGAGACAGTCCATGAACAATGTATATGCTGGATCCATGAAACAAAATTTCTCACAACAAATTATATATGCTGGATCCATGAAACAAAATTTCTCACAACAAATTATTAATGGCATTAAAATTGAGTTTATTATTGTAATGTTCTTGAAAAAAAAAATAGGTTTCTAGTTTAAGGTCTAAAAATCTTGTTTTTTTTTTTTTTTTTTAAGAAACACCTCTTGCCATTACTATTAGAGTCTCTCTTCCTCCTAGCTCATCATCATGTGGTGGGCCTAACTGCATGATTAGAGGCCCCAAATTGAGTAATCATTTGATGCAATGAGCTTCTCCCTGATTAGATATCACTGACTCTAAAAATTAAAGTCATGCCAACGTGTGTGGGTCATCCTTCACTTACTTTCTAATATAATCAATCTATTGTTGTCTTAATCATATAAAGCTTGTGAATTTGTATGATGCTTCAAACAGTATAATAAAGTAATTAACTTACTTGATCTCCACTGACACATTGCACATTGCTTTAAGTAAAATTAAACAGAAATAAGTCGTCGCTTGCATGATCTCATACCCACTAAAATCACAATAAGACAAATGCATGTGCACCAAAGCGGTTCTACTCCACTGAATAGGGAGCACGTGTGGGTGGATGAAAACTGTTTAAGAGGTATGTCTAATTATAGATAGGTACACAGCCTAAAATATTAGACATTGAGTAGTTTAAAGATGACCCTGAATAAATGGGATAGAGCTTCAAACAATGATAACTACGTACAACTGCAGGCATTTTATCAGATTCTCTTCTTAGTAGACTATAACATGAGGAAGTTTTTTCCTTTTCCAATTTATTTATCTATGACCACCTTAAGCTTGAGTGGTGAATTTGCATGTGATGATAGGTGGATAGTATGCCCAACCAACATGATGAACCGAGCTTGAACTATATATCAAATGTTGATTGATTTTGGTGCCATCCATTGATATAGGAAATCTTTATGGGTCATCTCATGTCTTCTACTCATGGGATATAAAAATGAGATTTACATAGTTCAATGTTAAAATATAATACCATGTTTATTTGGAAGCACCATTTTCAAATTGAGCAAATATTAAAAAGTTTACATTAGATACTGAATATCTTCATTTATATCAGAATATTGAAATTTGCCTCATTTGCACACCATATTTGCACCTCGTTAACACATTCAATGAATAAAAGAATGCAAAGAAACATGAGCGTGTGTAGATGTCACACATACACTTAATATATAATATATGTGAATGGATGCAAACAAACTATCCTTTCTAGGAAATTCTCCGTAAAGCCTTTTTTCGTTGGTGTTTTCTTCTTTCTTTTTATTTTGTATTCATATTAGGTTTTTTTATAATATGATAAACTCGATTCTATTGAAAAGTATTTATGCCGCATCTACTAATGCCTCAAGTTTTTTAGTAGAATTAGATAGCTAAGGAAACTTAATATAGTGTTAGAGCTAACCCGTCGCGATTTCTACTTCCAATTGGAACAACTTGGCAAGAAAAAAGATTATGTGTTACCAAAAGCGCACCAACTGGATTCCACTTGAAAGGAGTACTGAGGAGTGAGCTCCACCGAAGGGGTAGTATTGAAAGGTATTTATGTTACCTCTACTAATGTCTCGAGGTTTTGGTGGATTTGGTTAGCTAAGGAATGTTAATAAGTTCAATCATACAAACTCTCTCACATGATTTGGGATTCATCTTAGTTTGATGTTGATTTTGATATTGTGCACTATTTGATTTTCTTTACAATAAAGTACCATGATATGGAGTCAACAAACTCAAAAATAAAAAAACTAAGGGTTGTTTGTTTGCACTAAAATACATGGGAATTAGATTGATAAGTGGTTGAAAATGAAGATCAAAGGTGAATTTCTAAAAGTAAAAATCAAATAGCATCTTCCAATTTGTTAATTGGTTTTTCAATTTTGGAAATTCACCCTTAATCTTTATTTTTAACCATGCACCCTATATATTCAATTACTATGTATTCTAATTGAAAAAAAAAAAAAAAAAAATACCCCAAGTATGCTAGTTCCCTTTTATTGGGTTTCTTGATAGCCAACAACATCCAATTGCAATATGGACCAACTTCCAATCAGTTTGTGTTCCTTTGGTTATCCATTCAAGGGATAACCAGCCCGATTCGATTTTCAGGTACAGGAAGTACAAGAATTAGAATACATAACCACAGGATTGAAAATGGGGTTTGCATGTCAATTTGTTTGTGATTTTTAGGCATCAGCACCATACCCATGCCAATTTAGGCATGTGGGGTTTCCACTTTCTAGGCCTGAAACATGGGCTAGCTTGAGAAGGGCTCCTAGGCATTCCCCATCCCTATGGTAGGAGCATCTTTGTGTTTTCTTTCTTTCGGAACCTTTTTTTTTTGGCTTTTGGTAGATCTTTGTGTGTTCTTATTATATTTCAAGTGGAAAAGGCATCGAGACATGTGTAGAATTTACCTAGTGTTTTTAACAGTATGTGGCCCCCCATGATCCATATTGGATTTGATACCTTGTCGGTCCTTTGTTTTTGCACCAGGCATGGTAAGCTTCTTATTTTCGGTTCATAGATCACTCGGATTCCTTGAATTTAGAACTTAGAAAAGCAGTGATCGAGTCAATTAGAAGACTATCCACTCAAACTTGACTGAGTCAGTTCGTCCCAACAGGTCGTTTAATTAGGTTTTTTTGGGTGTGGGGGCTTGAGAAGAAAAAAGAGAAAAAACTATCTATACATGGATAGAACGGCATTGAGACCAAACATTTTATATTAACCATCGAGGCCCTACCACTACTCGTGTGCAGATATGTCTTGCATTCAGTTTAGTCCTTAATGACGATCACACGCCTCACTAAATGTGGGTCTCTTGGTCATTTCAATTGGATTAAGTCAAGAGAGTGACTACCTACACACGGCAGACAACTCTCTACACATTGTATTTTCTAGAAAAATAAAATAAAAAAATTCCTAAACTACCCCCGCCCTCTCCTTCCTTCTTTGTCCATGCTCACTGCTCCGACCACCTCCGCCCATCCCCGCTGTCGGCAGCCCCCGTCCCTCTCCCTCCTTCCCCCTTTCTCTCCCTCTCTCCCCCTCCCTCTTGCCCGCCGCCAGCCCCCACCGAAAAACCATATGCTTCAACCTCTCCCCTTCTTTCTCTCCTGCTCTCTACCTCTCGCCTGCCGCCGAAGGCCCCGCCCACCCTCTCCCTCTTTCTCCCTTTCTCCCTCTCCCTGCCCTCCGCCCGCCCAATCTCCCTCTCTCCCACCCGCCTGGCTCCCTCCATTTCTCTTTGTCGCTCTCTCCCCTTGGGCAGCACCGAGGGGGTGGAGGGGGTGGGGATGTGAGTGGGTGCAGAAACCCTTTCTCTTTGTCGCTCTCTCCCCTTGGGCAGCACCGAGGGGGTGGAGGGGGTGGGGATGTGAGTGGGTGCAGAAAGAAGTGGGTGCAAGGAAGTGGGGAGTAGGGCTACTAAGAGAGAGAGGGAAGGAGAGGGAGAGGGAGATGGGTCGGCGGCGGGGTCGGGCGAAGGTGGCTGGAGCAGGGAGAGAAGGAGAGGGATATGGGTAGTTTAGGAACCTTTTTATCTTATTTTATTTTTTTAAAATACAGTATGTGGAGAGCTGGTTAGAGTGTGTATGTAGCAGCACTCTTAAGTCAACCTTGGGTTTCATTGTCATAAAGGGTATTTGAGGTATTTCATTACAATCAGACCCATTATATAAATTGTTATTTTCCTATCTAGGGTTTTATGAAATAGGTTTTTTTCTACTTTTGAGAGAAAGCATTGTTGAGACAATGAAAGAGTGTTGTAATTCTTTCCTTTTCTTAGTACAAAAGAAGATAGTCTTCATGGACATAGCCCTCATTTGGTATACCTCGTAACTCTTGTGCGTTTGTGATTGGTTTCATGGATTTTTGTCTTTGTTTTTCCAACAACCACATTCCTTTTTTTTTTTAACCTTTATGCCCTTATACGTCTGATATAAATGTATGTCAAGTATGAAACCCTCCCTCTACCATGCAAGATTCTCTCTCTTTACTTTGGCTCGGTTCTTTGAACAACTGTCTACCATCTGTCTTCTTCATACTACTGTCAATTTTTATTTATATGTCTTATTCCCTGATTAGGCTAATAGGCTCAATGACTGGTGTCTAGAAATTATGTTCTTCACTCCAAAATATTATAGCATGAAGGATTTTAAAGTAAAAAATACATTGTGTAATGTAGTAACTATGGCCTATGGGTTATCTGCCACATGCTTTAATATCCTCAAATGCTGCAGATAAGTTTTATAGTTTACTGCAAGACAGAACATAAAGTCTCATTTATATTTAATTCTTTAAAATGAGTTTTTCACAAAAAAATTATTTAGTTCCTTACATCAGTCATTGAGTAAATCAAGAGAAATTCTCACTTTCTCTGGAAGAATGCTTTTCACATCCGGCAAGTGTTATTAGTGAAATTATTTTTTCAGGAAAAGTGCAAATTCTCCCCGATTGGGCTCAATGAATGATGTCCAGAAATATAGTTTTCCCTCCACTGCAGCATGAAGGATTTAAATGTAAAATTACATTCTCGAATGCACTTAATTGTTTGTTATCTGTATCGCAATATGTTGCTAATAACACAATGTTACACAATAGCATACTGCAAGATTGTTCATAAATTCTTCTATATCTAATTCTACGAAATGAATTTTTCGCGAAAATATACAATTTTGGCCATTAGTCATTGAGACCGATTAGAGAAAATTCATACTTTCCCTGAAAAATGCTTTTCACTCCTAGCAACTTTGCCGTTTGTTAATAATGCACAAAAAAAAAAAAAAAAAAAAAAAACCCCACAAAACCATTATTGAGCTATCTCACAATGTCAACAATTAGCTCACCTGTACTCTGTTTTTTCACATCATCTACATTCATGTAACAATCCATCTCCATTCATATCCATTAAAATAAAATTGAGTAAGAAAATTGTGGGTCGCTCGCTTGTTGGCTACGAAAAAAAAGAATAAGATTTATACGAAGAAAATCAAGATGGAATGTAGTAGAACCAAACAAGCATTTAAAAAGAATAAAAAAGATAGGATAAATAGATAATCAAAGGTTGTGACCATAAAGGAGGAAGCAACAAATGGCTGGAAAAAAGAACAGTAGAGAAGATGAGGAAGGAAGAGGTGCAATGGTGTTTGAATCACAGAATTTACTCCCACCTTCTAACAAAGTACAAATAGCCAATTCTCTTGTTACCGACACAAGGGTCACCTTTCAAGGAAGACATTGATTTCTCTAACCAAGTGAACATCGGGTAAGGGCAAATTACTAGTTAAACAAGAAAACCTAACTTCATCATAAACTTTAGGGCAATGCTATATGGACCGATTTTGGGGACCGGCTGGTGGCCCGGTCCCCAAAATCGGTCCAAGAAGACTTCTTCTAAACTTTATTCACATCCCTCGGTGTCCCAATATGTCGCAGGGTCCTGCTCACTCTAGCCAATGTTAGTCATTTAATTTCTCATATTACTTGGTGCTATTTGCCTCACTCACAACTGATGTTCTTATTCTACTACCGTTGGAACTGTTCCAACAGTAGGTGGCTTTTGTTGTCTATTTAGACATTGTATTCTAATAACAAAATACATTGCACTTTTCTGTATTCTCTCCAGTACTCAATGGTAGATATTTCCGTATAGGTGGAGGTCCACATATACAAAAGAAGGGTAAGGAAATGATGAACTTTCTCATCAGAAAAAACCAATGAGTCAAATATTTGATGTACATACATATAACAGAAACAAGTCATTGCAGAATCAAATGACATTTAATTATTTTGTCCTATTGAAAGTTATTACAATACAAGGACAAGCCAGCATGTGTTTACTTCTACTTTAATATGGCAGAGACGATCCTCAATTACTCTACTATTAAGAAGCCAAGAGCAGCATTAATAGGCATGCCACTGTTAAAAGTATTTGTGATATTCCAAAAATATCATACATAAAAAATAACAGGAAAATTGCCTTAGATATTCGGTGCACAAAAAGTCTCTTATAGTTTGTCCGTAACAGTAAGGCACGCTCTCTCGCCAATTTCCCACTTATGTTTGAGCGATAATATTGTTGCTTATGTCTTTTTCTTCCTCTCCTGATTCCTCATTCTCCATCTCACCACTCTATCTTGATGGAAGAGATAGATTGCAATTTCACACCCTCTCCCTCTCGATATGGAAGAGATGACCCTGTCACCAAAGGAGAAAAAAATGTTCGTGGATAACAATTACGTGCTTCTACCACCTGAGATGGAAGGCTTGACACTGTCGTCAGAGGAGAAAAAAGAGTTAGGATGTAATTTTGGGCGTGCTTGATGCATTCAGCCCAAGGGAAGAAAAATGAAATGAAGTGAATCCACAAGGGACTACATCATCGCTCAACCAAAACAAGTGACGATATCGTCACCGAAAAAAAGTAAAATTAGCAGAAAAGCCCATGTTACAATGGAACTAGGAGGGTCCTTTTGGTGCACCAGACATTTAAGGTACTTACATACTATAGTTTTTTCCTTGATGATATCGGAATTGAAAACATAATAATATCATAAAAAGTTTTTGGGAATTTCACTACAATGATTTCCAACAAATTTTTTTATTTATTTGTCGCAACATCATTCACTATACATCAATAGAAAGAAAAATATTACATTTAAAAATGAGGATTTTACTATAAAAAAAAACACTTTAGGAAACCAGTGGGTCTAAAAGATCATTTTAACCGACCTTGCACCAGATTAGTAATTTAGCCTGAAAAGGTGTTTTTTTTTTTAGAACTTTCAACTAGCGTTCCTAACGACCTTAGTTTTATGATGTTAAGGGTCCCTAAGGACCCTGTGGTATACATAAATTAGAATAAAATAGGCGTGTTTCCTCGTCCTCGTCCTCTTCCTGACCTTGACCCTGACCCTGACCCGTCTGCTTCACATCGCCTTCCTCCTCCTCGTCCTCCTTGTAGTAGTTGTTGTTGTTGACATGGAATCCATGGAGTTGAAGGTCGGGAGGGGGAGGGCGGAGTTCATAGCCGCCGCGGCGTTTTCGATTGACGATGTAGGGAGAAAGGGAGATAGAGGAAGGGGAGGAATTCAGGACGGGCGTGGGATTGAGAGTGGTGTAGAGAGCATGAGAGATGTAGAGTACTTCTGCGATGATTTCACCTACTTCAATTTCTCTGGCTTTGTAGGAGAAGCGGGTTCAAGCAACCTCGCTAGAGCCACTCCAGGAAAACTAGGCATGGCTTCTTCTTCGCATTCCCCTCTAAATAAAACCTAATCAAGCCAAATCAAACGAAACCTACCTCTACCTCTACCTCTCTAGGGATTCTACTATTGAAATGAAGAAGTATGTATGGTATGGTATGGTATGTATGGATGTATTTTCACTACAAGAAATTTGGGGTCTAATGACGAAACAGATTTGTCCCAAATTGTACATATTTCGATACGGAAACTAATTAAGACGAAAATTTTTCGTCACCCTTGTTCTCGCCAAAGCCTCGTCGCAGAAAGGTGGTGGTGACGAAAAAAAAAATTCGTCACTGAAAAAGATAAATTGGTGACGATTTTTTTTTGTCTCCAATACACTGATGGAAACAAGTAATTTTTTTTCGTCTCCGATACACTATGTTGGAAACATACTTGTAAGTAATTAGTGACAAAATAATTTATCATTAAAGGAAGAAATTAGAGACAAAAATATTTTGTCATAAATATAAGAAATAGAGACGAAAAAATTTTGTCGCATTTACCCCGCCCAACTCAAGGACTTCCCAAGAGGTCACCCATCCTAGTACTGCTCCTGCCTGAGCACGCTTAACTTTAGAGTTCTTACGATTTTTGGAGCCGCACGATTGTAGAAGACTTCATGCTAAGTTAATACGGGGTTTGACTTATAAGCCATGGTTAAGACTTGGATATTTCCGATGCGGGCTAACGGAGACTCATCGTTTAAAGCCCATGGTTGATACGCTACGCCCCGTGGTTAAGAGTACCGCTCGGACCAGGATCTCACATTCTCCCCCACTAGAAATAGAGCCGTCCTCGGCTCTGATACCAACTATCACAGCCCCGCCCAACTTAGTATGAAATTGTCCGCTTTGGCCCACGTGTACGTGCGAGGACTTCCCAAGAGGTCAACCATCCTAGTACTGCTCCCGCCCGAGCACGTTTAACTTCGGAGTTCTTACGATTTCCGGGGCCGCACAGTTTTAAAAAGCTTCATGCTAAGTTAATACGGGGTTTAACTTATAAGCCCATGGTCAGGACTTGGATATTTCAGATGTAGGCTATCGTAGACTTGCCGTTTGAAGCCCGTGATTGACACGCTACGCCCAGTTGTTAAGGGTACCGCACAGATCAAGATCTCACATTCTCCCCCACTAGAAATAGATCGAGTCGTCCTCGGCTATGATACCAACTGTCACAGCCCAGCCCAACTCAGCATGAAATTGTCCGCTTTGGCCCACGTGTACGTGCGAGGACTTCCCAGGAGGTCAACCATCCTAGTACTGATCCCGCCCAAACACGATTAACTTCGAAGTTCTTACGATTTCCGGGGCCGCACAGTTTTAAAAAGCCTCATGCTAAGTTAATACGGGGTTTAACTTATAAGCCCATGGTCAGGACTTGGATATTTCCGATGCAGGCTATCGTAGACTCGCCGTTTGAAGCTCGTGATTGACACGCTACGCCTAGTTGTTAAGGGTACCGTCCAGACCAAGATCTCACATTCTCCCCCACTAGAAATAGAGTCGTCCTCGGCTCTAATACCAACTGTCACAGCCCCGCCCAAATCAACATGAAATTGTCCGCTTTGGCCCACGTGCACGCGCGAGGACTTCCCAGGAGGTCACCCATCCTAATACTGCTCCCGCCCGAGCACGCTTAAATTCGAAGTTCTTACGATTTCTGAGGACGCATGGATTTAAAAAGCCTCACGCTAAGTTAATACAGGGTTTGACTTATAAGTCCTAGGCCAGGACTTGAATATTTCTGATGTGGGCTAACGGAGACTCACCGTTTGAAGCCCGTGGTTGACATGCTACGCCTCGTGGTTAAGGGTACCGCCCGGACCAAGTTCTCATAGTAGCAGAGACTCAGAGAGGTAGGTGTACCTGGCGGTGGCAGACTCCTGGATGGAGGAGAATGGGCACAAATGATGGTGATTGGTGATGGTGGCTGCATCTGCGAATTCTAGGCGAGAGAGACTGAGAGAAGTAGAGATGAGAGGGATCACCGATCAGGGATGGGTCTGCACTGCGTGTGTTGATGGAGGGTGATGATGATTGATGGGGGTCAAGGAGCCATGGGGCTGTTGCTTAATTGAGATGATGGGTGAGAGATGTTGGAAAAGGATTTTGGAAAATGGGGAAAATGTTTCTTCTCTCCTCTTCTGGAAAAGGGTTTTGGAAAATGGGGAAAAGGGTTTTGGGGAAAAGAGACCAGGATAGATGGAGGGACAAAGGGGGAAATGGGTTTTGGAAAAGAGGCGTTGGATTGGGGTGGGGGTGGGGGAGGGGGATGGACGTTAGGGCCTTGGGGGCCCATTTTAGTCATTTTAAAGGCTTTTCCAAAGCAATAATTGTAAGAGATGAATATGCTCAAGTGCGAACGAAATTGGTGCCACCGCAAATGAAATTGGCGCCTTATTTTGGTGACCAAATATTTTCGTCTTCCATAACTTATCCTTAATAGTGACGAATTATGTTCGTCACAAAAATAAATTATATTTTGTGACAAAAATTTTCGTCTCCAATGAGCTAAAATAATTCGCGCCAAAGCAAATGAAATTAGCATCTAATTTTGGTGACGAAATATGTTCGTTGTCTATAACTTATCCTTATTGGTGACGAATTACGTTCGTCGCAAAACAAATTATATTTTGTGACAAAATTTTTCGTTTCCAATGAGCTAAAATAATTTGGCACCTTATTCTAGTGACGAAATATTTTCGTCTTCCATAACTTATCCTTATTAGTGACGAATTAAGTTCGTCACAAAAAAAAATTATATTTTGTGACAAAAATGTTCGTCTCCAATGAGCTAAAATAATTCGCGCCAAAAGCAAATGAAATTGGCGCCTTATTTTGGTGACGAAATATGTTCGTCTTCCATAACTTATCCTTATTGGTGACGAATTACGTTCGTCGCAAAAAAAAATTATATTTTGTGACAACAGTTTTCGTCTCTAATGAGCTAAAATAATTGGCGCCAACACAAAACAAGTTGGCGCCATATTTTTGTAGACGAAATTTTGTTTTCGTCTCCAATACTTTTGAAAAAAATGAAAATAGACGACAAAATTTATATTTCGTCCCCTTTGGGTGTTCTTTTAAGACAAAAAAAAACTTCGTCTTCAGATTTCGTCACAACAGCCTAAATTTCTTGTAGTGTTTGTTAGTTGATAGGTTGGTGTTAGGGAGAGAGAAGAATAAGAAAATATTATTTTATTGATGTTTTTTTGGGATGGATGAAATGAAGAGGGCAACAACTACAGAAGAAGAAGAAGAGGAGACCTGGCCAAAGGAAAGGAGCAGAACATAAGAAAGAATAAGGAAGAAAAAGAGTCAGAGTCGTCATTTCCACGCGACAGGTAGGGTCTCTCATAAAACTAAGGTAGCTAGAGACGCTAGTTGAAAGTGTTAAAAAAAAAAAACACCTTTTCAGGCAAAATGATTGATCTGGTGTAAGGTCGGTTAAAATGATTTTTTAGGCCTACTGGTCACCTAAAATATGTTTTTTTTTTGTTAAAATCCTCTTTAAAAATATATTGACATGTACCGATGATGGGAATTCTACAGGCACGATGTTGATGACAATAATGCATATCGGTGTTTATGACATTAATGCATGTCGACCAATAAATGTGTTTGGCTCTAAATTTTCAAAATTGAAAGACTTAGTTATTAGTAGCTTGATGCATTTGTTGTGGTTTATTGCATGCATTGATTTTGCTCTTATTTAATAAAAGAGACGCAAGAAACGAAATAATGAGTTTGAATTTTGAAAATATCTATCTTATGAATCTTAAATGGGCTTTTTCAGTGAAACATCTAGGATCTTTTCCATAATTGACGATCAAACAATCCAAATTGACTATTGAACTACCCCAAGCTTTAAAATTTAAATCCACTGTAAAGACAAAAGGTGGAAATAGTATATAAATGGGCATTGATATATACAATTCCAATCAAGGGCTAAAATCTAAAGCTAGTTTTTTATTTTATTTTATTTTATATTAAGGTAGATAAAATGAGCGTAAAGACTTTGGTTGCTACAAAATTGGCAACTCCTTCATTGTAAGGGACCTGTAATACTAACTGTACCATTTTTTTTCTTTTCATTGGTGCGCTGCTGAAGCTTTTTCTTCTTGTGTCCTATTCTAACAGTAAAAAAATTAAAAAAAAAACCCTTTCAAGTACAGAAATATAAAAAATAAAAAAAAAACCGAAACCAATAGATTGGCGGAACTCCCATGGGTTGAAGACTCAATTTTTCTCATCTAGCTCTTGATAGTTACTTGGCTTGTAGGTCATCTAGTGAAGCGAACTCACTGAATTTTGCATTACATAGCTCACTTCACCGGATTTGAACTCTAAATGTGCTCACCTGGAGACCACATTATCATGTACCAACAGTTTTGACAGGTGACCAATTTAGACCCATAACGTTTTACCTGGACCCCTTCATGTGCGCCCATTAGGGGTGGTCATGGCCTGGTCATCCCAAGCATACGTCAAGCATACGTCAAGCGTGGCTTCTGTTTAGGGATGTAAACGGGCCGAATCAAGTTTGGGTTCATGGTGGACGCGGAATTACAACCGTTTATAAGAAGATAGACCCGGAACTAGATTCTTGATTTCGGAACGGGAACAGTTAATGAGAAGATTTAACCGGTTCTGTATATTGGACGGGTCCAGTCCGGTCCGGGGTATAAGTCGAGGTAGAGAATGATATGAAAAGAAACCTAGTTTTTAGGGGGTTAACAAAAATTAAAATAATATGTTGGGTCCTAAGTTCACGGGTTGGAACCAAGGTGGAGCCGGACCCGGACTCAACAAGGGTTCGAAAAAAATTGGACTGGGCCCATTTATTTTCAGAGCCTAAATAAGGACTCAAATCCGGTTTTTAACGGATTTGAACCTCCGGATATAAATGAAGAATGGAGAATCAATTTTCATCTTTACTTCCATTGCCGAATTTGGACTGTGTTTTTGGACTTATGGATTGGACATTGGTCACTGGCCTAGCGCACAAACATTCCTATTACTAATCAAATTAAAGCTAACTAGATGAACTAAGGGTTTGTTTGTTGTTTGCATAGAATGCATAGGAGCCTAAATCAAAGTAACTCATGCCTTTAGTGGCTTATCATCAAACAATGATCGACAGATGATTAGATTTAGAACTATGGATCCAATTGCCCAATCAACAAAAGCTGATGATCACTATATAGAAACAAATTGCAACTGATCAAAAACGATGTATTCATCAATCAATATGCCCCAATCTGTCCAATGTGTACCATCAATTGCTTCCCTTAATGGGCTCCACTCATCAATGGTCAAGATCATACTTCTCTTTGGCAGCAACGAACAGATCACCAGTGATGTGATGAGAAAGTGTCTTCATTTTACAGCGCAATATAATATGAAATCCGTATCCTGCGCCGGACCTGGCGCCGAGTCGATTCCCATGCCAACACCGGTGCAGGGCCCTAATGCCCTTGCCCGATGCAATCCCGACTCAGAAACACGTGCGCAACCCAGGGCGAATCTGACACGTGTCAGGTTAGTTAGGAAACTGGTAAACCGATTGCTTCTACCTTTGGTGAATATAATGGGGACAGAAGACAGAGTAACAGACACGATGGTAAAAAAATCACTGGTGACAAAAATAGGCCATCTTCCAACACCCTGTCCTCCAATCCTATCCTAGAGCCCTTGCCATGTGAGCCCCACATCCCTAGCTTCTCTTCCTAATTTTTCAGGGCAGTGCTACATGCAGGGCCCACTACGTCTTGATATGCCACGTGTCCACTGGCCGCTGCATGTGAACTTTAAGATACACTTGAAGACTTTGAAAATAGAGGAAAATAACAGCAGGACAGAAGGAATCCGTTATAAAAAATGAATCCTAGGAGTCTAAATTTCTAAAATCCATTCGCGGGTGCAAGAGAGTGAGAGAAAGAGACTTGACTGAGAGAGAGAGAGAGAGAGAGAGAGAGTGAGAGAGCTGTCTCTGCCTTGTTTTGTATGTTTAATGCATCTTCCCAACAAATAGTGATTTTCCTTTCTCTTCCCAGTTCTCTCTTCTATTCATCTCTTTTCACAGATTTTTGAAATCTGTCCTCTTTGATTCTCTTCGTTTTTTCTTCATTCATAGCCAACCCATAAGACATCCAAAAACAGTAGATATTCGAGAGATGGAACTGAGCAAACTAACGCTGGAAATCTTCACAAATCTGGAGAAGAAATGGCTTTCCGACTGTGGAAACCCCAATCTCTGGAAAAAGACTCGAATTCTCAGCATTGACGGTGGCGGTGGCGGCGGCATCAAAGGCCTCGTCTCCGGCCAGTCTTTGATCCACCTCGAAGAACAGATCAGATCCAAGACCGGCGATCCTGATGCTCGGATCGCCGACTACTTCGACGTTGTCGCCGGCACTGGCATTGGCGGCATTCTCGCCGCAATGCTGACGGCCGACGGAGGGAATGGCCGGCCGCTTTTCACTGCCGAGGATGCCGTCAGATTCCTGACCGAGAAGCTGTCCGAGATATTCAAACCGGCCGGTGTTTTCCGTCGGAAGTGGAGATTGTCCGGGAAGAGCTTGGAGAAGGTTCTGAAAGAGGCGCTGAAGGCTTCGGACGGCCGGATCTTGACCTTGAAGGACACGTGTAAGCCTCTCCTCGTCCCTTGCTACGATCTCAACAGCTCCGCGCCGTTCGTCTTCTCCCGAGCCGACGCGTCCGACTGTCCGAGCTTCGATTTCGAGCTCTGGAGGGTTTGCCGCGCCACGTCGGCTACTCCAAGCCACTTCAAGCCGTTCGAGTTGACGTCCGTCGACGGAAAGACGTCGTGCCGGGCGGTTGATGGCGGTTTGGTGATGAACAATCCCTCGGCGGCGGCAGTTACTCACGTCCTCCACAATAAGCGGGACTTCCCGTTAGTTAACGGCGTGGAGGACTTGATGGTCCTGTCGCTGGGTAACGGCCCGTCTAGCACCAGGGCATCGTCTAGACGGAACAATCACGGAGCGCGTGGAGGAAGCTCCACCGCCGCAGTGGTGGAGATCGTACTCGATGGCGTATCGGAGACGGTTGATCAGATGCTCGGAAATGCATTTTGTTGGAACCGTGCGGACTACGTGCGGATTCAGGTTTTTTTTTTTTCCTCACTCCCTCTTTAATCTCTCAATTTATGAATTATGTGGGGCCCAACAAAACATGGTGATGATCGATCACTTTAGATATAGATATGAATTCTTCTGATCTCACTTTGTGTATTTAATTATTTTGCATATAATGATATAGGTTACTGTTCTTGACCAGTACAGACAAGAGAAACAGATTTTTCCCGGGAAAGCCCACGCCATTGGATTCCCGCGTGAAAATCAGAAAGCGGGTCCCAACGTTTAAGACCTCTTAAACGAAAGTCAGTTAGGTGTAATAAGGGCATGTAGTACTGACTAATTTATTACGAATATAATGGAGAACACTATTTCAATTTAAAAGATAAAATTAATTATAATTTTTGAAATTTTGATTATGGATATTTTTTTCAGAATACTTAACACCCCATGCTATTCTTTTCAGTTTGGTCCGTGATATCTATGGGGCGTTGCTAGTGTAGTATTAGAATAAGAAACGGATTCCCTGGTTGGATCAAAAGGGAGGAGGAGAGAGAAATTTCTTTCCTTTGCCCCACACCCACACCCACACCCACACCCGCCCCTTTATGTGTCTTTCTCTCTTTGGTCCATACATGGAATCCCGCTTCACTAGAGTAGTGTTTGGTGTGAGACGTAGGTGACGTGGATCCATGGCCTGTTTTTAGCCTGAGTAAAGAGTGACGCTGTTGGGGGAACACTGGATCCCACCATTTCAGAGGAATGTTTGGTCAACATAGTCCTCAATGGCAATGCCGTATTCAGTGGTTAGGATTGTCTGTCCTTGTGGACCCCGGACGGACCCCGGAGTGCATGGGATCCATTGGATCCCTGAGGAGTCTGGGATCCAACGGATCCCATGCACCCTGGGTTCCGTCCGGGGTTTGGAATCCGGAGTGCGTAGACTTTTTGTTGTCCGAATGGCCAATTCTTTGTGCAGATGGGCCAAGATGATCGACGACCTGAAACAAGAAGAACAAAATTCCAACATGTGAATTTTCCCCAACTGTATATGTAAGTGAGTTTGGGCTCATTTCTGCAGCCACAAGTGAAGTGGTACCTTCCAATCTTTTGTTATTTACCCACCACATTAAAAAACAATAATAATAATCGTTGTTTGGGCTTGTTTGGATGGAAGGTAAATTGAAGTAGGGTGGGGTTAAGTATTAAATCAAGAGAGAATAAAATATAAGGTGTTAAGATGTTGTTTTGTTTTTAGTTATTTAGTATGGAATCTTTTGACTTTTTTTTTTTTTATAGAAAAATGAAGTTTTTTGTCTTTTAGTAGAGAAAGGAGGTTGTTTTTTTTTACTTTTTTTAAAAAAAATTTAGAGGAAATTTTGAAATTATGTACTTTTAATATAACCCCTTGTCATTTTTGTCTGAATTTACTTTACTTTAACTAGTTAATTGCCAAACATGTTAAGATTAAGATTAAGTCCTTAGTTTTTTCAATTTAGTGAAATTCTTGAATCCTTCTTTCTATACTTCACTATCTATAAATCCCACTAAAAAGGAAAGCAGGCCGAATTCACATGAAAACCTTTTAGGTGATGGATATTTTGAATGTTGCAAGGGAATATGACATTTGCAAATGCATGGAAAAAAAATCCAACACATTATATTTTTGGGGATATTTCACTGGAATTCAAGGTCCAAAATCATTCTATTTGTAAGATTAAAAGATCATGTTACATTATAATGTAACGGCAGTATTGACGGAGCTTTGGATTTTTATTTTAATTGAAAAACTTCAGGTAAACGGATTCGTGACGAAAGGAAAGAAGAGGTGGATGGATGACGTTTCAGCTGCGGGGAAGAGGATGCTGGAAGAGAAGGGGGTGGAATCCCTGCCTTTTGGTGGGAAGCGGTTGTTGACGGAGACTAACGGCGAGAGGATGGAGAAGTTGGTGCAACGGCTTGTTGCTGCAGGGAAGAGTCTCCCGCCCAGCCCCTCCAAGGAAACGGCCGTCTGCAATTGGATGTCCCAAACTGCAATACCATCCTTTGAAGACTATCCTCTTTGATTCTTCATTTTCTTTCCTATAGTAGAAATCTCAACTGTAATTTGATACACCACTGTATTCATTGCAAATCTCCACTGCGGCCCATCTTCCTCAAATTTCTATGTTTAGATTGCTTCTGGAGACAATTGAATATGAGATTTTTATGCTTATATGCATAGCAAATCCCACTGTGGCCCCCTAGCACTGAAATTCGCATGCTTTTCATTTGAAAAGGGTATGATCAATCAAACCAATTTGAGATTTAATGACATGTCGTTTACGTTGTACCAATCAATCCTATCCGGCCAATCATCATGCGTGGGTTAGGTGGCCCAAGAAGATGTTGAAGTCCAAGTATCACTCGATCAAATCTCTTGTCAATTTTTTGGAAACTCTTCAAATAATACCTTAAGTTATTATCTTATTTCAAAAAAAAAAAAAAAAAACACAAGTTTTATAACGTTTTGAATGAGTCCCTAAGTTTTCTCGGTAGTTTTCAATTAAAGCTATTTTTGGCAACTTTTTCTCTTGATCTTTTTAAAATACTCAAATTGCCCTTTTTTGAAAGAAAGTCCTCCTTCATTTTTTTCTATACTCTCCTCATTTTCTTCACCGGCATCTTAACTGTGATCAATGACAATTAGCGTCCCCGCTAGGTTTGCAAATGGAACGTTTTTAGGTTAGAACCATATTAGATCAGAACCTAGACCCGCTTGTAAATAATGGTTTTAGGTTCGGGTTCGGTTTTGACTCAGAATTTATTTTGTGAGTTCCAGACCCGGTTCCAATAGAAAATCCGGATTCACCTAAAAGATTGGAATCCAGTTCCAAAACCATTTCAATTTCTCCTCATTTTTTATTTTTTTTCCTTAAAACAAGCATATCATTAACCTTATAAGAGTACATCAAATCTACTACTTCCAATATTATATATTAAAATGTAAAAAAAAAAAAGAGTTAATTTTGAGGTAAAATTTGTAATATCAAATACTCATATGTCAGGTCGCAGGTTTACAAGTCAAAACCTATATGCACCCAGAACATAACTCGTTTATCAATCGGAGCCTAAGTTAGGTTTCGGACCCAAACCCGTTTATGATTCAGAACCTAACATAAGTTCAAGACCCCCGATTTTTTGCAGGTCGGAACTTCCAAGTAATCAGAGAAACGAATATCCATTTGCAACCCCAGTCTCCGTACGAAAGGTTGCATGTAGTTAGTACTAGAACCATGTCATGACTTTAAATGAATGGTGGTTTTGGTATTTTAAAAAAATCAATAAAGAAGTAGTGAGAAAATACCTTTAATTGGCCGGATGTCCTTTATTGAAACTCATCAAAAAACTTAGGGACTAATTTGAAAACTTCTAAAACTTATATCCTTTTTTTTTAAATATGGCAAAAACTTAAGGCGATATTTGAAATTCGCCCTATCTAAAATGAACAAATAAGATAAAGTAAAATTGCATTGTAATAGGACCATCATTTCACAGCAGCTCTCTCTCTCGTAAATTGCACAAAGGTATTTATCCTGTTATTGCTCTATTAAATTTTCATTTGAGATTCATTGCTCCGAGCACTCTCCTGATCTTAAATTGTTACAAATCCATCATGTTTATTAAAATAGGGCGCAATTACAATGCAGCAAAGCTGCACCATATTATAATGCAGAGTCAAGCTACATCCAGTAGTTGTATTCCACATCATCGAGGCTTTAAAATCACATTCTCATGTTTGGAGATGCATTTACAGCCAACATATTTAAATTCTCTACTCTTTTATTTATAGATCCATCTAAAATAGAGTCATTAAAAAAAGAGCTATAAAAAAAAGAGGCTAGGATAAAAAAAAAACCCATTTGGTAACGCATGAAACTATTTTAAATACCTTGCCTCTATATTTTAAGACTCAAAAGCTCTATTTCTCATCTGCCCACTTTTGGAGCAATTGGATTTTAGAAGATTTGCCTCTAAATGTCTAAAGCGGACATACTTTAAAATCTTGTGCCAAACGCTCTAATTGTTCAAACCTTTGTTCGATTTAGACATTTAAAGAAATAGAGGCATGAAATAGAGATGCCAAACATGGGCTTAGCTTATTTCCAGCAATGCCCTTACCAATTGAGTCTTAACTTTTATTTTTAATGAGTTGCGAACCCATGGCCCTACCTTTTATGGGCCCACCTTATTCAATTGCGAAAATAAGGCCCACCAATTAAGAATTATAACATGGGCCCAGTTTCATGGCTTGTTGTACATGGAGCCAACCTTTAGAAAAATTACATCATGACTCACATTTATGAACTATAACATGGAGCCAGCCTTTATAGGAATTAGAACATGGGCCTACCTATAAGAATTACATAGGTCCACTAAAAGAACTACAAAAAGGGCCCACCTAGGCATTGTTGTTGATGGTATACATATTTACAAATTACAATATAGGCTCCACCTTGGGTCCACCTTTTGTGATTCTAAATATAGACTCACACCTCTAGAATTTACAAAGTGGAGCCATATTATTGGGCACCTAAATTGTAATAAACACTTGGGCTCTTAGGAAACTCTAAAAATAAGCCGTTATTTTATAATTTAGAGCTTAACTACATAATAGACAATTTGTAAAATTCTTAATTGTATTTTATATTTTAAGGATTATATACATATTCGAGTTTTAGTTTCCAAAAATATGTGTTAAGGAGAGCTTCCTTTTTTAGTAGAGTTTTTTTTTTTTTAGCTAAAGTGGATGGGTGTGGATAAAGCAGGATTTATAAAAAAAATTTTAATAAAAATGATCTCATAAAATTTATAAAAATAATACAAATTGTGAGTAATATACTTATATATTTTAATTTCTTAAAGGATGAGCCCCGCTTACCATAATTTCAAAAGGAGGATGGGCTCACAATCACAAAAGACAGGCCTACATGGTAATTTAAAAAAAGGTGGGCCTACATTATAATTTCTATAAAGCTTCGGCCAGTATTGCTATTTCCAATGGTGGATCCCTTATTGTAATTCTTATAGATATGGGCCCCATATTTTAATTTTATAAATGTACATATGATGTTGTAGCTTTTTAACTCAGGCTGTATGTACAACAATTCAAGAAGGTAGACCCATTTCATAATAGTTATGGCAGGCTTCATTTTTACAATTGTAAAATGCAGGCCCATATTTCAGTTTCTGATAAAGGTGGGGCCATGTTGATCACTTATAACAAAAGAGTTAGAGATTAAATTTATAGGGTTATTATTGAAAATCAGTTAAATTTACTATGCCAATAAATGCATTTTGAAACCTCGAGTGTCCTTTAAAGTCCTGCTCTGCTTTGTAGCTGCGCCCCATTAAAATATTGCTGTAGTTAATACTTATGTCCATTCCAAACAGCCCCCCAAAATCTTTGAACTTTCATTACATGCATTTATATCATCACTCGTCTCTGTCAATTTTCTCGTGAAGTCCTTTGACGCGGCTTCACCCCGGAACGGATTTTATTCAGAAGGTGAGAGAGTGAATGGGTTTTAAGCCCATTTAAGAAAAAAAATACAAAAAAAAAAGGTCTCACGTGATGTCTGTTGTATGTACCAGTCCTTTTAACCGTACATGAAGAAAAGTGTGTAAGGCGAGAAAAGGCGTTGACCGTACAGGTTATAAAATATTATGTGGCGAGGAATATTTTTCTTTTCCAACACCCAGTAGCGGATGGAGTGTAAATCCATTAGGGGCTCAGGCCCAGGCCCCAGTGGATTTCTAAATTTTATTTCTAATATTGGTGGGGCCCACTAATTTTTTCCATAATGCCTCCAATGAAATTTTTGGGGCCCCAATGAATTTTTGTAGCCCAATATTAACTTTAATTAATATATGTTCGGATACTCCTTGTGTGTTAAAATATGTCCAACTGCTATTGCAGGCAGAGGCGGATGCAGTTCATAGTCACTAGCGGCCTAGTCCCCCAGTGACTTTTTGGAAATTTTTTTTTTTGTATACTAAGTTAGGCCCAAATCAATTAGGCCCCCAGTGACATTGAACCAGGCCCCCCAATGAAAACTCGTAGAGAACAATTGTGATAAATAAATGTCTTGTTTTATTGCTTGATTATTATATTATATTTGTTCCATATAAAAGGTTTGGGGTAAATCTGCACACTATTTGTCCTTGCTAGGCATGATTTGTAATGCAGTGGAAATCTACAAACTATCTGTCTTTGAATGCACATTTCTGTGTATTAGTTACTGATAGTGTATGTAAAAGGTCCACTACTTTTTTTGTGCATTTTTTTTTCTCAAGCATGAAGAATAAAAGGAAAAAAAATCATTTGCAATCATATAAATAACCCAAAATAAAAACTCCAGGGGCAATACTTAATCGTGCCCCCAGTGATTTTGAATCCTGGATCCGCCACTGCGCACACCATATGTACTTGAAAAGTAACTTTTGTATTTAAAAATTCCTAGTTATGGAAAAATAATATTGAATGAGAATTTATTCCAAATGTGAGTATCTAACAGTGAGGCTCTATTTTTTTTCCCAGTTTTTCAATTAAAAGATAAAACCCTAATATTTACCTTTGTGAAAACTTCCTTGATTCACTTTCACTAGTATGGGCAAAAATATAGAGTCTCTATCTTCTTTCGTCGATCTACTATGAGACTTATCATCTTCTTGATCAATTTCATCTCAATATCGTGTAAAGGGAGTTTATCTTCAACCGTCTGCCATCGTTTATTATTTCTCTCTTTGGTGACTGTGCAATATCGCTCCCAAAAATATTGAATTAGACTCCAAATTAGTTGTGGTTTTTGAGTTGTTTCGTTATAACTCTCACTCCATATTTTGCCACTCAACCGATTAAAGTCTGAGCTATTGTGACCAAGAATACAATCAAGCTTTTTGGAATTTAACTACTCATGTAGATGGTCAAGTGACAGTGCGATATCGCACAAAAAGCAATGAATTAGACTCCTAGATTTGTTGGGGTTATTTTAATTATTTCATTTGGGTCTAACTCCATATTTAAAACTCGTTGAGAGAAATTTTGGTCTTAAGAATCGGTTAAATTCCCTACTGTTGTGCAAGAATGCCGAGAAATTTTGTGGGAATTCATTCTCAGAATAACAAAATATGAAGTGACTGTGCGATATTGCACAAAAAGCACTGAATTAGACTCCCAATTTAGCTATTGTTTTTTAGTTATTTCGTCTTAGGTCTTAATCCATATTTTTCTACTTGATAGGAGAAAGTTTGGGTTGTGTAAAATATCGATTAAAGTCCCAGCTGTTGTGACCAAGAATACGATAAAGCTTTCTGGAATTTCATTTTCTGAGTAGCTGGCCAAGTGACTGTGCGATATCGCACAAAAAACATTGAATTAGACTCTTAGATTTGTTGTGGCTTTTTGTTGGTTTTATCTGAGGTCTAACTCTATGATTTCATACTCGAAAAGAGAAAGTTTGGGCTATGAAAAAATCGATTAATGCTCCAAGAAATGAGGTAAAACAACTCAAAGAAGCGTACTAAGCCAAAAGAACTATGTGAACAAAATATGAAAAAACCTTTGGAGAAAATAAAGAGCAACGGCTTAATCCTCTTGAGAACCTCCTCTAACAATGGAGACCGTCACAAAAAAAAGAAAAAAAAAAAAAAAGAAGAGGGAATACAACCTACTTTAAGAGATGCGAACCGAGGGAAAAAAGAAGGAAAAACGAGATGATATTGACTTTTCAGTTTGTGTGTCATTGCACATATTTGCGATATAGCACGAAAAGGGTAGAATTAGAAAAAAAAAAAAGGGGACTCCGTGTACAATACCCACATTTGGTATATATTTTTTCGTCAACGCCACCATGAGGAATACTGATGATTATATAACCTGTACGGTTAATTCCCCCCATGAGAATCTTGTGATTGAGCAGTTAACAATATACGAGCTTCTTTTCTTTTCCTTCTCTCCTTTTTTTTTTGTTTTTTTTTTAGTTTTCAAAATTCAGATCTCCTTTTTTTAACTGCTTCAGTTAATCAATTTCCACACGCCATTTAGCAAACTTACCACATCAGCAAATGTGCCTCTGTGGAGAGATTAATCGTAGGTAGATCCGTTTTTCTGAATTGGGGCTCATTTCATCAAATATATGACATTCAAAACTTATACTTTTAATGGGTTGTAAATGATTCAATCCATATTTACATGACCCACCGTCGGATTGATAGAAGCTCCAAAATAGATTATTAGGCTTCTTATGCTTGAGAGAGTTACTCAAATAGATGCCATTACGATGGATTAAAATAATGCTATTATTCTAAATAATGACATCCTCAAAATACTAATAAACATAATTAGTCTTAAGACACCTTTACAACCTCAAAATACTAACTCTGGGACCTCTGGATATTGGATGAGTTTGAAATCATCGTTTTTACATGGCGGTGCATTTCATATAAATTTAGTACCAAGGGAGGAATGAGACATATAGGGCACATTTGTGTACACACCCTTTCCGCGGAAAGAGGATATTGCCACGTCACCAAATTCCATTGAAATGAAAACCTCAGAAAAGGATTTCCATAGAATTTAGAAATTTATGTTTGGTGCAAAAAGAGTTTCCTCATTGAATTGGTGCGGATATTGTTTGGTGCGGCTGTGGATTCCTTATAGAAAATCAAAATTTCTTATTTGGTGATATAATCTTTTGAAGAAAAATAACATAACATGTATATTATTTATTTAATATTAAATAATAATTTATATAAAGAAATAAAAAATGAAAGAGTTATAGGGCTTTTGGGTTGAAATGGACAAGAGTGAGGAAAAGAGGGAGAAGTTTTCTGAGGAAAACCGTTTCCCATACCACCCATGGGAAATCCATTTCCACAATTATCAAGGAAAATGCTGAAGAGGCAGGAAAGTATTTCCGCGGGATTGTTCCGCACCAAACACCGAAAAAATAAGTTTTCCGTGTAAAATCGTCAACTTTTCTGCAGAAAAGTGTTATACAAACATGCCCATAGTGTCCTGCACCCTTACCTTCATGTGGGGATGCAGCCGATGAGGACACCATATTTGAAATGGCAGTGGATATGATTGATATGATAGGGTGACAAGATCTTATCAGGATTGATGACACCCACAAGACATAAGGAAACAGGAGCTGTAATGCATGGGGTCCATGTCTGCAGATCCTCAGATGTGCCCACATCTTCATATTTATTTTTAACCAAAATAAATAAATAAACGGTGGGCTCCACCAAAGATCCATATGAGTGGACAGAAACATAGAATCCCCTCCCCCACCCCGGTAGTCATTGGTCATATACATCAGCACTTCTCTAAATAGATTGGACCGTTGGATAAACGGTGCCTCCCCCGCCCCTATAGTCATCGGTCATATACATCAGTGCTCCTCTAAATAGATTGGACCGTTTGATAAATCATGCACTAAATTTGAAACCTAAAATTTTATCAGCCATTAATCAAGAGATTGGGAGATTCCCTTACCATAGTGAGCTTGAGTGGGTGGCTAGCTATCTCTAGGGACTAGGCTTAGCTAGGCATGTCAAACAGGCCATGCCGGCCCAAATCCAAGCCCAAACGGGCCATATCTCGGGCTGGCCAGGTCCACCAGACAAACGGGCCATGCTGTGCTCAGTGTGCCTCTTTTAATTTTTTTCTCATTTTCAGTATTAAAATTAAAACCACAAGGACGGTGAATGACAAAGATATTTAAGTGGTTCGGTCAAACTCAACCTACTCCACTGAGAAGAATGGGAGGGTTAGATTATTTATAGACTTCGTAAAATTGAAAAGGACACAAAATACCTCTTACCGTTTTATGGCTCTTCCTTTTTTTCTTTTTTTGGGGGGGCGGGGGTTAAAATCTAGCCCAGTGCCTAAGCCATGCCACGTTGATTGACGGGCTTTGTTTTGCTAATGTAATGCCCCACCCTATACCCATGCATAATATTGTCCGTTTTGGCCCACAGGCCTCATGCAAGGCAGTAGCATGCCGCCATCACGCCCACATGCACCAGACCACGGTAGGGGACTCACACTCTAATTTGTCAAGAGTCGGCTCTAATAATATTTGTAATGCCTCACCCCATGCCCATGCATGATATTGTCCCCCATACTCATGCATGATATTGTCCTGTTTGGCCCACGGGCCTCACAGTTTTATTTTTGGTAGACCTCAACCCACTAAAAAATCTCATGCAAAAGCTCGATATATAATTCCATTCACTTTTCTTTCTATAGATGAGATGAGAGGAAATGGCCTCACACACAGCCCATTTTACATCCCTAGGCTTAGCCACAAATGATTCGTACTCAACGAGCCTAGCTTAGTTATGGCAAAATATTGCTCGACTCAGTAGTCAGCACTGAACGTCTGCATCCAGACATTAAAGAAGGGGGCCCCAACAATAAACTGGGCAATTGCCATCCCCCTCACAACGCAATAACATGCAAGAGCGTGTGCTTCTGCCCTTCATTAATCTCTGCAAAACAAACACATGACTTTCAAGTACACTATTCGTTTACTAATAGTATATAAGATGTTACTGGGCCTGAACATAATAAAACTAATGGAAATAGTCCACATTAAGTCACACTACGAAACGTAGTACAATGTAACTCCTCAAAAACATTGGTGTCTCTGTTTTATTATTAATTAGGGATATACGTGTGATTTAGTACTAAGAGATCCAGGTACGTGTTTTATTAAAATAAGAACACAAACACGATTCTCAACTCCAGATCTTGGATTCTCCTGCTCGACCACATTCAGCTGTTATTAATAAATGGACGGCCAAAGTTGCTGTGATCTGAAGCCAAGATCACGACTCTCTCTCCCTTTTGGGTGAAGGCTATGACTCTGTTTTCATGCAACTTGCAGACTCAGATGAGGACGATGAGTTGTCAAAAGCCCAAGGTTAAAGGCACATGGAAGGTGTGTGTCACGGGTCAAATCTTCCACCTAAAATCTTTCTCCGTGTGGCGTTAGGGACACCAACCAACCAACAAACACACAAGCAACACAGTAAAGGAATAGGAAGAAGACAATTATAAACAACACAATACAATGGAGATCACTTGATTAAATTTGGCACCTGCCCTCTTTCATTTCATTAATCAAAATTGTGGGACGAGACACCACTAACTCTCTGTAACACTCATAACAAAGACCCTCCTGAATCCATGTTATAAACCCTCGCCTTCGATTTTATCTCAGGCTATCACACTCCGAGTGTGTGAGACACCCTTTGTCTCTGTCACAGTGAGACACTCTCTCTGTATCCCCTCACAGTGAGCTTCTCTCTGTCTCCTGCACCATGACACTCACACTCTTTCGGATTTGCAACCATGCAGTCCTTTTATACAATTCTCTGGCCAATCAGACATTGCAACCAAGGCTAATTGTCTGCCAACTTGGCCCCAACAACAGTTGCCAACTCCTTGCTGGAAATAACTCCCTCTAGAGCAGTTTGTCTGAGTAGTTACACGCCACCTGCCATGCATTTGTTGGTCCAAGTAGTCCTCCACATGTCCAACACACTCCACAGGCCAAACTGCCTTGGCAGTTTCTCAAACCACACACCCAAGTGGCTGCCACGTCATTTCCAAGCCATCCAGCAACTGTTTGTGTGGAAGGGCATGCCACACAGCACCAACTGTGCCTTCCACGTGGGTTGCACCAGCCCCAACACAAGGGAAACGAGCCCCATGCACCAATCCAGCATGCCACCACATCTGTTTAGGCCACGCGGGCTTAGGCACGAGCGTGTGGACCCCACGCACCAAAATCACCACCAAGGCTCACCAATGCTCAACCGAGGCCACCAAGGTCATTGGTAAGCTACACAGTCCATACCGTGCACCAACAACGTCCACCGTCCATTTTTCCTTCCCACAGGCATTCCTGCTACATAGTAGAGATATGTGTCACCCATTGTTTCTCACCTCCTGAGTATAAACGTCCAGAATGAGGAAATAAACATTTCGACACCTTCCCGGATCCCAATGCACAAATCCTTTCACACAATAATTGTTAAACATGCGTTAGTCTCCAAAAATCACAAGGTTGGTCGAGGGGTGAAAATCTGCCGTACGCAGCACGTGCACGACGTCGACCATAGCACCCGCAGCATCTGCACGACGTCGACCGCAACACCCGCAGCACCTACACGTCTACGTTCACAGCAATACAGCACGATGTCTGCACACTCCACGTGCAACGCAATACTGTACACACCACGTGCAGTACAGCACGCCGTCCACGTCCATTGCTACACAGCATTAGCAGGCACCGACGTTCATCGCACCAGCGACCGAAGGGTGATATTCATCCTCACCAAGGGAATCATATGCAGCGTTTAGCATTCAAATCACAGTCCATATGCACTAATGAACTGTTTGTGCAAAGGTTATGTCTCGGAGCACCCAACCCACTGCACCATCTGCGCACCAGCGCAATGTCACCATTTTAGGGGCTAACCGTGTGTTACTACAAGTGCATTGTAATTGTAACCTTACTCAGTGTGGACATTTCTTGATCACAACCTTTTATTTAAGCAGGCCAAGCAATATTTTGAACAAGTGGCCTTAGAAAGTGCTCATACTTCAGACATCACTTGAAATCAACGACAAGATACTCTCTATTAACAAATATATCTGCACCAAAATGGATCGATCACCTAACGGGGCAGATTTTTTAAGATCCATTCCTGGGCCTAAGATTTTTGTTTGATGGGGGGTGGATAATGGCCATAATGTTGCTTTGTTCTTCATTTTTTTTTTTTGGGAAATTTTCAAATATGGCCTTAAGTTTTTTTCTAATTTAAAAAAATGACACAAGTTTTGAAACTTTTCAAACTAGTCCCTAAGCTTTCCAGTAAATTTTAAATAAGGACATCCGGCCATTTAAAAGTATTTTCTAGTAACGTTTTCCCTTGGTATTTTAAATATACTCAAATTACCCTTCATTTAAAGCTATAACATGGTTTCGACAGCCACTACATGTAGCCAATCGCTGTAGGAATACTCGGTGTTGATCATCGTGAGGACACCGACAAGGGAGACAAGGAGAATATGGAGGAAGTGAAGAAAAATTTTATTACAATGAAGGGTAATTTGGGTATTTAAAAAAAAAAAGTTGCCGAAAAATAAATTTAAATAGATGAATGTCCTTAATTGAAGACTTCCTGAAAAAATTAGGGGCTACTTTGAAAAGTATTGGAATTAAATTTAGTCAGAAAGTAGGAAATTGGAAATGTCTAACCATGCCACCCCAGGTCCAACAGGGGATTGCCCCAGTACTCATTACCTAGGTCTGCCCATGATTGGCCGTACTAAATATTGATGGTTTTCTATACAGGTGAATAATGGGTTTTAATAATTTTTTAAGCTTTAATATATGTTGATAATCGTTTCATCTAAAGAGTATTATAACAATGGGTGGTTAAACTATTATTTGGATAGCAGGGAATATTTATTTAGCGTTTTATTTTGTTGACGATTAGATTTCGGAATATTGTTTCATCTTATAGATTTTTTGAAATACTACAAAATAAATATATAATACCTTAGAAAATAATCTTATAGATTTTTCAATTTGATCACCATTGCTATTTTGATTATTTCATATTTGTCATCTATAGAGATATTTTGAAAATATTATACCCCCTATCAAGTGATTAGCTCACACACTCCTTATCTCACTAACCAACATTACATATGTTAGGCTCCATCCCGAGTTAATCATGATTAATTCTAATTAATTGAACTTAAGACTAAGTAAGCCGGTTTAAATGAATTACTGGTGATTTATCGCCAAACGGAATTGAATTAGCCTAGAAGAGGCTTAATGAAATACTAAACAAGATTAGGGAATGAATTGAGTGGAAATTGAAGCTTAAACAAGCAAATGAACGACTTGTGTATAAATACGGGTTTGTACGTATTTTGTCGGATTCGGAAACTCTGGATACTACCATGTGTATCTCGACGAGTACAGCGAATTTCATATAAGGCTTGAATTGATCCGACGATTATCGAATCAAATGGACCTTTAAATGACTTGAATTGAGATTAGAAGAAATTTAATGGGTTTAAATGCAAAAAGTCACCTTATATAACCTAAATGACCTTCATCCATCTCATAAAACCCTACGCAACATTCCTGTTACCATTTTTCTCTTCTTTCTTTCTCCGTTTCCATCATCTTTCTTCAATTTCTTCATTATCAAGTGTGTTGGAGGTGATTTACATGAAAGGGAATCCATTCTCTTCATCTTCCTCACCATTTTCTTAAGTTATCTTGGAAGTCAAGCTTGGAAGGGAGGAAATTCATCTCAAAACGAAGATAAGCAAGTGGTTTTGTGTCTAAATCTTCAAGCAAAGGCAAGTATAAGCTTTTGTGCATGATTATATGTCATGGTTTGAACTATAGGTTCCATTTGATTATTTATGAGATGATTTGTGTATAAGATTATTTAGAAGTGGAATTGATTTAATTCTGATTGGATGAAATTAGAATGACTTCATTGATGGACTAGAAGTGTGTTCTTGATAAATGCATGGGATTGAGTAAGGAACAGGAGTTTCCAACTTTCCTTTGTTGCAGGTTTTAGTTGGAAACACAGAATTCAGAATTTGAAGTCTGTAACAGAATTGGTGTAGCCTCTGCTGGAACAGGACCTTATGACACTTGAGTGAATTTTTCTTCTGATACTTTAGTACATCTTTTCAAGCTTTTGAGTTTATTAAAGCTAATGGAAGACTGAGTAGACTATAATTAATGAGCAGTAGAATTGTTTGTCAGTCCATATAATACAAGGAAGAATGGCTTGATTCTAGTCTACATACTGTTTTATCTTTGAATAAGTGCATTATATATTGAAGTAGGAAGGATTGGAAAGACTGGGGTGGAAACACAGTGCAGTAACAGACTGTGTTTGCTGAAATTTTGGCCAGAATTGGGTCAGCCGGATTGGGCCCGCTCGAGTGGGTCGACCCATTGGGCCAACAATGCCAACTTTGAATGGCAATAACTTTTGACCCATATGTTCGATTTTTGAGTTCTATATATCGTTGGAAAGCTCTTGGAACGTAGAAACCAATGGTATACACCTCTTAGTGAGCATAGATTGGGAGATGAAGTGGATATGAGGACAAGTATAACGGGGCCTTCCCAGGTCGACTTGACCCACTGAGAATTATCCGGAAAGTGTAGATTAAGTCCGAGTTTCTTGGGTTAGAAAACTTAAGCATCGAGATTAATGTTAATCGTGTTTATACCATCCTAAGTGTTAACGAGAGTTATCCTAATGCACAAATACCTAAGTAATATCATCAATAGTAATACGTGCATCGATAACAACCGTTCACTTACGGGTGGGTTAGAGGATTAGTTTCAAGTGAGATTGAAATTAATAGGAATTGTTAAAGGGTCTGGGACTACCTAGTGGTTTCCGAACTTATTATTGAATGGAATTGAATGAATTGATAAATGAACTGAATGAAATGAGAAATGAATGAAATGACTATTCCTACTGCAGTAGATGAGAATGGGAGCGTCCGGAGCTCCGTGGGACACCAGTGATCTCTGATCAAGACACTGGGAGATCTCAACACACTGGACCGAAAGGTCATTGACTGAAAAGTCATACACTGAAAAGTCATTAATAAATATTGAACATTATGAATAAATGAATATGAAATGCTTCCTTTGGGAAGAAATGAATGGAGTTGAAACCCATGCTAGTGTAGTTGCCAGTATATTGTTATGATTAATGGTATTCATTATGAATTGTTTAGCACTGTTAAACAATGAATTGCTAGGAATTATAATTATGTCATAAATATATATATATACCTTGTTGAACCGTCGTGTTCACGACATTACTAATGATATTACAGGCTCAGTTACCCGTGCCGGTCCCTCCGAGACCGTCCCGCCAGCGCAGGAGGCCCATTCGCTACCTCCAGGAGGTCTAACTGAATGGACGTAATCAGAAAGCGGGTTCATTGAAGTCTTTTGGAAACTTTTAAGAAGTTGTTTATATATTCATTTTGGTATTGTAGGTGTTGTATATGATGTCCCCTGCATTGTATTTAAATATGCAGTGGTTGATTAGTAGGATAAATGAACGATGTAAATGGACTGTACCGTTTTAAAGTAAAGTGTTTAAATTATTTTGATACATGGTTGTCAATGTATTTTATTGGTATATTCCGCACAACTGTACATTGACAGGTATTATGCAAGATCCCTTGTAGATTCGTTTTAACTTCGGTTATTTCGGATCTACGGGAGTAAGTATGATTAAGATCGCGATCCGGGGGTTAATCCTAATGACTCTGATTTCGAGTCCGGGTCGTGACAACATATCATATATCCTTCCTCACACATTAGAAAACAACTAAAGCATTCAACAAAGCTTACATATGTTTCTTTGAATTGTACTTTCCATTATCTATAGTTAAATAAATGCATTTCTGTTAGACATCACCAAACGCTTAAAAAAACCAAATGCTCTTTTCCTGCTTTTCTTAATTTGTGTGCGTTTTGTTGCCTGAAAGCATACGAAATCATGATGTCTGGTATCAGAGCATTTCCAAGTGTTACAATAGACATGATGACCAAAAGAAGTGGGGTCTTAGGTAGCCAACTCTCTATTTGAAATGTTGAAATAATCAACGACACAATCACAAAAAGGTGTGGATTGACGTGGGTCTTAATCAAATGGACATTTAGACCTGGATTAGGAGGTCCCTAATCAAACAAGCATCCCATGAACATTGTATGAAGATTTTCACCTGAACACTATGCTTATACGGTCCTGTTCAGGCCAACTTGGTTCCATTCTCTTTATGGACTTGGGTCATTCAAAAATTCCATCCCATCATATACCTTGATTCAACAGCATTATCGCCTCTAAATATATAATTCTTTGAGACTCATTCTAACCGTGAGTAAGATTCAATGAGCATGAAATTGGATATGTTGCCAGATCATGAGGAGATGAGAGTGTGAAAGAAACTATACTGATCAAAGGTAGGCCCAAATGGGCACCATCAAGTTGTACTATAAATTCAGTCTACTGATCATAAGAGAACATTCTCAAACAATGTATCTGCTGCATTCATGCACAACTATCACAGCAACTTCTTAATGGTGTAAAAAATGATTTAATTGTAAGATTTACTGCAAACAAAATACATTAGAAAGTTTAAATAAAAAAGTAGTTTTCTTGCATCTTAGGTATAAAAATCTTATTTTCGATCATGTTTTTCCAATGTTGTCTATAGGAAAACAGCAAACTTGAAACTAACCTGAAATTAAGTCCTACGTACCATTATTTTTCTGATAATGATATCTACAATTAGAGTATTTCTTCCTCGTAGCTCATCATCACATGGTGGACCCAACTGCAGGAGTAGAGGCCTCAAATTCATCCAGTAATCATTGGATCCAATTGGCTTCTCCCTGATTAGATATCACTTACTTTAAAAATTAAAGGCATGCTAACGTATGCATAGCATCCTCCACTTTGTTAAAGAACCATTCTATTATCCTCTTAACCATAAAAAAGCTTGTGACTCTGTCTGCTCGTTGAAAAAGTAGTGATATAATAATTAACTCATATTAATCTCCATTGACACATTGCTCGTTGCTTCAAGTTTAGTGAAAGCAGAAATAAGTCATTGCTTCCATGATCTCATACCACTAAGATCATAATAAGATTGTGCACCATTGGAGCACCAAAGTGGTTCTACTCCACTGAATAGGGCGCACATATGGGTGAACCAAAACTATCCAAGAGCTATATCCAGTCATAGATAGCTATTTAGTATAAAACATTAGGCATCAAGTCATTTGAGTCATGATTCTAGATAGATGAAATAAGGCTTCAAGAATAATGACTATGAGGATAGTCATTTCATAAGATTCTATAGTTAGTAGACTATACCTTGAGTAATCCTCCTAGTTGAACATATTTTACAAATTTGTAAAGGGCCATCACCCCTACAAACACTTTGATTAGTGCCTTTTTGGCATAGGATCTAGACCCTTTGGCTTGTGGATCTCTGCTTCCCTTTCTTAGATATGCTCCAACTCAAATATTAGAATGTATAACCACAGGACAAAAATGAGGTTTACATCTCTGAGTATGACAAATGTTTGGGTTAATTGGACCGATTGAATTAGATTAGCACCAGCTCCACACCCAGGTGTATTCATGCATGTGGGTTTTTCACTTTCTATGTCTGAAACATGGACTAGCTTGAGAAGGGCTTCTAGGCATTCCCCATCCATGTTGTAGGGGGCATCAATTTGTGTGTGTCCTTATTATATTACAGGTGGAAAAGGCATCGAGACATGTGTAGAATTTACCTAGTGTTTTTAAGAGTGGGTGGCTCACCATGAATTTGATACCTTGTCTGCCCTTTTTTACCACGTGGTGTACTTGGAGCTTCTTGTTTTGTGTTCCCTGACTCGGATTTCTCGAGTTTAACACTTACAAACAGCAGAAGTCTCGGCTCAGAGGTTCACCAGGTCGAGTCGATTTGAAAACGACCGATTCTTTGACGAGTCATGTTCTGATGGGTCGAGAAATTATGTGTATAAACGACTAATTTCCTCATCATTACTTCCAAAAGGGTCAACTCCCATTTCCAAGTGCAGATAATTTTGATGTCTCCAAGGCTCTAACCAGGTGAATTATGTGTATATCAGCTCAGGACAAGCTCAAATAGAGGATTTCACATGATTCTGTCTGGGCAAATTTACAAGTAAAACAAGAATACCTGGATCATAAGTCAAAATACGACCAGGTTGGCTTTTGTTATCTATTTACACATGTACAAAATACAGGGCACTTCTCAGTGTTCTCCAGTACTCAATGGTAGATATTAACCATGTCCATATAGGTGGGGTCCACACGTATGAAAATGAGTAAGGAATTTGGAAATGGATTCCCTGTTTGTTTGGTCCAAACAGGGGTTGCCACATGGATTTGAAATGACCCATCTCATCTTGTTAAAAATATTTCATAGCCTTAAAAAAATTTCATTTCCCATGTGGCACCCCCTGAAGCCCAGTTTGGACAAAACAGGAGATCCAGATCCAAGGAATTTACTCTTAAGGCTAGGATCAGATGAACTTTTTCGTAAGAAAAACTAATGAGCCTACCAGACTAAGAGATTTGTTGTACATATATAAAAGAAACAATAAATGGAAGAAGCAAAAGGCATTTAATTATTATGTCCTCTTGAAAGTTATTACAACACAAGGACAAGCCATCATGTATTTCATTCTAATTCAATATCATGGAGACAATGCTCGATTAAAATAGGCATCCCAGTGTTATAAATATTCACGATATTTTGAAAACATCATCACGAGGAAGGTTAATATGCATCCATCGATCCTTCGCTATAAAGTGAGGGACACATATATAATTAAAAATATTTTTGTGTAGAAGAGAAAAAGTTATATATGGTCATTTGTAGAAGACGAATTGTAACGCCTCAATTTCGGATAACGAGAAAATCGTCGTAATACCCGAAGTTAGCACGCTACTTCCCGGAAAATCCGAGAACTTCCAAGATCGTAGGCCCGCAGTGAGGTCCAATTTAAAACTTTTGAACAATATAAACTCAATTGCTAAATTGCGGAAGCACAAGGTGTAAAGCGGAAGCAAGAGGTATCAATATATATATAGCAAATGAGAGCAGAACAGTAGTCTAGCTTAAAAGTGTCAGTTATTAAACAAAAGTTGATTACATGTTTGATTTCTACCCGGCTCACTACAAAATTCGCTCAAAAGTCCAAAATAAAGATAGCGCTCAAAGCCCTGGCCCTGACTCTCCACCCTCCGGCTCGACATCGGGGTCGGCCGGGCCCCAAACGTAATCTCCGACGACAGGCGCCTCTACGAGCGCAAGCGCGTCCTCCGCGTACACTAGGTCAAAGCCTAAGCACCAAAGATGGGTCAGATCTAAAGATCTGGCAAGTCACAGTATACAAGTAACATAGGATATATATATCAAAGGAATAGAGGCAGGTATATAGTAAAAGAATATCAATAAACATGATCTAGGCAGTTGAGCAAGATAAACATAAGGAATCAGGATAAATATAACATCTAGTCTAAAACAATGTGGCACATTCACACGAGCTGGATACCGCGGGATATTATGCCGCGGCCCTCCCATACTGAACATAATTGCGGCGGGGAATCTCACAAGTGCTGGGGATTACTAACCCCGTAAATCACTCATCAGTCTCATCACACTCATCACTCGGGGAGACTGGATTCGGTATCACACCGTCCGTCTAAAAACATAGCTCATCATGATAGCTCACTCATCACTTATAAATAGCTCCTACCCGGGATGATCAGTCCAAAGGCTGAGTTTAAATCAACCGAGTGAATGTCTATGCCGACTCGAAGAAACTCTAAGGGTCTGTGTCTATCTAGGCATTGCCTTGCATGAACAAGGTCCTAACCATGTCTCTAAGAGGTTCAACTATCAATTAGTCAATGGATTAAAATCCAAGTCCAAGCCCACTCCTTGGATCCATACCAAGGCCCATCAACACCTGGCTTGGTCTAAGACAATCCAAACGAAACAACATATCCATTTCTACTGATAATCAACTCATCATCATCCATAAGGAGTTATAAGACTAATAAAATTCACATCTCCAATTCTAAGGGTACACATTTCCATACGTAGGCCCAAAAAGGGTTCGCCTAGCCACAGACACGGGTCAGTGTTCTTCAAATCATACTATCGGGTCACCTCTAAGATATCCTAGGTTCAGGTCATCCATTTCCATTTAATTAACAGTTAAAAGCTATACTAAGGGTATAAGAGTGACAGTAAATAAGAAAGGTGAAGTATGAACTTCAGTAAGAGAATCAACAGGGAAAATAACAACAATCCAATCCTAGGTAATGGACCACATTCAGGTTCAGGTCATCTCCGGTAATTAGATCCCTAAATGAAGTCTCAGATGCGAAAGGATACTGTGTTTGGTGTTCCTGAGGTTACGAGCATCATTGACAGCTTTTAAAGATCGAATCATCTTAGATTAAGCAACAAAAACCCTAATTGCTGGTCCTCACGAGTCAAGGTTGAGCCACACCGTTGACTCGGGCTTGGCACATCAATAAATGTCCATTTGGATGGTCAATGAGTCTCACAAATGATCACAACTTCAAATGACTGAAAACTGGAAAATCACAAATTCCCAGTGTGCTCGGTCGACCTGGCATAGGCTCGGTCGACCTGGCACACTGGGGGTTGACCCCCAGGTCGACCTGGTATGCAGTGTGCTCGGTCGACCTGGCTACAAGTTGGTCGACCGAGTGCACTGAGAAAACTGGTCAAGCACCTGGAAGGCCTGGTTTGTTCCCAGGGACTTCATGTGTGCTCGGTCGACCTCCTGGCCTGGGTGGTCGACCGAGTGCACTGAAACCCTGGAACCTTGATGTCCCAGCTCTCAGTCTTCTCTCCTGAAATTCCTGTGTGCTCGGTCGACCCGAAGCAGGGCTCGGTCGACCTGGCACACTGGATTTCTGGATCTGAGAAAAAATGCATCTCCCAGCTATTTCCTGCAAAAACAGTGTGCTCGGTCAACCTGGCACAAGGCTCGGTCGACCGGGCACACTGAACTTTCAGTCTGCTAAAAATTAACTGAGACTGGGTTTTCTCCCAGTTTCAGTGTGCTCGATCGACCGAGCTGCAAGCCGGTCGACTGGGCACACGCAGAACTGGGGAAAACCCAATTTTCAAAGGTTCATCATTCTCAACCCGTTTTTCCACCAAAACATCTCTAATCCTTCCCAAACATCTCCAATCCAACGTAAAACATAGAAACACTCAAATGCACCTCCATCCAACACCAAATAGGCCCATTGATCTTCCAAATGGGGTGAAATCCATCCATCAATGCCAAGAAAATCCATCTACTCCAAGCTCATAGGTACTTCTAGCATATAAACATTAATTGAATGGAAATACAAAATCAAGGAAATGAAACCACATATATTCTATGCTAAATCAGTATATTGTACTTGCCTTTGAGAATAGAAGGTTGTAGAGAGAGAGAGAGAGAAATAGAGAACCAAGCTAAGAAGAAGATGAAGTTGCAACTCCTAGTGTATTTCCTAGCACGAGAATAGCTCAAGCTCAGCTCTAGAAGAGAAATGAGAGAGGGGAAGAAGAGGGGAAATGAGAGAGTGAATAGTTGCTAGGTTTTTGGGGAAATGGGCTATATTTATAGGATTTGGGGGTTGCTAAAAACTGAAATGCCCTTATGGCTTGTATGGGATTAGGGTTAAGGTTAGGGGCATTTAGGTCTTTAGGTGGGAAAGTTCTAGAAGTATCTTTTTGCGGATACCCCCCTATAGTTAACTCTAATTCCTAGCTAGGGCATCCCCTCACTAACTAACCCTAGAAATTGCAAAAGACCCCTAAAATCCTATTACTAACACAACTATACTAATTTAACTCAAACTTAGGAAAATATATCTAATTACCCTCACTAACCCACTAATTAGTATAATTAGCTAATATATAATATTAAATAGTATTCAAAAATTCAATTAGAGGGCCCACAAGGGGTGGGGCCTCACATGAATGTTCATGTATAAAGAAGGAAATCCATGCAAGTATGTGTCTCTTACTCTATGGTGAGGAATTGATGCACATGAATATTCCTCATCATATAATATCAAAGAACTTATCCACTTATGTATTTTTCCTTCATAAAATCCTGATATTATCATAATGAGAGCAAGAAATTGGGAGAACTTTATTACAATATCTTTCAATAACATTTTTTTTATATTAATTTTCTGCAACATTTTCACAATGTACCCAGATAGAAAAAGAAATATGTAAAATCTAAATATCTTGAAATTTTCCTATGACAATAATTTTTCATGACCTATTTTATGACAACAATGCATGCTAACCAACCCAAATGTTCGGCTGTAAATCCTCAAAATTCAACGGTGTAGTTATTAGTCATTTGATGTTCTTCTTGTTGTTTATTACGTGAATTGATTTTGCTCTTATATGATGGGACAGAGTCAGAGACTATAAACCAAATCCTTGAAATTAAAAATGCCCTATCACAATGTTACAGCGAAACATCTGGGATCTTATCTATAACTGATAATTAAACATTGCAAAATGACCATTCAACTTCCCCATACTTTTAAAGTAAAATCCAGTGTAAGGACAAAAGGAAGAAATAGTATATAAATGGACATTACAATTCCAATCAGGGGTTAAAATCCAAAGCTACTGTTGGCACTAGCTTTGGCTAGCTTTGTTGTAATTAGCAAACGTTACTATACTAGGGGTACTGTAATGCCAACTATAACATTTTTTTTCCGTTAGTGTGCTGCCAAGCCTTTTCTTATTGTCTCTTACCACTGCTGAAGGACAATAGCCGATTGGCAAAACACCCATGGTTTGAGTTTTCATCTGTCAAAACTCTTAAGATAGTTCCTTGACTCAGAGGTGATCTAAAGAAGCGATCTCAATGTATTTTGAAGTACGTTACCAACTTTACCGGTTTTGAGGTTGGGGCTGCTAAATTCCCAGAATTTCAAGTTGTCCAAAAGTTGTACTTTGAGTTGGAATTCCAAATCCCTCTTGTCGGTAGAGAGCATTTATAATCCCAATTAAAAGCAAAGATAATGGAATTTCAAAAATTCCAAAAGCTTGTTTGAGATTTTATAGGTAGCTATAATTTAGAATTTTGATGAGAGAAACATGGCTTTTCAAATTAAGGGGTACAAGCCATTACATATTGACCAAAAAAGCTTAACATCCCAAGTTCTTGTCAAGAATTTAGATAAAGAAACAGTACACTCTGAGAGACGGTATTATCATGTTATCATGTGCCTATAGTTTTGACAGGTGGCCGATCTAGACGAACTTTTAGCCGCGGAAAAAAAAAAAAAAAAAAACCACGACTTAGTGTCTGCTTGATAAGTGAAAGTTCTATTTGGAATATTCAAGTCTGAAAATATCAAATGCCTGTAAAATCTCATCTCCCAAGATGCCAATTTTTCTGTTTGACAAAATGAATTTAAAAAACTAACTACCGTAAATAGCGAAAACATCCTTTTTCACAAGATTTTTAGGTTATTTGAAATTTCTTTAGACAATGTAGAATCAGCCCCATCTCGTATGGGACATACAACAAAAATGCATAGACCGCATTATCAAGCGTGGCCCACTAAATGGGCAATTTAGAAATTGACAGGGCTCCAATCTTGAAAAAAAAAAATCTTCAAATCTAATGAATTAAAATGCCCTAATCTGGTTCATTTGTATTTTCTTCTTTTTAGAAATAGGACATCTAGCAGAACCTTTTTTTTTTTTTCTTAAAGCCAGCCAAGGGGCCTGGACCCAATTGAGAGCCTGCACCCACACGGGAATACAACCCACTTAAGTAGAAAAAGAGCATGCACACGTGGGAAGATGTGGCATACTCAGGGTTCGAACCCTAGGCAGAACTTATAGAGCCCACTGGCCTACCACACAAGTGCGATTTCCAAGACCTAGTTATCTAAGATATCAGATCAGTGTAATTAAATAACTACCCGTATGATCTAAGCAAATATGCGACGAAAAAAATAATAACTTTCTTTTTTTATTCATTTCATGAATTTATATTGGAGAGTTGGCAATATTCAAGAAATCTCAAATTTCTCCCTAAAATTGCTAAAATGGAAAAACTACTTGTATGAGGTAGGCAAGTAAATTCTAAAAAAAAATTAACCTATCACATGTCCCATTTTATTAAACAACTACTTGTATGAGGTACGTAGGTAACTCTCAAAAAAAAAAAAAAATCGATTGTATTCTAACGGGAAAATGAATTGGGATCTTCTCTAGTCATAGGTGGCACTCTTAAGGCCAATTGATCCTCTGATTTGGTCTTAAGGCCAGATCAACTGATTTGGCCAAGCACCAACAACAACCACCTCTCTTTTGCTGCTGCCTGAGAGTCCATCAGATCTAGAAATCTTTCCAGAGTTTGGTCTAAGTTTGCCTGGAACAGTCTTCTAAAGCCTTCCACCGCTTGTTTTGCATGGAAATTGTTCCATAACAAACTTCCCACCAATCCCTGGGCCCAATCTATTGGAGTGCAACTGACAACTTCTTGTTATCTGTGTGGCACTCATCAAGAGTCTGCTTACCTTATGTTCTTCCTCTGCCCTTTTGCTTCAGCTTTCTGGGCCTGGTTAGAAGATAAAGGGAATTTCAGGTTTCTTCCTTCCAGCTCTGTCTCTTCTAAATGGGTCTCCTTCTCCTCTAATGCCTGCTCCAGAGCAAAAAAAGGTTTGGGTGCCCTCTTCATCATTGCAATTTTCAGCATTTGGAAGGTTAGGAACTTGGGTATCTTTAACAACAATGTGCCTTCTCTGGACTCAGCTATTAATTTCTTTTTGGCGGATGCTTCTTTTTCTCTTAGCAAATTGTCTTCTCCTTTTTCTAGTCATATTTTAGATTCTTTCTTCTCTCTCTGTAATCAGCTCTATCCTTTTATAAGATAGAGTTTTGTTTTTTGCTGGTGCTCTGTTTTTTCTTTTTTGTTGCCTTCTTAGGCTGTTGTTTCTCCCTTTGCTTTTCTTAATTCAATTTGCAATTTAGGAAAAAAAAAAAAAAAGGCCAATTGATCCTCATGATAGAAGAGGTACTTTATATTAATTATATATATAAATTAAATTTATTAAATATTGTTTGCATAATTTTCTTGCTAGGTGGGTCTATTGGCAAGGACTGATCATGATGCTATCAGTTTAAAGATCCAGGGATCATTTTTTGGGCATGTTAGTAACTCGGTTGCCAATACTATTCAATCATGAGTTTGTTGTTGGCATATAGTTTGCATTACCTACCTAAAAAAACGGCCTATGCATAATAACTAAATAAATAAAAAAAACAGATGGATTAAAAATTGTGAATAATCGATGGGTTTCATGGATTTAGAGGGGACATCAAATTGATGGGTCCCAATTTGAGTAGATGGTTAAAGTGGGTCCCTTGCCACGTGTTGTCCTCTGATTGGGTCTAGACTTGGAGGATTCGGAAGGAGTGAAACATGATACTCGGGCATCGGCTCACGTGTCCACTAGCAGGAGGAGCAGGTCATCCACCATTCAAAGGGCAAGCAAAATTACCAAAGTGCCCTTGTATCAGGCAAAATGGTTCGGTATGTGGATTCCTCGCAGCCCAAAAACTGATCAGCATTTAATGAGTACTAGTGGAGTCCTGCACGTGCAATGCACGTGTAAGAAACATACTCTTTTAGTATGATAATCTGAATAAAATAAAGTCATTAAAAAACTTAATATTAACTATCCCAATGGAGAATGACCATGTAACAAATTAAGTAATTTACAATCACTCATTGTTCTTATAAAATTTATTAAAAGCTTCAATAGAAAAAAGTAAGAAGAAGATTGAATAACAAGATCTATGGAATGAAACTAATTGAAAAAAAAAAAAAGTTGAAAACCAACATTTTCTAGCCATACATGATTAGGCAAAACACTCACCAATTTCAATATAGATCGATAGTCCGGCCTATTTCCCATTAAAATTTGTCTAAAACCTAGCACCAAATACATACCAAATTCAATGAAACAAAATACTAACCAACCAAAACAGTACCCAACTCATAGTTTTAAACGAATCAACAACAAATTACAAGGATTCCAAGCAATCTTTGGCGTTCTCATCTCTTCCCCTGACAAGCAAATCGTGTCTTTGGGCATTGGAATCGAAGTTGAAATTTTCTACACATGAAAATCTCAACTGAAATTTCTCATTTGAGTTCTTGCAGCGAATGAACAAATTCTTCAAACACAACCCTTTTCTTCATCATTTGAGCTAAGCATTTCATCGAAATATAATAATAATAAGTAGGGCCCAAAGATGTGTACGTAGTTATCTTTAATTATATATATAATATAATAATACTAAGTGGAATCCACAAATGTGTTGAGAAAAAGCATGACAAGTTCTTCTACTAAGTGGGGCCCACAAATTTGTGGTTCTCTTTTATTTTATCTATATAATATAGTAATACTAAGTGGGGCCTATAGATGTGTAGATGTAGAGTAAAAGCATGACAAGTTCTTCTACTAAGTGGGGCATATAGATGTGTAGTTCTCGTTTTATTATATATATATATCTGATATAATAATACTAAGTGGGGTATACAGATATTATAATAATACTAAGTGGGGCCCACAGATGTGTAGATATAGAGAAAAAGCTTGACAAGTTCTTCTACGAAGTGGAGCCCACAGATGCTAGTTTTCTTGTATTATATATATAATATAATAATACTAAGTGAGGCACATAGTAGGTACATCATGAACCACATAATGGAGTAAATAGTGCATAGTTAAAATCTTTTATTTTTCCCACATTGGCTTAGTTTATTAACCGGGGTAAACAAAATAGAGCCAAGAAAGACTAAAAAAACTTTCTGAACGATAAAATCTGAAATATTTTTCCTTTGAAATGATTATTTAATTGCACCATATCTCACAATTAATTTTACAAAAAGACAAAAAAAAAATGAATAAAAATTTGAAAATTAGTGAACAAAATGGTTCAATGAGAACCACAAATGAATGCTTATAGGTCTTATCCCACTCTTAAGGGGTTTGGAGGGTGACGATTGAAGATGCATTGGTTTAGAAAGTAAGAATTTAACTAACATAAACTAAAACAAGAAAATTAAGAAACAAAATAAAATGTTAGATTCTTATACAAATATGGATTAAGTTTTTGGCTTTTTGAATATTAGTACCTGTACTGCTTTAAAAAAAAGCCCTTCCCCTTCGACTCTATGGAGAAGGAAAACAGATTCTAACAAATAATGAAAAGCTTTTCCATGCCTCATAGCATCGTCCTTTTAGTTATTGTCTACTTTGGTTTTCTCGATGATGACACTTTCTGTTTGAGTTTCCATTTTCCTATCTCACGTAACAAAACAATATCAATTTTACATTTAAAATGCTATGCACAAATTTATATTCCAAACATAGAGTGAGAATTAAATACAATGTTCTACCATAAGAAAACACGAAACACGCACAATTTGAAAGCCTGCAGTTAAGATTCAGGAAATAAAACAGACATATAATTAAAACTATCAGAGCACGAAGGCTATCAATGGGCCTAACTTTGGCCCAAACAGGAATAAGAAAGAAAAAACCAACTCTGCATCATCATTTTCTTAACTCTGGTTGCACCCATTTTTCTTAGAATGAAAATTTTATTGCAACATTAAAAAAAATTGAAGAAGAAGACACAATCAAACAATAATAATTTTAGTAGACAATGCTCACTTACATGTATGAAAACTCCCTCCATTCCAAAAGAAGCTAAGAGTCAATGAAGAATCTGTTAAAATATCATGTTCTTCCTTACACAATTATTCATAGAGGAAAAATCTCATACCCACAAAATTCCCTACATTGAAAATCTTATAGTATCTGAATAAGAAGAATGTTAAAAGAAAATTGAAAAAAGAAGAGGGAAAAAACAACATTTAAGATATTGATTTGAGATAGATTCAAATCTTATCCACATTTTCCTTTTCTTTTCTCCACTATCTTAAAAAAAAAAAAAAAACAAAGAAATCGAAAAAAAATTACTCGATTTATTGGAATGTAATAAAACGAGACTTTATTACGTTTAAAATATCAGCATCAACTCAATATAAAAGTTTAAAAAAAATTATTAGGATCGTGTATGCAAAGTTTGGTCTGTATCCGAGTTCATTTGGGTATAGTAGGGGGGTAGTTAGCAAATTTTCAGAGAATTTAGGGCTTTTTTGTAATTTTAGATTTTTGAAATTATGGTACCGTTGGGTAGATATTTTTAATTCCTAAACTTTAGTCTTCCAGATCATCTTGATTTGGATCCTTAAAACCCCTCTAAATCCAAACCTGACCCAAAGTCTATTTTAGACAAATTAGAAAATTCTCATTATGTCCCCATCTTTATCCATATATAAAATACATATACACTATAAATATATATAAGGGTGGGCCCCACAACTTGCATTTTATTGGCCATGTGTAGTGAAAAAATTACATCATCTTTCTCTCTTTATCGTGTGTGTCAAGTTTGGTCTTTATCCGAGTTTATTTGGATATAGTAGGGGGTAATTAGCAATTTTCCAGAGAATTTAGGCGGCTTTTTGTAATTTTAGATTTTTGACATTATGTTACCGCTGAGTAGATATTTTTAATTCCTAAACTTTAAACTTTTAAATCATCTTGATTCGGATCCTTAAAACCCCTCTAAATCCAAGCCTGATCTAAAGTCTATTTAGACAAATTGGGAAATTTCCATTATGCCCCCATCATTATCCATATATAAAATACATATGCATAATAAATATATATAAGGGTGGGCCCCACAACTCACATTTTATTGGGCATGTGTGTAGTGAAAAAAGTACATAATCTTTCTCTCTTTTTTACACATTTTATTAGAGTAGAAATTGGGAAATTCCCAATATGTCCCCATCTTTATCTATATATAAAATACATATACATAATAAATATATATAAGGTGGGCCCCATGACTTGCATTTTATTGGCCATGTGTGTAGTGAAAAAAGTACATCATCTTTTTCTCTTTTATAAGAGTATATAGATATAGATATAGGGGAAATATTCAAGTGAGAACTAGTTCTCACCTATTAAATGAGAACTTTTTTGCGGGGCCCAACTAGCAACCCATCCAAACCTAGCAACCAATAGGGAACCCTTTTGATAGTTACTAATCCCAAGGATTGGCATACAACCGAATGGATTGAACCGTTGGATCGAGGGTTGAATATTTTTTTTAATATGACGTGATTAAACTTGTGGGCTATGGATGAAGGGGTTAGGGGCATGGATTTGGGGTCAAACTTGATACTTGGGGTGATCTCACATAGATCTTTCCATCCCCCCTAGTCTCATCCCCAAATAGGGCCCACAATTGGGCCCAACAAAAAAGTTCTCACATAATATGTGAGAACAGTTCCCACCTGAATATTAATATAGATAGATAGAGATTTTATAAGATAGAAATTTGGAAATTCCCATTATGTCCCCATCTTTATCCATATATAAAATACATATACATAAAAAATATATATAAGGGTGGGCCCCACAACTTGCATTTTATTGGCCATGTGTGTTGTGAAAAAAGTACATCATCTTTCTCTCTTTTATAAGAGTCTAGATATAGATATAGATATATAACAAGGGTGGGCCCCACAACTTGACTACAAGAGTATATAGTTTTATTATATATAATAAGACTGAGCTCCACAACTTGCATTTTATTAGGCATAGGGCTGCACAATCGGAAATCCAGTCCGGTTTTTGGGCCGGAATCCAGTCGGACCGGATTTCCGGTTGTACTTAAATAGGAGGACCGGACCGGACCGGACCGATCTAAAACAGTCCAGTCTGGACCGCTTAAGTGGTCCAGATCGGTTTCATTTATTTTTTTTTCCTAAGCTTTTATTTTATTTTTTCATTTTCAGTTCACATCTAAATTAGACCTAAATATGTCTAGTTTCTTTGTTAACATTACTTCCAATATGGTTATTGAATTTTAAAGTTTTCTAAGTTAAGGACAGAAGGAGGGCGTCAAAACACACAATTTTGACTTAGGATTTTTATATTTTAAGTTTAAAGTTTTGTATTAAAAATAAAAAAAAATATTTACTATTAATCCGGTCCGGTTTTGTGGTCCGGTCCGGTCTGCGGTCTAGTTCTGTTCAGCCCTAATTAGGCATGTGTGGAGTGAAAAAAGTACAACATCTTTATCTCTTTTATAAGGGTAGGTACAAACAGGTCAATTTTTCAAGTGGGGCACATAGTGGTATAGAGAAAATATAAAGCAGGTCATTTCTTCTTTTTTATAAGGGTAGTTGATAAATACAGTAAGTGGGCCCCACAATGGTGTAGATAAACTACCCTTGTAAAAGGGAAGATAAGAGTCAAGGTCAAGTGGGTCATTTCTTCTCTTTCATAAAAAAATAAAGGGTCATCTCATCAAGTGGACCCCATAGTGGTGTAGTGAAAAAATTGAGCAACTTCTCTTTTATAATGGTAGAAAGTGGGCCCCATAGTGGTGTAGTGAAGAAATTGAGCAACTTCTCTTTTATAAGGGTAGATATAGATAGATAGATACTACCTGCTAGGGTTTGGTGGACCCCACATACTTGATTGTCCTTGTGGTAAAAATAATAAGAAGAGAGTCAAAATTTCATGGGTTAATCCAAATCACATTGGGGGGGTCTACTTTTAGCTATCAATATACAAATGGTGATGGTTGGATTAGAAGGGTAGGTTGAGTGTGTGGCTTAAAAATCACCTTCACTTGATGATCATAACATAACAATCTAACAAGGGGCTTTAAGTAGCTACAACATTTCGGTTCAACCTCTCAGATTGCACAGACTGGATCAAATGGTTGCGTGCCTGAAGTCAAGATAAAATTTAAGACATATCTAATCTACATGATATTAATTCCATCCAAACATTCATCTAGAATGTATTGATAAACTTGGTCCCCACAAGGTTGGTTTGGCTGGCATTCAGTATACCCCAACAGGTACCTGATGCTATAATTTTTTCTTCACAACTAACAAACGCATCCACAAAGAGGAGAGAGAGAGCGAGAGAGAGAGAACCATCTGGTAGACCGGCCAGTCAAAACCCATACGCAGAAGCCCCCATCTTTCTCTACCCTTCTTCTCCATCTCATCTTCCAAACTAAACTTCATACACTCATGCATGCAAGCAAGCAAGCAAGAAACAAAACCCTTGAATTTCCATGAGAGGTAGAGAATGATTTTCAAAAGACCTTGTCAATGGAGAAGCTTAGCATGGGTTTCCTTTAATGGGTCAACATTGAACTTATGAAATATAGGTAGTGACGTTTTTAATTACTGTTATTATATTTCAATTTTGGAGAATTGGAAGGAGAAAACAATACCAAGGAGGAAGAGGAAGAAGAAGGTTTGGTGTAAGTTAGAGGGAGGAGATGCCAGCGACCTCGACCTCAATGGCTTGCCCGTCCAGCAGTCGCCTACAGCAAATGTTGCAAGCCACAGCTAAAGGAATTCAATGGACCTACAGTCTTTTTTGGCAGCTTTGTCCTCAACAAGGGTAAGCTAAACAAAAGACAATCCATCTCATCATCATCATCAAAGTCTTATCCAAGTATGATAATAATCCATCTCAATTTTCATTTTCTTTTCTTTCGCATTTAGAAAGGAGGTGTGATTAGTATTATTCCTATACTCACATCATCATTATGATGGTCATCATTATTATTATACTTGGATGTGTTCATTAATATTTAAGGAAAGAAACAATATCCAACGCTTTCTATCTTGTCTTAACTAACACAATTTTGTTGGAGACTTGTTGGAAATAACAAGCAAACAAGCAGAAAAAAGGATGAATTTCTCTCTCTCTCTCTCTCTCTCTCTCTCTCTCTCTCTCTCTCTCTCTCTCTCTCTCTCTCTCTCTCTCTCTCTCTCCCTCCCCTGCTTTTCTACTGATTATTGTAATTACTCTAATTATCATCATTTTATAACTGCCGTTCGTATTATCGTAATCAGCATGGTGATTAGAAAAACTACTGCTGCTGTTTTTTGTGGTTGCAATTATTTCTATAAAAGAGAACTAAATTGCTATTGTCTCATTTTTTTTTCACTTTATTTATCAACAATCCAGTTGCACTCACATATATTTTGTTGTAATTATCATCAAATTCTTATACCATTTATCCCATTGAGCTTGCTAAGGAAGATACGCATTTCAGCTGTGTAAAAAATTCCTTATAGTTTTACTAAAACCAACCCCCCCTCAACCCTAAGCTATTACTAATACAACCAACATCAGTCAGTCAACAGTCAACATCTTCACCTTATTATGGTGGCAATTGTGTAATGTTAATAATGTGGTGTTTAAGTTGTAGTGCCACTATTAGTGCGACTACTAATACAATTATAATTGTCACTCATGATTTTACCAAAAAAAAATTACACTCATAATCATCATCATTGTAGCTTTACCATCTATAGGAGCTGAGATATGCGTTTCCGTGTGATAGATCCTCTTATGGTGGTTGTTATTTAGTTGTTAGTAAAAAATTTTAAGGTACTAAGAATACAGCCATCATCATGTGACTTCAGTAATCTTTGCCTCATTACGTCGGTATTGATGTGGAGTTTATATGATTCTGTGATGTTGATAGTAGGACTACTAGTACACTACTGCACTACTATCAGGGACATATTATTTCATTTATTTGGTAGAGCTTGCGAAAATAGGCATGCATTTAAACACCACAATTCCCCTACTAATTATAGCTATTGCTGTAGTCAGTGGCAGTAATGTAACGCTGCAGCAGATGCAATAGTCTCTATTTTTGTTGTTATTCGGGTTATTAGTAGTATTAACACTAACACTACTACTAATAACAAAATCATAGTCATCTTCATCGCAACCATGCTAGTTTTTTCAATGTCACAATGCTTTGGTGTTAATGGTGTTGGTTTTTGTGTAGGATCTTAGTATGGGGAGATGGTTACTACAATGGTGCTATAAAAACGAGGAAGACAATGCAGCCCATGGAGGTAAGCACCGAGGAGGCGTCCCTACAAAGGAGCCAACAGTTGAGAGAGCTCTATGAGTCACTCGCAGCAGGGGAGACCAACCAACCGGCCCGGCGGCCATGCGCCGCTCTCTCCCCGGAGGATTTGACAGAGTCTGAGTGGTTCTATCTCATGTGTGTCTCCTTCTCCTTCCCACCTGGGGTTGAGTATGTCTCTCTTTCTCTCACCTCTTTCCTTTACATGACCTTTTATTTTATTGTCCAATGTGTCTATTATATTACTTGTGAATTTTCCAGTAACTTTGTAAATTTGCTCTCTTCTTTTTCATCTGGCCTCTAGTATACTTGATGGTAAGATAACTAAGACAATTGGTACTATTGTTCATAACCTAACATCAAGTTCATGAAACAATCAAAGGTTTTCCCCTCTTGTAATGGTTGCAACCCTTATGTAATGGGTGTCATCACGGTTTAAATTAATGGCTGTTTTATAATAGTTTCGCCTGTTACATACTAGTTGGAGAGGTAACCATTATGATACAAGTCATACAGATTAGTACTAAAACACCATTATTTATTTCTTGTGCCTGATATATATTGTTTTATATTAATGTCTTACATAAAACATCCTAAAAGCTAGCCATTAATTATAATGAAGTTTTAGATGGTGGGATTGTTATGCCAATGTGATTCCTTGGAAACAAGAAAATCATGCCTCGAAACCATGTTCATGGTACTCGTTTTATTGTCATGGTCTAGAAGATTTTATCTATTAGGTAATATTCTCAAGAAGACTATAAAAATCATTGAAGATTTTCCATTTTTGGTTTTTAAGATTTCTTTTATTGTTTTTCTCCTAAATGAGATTTAACATGGAGTCCAAGGTTCTCTCTTTCTAACACATGCACATGCATGCTTACACTATATCGATGCTAATCTTTGAATAAAGAACACCACACACACCTTTTCCTTTCTATGTGCCTATAATTTAAGAACAAAGCGCAATACAAAGCAATTGACAAGCAATAAAAACAAACAAGAGAGCAAGAACACATCAGAATTTTATATGAAAAATATTAATCTACCTTAGCTAACCATTTTACTAAAACCTTAACAAGTTAGTAGAGGCAGCAAAAATGCTTTTCAATATTTTTCCTTGGGTGGAACCCAATTAGCGCACTTTTAGTGACACATATATTATTTTTAGTGCCGAGTTGTTCCTAGTAGAATTCGAACTCATAATTGATTGCATTTGATACCATATTAAACTTCATCAGCTAACTGATTTTACCAAAACCTCGAATAATAGATTCAATGAAAATACTTTTCTAAACTCACCCTTGGGTGGAACCCAATTTTTTCTAACAAAAAACCTTTTAATGCAAGGGGAAAAACCATGGACCAGATCTAGAATCATCCACTACAAAATGTGGCTATAATACCTCCTCTAGTCAAAACTAGACGTTGCCAATCTTCAACAATCTTCAATGGTGGAATACATGTAGGAAATGGTGTGGCCCGCATGCCACGTGTCCCACGTCAGTTCAAGAAAGGCTGATGCCAACAGAGAATACATTGCTACTTAACGTAAGACTTGATCTGGTTCCACTAATAAGACTCTCAATAGGATTAGTGGATGGGGATTTCTTGGCGAAGAAGTCTCTAGTATGTGTGACTCTTTGAGACTTGTCTATATAAGATAAGGGAGCCCTAGGGTTTGATATCATTCCATCTCATAGGAAAGACAAGAGGTGAAGAGATCCGAGGCGCTTTCCAATCATTGGAATGCACATAGATTTTCAGCCACGTGTCAGAGTCTCCGTATCCAAATCCATCAATTGTTAACTGTTCTTTCGTTGGCTACTTATTACATTCTAAATGATATCTTGTATATGATCACGATAACAGGATAATCATGGAATGCCGAAATGTGTTTTTCCTTGAGAATCCGACTGTCAGTCCTAGAGTATAATCACAGTGTGTGGAATTATATGAAATCTCTAAGGGCAAGGGGGTTCGAGCAAGTGGGGTTTTCGATGAAAAGGACGTTGGACATAGAATTTCTGGCCTTGACCCATTTGAGGTGATTGAACAACGCAATGAGCCAATTGGCTGGCCAATTCGGGCGAGAGAACAACTAGCATATATCTAGATGATTATTGCAGTTTATTGGAAACCGTGCAAGATTTGGATCTGAACTCCTATTCTCAAGCGATCAAAGCGCAGGATACGCAGTATTAGTTAGAGGATATGAGAGAGGAGATAGAATCAGTTGAAACGAACCAAGTATGGCAATTGGTTAATCATCCAAAAGACCGAAAAGCCATTGGATGTAAATGGGTTCTTAGAAAGAAACTAAAGTCGGATGGATCGTTAGACAAATATAAAGCACGGCTAGTAGCTTAGGGATTCACACAAGTGGAAGGAATAGATTACGATGAGACGTTTTCTTTGGTCGTAAAATTCCAATCCATACGAACCTTAGCAGTACTGGTAGCATGTCGTGACATTGAATTGCACCAAATGGATGTGAAAACTGCATTCTTGAACGATGAACTAGAAGAAGAAATTTATATGAAACAACCCGAGAGGTTTATAGTGCAAGGTCATGAGGACAAAGTTTATAAACTTAATATGGTATTGTATGGATTAAAACAGGCATCGAGAAAATGGTATAGAGAATTTCACCAGGCCATAGCTGAAATAAGATTTGTCCCCAATATTGCAGACATGTGTTTCTATATTAAACACAATGGGAGTAGTTACTTATATTTGTCATTAATAAGTTGATGACATTTTCATCGCTGGTAATAAATTGGAAGCCATAAATGAAATCAAACAATGGTTAAAGTCAAGATTTGAGATGAAAGATATGCGTGAGGAAGAGTATGTCATTGGTATTGAAATAACCCGTAATCGTCAGAATAGGCTATTAATTTATCAAAGGGATCCTAGTTGGAAATTGTGTTAAAACGATTTGATATGGCTATATGTAAACCAATTGACACTCCTATCTGTAAGAGCATAAAATTGTTAAGAGATCAGGGACCCACAAACGAGCAGGATAAGGAAGTGATGAGAATGAAACCTTATGCTCAAATTGTGGGCAACATCATGTATGCGATACTATATACGAGACCAGACCTTGCATTAAGCAGATTCCTAAGTAACCCAGGATTATAGCATTGGTATGTGGTTAAGAGGATTCTGTGGTACATCAAAGGAACAGTGACTCTTCGCCTATGTTATCAAAGTGAAGTCATGAAACTGCGCGGCTACTCAGATGCAGATTGGGCCGGTGATTTAGACCAGAGAAAGTCGACAACCGGCTATGTGTTTACCCTTGGTGTAGGTGCAGTTTTTTGGGGTAGCAAGAAATAGACCTCTACGGCTATGTCAACAGCCGAAGCAGAGTTATCAAGGTGAAGTCCTGAAACTGCGCGACTACTCAGATGCAGATTGGGCCGGTGATTTAGACAAGAGAAACTCGACAACTGGCTATGTGTTTACCCTCAGTGTAGGTGCAGTTTTTTGGGGTAGCAAGAAACAGACCTCTACGGCTATGTCAACAGCTGAAGCAGAGTATATAGCTTGCAGTACAGCAGTCCAGAATGCTCTTTGGTTAAAATAATTGGAGAAAAATAGCCTGTCCCAATGAACGTAGATAGCACATCTACTATATCCATGGTGAATGAGCAAAAGCTCAACAGCCGATAAAAAAATGTTGATATAAAGTATCACTTTATCATAGAGAAGGTTGAAAAGAATGATATAGAAATTTTTTATATGCCTTAATCAGAGGAATTGATGGCTGATGCTTTCACCAAGGCTTTGCCTCCAAGGTTTTTGCAAGGCATGTGATGCGCATGTGACTGAGATATGTTTAATGTACGTGGCATTCGTGCCAAGTAGGAGATTGTAGGAAATTGTGTGGCCCGCATGCCACGGGTCCCACGTCAGATCAAACAAGGCCGATGCCAACAGATAATATAATGCCACTTAACGTAAAACTTGATATGGTCTCACTAATAAGACTCCCAATAGGATTAGTGGATGTGAGTTTTTTTGCGAAGAAGTCTCTAGTAAGTGTGACTCTCTTTGGGACTTGTCTATATAAGGTAAAGGAGCCTTAGGGTTGGGTATCATTCCATCTCATAGAAAAGACAAGAGGCGAAGAGATCCGCGGAGCTTTCCAATCACCGGAACGCACATAGATCTCCGGCCGTGTGTCGGAGTCTCCGTGTCCAAATCCATCAATACAGCAAAAAAGAGGCAAGGAGAATACCTCAAATGGGAATACAAAATTCTTTCAAACCAAATATTGAAATGCGCAAAATGATGTCTTTCTTGGTGTTGATTGGAATTAATTTGCACTCTTCTTCAAACTTGAGCTTCTTCCTCTCTTCTAATCCCTCGGTTGAGAAATGAATGCCAAAAGTCCCTTCTTTCTTCTCTAAATTCGGGTTTTAATGGTACTTTTGTTAAAACATGCACTTTCTTGTTATGAAAATGGAATCTAAAATATACACTTCTCCTTTCTTGGAAAACTTGATACGCAAGCCCACTCATCGGTATAACCAATGGGTAAAAGCTTTTTGGAACGATAGAGCCCAATGAGTGGTTTTAGACTTTAAACATTACCTCCAAGAAAGTAATACTTCTTTAATGCATGTGGGCTCAAGATCAATGCGCTCCATGCAGGTGCCACCTCTAATTCATCATGAGGATGAAACTCAACATGAACCCTACTGATTGAAACCCACCCAGGGTCGAGTCATGAAAGGGGCCATGTCAAGCTTATTATTCAGATGGGCCTCATTTGAAGTAAATTTCCTTAAAATAATTTAAATAAAGCATAATATTACGCAAAAAAGATCAGCCTAATTTATACATTAGGTGGCAGATTAGGTAGTAGCTATTAGAAGTCATCTCTTTCTTAGTCAGTTTTCGAATTCTCTAAATTGTAGGGATTTGTTTCCATTTTGTAATTGGCCATTAGCTATTTAGTAGGAATAAGGAATGAAATAAGGCATCGATGGAATTATCTGAAAATCATGTTTGCACAATGTCGCCCATTCATCCTCGAAATTAAACAAATCTAACCTAATAAGTTCTTATCAACCAATCAATTCTTATCATCTAGTATTAGAATATCAATCCTAACATGGCTAACTTTGCTACCAACACCAAAAATGAAGTACTAACCATGATGGTCAAGAAACTTGATGAAGAAGTTAGGCATTGTGTCGGGTCATTCCAAGCTATTAAGGTGACCTTGGCTGCCATGGATGCTAAGTACGATCGCATTCCCTCGTTCCTACCTAAGGGAGACAATGAGAACAAGGAGTCGTTGAAGAATCAGAATGGACATCTCCGTACTCGCATCGCGAGATTAGACTTTCCTAAATTCTCGGGCGAAGAACCTACATCGTGGGTCTATCGAGCCAACCAGCTCTTTCAACACCAAAAGATATCGGCGGATCAAAAAGTCCTATTGGCTTATTTTCATTTAGAAGGACAAGTTGTTTCAATGGTACGAAAAAAACTCAGAAGGACTTGACATGGGCGACACTGCAGAAAGGCTATTTCTGTCTATTTCGGATCGACTGAGTATGTGAACTTTGATGAAACGGTCTCTCGCATCCGCCAAACGAGCACAATGCGAGAATATCAAACCCAATTTGAATGTTTGGCAAATCGGGTAACTAGGTGCCTAGAGAGGGCGTTGGTTGGGTGTTTTATTGGAGAGTTCAAGGACAAGATAACAGACGAGACCAAAATGCTGAAGCTATAAAAAAATAATGCTGTGATTGGCCTTATTCGCATGCAAGAGGAGAAGCTACAACAGGTACGCCAAGCAATACGACCCCCACCCCAACCAAACCCCCTTCCACAACTAGGACAAACAGGAAAACGGGTTGGTCCACCTATTCGTCTACTTACATGGGCTGAGACACAAGCTCGTAGGGAGACAAGACTTTGCTACAATTGTGATGAGAAATTTGGGCAGGGACACATGCAAAAATCAACAGATCTTCTTCTTAAAAGCTACAGATGAATTGGATGATCCATTAGATGAGGACACGAAGGAAGAAGAGGACTCTCCAACCATATCAATTGAACGTCCTTGTGTTGAATGATAGTGGCAACACTAATAATTTCATTAGCAATAAATTGGCATGACTATTGAAGTGACCCACACATAGATCACCCTCTTTTGATGTTTTAGTGGTGGATGAAAATAACCTTGAATGCTCGGCTAAATGCATTGGCCTTACAATTGACATTCAATCATATCAATTTCGATTGGACATGTATCAATTTCCATTAAAAGGATCATATGTTATCCTAGGCGTGCAATGGCTTCAAACGTTATGTCCAGTTGTGTGGGCGTTGAAATAACCTACAAGGCCAATCTCAGGCCACCATAAATCCAGTTGCGGTTCAGTCCATTGAGCGTATTTTATGGAATCCAACCTTAGGCTTCCTCATACAGTTATTCTCATCAGGTGAAGGTAAGCTCACACACCTTTTTTGAAGATATACTTTCTCTCACACAGTCTCTCCAAAATCTTTGAGGAACCAAAGGGATTACCCTTTCCACAATCCTAGGATCACCATATCCCTTTGATACCAGATGCCCAACCAGCTAATTTGTGGCCCTATAGGTACCCTCGTTTTAAAAAAAGATGAAACTGAGAGAATAGTCAAAGAAATGTTAACATATGGAATCATTCAGACTAGTTCAAGTCCAATTTCTTCATTGGTTCTGTTAGTTAAGAAAAAAGATGGACCATGGGGGTTTTGTGTCGATTATCGTTTACTTAGTCAAATTTTGCTAAAGGATAATACCTCATAACTATGATCAATGAGTTATTAGATGAATTGCATGGGGCCGAATATTACTCCAAATTGGATTTACATTCCGGATACCACCAAATCCATGTTCAAAATGAAGACGTGCACAAAACTACATTTTGAACGCATGATGGCCTTTACGAGTTTCTCGCCATGCCATTTGGGCTTAGAAATGCCCTAGCTACATTTCAAAGTGTTATGAATGATACGTTATATCCCTTCCTTCGGCGATTTGTATTTATATTCTTCAATGATATACTAATTTACAGCCCGTCTTGGGAGTTGCATCTCCACTACCTTTCCATTATTTTCCAAGTACTACAAACACATCAATTTTTTGTTAAGATGGCCAAGTACTCATTTGGACAGAGGGAAATTGTCATGCTTGAGCCCGAGATCAGATTACTCAAGACAATTCCCAAGTCGTGAATCCATCATACTTACTCCTATAAACTCACAAGGAATCAATCATACTTACCTGTCAAATGTACATTTTTGCTGAATATATATATATATATATACATTGACGAAACAGTAAACTAAACAATACTTTACTATTCAAATACAATGCATATTCAACATACACAGTTCATTTTCCATCCAAGTCCACAACTGCATATTCAAATACAATGCAGGTGACATCTATTTACTATTCAAAATGAATATACAAAAGTATTTATCAAAAATATTTCCAAAATATTCTATTCATTGGCACTCCGATTCAAGTCCATTTGATTAGACCTCCTGGAAGTATTGAATGGGCCTCTTTCGCTGGCGATGTGGCCTCTGCATGACCGGCATTGGCAATTGGGCCTATAATGTTTATCAATAATACCATAAATACGACGGTTCAACAATGTATATACAAATCTATAATAGCACATGCTAAAATCTATCAGTTTACCGATTTAACAATTCTAGACAATTTAATTCAATAATGATACCTACGCATGTGAGTCAATAATATCAAGTAATATCAAATTACTAGATTGACAACTATAATAGCATTTGTTTCAATCAATTCTTCCAATGGAAGCAGTCATTCATTTCATGTTCATTCATTTCATTTCATTTGACTACATTGAGTACTCTTATTATTAAATGGCTTATCAATGTGAGACTTTTCAGTCTAATGTGGCTTTTCATTCAATAAATGTTTTCATTACATGACTTAACAATAAGAGACTTTCGGTCTAATCTGGCTTTTCATTCAATAAATGTTTTCGTTACATGACTTCTTAATGAGAGACTTTTCAATCCAATGTGGGATCTACCAGTGTCTGTATCAGAGATCACTGGCATCACCACGGAGTTCCGGAACACCCTCAGTCTATCTACTATAGTAGGATTGTTCATTAATTCATTATTATAAATAGTAACATTTTCATTATTCATTAATTCATTCTGTATTCTATTTAGCTCAATAACGAGCTTAAGAAACTACTATGTAGTACCACACTCAAGAAATCAATCATTTAATTCAGATTTCTAAACCAAACAAATGGGTGAAGTGCTCGTTATCCAATGTACGTGTTATTCTCGATTAACATCACTTTAATTAGTAATTTATACGTTCAGATAACCTTAGCTAACACCTATGAAGGTTTATGTGCAATTCTTCTTCAATTTGTCATTCAAGTCGGTCAATTCGAGACTTACATTTGTCTCGAATCAAAATCAATTATGACCTTTGAGTTCACTCAATTAGCCTTAAAACTATTTATTTAATAGCCATAAAGGATCTCCATTTCAATAGGCTCGATCAATTACTGAAAATACAGATTTTTTAGCATAAAAATTCCGGTGAGCTCGATCACCTACTCGGTCACCTAATGGGCTGGCCGACCTACAAAGCTCGGCTACCGAACAATTTCGGTTCGTACTCGGTTAGCTTTCCAGAACCTAATATTTTGTGAAAATTCCCTATCGGCATGTTCGGTCACCCTTCAGTTAGCTGGTCGACTGGCCAAACTTCGCAGTTCGGTCAGCTCGGTTTTCCTATGAAAATTGCCTAACACAAGGGCACTTGGCCCCCTTTTCAGCCAGCAATTCGGCTGGCCGAACTGGCTCTTTCGGCTGACCGAACTCAGCCGAACTCAGTTCGGTCAACTTTCTAGCAGCTGACTTTCTGCGGAAAATCCATGTAGGGGCATTCGGTCACCTGTTCGGTCACCTTTTGGCTGGCCGAACAAAGCCCTGCAGCTCAGAAAAATTCTGGACCAATTTTTTTGTTTTGAACTCTTTGAGTTCCTACTTCCATCTTAGCATCCTTAATCACAAGAAATGTATATACTTGCCTCTATTTGAAGATCAATTGACACAAAGCCCTTTGTTAGCTTGATTTAGAGATGGAAACTTCTTAACTTGAAGTCTCTTTTCAACCTAAAAATCAAGATCAATTCAAAAATAGAATTTCTATGAGTTGTTTGTGCTACAAACCAATCCAATTCACTCAAATAACTTGAAAGCTCTACAAGGAGTTCAAATTACTTACTTGAAGCTTTATGAAGAGAAGCTTTGAACCTTCTCTCAAGCTCAAAATCCAAGGAAACTCAAGAAGATGGTGAAGAAGATGAAGTTGATGAAATCCTCTTCAAAGTCACAAACGAAGCCTCAATCTTAATACTTGATGGAGAGAAAATGGAAGGAAGAAGAAGGAAAGAGTCAAGGGTTTGGTTGTCTTGCACTTGGGCTGAGATTTGAGTGAATGAACTCAAATTGAGTTCATCTTAACCCATATAAGGGATCTTTTGCAATTAAGCCATCCACCTCATCTCTCATTTCAATTTGAGTCAAATGAAGGATCGTTTGATCCAATTCTCGTCGAACAAGTTCAAGTTTTTTATAAAAGTTATCGTACTCTTCAAGATACGCGTGTTGGTATCAAGCGTTTCCGTATTCGACAAAATACGCGAAAATCCGTATTTACGAAAAAGTCCTTAGTTTCCTTGTTTGAGTCTAAACTTCATTCCAATCAGTCAATCTCTTTGATTATCATTTCATTAAGCTTAAATCATTATTTTAAGCTAATCCAATTCCATTCGATCATAAACCAATATCATTAGCTTAATTAAACATAGTTAATTATCTTAATCTTCAATCAATTAAAGTTAATCTCGTTTAACTCGAGGCGGCACTACTAGAAAAAAGGGTTTTTATATCGGCTAAAAACCGATATAAAAGACCTATTATATCGGTTTTTCAGTAAACTTCAAACCGATATAAGTACCCCCGATATAATAGATAACTATAACCGATATAATATGTGTATTATTTCATATCGGTTTTTGGACAACTGATGTCTTTTAAACCTGAAATTATAACACATATTACTGTAAAACCGATATAAAAAAAGTGAAACCGATATAAAAAATATTTATAATATCGGTTTTTTGGGATTGTATTATATCGTTTGTTCTGTAACCGATTTAATATTATATATGTATTTTTTTTTTTTATAAATAGTCCTTCTAGAAAGGGTCAGGTGACCTTACGGTCACCTGGCGGCTAGCCGCCCTTTGCAAGGGGGCTAGCCGCCAGACCCACGGTCAGCTTTCCAGTAAGCATTTTTTTTTTCAGGATGATTTTCTGTGCTTCCTGCGGCTAACCGCCAGTACACCTGCGGCTAGCCCCCAACTTTTCCTGCGGCTAGCCGTGAGCCATCCTGATTTGAATGGCAGAATTTGTCTCCAGTAGAAAATTCATAACTTCCTCTTCTGAACTCGAAACAACATGATTCTTGATCCAAATGAAAGATTTATCAGAGGGCTACAACTTTCATGTTTTGAGATTTAACCCAGATTGAATGGAAAGTAGAGTAAACTCACCTTGAAGCGGACTGGTCACAGAAAAACAGCAACCCGAGTGAAGCAGTGTTGTCTCCAGTACAAAATTCATAACTTCCTCTTCTGAACTCCAAACAACATGATTCTTGATCCAAATGAAATATTTATCAGAGGGCTACAACTTTCATGTTTTGAGATTTAACCCAGATTGAATGAAAAGTAGTGTAAAATCACCTTGAAGCTGACTGGTCACAGAAAAACAGCAACCTGAGTGAAGCAGAGTTGTCTCCAGTAGAAAATTCATAACTTCCTCTTCTGAACTCCAAACAACATGATTCTTGATCCAAATGAAATATTTATTAGAGGTCTACAACTTTCATGTTTTGAGATTTAACCCAGATTGAATGGAAAGTAGTGTAAACTCACCTTGAAGCGGACTGGTCACAGAAAAACAGCAACCCGAGTGAAGCAGAGTTGTCTCCAGTAGAAAATTCATAACTTCCTCTTCTGAGCTCCAAACAACATGATTCTTGATCCAAATGAAAGATTTTTCAGAGGGCTACAACTTTCATGTTTTGAGATTTAACCCAGATTGAATGAAAAGTAGTGTAAAATCACCTTCAACTTCTGGCGGCTAGCCTCCAACTTGGAGGCGGCTAGCCGAACCAAGTTGGAGGCTAGCCTCCAACTTCTGGAGGCTAGCCGTCAACTTGGAGGCGGCTAGCCGAAACAGCAGGGAAAAAAAAATTGTGAAGAAACGCAGCAGAGAAAAAAAACAGCGGAAACACAGCAGGGAAAGAAAAACAACAGGGAAAAAAATACATAACAGCAGCAAGAAAAACAGCAGCAGAGATCGTGAGAAAACAGAACAAAAAAAAAAAAACAGAGAGAGAGAACAGAAAACAGTAGCAGCAGAAGAAAAGGGAAAGAAAGAAACGAAACAAAAAGAAAGGAAAGAACGTGATGTACCTGGCACCTGCACAGCGCCGGAAGAGCAGCTTCTTCCTCTTCGTCGTCGTCGTCTTCTTCTTCTCCGGAGAACGAGAGTGAGCGAGAGAGACAGGGAGAGCAGAGAGAGAGTAGAGAAAGCGAGAGTGAGAGAAGAGCAGAGAGAGCGAGAGTGAGAGGAAAAGGGTTTTTGGAGGGAGAGAAGCGCTGGGAAGAGAGGCGAGAGTGAGGAGAGAAGAGAGCGAGAGTGAGAGGAAAGAAGGAATGATGGAGAAAGAAAGAGAAGGGAGGGAAGGAAATAAAAAGAGGGAAAGAAAAAAAAAAGAGGGAAAGAAGGACTGAGCCCGCGCGGGGGATTAAGGGATTTGAGGTATATAATATCGGTTTCATAATAACCGATATAAAATATTATATATAACTGGCGGTTAGCCGCAGGTGCACTGGCGGTTAGCCGCATGTGCACTTGCGGTTAGCCGCATGTGCACAGGCGGTTAGCCGCAGGACGTCCTGAAAAGGGAGGGAAGAAGGAAAAATAAAAAGGAGGGAAATAACCGATATAAAATATGTATATATAATATCGGTTCCATAATAACCGATATAAAATATGTGTATACAACCGATATAAAATATATGTATACAACCGATATAAAATATTTGTCTATAATATCGGTTTTATTGAAATTAATATCACATATTTTCCTAACCGATATTATATATAGAGATTATTATGTCGGTTCCAGTGTAACCGATATAAAAAAAAATTGACCGATATAAAAAAATATTAACCGATATAAAATACCTCGACTGAAGATATTATATCGGTTATATGAAAAACCGATATAGGGCAGTTTTTGCAACCGATATAAAAGCCCTTTTTTCTAGTAGTGCGGGGTCTAACAGAAATCGTTTACTTGGGTCATATTGTGTCAAAAAATGGGGTATCAACTGAGCTGAACAAGATTCAATGCATGCTCGATTGTCCCTCACCAAAGACGGTTAAAATGCTTCCTAGTTTTCTTGGACTTAGTGGGTATTATCATAGGTTCGTCAAGGATTATGGAAAAATTGCTTCACCTCTTACCAACTTATTAAAAAAGGATCAATTCAAATGGAATGAAGAGGCGGAACACTCTTTTCAACTTTTCAAAAAGAAAATGACATGTACCACAATAATGGCCCTACCTGGCTTTACCAAGCCTTTTGTGCTAGAGTGTGATGCATCTAGAACCGGCATTGGGGTTGTGTTGATGCAAGAGGGCTGGCCACTTGCTTTTCTTTAGCAGAGCGTTGGCTGGAAGATCATTGGCACTTTCAACTTATGTGACCAAATGGAGACTGATATGGTGGGCCGCCGATTTCGTATTATTACAGACCATCAAAGTTGAAATATTTTTTTAGATCAAAGGGTATTAACACCAGCACAACAGAAATGGCATGGGTTTCAAAATTGATGAGGTTTGATTATGAAGTTATCTATCGAGTGGGGCCTGAAAATAGGATGGCCGATGCCTTATCTCAACAACATGAAGATAGCACCTTAAACACCATCTCACTCCCTCAATTTACATTGTTGACTGATATCCATGATGCATATGGCCACGGTGATGCATTGCAAAATCTGATAATAAAATTTGCACTTAGGACTTTCAACGACCTCCCGAGTATGAAGTAAGTGACTTTGTTATACTATAATTGTCGGCTAGTTGTTCTATCAGTGACATAATTACGATCAAGGATCTTGAGTGAATTTCATGCCTCACCATGAGCAGGTCACCTCGGATTTCTTCGAATGTACAAAAGTCTCACTGGAAATTTTCATTAAAAAGGTGTGAAAAGCGATATAAAAACATATTGGCTGAGTGCCCCCCTTGCCAACAACACAAATATGAAACACGCAAACCTAGTGGTGTAATGCAACCATTACCAATTCCAGAGAGAGTTTTGGAGGACATATCAATGGACTTTATTGATGGGTTTCCCTACTCGTTTGGCAAATTCTAAACATCCATCCGATTGATGAGTACGTAGAAATCAACTGATCGATCGTTTGTTTAAGAGGTTTGAGATTTGATAGTAAAATTCAACTAATCGTAGTAATAATTTATTCTTCATCTAAAAGGTTTGAGCAGTCTAGGTTCATTGATAGGAACTTTATCTATTTAAAGATGAAAGTAGTGTCCACTCTTTCAAATGTAGGCTTTAAGCATGCTCTAGTTGGCCTAGATTTATCTCTCTCTCTCTCTCTCTCTCTCTCTCTCTCTCTCTCTCTCTCTCTCTCTCTCTCTCTCTCTCTCTCTCTCTCTCTCTCTCTCTCTCTCTCTCACACACACACACACACACACACACACTCTTAATGATCCAAGGATAAAGTGCAAAAAATGTATGAATTGGAGGTTTACGGATTATCCAACTAGTGGCTTCTTTTATGGAGAATTTTACATGGATAAGATAATTAGAATAGTTTAATCAGTGTGATTCTTGATGATCGCAATGTTGACTTTAGGCATTGGATTATTCTAATACCCAATAAAAGGTTGAATTACAATTGCAATGCCTCACTCTCTCTTTCTCATGAAACTAAACTTTTTTTGATCAGTTCATTACAACTTAAACCTTTTTTTGATCAGTTATAACAACTTAAACTGATATTCATAGTTGGGACAAGTGATATTTGCCATTGCTTATGTCAATGGTTTGATCGAGTTATATTCTTCCACTGATCACATGTGAAGCAAGTGACGACTCCTAATCAATTTGTTTTAATTAGTTGCTAATAGATGAAGAATGTAGGCAGGTGCTAATTATGCAATGTGGCATAGTATTTAGAAATCACTTTGACTTCTTTGAGATACGACGAGTCGACTTGACTCAATAGAATAATTTTTGGAAAACCATGGTGGGACCCACTGCCATTTTGATAGCATAGGGCTCATCTACTGGAAGTTCCTTCTGAGGGCATGTTTGTTTGCCATGGAATAGAGTAAAGAAGGTTCGATGTTTTATTCAAAAATGTGTTTGGGGAGATTGGACAGGTAATTAAGGATGGCTGGGCATAAGGGTTTTGTGAGAAAAAAGTTTACTTGGAGACTGATTGCATGAAGAGAATAGCACACTCCAATTGGTAAACTGTATAAGATGCATTCCTAGTTGGAGTTGGGACATTTTCTAACCAAGGTTCTCCGCAAATATCCATCATAATAGTAAAGGGAAGATTAATTGCACTTATCCCGCCAATTTATTGTAGGATCTATGATAAGGAGAAAAAAAGCTTGTCAACAAGGCAAGTGACATGTCTTAAAAATAACTACAATTATCGCAAGGGGTTTTTTTAACATACCAAGCCCTAATCAATATCTCTTAATTTCCCATGCTCTTGACACTCATCCAGGCAGGGCTCTATGAAGTTCTCTCACTCATTTCACCTTCTCACTGAAACCTATCCATTTTATATATATAGTGCAAAGTTGTTCTACCTTAAAAAATACATAGATAATCTGACAGAATGCAGGTGTGTAGTTTACCAGGAAAGGCATATACAAGGCGACACCATGTTTGGTTGACTGGTGCAAATGAAGCTGACAGTAGAGTCTTCTCTAGGGCAATTCTTGCCAAGGTAAACCCAAATGAATGGCTAAGATTCATCCTATTTGTGCATTCTTTGTCACGATAAAATGTCTTTCATGTAGGTGGCTATTTTGCCATAAAGTGTTTGCTTATGCTTTTATGATGACCTTCCCATCTATTTTAGTCCCAAATAGGCATTTGATAAACAAGAAAGGGATACATTTTTGCGTAAAGATGAAACAGAGAAAAAGATGACATGACTATCCTGGCCCATAATCACCTCTATACTTGGACCGTCGAGATGGTGTTTTAGTGCTCCGCTGTCCATGGGCGGACCTACATATATTCTTCTGGGGGCAATTGCCCCATCAGATCTTTGTTAGCTTCCGAAACCCATATGAAAAGTATTGGTTCCCTTCCGGAACTCATATAAAAATCTAGGGTTTGCCCCCCAAAACTCACTACTTGTTTAGATCCATCCCCTTAAATGAAAATACTGGATTCGCCACTTGATTTGACCCTTGTGAGAGCCATCTTTTTCCCCATAATACACTCCTCCCATTGACGGGCATTGCCAGATTTCACTTCAATAAGAGTGATATCCACAGTAAGATCGATCAAATACATGTTTGAAGCAACAGTTCATTCATCTGATTTTAACAAACTTGGGCCAGTTCCTATCCATGGATGGCATTTGTTACGAGCCACTTAGCTCAAAAGCTGGCCCCAGAAGAACATAGAATGATGTAGTGAGCACCAGAACTCATATCAAGATAATTTCTTATGTATTGTTTCTAGTGAGACACATCACTCATGCTGCTTTATACTTGCAACTTGTTTTGCTATTTTTCATCTCAGTTAAAGTAACTTCTAGTTGTCTGTGTTTGTTCACATCCAATGCCATTGCTGATTTGCTGTGACCATGCATATCATCAGAGCGCTCGGATTCAGGTATTTCTCATCAACCCATCTTCACATTCTATATTTTTTTTTTCCTTCTTACATCTATTTTCACTATTTGAGTTTGAATGCATTTCATGAACTTGCAGACTGTTGTATGCATTCCTCTCATGGATGGAGTCCTCGAACTGGGAACTACAGAGCGGGTGAGACCTGCATACATATTTTCCACATCAACTGGATCAAAATTTTATTTTCTAGTGTTGGAAATGGGCCACCCCTGTATGGGCTGCTTTCTGAATGCGATTTTGGCTCGTGGGTCAATACTGCATCAAATTTGTTAGCCCAGCATATTATTTGTTACTCACAACCAGGTCTAGGTTTGGGAATTTTCTTTTCCTGAGGTAGGGTGACCACCCTGACCTGACCTGCCAACCCAACCTGATAATTCAGGGTAATTAATGGGTGGATGCTGGGTTGGTTCCACAACACTACTCAACTTATGGACTTGAACTGAACCACCAGACCACTTTATTGTACTGTAACCCACAATCCTGGACAATTAGATTGACTCTTCCGACTACTAGATCAATACTTCAGGTCAGGTTTGTGTTGGGGCCATAACCTTTGCCTTGAAGTTCAACCCTACCTGATCAGAGTTGGGAGACCAATCTAAGACCAATTCTAGGCCTAGGGCACATATATATATATATATATGGAAAGTTTCAAGTGCATCTATCCCTCACCATAGGGTGAGAGACACTTCCTATTTTTGCACATGAAGACAAGGATGTGTACCTCACCCTATGTCCTTGAAAAGTAACTTTTGTACTTGAAAATGCCCAATTATGGAAGTGTCCCTCACCCTATGGTGAGGGATGGATGCACTTGAAACCTCTCCATATATATATATATATATATATATATATATATATATATATATATATATATAGGTTGACCTTGATTCTGAACTTAAAGACGAATTAATAAACGAGTTGGACCGAAGTTGAATCCAGGCCAAATAATCTTGACTTAAAAAGGATCCTGTGCTGACACAGGTTCAAGAGGATTTGGGTCTCATTCAGCATGCAAAGAGCCACTTCATGGACCACTGTAACCAACAGCATCATCCCAAGCCTGCACTCTCCCAGCAATCCACATCCAACCCTGCATCCTCCCCCGATCAGCTTCGCCACCATTTGACACCCATCCCACCCATGTTATCAGCGGTGGACCCTCAAGTCAAAGAAGCTGAAGCCACCCATGACGAAGAAGATGATGATGGTGAAGACGAGGAAGAGGAGGAAGATGAATTGGACTCTGAAGCCGAAACAGAAAGAGAGAGCCCCACAAATGGTGCCCCAAATCCCTCACACTTGCATGTACCAGTTACTCATGGTGCTGTCATGGCTCAAGCTGCAGCCGAGCCAACTGAGTTGATGCAATTGGATATGTCAGAGGACATTCGGATCGGCTCGCCAGAAAACTGTTCTAATAATGTAGAATCAGAGCTCCAGCAGCGCCCTGTTGATCATCAGCGACACACAGAATCCTACCAGGCTGAGTCAGCCCAGCCCTGGCCATTGCTCCAATATGAGTTTGGAGCTGACCCACTGCCTTCAGGTAACAACTTGTTTCGATAACTTACATGGTGAGATGCTGAAAGTGGGCTAACCTATCGCCGTGATATCCGGGGGAATGGTGCATAAGTTGGCCTTCACTTGCATAGCCATTTTATTAGGCAATGTGAGTGATGTCATGGCTATAATCTTATCTAAACATGTCTCGAAATTAGAGTGTTCATAAACGTATAAACACGTATGAATCCAGTCTTGAAGATGACGATTTCAACCCAATCTTCTCTTATGCACCTCTCCTTTAAAAGCGTGCTTGTACGTAAGAGGATTCCACGTGATGCTGCAAATTTTCATTTCCATGACGGATAGGAGTCCTGCATTCATAACCCCTACATAGGAAATCGCAATCCTCTCTATCTAAGAATATCAATTCATTTTTTCATTTTCTAACGAAAATGCTTTACACCAACTATCGAAAAATGAGCTATATGAAAAATCAGAATAATTTTCCTCCATTATGAATTTTGATCATCTCACAAACATACCCTAAAGCAAGTACGAAGGTTTTGTATTTGTATAAGGTGAGAGTGCCAAGAGGAAGTGATTTATAGAAAAAATAATAATAATTATAATAAAAGGAAAACCCTCCAAGCCCTAATTGCAACTGGCCCAAATCACTCAATCTTCTTTGCATTCACTGCAGAACTCCATCTCTCCAAAATAAAATGTAAAACCACCTGTGGTAGAGATCATTTTGATCCAAGATTGTATATCATTTTGTTGGACCAACGCCATCCACATGGGGAAGTTTTGAAACAACGGTCTAAGACTCTTTTAAGTCCACCATTCTTGGGCCCTGCTATACAATTCTTTAGTATCCAGCTGATAGATCATCTCCTTTTTCTTTGAATCATCCAATCAAACAAAGGCATGCCAATAAAATTTACCTATACTGCAGAGTGGGGCCCACCCAGTCCTATAGATGGAAGAATTTTTTAACATGGATGTTGACGTACTCATGTAGGTGGGTCTCAAATCCAAGAGCTAACCCAAGAAGATGCTCACTACTCCAAGACAGTGTCGATGATCCTGCAATTCAATGCAAGCCAGTGGGCACTTTCTTCTTCAGCTTCCTCCAACCTTGGATACTCCCAGCAGTCTGCATTCTCCAAATGGACTCGCATAAGCGGTCGTCATCATCCACTCCATCACCTTCCAGCATTAGATGGAACTTCTCAATGGATGCTCAAGTACGTTCTTTTCACCCTTCCATTGCGTCACACTAAATGCAGAGATGAGAACTCCATGAAGTCACCAGACGGTGGCGATGGTGGAACCCGGTTAGGGAAGAGCGCCTCTCAAGACGAGCTGAGCGCCAATCATGTTCTTGCAGAACGTCGGAGGAGAGAGAAGCTAAACGAGCGGTTCATCATCCTCAGATCTCTGGTCCCCTTCGTCACTAAGGTCAGTAGGATGAACACTGATGAATTCTACATTCTTCTGGAATCTGAGCAATGTCTATTACCTGATTGAAAAATCACAACTACTTAATTGCACTAGTGAAAAAGGTGTTGTACATGGGGATATGTGCTGCTCGCGCTTAAGTATCCTGATGACAGGACAGCAATACATCCAAGCACAAGCAGCTCATATCAGCATGAACAGGTATCATGATAAAAGAATTTTGTTAACCACAGTATGGGACTACAGTGTTCCTCATTGACAACCTTTAATGTAGATTGGTAATGTTGTAGATGGATAAAGCTTCAATACTAGGTGACACAATCGAGTATGTAAAGCAGCTGCGAAAGAAGATACAAGACCTTGAATCCCAGAACCGGCAGTTTGCAATTGACCAACGATCCAAGGGAAAACAAGCGCACGATTCGAAAAATTCCAAGGAGCAATGCATCCAACAGAAGAGTCACCTGGCAAAGGCTAACGTGCCTCAAATCATGAGCAACGACAGAACCTGGCTTCCAGCAATGGAGAAGAGGAAGATGAGGATAATTGAAGGGACTGAGAATCCAAAGACCAGAGCGGTTGAAGCAATCTTCAGCAGCACCGTGGAAGTTTCTATAATCGAAAGTGATGCCCTTTTGGAGCTAAAGTGTCCATACAGAGATGGGCTACTTCTTGGGATTATGCAAGTTCTTTGTCAACTTCGGTTTGAAATTACTGCTGTCCGGTCATCGTCAACTGATGGTGTTTTTGTTGCAGAATTACGAGCTAAGGTATAGAGATTCCAGTTAATTACACACTAAAATGCATACATCAACATGCATGAAATTATCAATTTTGACAATCATATAATACGTCCATAAAATGCCTAAATTGATGATGCATCATATTTTTTTCTTCAAAGTTCAGAAATTACTTACAGTTTCTAGATTGGCATATTTTTGCAGGTAAAAGACAAAATCAATGGAAAGAAAGCTAGCATTGCGGAGGTTAAGAAGGCAATTTACCAAATAATCCCCCCTCAAAGATATGAACGGTAGCATTTTCTCTTTTAAAGCAACAAACCACAGATTTCCAAGTTGGAAAAAAAAAAAAAAAACCCCCACAGTCCATGGCTGGTTAGGATCAGAGTGCCAGCTTACCAATCACTGATTTTTTCTTGTAAATGGTTGCTATTTGAGGGCGGGCTGCCTTTGTTTCATAGATTTAACTGTAAAATCCTAACCATTAAGTGCAAAACATTAACATGATTTGGGTTTCTGGGAGATCATATATATTGAGGATGGATGCAGTACAAAAACAACCAACGGAGAAAGATATATAGACACCAAGAAAGCCCCCGGTCCTTTGCTGACCAACACCATGAAATAAAACAGAAAAAAAGGGGGCAAACCTAAATATGGTGACATCAATATGCAATTGAAACTAACATACATGCAAAAGATATCAGAACTTCATGGCATTTGCCAGGGTAGCTAGACTGACCAGGGCGAAATGACTATGAGAGTTTTCACTGTGAAATATAAAAAGACAATAATGAGAAACCACCTCTACACTTGCTTAACCATAATGGTCTGTCTTTGATTGATACCTGGGATAGCCAAATGTAAGAATGGCTAGGATGCACCAGCATCAGATCAGCTTCCTATTCGCATTTGGAAATTTCCCAAATAGACAGAATGGCAGAAACAAGCAGCATTAAATTAAAAGTTCAATCTCGTCAAGGAATACAATATCCAACTTCCAATCACACATGAATTTCTTCACTGGAACCCTTTTTGATGGCTTCCCTAATTGGCCTACACATATCAACTCCTCACTCCCCAGCCAATTGGAGAAATCGTTCTCTTCTTTCATAATCCTCACTCCTTCCCTTTCTTCTTCAACTTCTTACCATTCAACAGAAGGTCGTCTTTCCAGATAAAGAAACAACTCCATTGTTTTCCGACGTCATCAAAGTCCACATCCCAGCTGTTTGCCAAGAACCATCAACATATCTTCCACCCAATGGGGTCTATATTGCTGATGGTCTCATCGGAGTTTCCCATGTTTGGACTCTTAACATAATGCGTTGCCTGCCTTGTTTCTTCCTCCACTGACTTGGCCAATTACTGTGTGCTATGGTTAAAACTTCAACATTTTTGTTGACACCTAAAATTCAACATGTACAAGATCCTTTCTGTTCATAGGACGATTACACAAAACAATACAATCTGAGACATCTCTCATGGCCGCAAAAAACCATCAAATGTCTCCATCATTGCTTAGTTTTTAGATTGTTGGGGAGGATAAGGCTTCTTGTTAATTGTTGAAATTCTTCCTCTGGGATGGACCAATGATCTGCAATGTGTGACTTGTTGGTTGATTATTTGAGGGCTACAAACAACATCGTAGCCCGAACATAGTCGAAGATTGCAATCATCGTGGGAATCACGACCGGCCCTGGAAATTGATAGCTGGTGGCACCGGCAATACATCGCAGCTTCTTCGAGAATGACTAATCAAGGACTAGGATTCAACCAAAAAAATAGTTCGACCAAATTATCCTAACCCATGATTTCAGGTCCTTAGCTTAACAGTCTCTTAATCATGCATTAGGACCTAACCATAATTGACCCAAACCCTCGCAAAAAACCACCTCGTGGATTTGACACTCAACCCATTTGGTACTGATCTGACTAATTATCAATCTTAGATTTAAATTACCACATGATTACACTTAAATGGATGAATTTAAGGCCTCAAATTAAGGATCCTGACTCCACTGTAGATCGGGAATCCAGACCCTACAAGGTAAGCTTAGAGAATTCTTCGAGCCCATCCCTAAAAATCCACCAATGGGCCCCACAACTTAAAACCAAACCAGTCAAAAATAACCGTCACCCCTTGATTAGCTCTAAATATTTCACTCCAACTAAAGTTGGGCCCACTGCTAAATTGATAATGCATAAAACAATCATGTGTACTATGCATGTTCAGCATAATAGGGGGTTCAACTTTGATTGAATTGAAATAAAGAGCAGAGCTAATATAGTGGATGATCGTGATTTTTAGTTTGGGTTCAGAATATGAACCTCACTGATGGGTTTTTTTTTTTTTTTTTTTTTTTTGCTAAAAGGCAATTGTATTAAAGGAAGAAGAAGAGAAAATAAGGGCAAATAGCCCCTAAAGAAACTGCCAATGAGATTACAGAGGAAAGATCAAACAGGAAGAAACCATTCCACCAGGTTAACAAGGCTGGGGAATGGAAAGGAACCTACAAAACTCAAGGAGAGACCTGCCAGAGAAAGGTTTATCCAACTTCCTTAGAGAGGATGAGAGGAGCTCTGCCAGGTGGATCTTGGCCTTCATATAAGAAGCTCTGGAGTTTCTGAATAAGAGATCATTCCTACATTTCCATATGACAAAAATAGTAGAAAGGAAAATTGCAGTAGCCCCCTGAGTCGCCAGCTTGTCACAACTAGCAGATAAATGTTGCCAGATCCAAGTGGGGGAAGGGAGAAATGTAGATTTTACACCTGCTCCTTGAAGAGTCCAAGACCATATAGCAGCAGCAAAGTGATAGTGGAAAAATAGGTGGAGGGCAGATTCCGAACTGGTCTTGCAGAGGCAGCAACGATTTGCAAGACTAAAGCCCACAGATTGAAGCCAGTTCAGAGTTGGAGTTTTGCAATGCAAGAGTCTCCAAGCAAATAAGGAAATTCTAGGGGGCATCAGGGAGTTCCAGATGAGAGGCGCCCAAGATACTTTCACATCTCTTGAGCGAAGGAGATTCCAAGCTTCTTTAAACAAAAGATCCTTACCTGGGTGGGTTTTCCAACTGATGGAGTCAACAGAGTCCTGATGGAGGACTAAATCCTGCAGCTGCAGCCTGAGAAAATCAGCTGTATCAGGGGGGATATCTTCAGGGATCATCCATCTGTTGTCTTGAAGGAGAGAGTTGATTCTCTGGTTAAAAGGGAAAGAGAAGGAAGGGAACAGGGACGCCAGGCAGGAGTCCTCAGCCCAGCTATCATGACAGATGTCCATAAGACTACCATTACCGACGATCCATCTAGAACCAGAGTGGATAAAGTGGGGCGCCTGCCTGATATTGCGCCATATACAAGAAGGGGTAGTGGGACTCCAGAGAGAGGACTTGTGAAAGTACTTGCTTCTCATCCAACTCGCCTAGAGAGATTGAGAGGAAGCAGCCTGCCATCCAAGCTTAATGAAAGAAGTCTTATTATGCTCCTGAAGACACCTGATGCCCAGGCCACCTTCATCAGTGAGAAGGCAAACCACCTGCCAGCGAATGGAGTGCCTTTTAGAATGAGTAGGGTCTGCAGACCACAGGAAGTGTTTCATCAGACGGTCCAAGTGATTAATCACAGATTTAGGAACTGGGAGGACCAAAGCAATGTGAGTTGCAAGGCTGCCAAGCACATGCCTGAAAAGAACTCTACAACCAGCAAAGGAAAGGAGCCTTGTTTTCCAGCCAGCTAACTTGGAAATGAACTTGTCGATTTGATGGGTTAATAAGGGATTGGCTACAAAATTCTTTATAAAGGGTCCTGGTATTTAAAAATCAGAACACTTAATTAAACTACAATAATTTCCTTGTAAAAGCAACTACCAATTAAAATAAGACATGTTGCAAAGTCTCATTTATATTTAATTCTTTAAAATGAGTTTTTCACAAAAAATTATTTAGTTCCTTACATCAGTCATTGAGTAAATCAAGAGAAACTCTCACTTTCTCTGAAAGAATGCTTTTCACATCCGGCAGTTTCATTAGTGAAATTCTTTTTTCAGGAAAAGTGCGAATTTTCTCTGATTGGGCTCAATGAATGATGTCCAGAAATGTAGTTTTCCCTCCACTGCAGCATGAAGGATTTAAAGGTAAAATTACATTCTCGAATGCACTTTTGTTATCTGCAGCATGCCAATATCGCAATATGTTTCTAACAACACTAAAGTTACCCAGTAGCTTATTGCAAGATTGTACATAAATTATTCTATATCTAACTCTACAAAATGAATTTTCCGCGGAAATATACAATTTTGGCCATTAGCCATTGAGACGATTAGAGGAAATTCATACTTTCCCTGAAAAATGCTTTTCACATCTACCAACTTCGCCGTTTGTGAATATTGCACAAAAAAAAAAGAGTATTGAGCTATCTCACAATGTCAACAATTACATCACCCGTACTCTGTTTTTTCACATCATGCATCTACATTCATGTAACAATCCATCTCCCTTCATGTGCTTGTTGGCTACGAAAGAAAAGATGAAGATTTATACGAATAAGATCAAGATGGAATATAGTAGAACCAAACACGCAGTTGGCACAGAATTTACTCCCACCTTCTAATAAAGTACAATTAGCCAATTCTCTTGTTACTCACACAAGGGTCACGTTTCAAGGGAAGGCATCGATTTCTCTAACCAAGTGAACATTGGGTAAGGGCAAATTATACAAGTTAAACAAGAAAACCTAACTTCATCATAAATTTTATTCACATCCCCAGCTGTCCCAATATGTCGTAGGGTCCTGCTCACTCTAGCCAATGTTGGTCATTTAATTTCTCATATTACTATGTGCTATTTGCCTCACTCACAACTGATGTTCTTATTATTCTACTACCGTTGGCACTGTTCCAACAGTAGGGTGGCTTTTGTTGTCTATTTACACATTGTATTCTAATGACAAAATACAGTGCACTTTTTTGTTTTCTCATCAGAAGGGTAAGGACCCGATGAACTTTCTCATCAAAAAAACCAATGAGTGTACCAACGATATAAAACAGAAACAAGTCATTGCAGAATCAAATGGCATTTAACTATTTTGCCCTCTTGAACGTTATTACAATACAAGGACAAGCCATCATGTGTTTACTTCTACTTTAATATGGAAGAGACGATCCTCAATTACTCTGCTATTAAGAAACCAAGAGCATTGCAACCAAAAAAAAAAAAAAGCAGCATTAATAGGCATGCCACTGTTAATTAAAAATATTTGTGATATTCCGAAAATATCATACATAAAAAATTACCTTAGATATCCGGTGCACAAAAAAGGCTCTTATAGTTTGTCCCTAACAGTAAGACACGCTCTCTCGCCAATTTCTCACTTTTGTTTGAGCGATGATATCGTTGCTCATGTCTTTTTCTTCCTCTCCTGATTCATCATTCTACATCTCCCCACTCTATCTCCGATGGAAGAGATGGATTGCAATTTCGCACCCTCTCCCTCTCCAATGGAAGAGATGACCCTGTCACCAAAGGAGAAAAAAAAAAAGTGATAGCATCGGAAACACACACATGATCTACGAGACAATCAATCCACCAATCACACAATCACGGATTTACGTAGTTCGGCAAGATTACCTACATCCACAAGAGATTCACGCCATTCACTATTATTGGAGATTCCCACAAGAGTATAGGCACTCACTGTCTCTCATATTCTCTCTCAATTTCACCCTCTTAGGTTACAATGCTCTCACCACCCAGTATAAATATATGAAACCCTAAACCTCTAGACACCCATAACCGTCGGATCTGGCCTTATAACAGATGGTCCAAATTAAACCGACAAATTACAGATAAGCCCATGTAATTAAATAAAGTCTAGATCAGGCCTCACCAACCCATCAATATCTCACTTGAAGACTGATCATACTGAATAACTTTGACAAGAACAAAACACGACTAAGAATCTCGATACCTCATCTTCATGCTTGAAGACTAACTGAAGCCGAGCACAACTTCAGTTTCTCTGTAGTCACCACTTTTGTGAACATATCTGCAAGATTCTCACTTGATAAAATATTATTCAGTTTCAATATTTTCTCCTCCAGAAGTCACCATATGAAGTGATATCTGATCTGAATGTGTTTGGTTTTCGGATGAAATGTTGAATTCTTTGCAAGATGAATGGCACTCTTACTGTCACTATAAAGCCTGCTGAACTCTTGCTTCTTACCCAAATCTTCCATTAACTCCTATAATCAAATCATTTCCTTACTAGCTTTTGTAGCAGCAACATACTATGCTTCTGTTGTTGAAAGTGCAACAATGTCCTATAGTTGTGACTTCCAACTGATTGCTGCACTACGCAATGTGAAAACATATCCTATAGTGCTTCTGCTTCTATCAAGATCTCCCGCCAAGTCCGAATCAACATAGCCATGCAATTTGATCTCCGATCCTCCAAAACACAATAATGCATTAATTAGTGGTGCCTCTCATATATCTAAGAATCCACTTAACTGTCTCCCAATGTGTTTTTCCGGGATTACTCATAAATCTGCTTACAACTCTCACTGCATAAGCAATGTCCGGTCTAGTGCAAACCATAGTATACATCAAACTGCCAACAGCTGAAGCATATGTGACCTTGGACATGTTCTCCTTCTCCTGTTCTGTCTTACGAGACAACTCTTTTTAGAGTTTGAAGTAGTTGGCTAGTGGAGTGCTAACTGGCTTAGCATTCTACATATTGAATCTGTTTAAAACATTTTTAACATATTTTGCTTGAGACAACTTCAATGTGCGATTTTTCATCTCTCTGCTAATTTTCATGTCGAGAATTTGATTTGCAACACCCAAATCCTTCATTTCAAATTCCTATGACAATTGTTTCTTCAAATTGTTTATTTCATGCATATTTGAACTTGCAGTAAGCATATCATCTACGTACAAGAGTAGAATAACGTAATAGTCATCAAAACTTTTGAAATAACAACAATTGTCTCAATGACACCGTTTGTAACATGTGTTGCGCATAAACTTATCAAATTTAAGATACCATTGTCTTGGGGTTTGCTTTAAACCGTATAAACTTTTTTTGAACTTACACACTATTTTCTCTTTTTTTTTTCCTGGTACAGCATATCCCTTTAGCTAATGTATGTAGATGTCTTCTTCCAAATTACCATGGAGAAACGCAATTTTTACATCTAACTACTCAAGAAGTAAATCTTCTACCGCCACAGTGCTCAAAACACTTCTAATTGTGATCAATTTAACCACATGAGAAAATAACTCCGAGTAATCAATACTTACCTTCTGCTGGAAGCCTTTTGCAACTAATCGGGCTTTATATCACTTGATATCGTCATGTTCTTCCTTCAATTTGTATACCCACTTGTTCTGCAATGCTTTCTTTCCCTCAGACAATTGAACTAAGTCTCATGTCTGATTTGATGACAAAGATTGCATCTCATCTTCCATGGCTTGTTCCTACATAGCCCGAGTTTCAACCTGCAATGCTTCTTCATAACATTCTGGCTCACCATCATTAGTTAACAACAAGTAAAACAAAGAAGGTGAATAACGCTAAGTAAGCTTAAGAGTTCTAGATGACCTTCTTACCTGGGCAGGTGTTTGAGGGTCCACCTACGGGATTTCATTTTCATACACTTTAGGTACATCATTTTTAGAAGTGTCATCCAGTTCTAAATATTCATTGAGGTCCTCCTGCACCTTGTCCTTGTTTTTATGCATCACTTTCTCATTAAATATTATATTTTTGCTTCTAATGATTTTTCTATTTTCATCATCCCAGAAGCGGTAACCAAACTCATCAAAATCATATCCAATGAAAGTGCATTTCCTAGATTTATAATCTAATTTGTCTCTTTTTTCAGCATCAACATGAACATAAGAGATACAACCAAATATTTTTTAAATGTGAAAGGTTTACCTCTTTTCCAGTTCAAGCTTCCTCTCGTAGTCCACCATCTAAAGGTACTGAAGGCCCCCGATTATTCAAGTATACAGCAGCTTTCACTGCTTCCACTCAAAACTATTTAGGCAATCTAGCATGTAGCCTAATACTTCTGGCACGCTCAACAATTGTCCTGTTCAAGCGCTCTGTCACACCATTTTACTGTGGTGTATTGAGAATGGTCTTCTCTCACTTAATGTCATTTTTAGCGCAATACTCCTCAAATTCTTTGCTGCAGTACTAGCTCTCCCCCATTATCAAATCTTAGGCATTTCAGTTTTAAACATGTTTCGTTTTCAACCAAAACTTTCCACTTCTTGAAAACATCAAACACATCAGACTTGTGTTTCATAGGATATACCCATGATTTTCTGTTTGCATCATCAATGAATGTAACAAAGTAAGAAGATCCACTTAGAGAAGGTACCTGAGTTTTTCCTCACACATCCGTGTGTACTAGTTCCAACATTTCTGACTTCGGTGGCCTACCTACTTTAGATAAAGTAACTTTCTTCTGCTTTCCGAAAACACAGTCTTCACAGAACTCTAAGTCCAAAGACTTGAGTCCTTCCAGCGTTCCTTTAGAATGAAGGATCTTCATTCCTTTCTCACTCATGTGTCCGAGTCTATAGTGCCATGTATTTGAGTCAATGTCTTTATCTACAACTGCAAGTGAACTTGCAGAGCTGTTAGTCAAATAAAGAGTTCCTTCTTTCTTACCACGAGCAACAACCATACTCCCTTTTGTAACTTTCCAGAAATCATCTGCGAAAACAGTTACGTGACCAGAGCTAGCAAGCTGACCAACTGATATGAGGTTTCTCTTCAGGCTTGGTACATGCCTGACATCATCTCATTTCCATATACTGCCGTTTGAAAATTTAAACTGAAGATCTCACTTCCCAATTATGTCACAAGGTTCATCATCACCAAGATAAACTTTACCAAAGTCACCTCGTACATAATTTCTGAGATGCTCTATATGTGCAGTAGCATGAAATGACGCACCAGAATTTATAACCCAAGATTCATATTTATAATCAAAAGCAAAAAATTAAAGCATCTCGAACAGTATCACCTACGACATTTGCAGAAGCTTCATTGTCCTTATTACTGGTCTTTTGCTTGTTTTTTTTTACTGGAGCTCTACAGTCCTTTTTCAGATGTCCTTTCTTACTATAATTTCATCACTCGATCTTGCTTTTTGACAATCTTGACTTGCTCCTTGATTTTGATCTTCTACGATTTTGCTCTCTCAGATGACCTACCTCCGTTTTCCATATTCAATGCACTTCCTGATGACTCGCATGAAGGTTTCCTGTGAATTTTCTCATCGATGATAGCACTTACAACATCATCAAATTTCAGTGTGGTTGATCCTGAAGAATTACTCAGTGATGTAACCATACCATTCCAGTTGTCTGGTAAAGAAGATAAAACCAACAAAGCTCATATTTCATCTTCGAATTGTACGTTAACCAAGGATAACTGACTCATTACCATGTTGAACTCGTTCAGGTGTTCAGCAACAACCCCACCTTCAACCATCTTAATGTTAAACAACTTTCCCATTAAGAAAACTTTATTTGAGGCAAAAGGTTTTTCATACATTCGTGATAGTGCATCCATAACATCTTTAGTGATTTTCTCCTTTGATATATTGAATGTAACAGACTTTGATAGAGAAAGACGAACCATACATAAGGCTTTCATGTGGAGTACTTCTCATTCTGCATCTGACATTGTTGCAGGTTTCTTTGCTTTTCCCCCAAGCCGCAAGTAGAAATTCTTCTGGTAGAGGAGAATCTACATCTTCCGGAACGCGAAGTTTGTGCCATTAAACTTCTCAATTGTGAGCTTCGTGTCGTCCGTCATTGCTCCCACTCAAACTAAGCTCAATCTACTTGACGAGTTTTTCTACCTGTCAAACTGTTAATACGTTCCGTCTACCTTGTAGATCTCGTCGATACGAATCCAACCAAAAAAAAAAACGAAGCACAATTTTGAGTCTGGATGGCTTCAAAAATCAGTAATCAAATCTAACTGCTGATTATAGTCAAACTTCCTTGACCTTACGGATGACGTCGGCATCTGGATGCTTCTGGGCTTCTATGAAACGAGTCGGGCTGGACTTGACCTGAACTGACCCAACTTGACCTGCAACTACTGCTGGGCTTCTGGAGCAGGCAAGTTGGACCTGACCTAGGCTTGACCCAAGACCTGGGAGTGGCCCAAGGAGTCGTCTTCTTCATTTTCTTTGTTTCTGCTAACGGAATAGAGACTCCAGCACGGTCTCATTCGCGCAGTCATCTTCTGCCGCAACGGTGGGCGACGGGTGATGGCGGCGAGGCGACGGGTGATGGCGGCGAGGCGACGGCGGCGACGATCGTGCAGCGACGGAACTCCAGCGACGATGGAGGCGGCGAATGACGCAACAGAGCTCTTCTTCTTTTCCTCGATCACGGCAAGTGCGCAGCGATGTGGATGGCGTGATGGACGGCGATGGGCAGCAGAAGGCAAGCAACAGTCGTCTCCCTTTCTCCGACGGATCTCTCTGCCTTCTCCGGATCCAGCAATGAGAAGTAACGAGGCTTCTTCTCTGATATGTAGAACCCAAAATCAGACGTTTACAACAAATTCACTGCAGTGGCCCACCTTCGATGAATCTGTTTCAACGATTTCTTCCGGCCCTGATCAGAACTCCGATCTACTGTGTGGTGAAATCAAGAGATCCAGATGATCTCTTCTCCGGGGATTAATCCTAATCTCGATCGTGATCGCACGCAACGACAAGCCCTAGGAAAATCCTTGGCTCTAGCTCTGATACCAGTTGTTAGGATCGGAAACACACGCACGATCTACAAGACAATCAATCCACCAATCACAAAATCAATCCACGAAACACGGATTTATATGGTTTGGCAAGATTGCCTACATCCACTGGAGATTCACGTCGTTCACTATTATTGAAAATTCCCACAAGAGTACAAGCACTCACTGTCTCTCTTGTTCTCTCTCAATTTCACCCTATTAGGTTACAATGCTCTCACCACTCAACATAAATATATGAAACCGTAAACCTCTAGACACCCACAACCGTCGAATCTGACCTTATAACAGATTGTCCAGATTAAACCGACAAATTACATATAAGCCCCTGTAATTAAATAAAGTCTAGATTAGGCTTCACCAACCCATCAATAAGTTCGCAGATAACAATTACGTGCTTCTACCATCTAAGATGGACAGCTTGACACTGTTGCCGGAGGAGAAAAAAGAGTTAGGAGGCAATTTTGGGCGTGCATGATGCATTCAGCCCATTCCAATCTCAATTAGTGGCCCAATGTACTATGCCGATAGCCCAAATATGGAACCAATCGACCTACCACCGGTCTCATTAGTGGAAGATTATCTATTTGGTGATGGTAGTTTTAATGCTGAAAACTCTGCGTGGCATGCAAACACTTAGAGATTGAAGATGCATAATCCAATGGCTCTATCATAAAGATCACCTATGTGGTTGTTCTTGCTGGTAGTCGATGGTTTCTTCTTCAACTAAGCGAGATGAAGGTGTTTTTAGGCCATGACTCGCTATGACACATTCTCCTCACATGTAATGATTTATGTATTTGGATTCTGCAACCAAGTAAGAAATGGATTATCTGACCTGGAAAAAAGAGGTTAGGAGCGAAATGAAGTGGAGAGATAGGGAAAGAGCAGAGAGAAAAGGGAAGAAAAATGAAACGAAGTGAATCCACAAGGGACAACCTTGTCGCTTGACCAAAACAAGCGATGATATCGTCACCGAAAAAAGTAAAATTAGCACAAAAGCCTATGTTACAAGAGAACTAAGAGGGTCTTTTTGGTGCACCAAATATTTAAGGTGATTTTTCCGTAATTCCCTCTAATATATATAAAAGTACTTACATACTATAGTTTTTTCCTTGATGATATCCGAATTGAAAACGTAATAATATCATAAAAAGTTTTTGTGAATTTCACTACAATGATTTCCAACAAATTTTTTTAATTTATTTGTCGCAACATCATTCACCATACATCAATGGAAAGAAAAATAGTACATTTAAAAATATATGACATGCCTCGATGACAGGACAACATCGTCGCTCATTCAAAACAAGCCATGGTATCATCACCGAAAAAAAAGTAAAATTAGCACAAAAGCCTATGTTACAAAGGAACTAGGAGGGTCTTTTTGGCATATCAATGTTTATGACATTAATGCATGTGGACCAATATTTGTTGTGGTTTATTGCATGCATTGGTTTTGCTCTTAATTAATAAAAGAGACGCAAGAAACGAAATAATGAGTCTGAATTTTAAAAATATCTATCTTATGAATCTGAAATGGGCTTTTTCAGTGAAACATCTAGGATCTTTTCCATAAATATTGATGATCAAACAATCCAAAATGACTATTGAACTACCCCAAGCTTTAAACTTTAAATCCAGTGTAAAGACAAAAGGTGGAAATAGTATATAAATGGGCATTGGTATTTACAATTCCAATCAAGGGCTGAAATCTAAAGCTAGGTTTTCTGTTTTTTAAGGAATATAAAATGAGCATATAGACTTTGGTTGCTTCAAAATTGGCAACTCTTTCATTGTAAGGGGTCATGTAATACTAACTGTACCATTTTTTCCTTTTCATTGGTGTGCTGCTGAAGCTTTTTCTTCTTGTGTCCTATTCTAACTGTAAAAAAAAAAAACCCTTTCAAGTACAGAAAGAAAAAGAAAAAAAAACAAAAACGAAACCAGTAGATTGGCGGAACTCCCATGGGTTGAAGACTCATTTTTTCTCATCTAGCTCTTGATAGTTACTTGGCTTGTAGGTCATCTCTAGTGAAGCGAACTCATTGAATTTTGAATTACATAGCTCACTTCACCGGATTTGAACTCTAAATGTGCTCACCTGGAGAACACATTATCATGTGCCAACAGCTTTGACAGGTGACCGATTTAAACCCATAATGTTTTACGTGGACCTCTTTATGTGCGCCCATTAGGGGCGGTCATGGCCGGGTCGCCCAAGCATACGTCAAGCATGGCTTCTGTTTAGGGATGTAAACGGGCCGATTCAAGTCTGGGTCCATGGTGGACACGGAATTACAACCGTTTATGAGAAGATAAAACCGGAACTAGATTCTTGATTTCGGAACAAGAATAGTTAATGAGAAGATTTAACCAGTTTTGTAAACGGGACGCGTCCAGTCCGATCCTGGGTACAAGTCTAGGTAGTGAATGATATGAAAAGAAACCTAGTTTTTAGGGGGTTAAAAAAAATTAAGGTAATATGTCGGGTCTCGGGTTCACGGGTCGGAACCAAGGTGGAGTCGAACCTAGACTTGACAAGGGTCCGAAAAAAATATTGAACCGGGCCCATTTATTTTTCAGGGCTTAAATAAAGACTCAAACCTGGTTAACGGATTTGAACCTTCGGATATAATTGAAGAATGGAAAATCAATTTACATCTTTACTTCCATTGCGGAATTTGGACTGTGTTTTTAGACTTATGGATTAGACACAGTTGGCTGGCATAGCCCACAAACATCCCTATTACTAATCAAATTAAAGCGAACTAGATGAACCATGGGTTGGTTTGTTGTTTGCATAGAATGCATAGGAACCCAAATCAAAGTAACTCATGCCTTTAGTGGCTTATCATCAACCAATGATTGACAGATGATTAGATTTAGCACTACGGATCCAACTGCCCTATCAACACAAGCTGATTATCACTATATAGAAACAAATTGCAACTGATCAAAAACGATGTATTCATCAATCAATATGCCCCAATCTGTCCAATGTGTACCATCAATTGCTTACCTTAGACCTAATTGGATGTATGGTGAATTGAACTATGGTGAGGTGAAGCATCAAATCAATAGATAATAAAATATAAAGTATTATAATGGTGTTTTATTTTTAGTTGTTTGGTATGTAATCCTTTTCACTTTTTGTATAGAAAAGTGGAGTTTTTTTATGTTTTAATGGAGAAATGAGGTTACTTTTTTTACTTTTTTTTTTTAAAGATGGATGGAATTTTGAAATTGTGTGTTTTTTATATGACTCATTGTCTTTTCTTATCTGGATAATAGAGGCTTTCCCACACCACACCTCTATTCACCACACATCCAAATAGCTCGAGGGCTCCACTCATCAATGGTCTAGATCATACATCTCTTTGGCCGCAACGCCAGATCACCACTGATGTGATGAGAAAGTGTCTTCATTTTCCGGCGCAATATAATATGAAATCCGTATCCTCCGCCGGACCTGGCGCCGAGTCGATTCCTGTGCCAACACCGGTGCAGGGCCCTGATAATCCCGACTCAGAAACACGTGCACAACCCAGGACGACTCTGACGCGTGTCAGGTTAGTTAGGAAACTGGTAAACCGATTGCTTCTACCTTTGGTGAATATAATGGTAAAGAAGACAGAGTAACAGACAGGATGGTAAAAAAATCACTGGTGACAAAAATAGGCCATCTGCCAACTCCGTCCTCCAACCCTATTCTAGAGCCTTGCCATGTGAGCCCCACATTCCTAGCTTTTTCTTCCTAATTTTTTTAGGCCAGTGCTACATGTAGGGCCCACTACGTCTTGATATGCCACGTGTGCACTGGCCGCTGCATGTGAACTTTAAGATACACTTGAAGACTTTGAAAATGGAGGAAAATAACAGCAGGAAAGAAGGAATCCGTTATAAAAAAATGAATCCTAGGAGTCTAAAATCCATTCGCGGTTGCAAGAGAGTGAGACTTGAGAGAAAGAGACTTGACTGAGAGAGAGAGAGAGAGAGAGAGAGAGAGAGAGAGGCAGAGCTGGCTCTGCCTTGTTTTGTATGTTTAATGCATCTTCCCAACAAATAGTGATTTTCCTTTCTCTTCCCAGTTTTCTCTTCTATTCATCTCTTTTCACAGATTTTTGAAATCTGTCCTCTTTGATTCTCTTCGTTTTTTCTTCATTCATTGCAAACCCATAAGACATCCAAAAACAGAAGATATTCGAGAAATGGACCTGAGCAAACTAACGCTAGAGATCTTCACAAATCTGGAGAAGAAATGGCTTTCCGACTGTGGAAACCCCAATCTCTGGAAAAAGACTCGAATTCTCAGCATTGACGGTGGCGGTGGCGGCGGCATCAAAGGCCTCGTCTCCGGCCAGGCTTTGATCCACCTCGAAGACCAGATCAGATCCAAGACCGGCAATCCTGATGCTCGGATCGCAGACTACTTCGACGTTGTCGCCGGCACTGGCATTGGCGGCATTCTCGCCGCAATGCTGACCGCCGACGGAGGGAATGGCCGGCCGCTTTTCACTGCCGAGGATGCCGTCAGATTCCTGACCGAGAAGCTGTCGAAGATATTCAAACTGGCCGGTGTTTTCAGCCGGAAGTGGAGACTCTCCGGGAAGAGCTGGGAGAAGGTTCTGAAAGAGGCGCTGAAGGCTTCGGACGGCCGGATCTTGACCTTGAAGGACACGTGTAAGCCTCTCCTCGTCCCTTGCTACGATCTCAACAGCTCCGCGCCATTCGTCTTCTCCCGAGCCGACGCGTCGGACTGTCCGAGCTTCGATTTCGAGCTCTGGAGGGTTTGCCGCGCCACGTCGGCTACTCCGAGCCACTTCAAGCCGTTCGAGTTAACATCCGTCGACGAAAAGACGTCGTGCCTGGCGGTTGATGGCGGTCTGGTGATGAACAATCCCTCGGCGGCGGCAGTTACGCACGTCCTCCACAATAAGCGGGACTTCCCGTTAGTTAACGGCGTTGAGGACTTGATGGTCCTGTCGCTGGGTAACGGCCCGTCTAGCAGCAGGGCATCGTCTAGACGGAGCATTCACGGAGCGCGTGGAGGAAGCTCCACCGCCGCAGTGGTGGAGATCGTACTAGATGGCGTATCGGAGACGGTCGATCAGATGCTCGGAAATGCATTTTGTTGGAACCGTGCGGACTACGTGCGGATTCAGGTTTTTATTTTTATTTTTTTCCTCACTCCCTCTTTAATCTCTCAATTTATGAATTATGTGGGGCCCAACAAAACATGGTGATGATCACTTTAGATATAGATCTGAATTCTTCTGATCACACTTTGTGTATTTAATTATTTGGCATATAATGATATAGGTTACTGTTCTTGACCAGTACAGACAAGAAGAAACAGATTTCTCCCGGGAAAGGCCATTGGATTCCCGAGTGAAAATCAGAAAGCGGGCCCCAATGTATAAGACCTCTTAAACGAAAGTTAGATAGCTGTAATAAGAGCATGTAGTACTAGAAGAGTGTTGGTGAGAGAAGTAGGTAACGTGGATCCATGGCCTTTTTAACATGAGTGAAGAGTAATGCTGATGAGGGAGCACCGCATCCCCACCATTTCAGCGGAATATTTGGTCAACATAGTCCTTGTGGCAAAAAAAAAAAAAAAAAAAAAGAATGATTGTCTGAATGGCCAATTCTCTGTGCAGATGGGCCAAGATGATCAACGACCCGAAACGAGAAGAACAAAATCCTAACACGTGAATTTTCCCCAACTGTACATGTCAGTGAGTTTGGGCTCATTTCTGTAGCAACAAGTGGTACCTTCCAATCTTTTGTTATTTACCCACCACATTAAAAAAAAAAAAAAATAGTAACTATTGTTTTAATTAAGGTTAAGATGTGATTGGTTCCGATTCTTCGATTACCCGGAGGTTTCAATCCATTAAAAATTTGGTCCGGTTCCACCTTAGTTCGGACCCTGGATCCGAGACTCGACATATTACCTTAATTTTCGAAAATCTCTCCTTAAAATCATATTTTCTAAATATTATTCTCTACCTAGATCCGGACTCTGACCTGGATCCGGATCTAGACCCGTCCCATATACGGTTCTCGTTTCGGTTCCGGAGCCAAAAAATCAGTTCCGAAACAGTTCCGAGTCGGGATCCAATTCCCTTTCTCCTTAACAGTTTCGATTCCGGGCCCAACATGGACCCAGACTGGAACCGATCCGTTTACAACCCTAGATTAAGCGTTTATTTTTTTAATTTAGTGAAATTCTCGAATCCTTCTTTCTGTAATTCACTATCTATAAATCCCACTAAAAAGGAAAGCAGGCCGCAGAGGAATACCTTTTAGGTGATGGGTATTTTGATTGTTGTAAGGGAATATGATATTTGCAAATGCACGGAAGAAAAATCCAAAACATTAAATTTTTGGGGCTATTTCACCGGTAGTCGAGGCCCAAAATCCGTCTTTTTGTAAGATTAGAAGATCATATTACATATATTACGAATGTAATGGCAATATTGACGAAGCTTTGGGCTTGTTTTTTTAATTGAAAATTTTCAGGTAAACGGATTCGTAACCAAAGGAGAGAAGAGGTGGATGGATGACGTTGCGGCTGCAGGGAAGAGGATGCTGGAAGAGAAGGGGTTGGAATCCCTGCCTTTCGGCGGGAAGCGGTTGTTGACGGAGACTAACGGCGAGAGGATGGAGAAGTTGGTACAACGGCTTGTTGCTGCAGGGAAGAGTCTCCCGCCCAGCCCCTCCAAGGGAACGGCCGTCTGCAATTGGATGTCCCAAACTGCAATATCATCCTTTGAAGACCATCCTCTTTGATTCTTTATTTTCTTTCCTAGATTAGAAATCTCTCTGTAATTTGATACACCACTGTATTCATTGTGAATCTCCACTGCGGCCCCCTAGCACTGAAATTCGCATGCTTTTCATTTGAAAAGGGTATGATCAATCAAACCAATTCGAGATTTAATGACATGTCGTTTACGTTGTACCAATCAATCCTATCCGGCCAATCATCATGCATGGGTTAGGTGGCCCATGAAGATGTTGTAGTCCAAGTATCACTCGATCAAATCTCTTGTCAATTAATTTTTGGAAAATCTTCAAATAAGACCTTAAGTTTTTATCTTATTTCAAAAAAGAACACAAGTTTTATAACTTTTCAAATTAGTCCCTAAGTTTTCTCGATAATTTTCAATTAAGGACATTCGTCCATTTAAAGCGATTTTTTGGTAACTTTCTCAAATTACCCTTCATTGAAATAAAGCCCTCTTTCATTTTTTTTCAATATTCTCCTCATTTTCTTCACCGACATCTTTACTGCATGTGATCGAGGACAATTAGCGTCCCCACTATGATTGCACACAGGAATGGTTCTAGGTCAGAACCGCATTAGACCCGAACCTGGACCCGCTTCTAAATAACGGTTTCAGGTCCGAGTTCGGTTTTAACCTAGAACTTATTTTGTTAGTTCCATATCCGAATCGAATAGGAAAACCAGGATCCATCTAAAGGACTGGAATCTAGTTCCAAAACCAACTCAATTTCTCTTCATTTTTTTTATTTTTTTCTTAAAATAAGCATATCATTAAACTTATAATAGTGCATCAAGTCTACTACCTGTAGTATTATACATTAAAAAAAACCCTTAATTTTGAGGTAAAATTTGGAATGTCAAATACTCATATGTCGGGTCGCGGGTTTTTAGGTCGAAACTTATATGCACCCAAAACCTGACTCATTTATCAATCGCAACCTAAATTAGGTTTCTCACCCGCACCCGTTTATAATTCAGAACCTAAAATAGGTTCAAGTCCCGATTTTTTGTGAGTCGGAACTTTAAAGTAATTGGAGAATTGATACCCATTTGCAACCCTAGTCTCCATATGATAGGTTGCATGTAGTTACTGCTAAAACCATGTCATGACTTTAAATGAAGGGTGGTTTGAGAAAGATGTCGTGAGAAAATACCTTTAAATAGTCGGATGTCCTTTATTGAAAACTTATGGACTAATTTGAAAATTTCTTCAACTAATGTCCTTTATTGGAATATGGCAAAAACTTAAAGACCTTATTTGAAATTCGCCCTATTTAAAATGAACAAATAAGATAGAGTAAAATTGCATTGATTGCATTATAATAGGGCCATCATTTCACAGCAGCTCTCTCTCTCTCGTAAATTGCACAAAGGTATTTATCCTGTTATTGCTCTATTAAATTTTGCATTTGAGAATCATTGCTCCAGCAGTCTCCTGATCTTAAATTGTACCAAAGCCATCGTGTTTATTAAAAAATTGCTGTAGTTAATACTTATGTCCATTGCATTGAGTGAGAGGAAATTAAGATCGTGCACTATTGTTGAACTAACCCTCTCTATTCACGAGAATGGCTCCTTACATTTATATCTTCACCCGTCTCTCGCAATTTTCTCGTGAAGTCCTTTGACGCGGCTTCACCTCGGAAAGGATTTTATTCAGAAGGTGAGAGAGTGAATGGGTTTTAAGCCCATTAAAGGAAAAAAAAAAAAAAACAAAAACAAAAAAGGACTCACGTGATGTGTGTTGTATGTACCAGTCTTTTTTACCGTACATGAAGAAAATTATTTAAACAAGGAGAAAAAGGGATTTGGCCGTACAGGTTATAAAATATCTTGTATTCCTTAAAATGGTATTAAATGAGAATTTATCCCAAATGTGGGTATCTTATAGTGGGGCTCTATTTTTTGTTCTAGTTTTGCATATTAAAAAATAAAAAGATAGAATCCTAATCTTTAAACTTTGTGAAAACTTCTTTGATTCCCTTTCATTGGTATGGGCAAAAATATAAAGTCTCCATCTTCCTTCGTCGATCTACTGTGAGACTCATCATCTTCTTGATTAATTCCATCTCAATATCGCGTAAGGGGAGTTTGTCTTCAACCTTCCGCCAGTGTTTATTATCTCTCTCTTTGGTGACTGTGCGATATCGCTCTAAAAAATACTGAATTAGACTCCAAATTAGCTGTGGATTTTGAGTTGTTTCGTTTTAGCTCTCACTCCATAGTTTGTCACTCAACCGATTAAAGTCCGAGCTATTGTGACCAAGAATACAGTCAAGCTTTCTGAAATTTAACCACTTGGGTAGATGGCCAAGTGACAACGCGATATCGCACAAAAAGCAATGAATTACACTCCTAGATTTGCTGGGGTTATTTTAATTATTTCATTTGGGTCTAACTCCATATTTACAACTCGATGAGAGAAATTTTGGTCTTGTAAAGAATTGGTTAAAATCCCAACTTCTGTGCCCAAGAATGCAGAGAAGTTTTGTGGGAATTCATTCCCTGAGTAACAAAATATGTAGTGACTGTGCGATATTGCACAAAAAACACTGAATTAGACTCCCAATTTAGCTATTATTTTTTAGTTATTTCATCTTAGGTCTTAATCCATATTTTGCTACTCGATATAAGAGAGTTTGGGTTGTGTAAAATATCGATTAAAGTTCCAGCTGTTGTGACCAAGAATACGATAAAGCTTTTTGAAATTTCATTTTCTGAGTAGCTGGCCAAGTGACTGTGCGATATCACACAAAAAAACATTGAATTAGACTCCCAGATTTGTTGTGGCTTTTTATTTGTTTTATCTGAGGTCTAACTCCATAATTTCATACTCGAAAAGAGAAAGTTTGGGCTATGAAAAAATCGATTAATGCTCCATGAAGTGAGGTAAAACAACTCAATGGAGCGTACCAAGCCAAAAGAACTATGTGAACAAAATATGAAAAAACCTTTGGAGAAATTAAGGAGCAATGGCTTAATCCTCTTGCAAACCTCCTCTAACACTGGAGACCGTCACACAAAAAAAAAGGGGGAATACAACCTACTTTAAGAGATGCGAACGGAGGGAAAAATGGAGAAAAATTGAGTTGATATTGACTTTTTAGTTTGTGTGACATTGCACATATTTGCGATATCGCACGAAAGAGGTAGAATTAGAAAAAAAAAAAAAAAAATTTGGGGCTCCGTGTACAATACCCACATTTTGGATATATTTTTTGTCAATGCCACCATGAGGAATACAGATGATTATATATCCTGTACGGTCAAATCCCCTGAGAGAATCTTGTAATTGAGCAGTTAACAATATACCTGCTTCTTTTCTTTTCCTTTTTCCCTTTTTTTTTTTTTTTGAGTTGTCAAAATCCGGATCTCCTTTTTTAACTGTTTCAGTTAATCAATTTCCACACGCCATTTAGCAAACTTACCACATCAGCAAATGTGCCCTTACTATGGAGAGATTAATCATAGGTAAATCCGTTTTTTTCTAAATTGGGGCTCATTTCATTAAATTATATCAGTCATAATGACATTCAAAACTTATACATATATTTAATGGGTTATAAATGATCCAAACCATATATACATGACCCACCGTTATTAGGCTTCGTATGCTTGGGAGAGTTATTCAAAGAGAGGCCATTGCGACGGATTAAAATAATGCTATTTTTCTAAATAATGATGTCCTCGTCTGTATTTAATGGATGGAAAGGCAAAGTTATCATATTTATAAAAATTCAATATAAATCTCATGGTGATTTTTCATTTTTATAAGAACTACAAAGATGGGAGACATGGGAGGTATTAAAATAGAGAAAAGAAAAAAAGAGTCGGAATAAACGGTTAAACAGATAAACATAATTAGTCTTAAGACACCTTTACAGTCTCAAAATACTAACTCTGGGACCTCTGGATAAATGGAATAGTTGAGGTCCCATTAACATCCTTACTTTTGTTGAGTTTCAATATAAATCTTATGGTGATTTTCCATTTTTATAAGAACTATAAAGAATGGAGACATGAGAGGTGTTAAAAAAAAAAAAAAAAAACTGTATAAATGGATAGTGGAGGTCCATTGACGTCCTTACTTGGGATGAAATTCAACAATCTAAGGGGCTTCAACCCAGGCCAAGACCCACAGGTTGGATGGTTTGAAATCAAGGTTTTTGCATGGCGATGCATTTCATATATATAAATTTAGTACCAAGGGAGGAATGAGGAATGAGAAATGAGACATAATAGTGTCCTACATCCTTTACCTTGTTGTGGGGATGCAGCCGATGAGGACACCACATCAGAAATGGCAGTGGATATGATTGATATGATAGGGTGATCACAAGATCTTATCAGGATTGATGACACCCACAAGACATAGGAAAGAGGAACTGTAATGCATGATCTCCATGTCTGCAGATCCTCATATGTGCCCACATCTTCATTTTTATTTTAATTAAAAAAAAAAAAAGCGTGTCTTGGGCATGGTGGGCAGTGATGCCTGGCCCATCTGTTTTATCAATTTATGTTTTTGACCTTGTATTTTCTTAGAAAATTAGAAAAATGCCTTTTGATGGATTGATGCTTTTTTTAAATATCAATTAAAGAAAATAGTGATGATGGAATATTTTAACGGATAGTAAATATGTGGGTCCTGCAAATTTCACCGAGATGCTTCAAAATTTGACTGTAAAGGTTATTCGACTAGGTCCCACCCAACAGAATCAACTGTTGTGATAGACACCCAAAGTTGGTGCTCGTGAATCATGATTTTCAGGGACGCACCATTTGGTCCTTTTTCCATGGTGCGACCCGACGCCCATGTCCAAATCTTTAGATCCTTCAACTTAAAAAGGAGTGGAATTATAGAGTGCATGGGGCTAACCAACCTACTGACAATCCGAGCAGCTTAATAAAAAATGCTCTGAACAGTTATTATAATAAATTGACAGTTCATTAAAAAAAAGTGATTAATGAATATGTACAAAATTATGTTAATCTTGTTTTTGCCCAAACAACATTTACCGTGAATCATTAAGACTTTCAATAAGTGGGCTCTAATATGGAGTTTCACTCATTCACCTCGCGATTTCTCTGGAGAAAAACCAGTCCTTAGCTCATGCACTTAATAGCTCAAACATGGCTGAGCTAGTGAGCCCCTACCAATGATTCATCTGAGTGGAAGCAAACATGGAATTCCCCGCCCCATCCCAATCCCAATCCCAATCCCAATCCCGATAGTCATTGTTCATGTACTCGAGCATTCTTCTACATAGACTCGACCGTTGGATAAGTGGTGCACTCAATTTGAAAGCTAACAACTTATCGGCCATTGATCAAGAGATTGGGAGATTCCCTTACCATAGAGACGGTGGCCCTCTCTAGGGACTAGGCTTAGCCACAAATGATTCGTACTCAACGAGCCTAGCTAGCTTAGTTATGGCAAAATATTGCTCGACTCTGTAGTCAGTACTGAACGTCTGCATCCAGACAGTAAAGAAGGGGGCCCCATCAATGAACTGGGTAATTGCCATCCCCCTCACAAAGCAATATAATGCAAGAGCGTGTGCTTCTGCCCTTCATTATTTCTACTTTCAAGTACTATTCGTTTACTAATAGTATAAGATATTATTGGGCCAACACATAATAAAACTAATGGAAATGGTCCACATTGAGTCACACTACGAGACGTACGTAGTACAGTGTCAACTCCTCAAAAACATTGGTGTCTCTGTTTTATTATTAATTAGGATATACGTGTGATTTAGTAGTACTAAGAGATCCAGGTGAGTGTTTTATTAAAAATATATGAGAACACAAACACGATTCTCAACTCCAGATCTTGGATTCTTCTGCTCTACCACACTCAGCTGTCATCATTAATAAATGGACGGCCAAAGTTGCTGTGATCTGAAGCCAATATTACTCCTCTCTCTCTCTCTCTCTCTCTCTCTGGGGTGAAGGCTATGACTTTGTTTTCATGCAACTTGCAGAATCAGATGAGGACGATGAGTAGTCAAAAGCCCAAGGGGAAAGGCACAAGGAAGGTGTGTTACTACAAGTGCATTGTAATTGTAACCTTACTCAGTGTGGACGGTGATAAATTTCTTGATCACAACTATTTATTTAAGCATGAGGCCAAGCAATATTTTGAAGAAGTGGCCTTAGAAAGTGCACATACTTCAGACATCGATACAAATCAACGACATGATACTCTCTATTAACAAATATATCTGCACCAAAATGGAAAGATCACCTAATGGGTCAGATTTTTTTTAGATCCATTGCTGCGCCTAAGATTTTTGTTTCATGGGGGCGGACAATGGCCATAATGTTACTTTCTTCGTTTTTTTTTTTTCATGAGACGGGATGTTAATTTCTGAAAAGGGTATTGGAATTAAATTTAGTCAGAAAGTAGGAAATTGGTAATGTCTAACCATGCCACCCCAAGTCCAACAGGGGGACTGCCCCCAGTATTCATTACCTAGGTACAACCGTGATTGGCCGTACTAAATATAGTTGGCTTTCTATACTGGTGAATAATGGGTTTTAATAGATTTTTTTTTGTTAAAAAAGTTTTAATAGATGTTGGTAATCGTTTCATCTAAAGAGTATTATAACAATGCGTGGTTGAACTATTATTTGGATAGCTGGGAATATTTATTAAGCCTTATATTTTGTTGACGATTAGATTTCGGAATACTGTTTCATCTAATAGATTTTTTGAAATATTACAAAATAAATATATAATAACCTTTGAAAATAATCTTTTAGATTTTTCAATTTGATCACCATTGCTAATTTGGTTATTTCGTATTTTTATTGCAATATTTGTCATCCATAGAGATATTTTGAAAATACTATACCCCTATCAAGTGATTAGCTCACACACTCCTTATCTCACTACCCAACATTACATATCATATATCCTTCCTTACACATTAGATAACAACTAAAGCATTCAACAAAGCTTACATACCATGTTTCTTCGAATTGTACTTTCCATTATCTATATATAGTTAAATAAATGCATTTCTGTTAGACATCACCAAACACTTAAAAACCAAATGCTCTTTTCCTGCTTTTCTTAATTTGTGTGCGTTTTGTTGCCTGAAAGCATACGAAATCATGATGTCTGGTATTAGAGCATTTCCAAGTGTTACAATAGACATGATGACCAAAAGAAGTGGGGTTTATCCACGATTAATAAAATGGTTTTAGGTAGCCAACTCTCTATTTGAAATGTTCCTGCTCAGGCCAACTTGGTTCCATTCTCTTTATGGACTAGGGTCATTCAGAAATTCCATCCCATCATATTTTTCTAAACCTTGATTCAACAGCATTATCGCCTCTAAATATAGGTTTCTTTTAGACTCATTCCAACCGTGAATGAGATTCAATGAGCATAAAATTAAATATATTGCTGGATTATGAGGAGATGAGAGTATGAAAGGAACTATACTGATCAAAGGTAGGCCCAAGTGGACACCATCAAGGAAAACAACAAACTTGAAATTAGCCTGAAATTAAGTCCTACCATTATTTTTCTGATAATGATATCTACAATTAGAGTATCTGTTCCTCGTACCTCGTCATCAAATGGCGGGCCCAGCTGCAAGAGTAGATGCCTCAAATTCATCCAGTAATCATTGGATCTAATTTGCTTCTCCCTGATTAGATATCACTTACTTTAAAAACTAAAGGCATGCTAACGTATGCATAGCATCCTCCACTTACTTTGTTAAAGAACCATTCTATTATCCTCTTAACCATAAAAAGCTTGTGACTCTGTCTGCTGCTTGAAAAAGTAGTTATATAATAATTAACTCATATTAATCTCCATTGACACATTGCTCGTTGCTTTAAGTTTAGTGAAAGCAGAAAGAAGTCATTGCTTCCATGATCTCATACCACTAAGATCATAATAAGATTGTGCACCATTGGAGCACCAAAGTGGTTCTACTCCACTGAATAGGGCGCACATAGGGGTGAACCAAAACTATCCAAAAGCTATGTCCAGTCATGAAAGATAGGTATTAAGTATAAAACATAAGACATCAAGTCATTTGAGTCCATGATTCTAAATAGATGAAATAAAGCTTCAACAATAATGACTATGAGGATAGTCATTTTATAAGATTCTACTGTTAGTAGACTAGACCTTGAGTTATTATCCTCCTAGTTGCACATACAAATTTGTAAAGGGCCATCACCCCTACAAACCCTTTGATTAGTGCCTTGTTGGCATAGGATCTAGACCCTTTGACTTGTGGATCCCTCCTTCCCTTGCTTAGATATAAGCTCCATCTCAAAAATTAGAATGTATAACCACAGGACAAAAATGGGGTTTACATCTATGACTATGACAAATGGTTGGATTAATTGGACCAATGGGGTTTACATCTATGAGTATGACAAATGTTTGGATTAATTGAACCGTTTGAATTAGATTAGCACCAGCTCCACACCCAGGTCTATTCATGCATGTGGGTTTTTTACTTTCTATGCCTGAAACATGGACTAGCTTGAGAAGGGCTTCTAGGCATTCCCCATCCATGTTGTAGGGGGGCATCTATTTGTGTGTGTTCTTATTATATTACAAGTGGAAAAGGCATCGAGACATGTGTAGAATTTACCTTGTGTTTTTAACAGTGGGTGGCCCACCATGATCCATCTTGGATTTGATACCTTGTCTGCCCTTTTTTCCCACGTGGTGTACTTGGAGCTTCTTGTTTTACGTTCACTGACTCGAGACAAAAAGCAGAGGGCTCGGCTCAGAGGTTCACCAGGTCGAGTCGATTTGTAAACGACCGATTCTTTGACGAGTCATGTTCTTGTTTTAAAATTATTTTGACCCCCTGATCAAGTATAAATGACTAATTTCCTCATCATTACTTCCAAAAGGGTCAACTCCCATTTCCAAGTGCAGATAATTTTGATGCCTCCAAGGCTCTAACCAGGTGAGTTATGAGTATATCAGTGCACTTCTCAGTATTCTCCAGTACTCAATGGTAGATATTAACCATGTCCATATAGGTGGTGGGGGTCCACACGTATGAAAATGGGTAAGGAATTTACTCTAAGGTCAGGATCAGATGAACTTTTTCATCAGAGAAACTAATGAGCCTACCAGACTAAGAGATTTGCTGTACATATATATTAAAGAAACAATAAATGTAAGAAGCAAATGGCATTTAATTATTATGTCCTCTTGAAAGTTATTACAACACAAGGACAAGCCATCATGTACTTAATTCTAATTCAATATTATGGAGACAATGCTCGATTAAGAAACCATTACTCAGCTGTTAAAAACAAGGAGCACCAGCAATAGGTATCCCAGTGTAATAAATATTTATGATATTTTGAAAATATCGTCACGAGGAAGGTTACTATGCATCCATCGATCCATCGCTATAGAGTGAGGGACACATACATAATTGAAAACTTTTTTATGCAAAAGAGAAAAAGTTATGTATGGTCATTTGTAGAAGATGAATGTTCATATATAAATAAGGAAAGACATGTAAGTGTCTTTCACCCTATGGTGAGAGATTGATAATATCAAAGAACTTATCTACTTATGTATTTTTCCTTCAACAAATCTTGATATTATCATAATGAGAGCAAGAAATTGGGAGAACGTTATTACAATATCTTTCAATAACATTTTTTTTATTAATTTTCTGCAACATTTTTACAATGTACCAAGAGAGAAAAAGAAATATGTAAAATCTAAATATCTTGACATTTTCCTATGACAATAATTTTTCATGACCTATTTTATGACAATAATGCATGCTAACCAACCCAAATGTTTGGCTGTAAATTCTCAAAATTCAACGGTCTAGTTATTAGTCATTTGATGTTCTTATTGTTGTTTATTACGTGCATTGATTTTGCACTTATTTGATGGGGACAGAGTCAGAGTCTATAAAGCAAATCCTTGAAATTAAAAATGTCTCACTATTCACATTACAGCGAAACATCTGGGATCTTATCTATAACTGATAATTAAACATTGCAAAATGACCATTCAACTTACTTTAAAAAGTAAAATCCAGTGTAAAGACAAGAGGAAGAAATAGTATATAAATGGACATTACAATTCCAATCAGGGGTTAAAATCCAAAGCTACTGTCGGCACTAGCTTTGGCTTTGTTGTAATTAGCAAACCTGCCTTTACAAGGGGTACTGTAATGCCAACTATAACATTTTTTATTTTTTTTTCATTAGTGTGCTGCCAAGCTTTTTCTTCTCGTCTCTTACCACTGCTTAAGGACAATAGCCGATTGGCAAACCACCCATCACTTGAGTTTTCATCCGTCAAAAGTTGCTAGTTTTGAGCTTGGGACTGCTAAATTTCCAGAATTTCAAGTTCTCCAAAAGGTGTCACTTTGAGGTGGAATTTCAAATCCCTCTTCTCGGTAGAGAGCATTTATAATCCCAATTAAAGGCAAAGATAATGGAATTTTAAAAATTCCAAAAGCTCATTTGAGATTTTATAGGTAGCTATAATTTAGAATTTTGATGAGAGCAACATGGCATTTTAAATTAAGGGGGCCAAGCCATCGCATATTGACCAAAACAGCCTAACCTCCCAATTTCTTATCAAGAATTCAGATAAAGAAACAGTACTCGCTTGGAGACGGTATTATCATGTGCCAATGGTTTTGACAGGTGACCAATTTAGAGAAACTTTTAGCCGCAGAAAAAAAAAACCACCACTAAATATTATATATATTATAGCAAACGGGGCGGGGAGGTGGGTTGTGAGGGGCGCCACGTCACCGCTGAAAATTCTCTCATTTCAGATAAATACAAAAGAAAAAAAGAGAGGAAAAAAGGGAGGGATCAACTGATTTCACATGAGAGGAGAGTCCACTGAGATCTAGGAATGAGAGTCCCTAATCCGAGAAACTCTTCCCTCCCCCATAACGCATATCTCATCACACTCATCCTCGTCATCTCCTTCGTCACCACATCCCATCATCTCCACTCTCCCTGCACAGAAACCTCTCCCATCTCCAAGCCCATCGTCTCAGATCCCCTCCGTCTGCACCACAGTAGAACTCCGGAACTAGTGTCGCTCCAGCTTGCCGCATGCAGAGCTCGCCAGCACTATTTCATCGCCCCCTTCACAATCACACTCATCCTCGCCATATCCGTCACCACATCCCATCATCTCCACTCCATGTCTCCTTGCACAGAAACCTCTACCTTCTCCATCTCCAAGCTCATCGCATTGGATCCCCTTCGTCTGCACCACAGTCGAACTCCGAAACCAGTGCCACTCCATCTCACCGCACGCAGAGTTAGCCGGCACCTCTATTTCGTCACCCATCTTCTTTCCTCTCTTCTTCTTGTTTCTTTCCTTCTTATCCTTCTACTCTCCCTCTCTCTTCCTCCCCCTTCCCTGCACGTAACACCCTCTTTCCTTTCCCCTTTCCTGCACAAGCCCATCTTCACCTCTGCCTCTGTACCTACACACGTTGCGCTCCTCCTTCCTCGCCCCCTCTCCTCCACTGCTCACTCTCCCTGTCTCTCTCCTCCTCTCCCTCTCCTTCCCTGCTCTCTCTCACCCCTGCTTCCTCCTCTGTTCCACCATGTGCCTTCTTCTTCCTCCGCCCAGAGCTCTCCATGCTCCTTTCCTTCTCCATTGTTCCTCTCACCCTCTTCTTCCTCTGTCTTTCCTCGCTCTCCCCTGCGGATCTGCACCTCTCTTTTTTTTCTTCTTTCTCCTCTTCCTCTTCTTCCCCATCTTCTCATTTCCCTTCTCCATTTCCTTGTTGCACCTGCACATACCCACTCTGCTGCACCACTGCTGCCATTGCCCCTGCAATTGCACCACCTTCACTTGCCCACACCCACTTCACTGCCTCACCTTCCACTCCACTTCACCCACCTGCATTGTCCTTCTTCTTCCCTGCGCCCCTATCCACCTGCACAACCGAGCCACTATCTTTCTCTTTTTCTTCCTTCTTTCTTTCCCTTTCTTCTCTTCTCTCCTTTTTAGGGATGGCATTTTTAACCCGCCCCGCCCCAACCCGGAGTGCCCGCCCCGCCCCATACGGGTTTTCCATGCCCCGACTCTTAGACGGGGCGGGGACGGGGCAAAAAACTATACCCCGAATCCGGGGCGGGGATGGGTATGGTTCTTGCCCCGCGCCGCCCAGCCCCGAAATACCGCCCCATAACCCGCCCCGAAATACTGCCCCATGCCCCGCCCCGTAACCCGCCCCGAAATTAATAATCCTCTAAAATATATATATAAGATTTCTTTTATAATAAATAAACATATTTATATGTAAATGTATATATTGATTTTATGTTGTTATTAAGGGTTAAGTAGATTGATTGAAGACTTTTTTTAAAGTTAAACATGTAATTGAATGAGACATTATAAAAGCATATAATATGATCCCATTCCCTCTAATTCAAATTTAATGAAGTTAAAGTTGTTAAAAAATCTATCTAAGCTTATTTTACTTTAATCATATATAATCTTAAATTGTGACAAGATAAATCATATTAAATAAAACGAATATAAATATATAATAGAGTGATGGATCATGCTTTAATAGCAAAGTAAATTATAGTAACTTATAATAGCAAAGTAAATTATAGTTAGTAACTTAATATGATTCTAATCATACTAACAACACTATAAATTATACTAATTTTAATTATATGTAATCAACCTCTTTATTAGTAAGTGGAGTTCATTGGTCTTAAAGTGAGGTTCCTACCAAATCAATGAGATTTAATGATATTGACCATCAACTATTAATAATTTTGACTCGACTTGATCCTCGTTAAGATCTTCCAATCTTTTTCTTACCTGTGGTTGGTATGCATATGGTTGGGGCCCACCGCCCACACCATGGAAAGTTAGGTAAGCTTGTTGAGGGAAAATTGGAACATATATCATGTAGTCAGTTCAATACCATAAATGGAGTGAAACCATGTATTGATGGAGTCCATGATATTTTAGAGAGATATTGTCTTTTTTTATAAAAAATGTCTCAAAGCATATATGATATTTTCAAGTGTATGTTAGTGGCTTTCATAGGCTTAGAGAAAATCTTATAAGAATAAATTTCACTTTAAATAGGTAAAATTTCAGGAAAAGGAAAATTTATATTATTAATATTAGATAATTGTAAAAAATTTAAACAATCTAATAGTGCCCCTCACTTATAAAATATTTGTGTAATCAACCTTTTTATTAGTGAGTAGAGTTCAATACCAGAAATGAAGTGAAACCATGTATTGATGGAGTTCATGATATTTTAGAAAGATATTGTCTTTTTTATAAAGAATGTCTCAAAGCATATATGATATTTTCAAGTGTATGTTAGTGGCCTTCAAGGGCTTAGAGAAAATCTTATAAGAATTATTGTTAGTAACTTAGGTAAATTATAGTTAGTAACTTAATATGATTCTAATCATACTAAGAACACTATAAATTATACTAATGTTAATTATATGTAATCAACCTCTTTATTAGTGAGTGGAGTTCAATACCAGAAATGAAGTGAAAGCATGTATTGATGGAGTTCATGATATTTTAGATAGATATTGTCTTTTTTATAAAGAATGTCTCAAAGCATATATGATATTTTCAAGTGTATGTTAGTGGCCTTCAAGGACTTAGAGAAAATCTTATAAGAATAAATCTCACTTTAAATAGGTAAAATTTCAGGAAAAGGAAAATTTATATTATTAATATTAGATAATTTTAAAAAATTTAAACAATCTAATAGTGCCCCACACTTATAAAATATTTATGAGAGGAGATCTTTTTATTCTATTTTGGGAGATTTTTTTTAATATTATTAAAGGCATAGAGACAACATAGATGAATCATTCATGTGTTTTTTACCATATAAAATAAATTAATTTACCTTTTTTATTATAGTCAATTCAAAATTAATTTATTATATTTATGATTATACCACATCGGGGCAGGGCGCCCCGCCGGGCAAGTCGGGGCGGGGACGAGGTATGTAACATACCCCGAATTGCGGGGCGGGGCGGGGCGGGGACAGGGAGGTTCAGGGCTGGGACGGGGCAGCCCAATTCCGGCCCCGCCCCGCCCCGTTGCCATCCCTACTCCTTTTCTCTCTTCCCCTTCCTTCTCCACTAGGTTGAATGGCTATTGGCAAGTGCCACGTATCTATGTAGCGTTTATGGTTATGATAGAAACAAAGGGTGTGTGTGTAAGTGCGGTGGGTTTAGGTCTGGTGGTTGGGTCGAGTGGACTAAAGTGGGTTTAGGTCCTGGATTGATCCCAAGTAAATGAGAGGATGAGATGGTAAAAGTGGTGATGTGGGTCTCGGTTCAATGGTGCAAGGTGATGGAAATTGTGACTCGGGCTGCGACTTGGCATACGTCCTGAGAGATGGTCTGTTCAAGTGGGTATGGAGGGGGGTACTGTTCTATTTGGGTGAGTTCTGAGAGGAGTGAGTATTGTTTTGTAATGGTGAAGAGAATGAGAAAACAGAGACGAGCAATGAAACAGGCTGAGTTAAGCTGGGATTAGTTGATTGGCTTTGTGAGTTTTGGGCTGGTCTGATGGGCTCTGCAAGCTATTGGTGCCTGATCTGATTTGAGTAACTGAGTTGAATAAGTTTTGAGTGAGATTTGTGTATGCTAGGTGTTGGTTGGTCAGTTTAAATGGGTTGAAATAATGTTTTAGTCCTCAGATGATGATGAGTGAGGATGGGTACTGGACTATGTTGGCCTGAAAGGGAAAATCTATAAAGGAACTGATTTAGCCTGTACTGTGTTGGCCTGTTTAGCATGTTGGACTGGGTTCAATTGAGGATAAGGACAGGGCAGTGTTGTTGTGGCCCTATAAGCACTTGGGTTTCGTTTAGATGAGTCGAATTTAGAAGTGGTTTGATGTCTCAGTTGTGTGTCTTTGTGGTGATGACTGAAGAGTTAAAACATGGGTGCAAAATAGTAAAAAAAAAAAAAATTGATTATCAATGATGTTTTCGTATTTTATCAGGCAAGACCATTGAAAACAAATGTACTTCAACTGCTATTGGTGGTATGTCAATCGTTTGAGGGAAAAAGAAAATTTCACAATTCCTCTCTAAAATCTCTCATATATTTACCTACCAGGTCATTCACGAAGTTTCCAACCTCATAACTCATCTCATGCATAATTATAGCAGTTTTTCTTAATCTCTATCTACACTTTCTAACCTTATCTCACTCATAATGTTAATAATCATTCTAATATGTTATGATATTTTATATCAATCTTACCACCATCCCTATATCTCTCTTTAATTCAAACTTTATATCATATAGTTTACTATCTGAAAATATAAGGTGCATACCAAATGATTCTCATGATTTAAAAGAAATCTTTTATGAAAGTCTATTTTATTTTATAAGTATTTGAAGATTTATTCTTTTATGAATTTTGTAATAAACTATTTAGTTTTTTTTATCGAAGCTCGGGCCTGCATTGCGTGTGTGTGTATATATATATATATATATATATATATATATATATATATATATATGAGGGTTGCTCCCCTACACTGCAGCCCTCCTTAATATCAGTTGCAGGCATGTGAGGGGAGCAGTGTAGGGAATGTGAATGCATGGTTCACATGCCTGTAGCTGATATTAAAGATGGTTGCAGTGTAGGGGAGCAGCCATATATACATATATATATATATATATATATATTGGTGTTAGTGAGAAACACCGCTGTAAAAACACAATTTTTAAGGCGACAAGTAAGTGCAATATAATATGAAATGAAATCTAATGAGGCGGCGGACTCAGCGCCGAGTCAATTCCCCAACCCAACACCGGTGCAGTGTCTCCAGGGCCCCAAAACGACCGATATGCAATACCGACCGAGATACACGTGCGCAAACCAGGACGATTCTGACACGTGTCAGGGTAGTTAAGAAACTGGTAAACTGCTTGCAGGTTTGCTTCTACCTTTGGTGAAGGAAAAATAATGCCATTGGCAACCAACGCAAAACACTGTTAGTATATGGTTTAAAATAAAATGAAGGAAAGAGCAAGGCATCTTCCAACCCCATTATCCTCCCAACTGTATCCTGATTCCTGTGACAAAATGTCTAGGTGTACAAAGATAGATAGATGTCAGATAGATAGGTAGATGTCTAGACTGAGGTAATAAAAATTTCATAGGATCCCATGACCATGCATGTTTAACTCAAGTATCAGTACTATCAGTGTCTGTGTCCCCATTCCCAATTTCCAGGTTTTGTTTTTTCCTTTGTTTTTTTTTTTGGCCAAGTTGGTTTTAGGAGGGATATGCTTTAAATTGGAAGATACATGGCGCCCCCGCAACTTGAATTTTTTGAGTCCGCCCTTGGGGCCTAGAAACTACGTATATAATGGATTATGGATATGCTACGTGCAATGGCCTCTGCATGTGTACAGAAAACTTTACGCCCATGGACTACTGAAAAACCAAACACCTGAAAACATAAAAAAGAGAAAATCGCAACAGGACAAAGGAATCACTTATAAAAAGAATCCTCGATTCCAAAATCCATTCGCGGTTGCAAGAGAGTGAGAAAGAAAGAGACTGACTGCGAGAGAGAGAGAGAGAGAGAGAGAGCTGTCCATGCCTTTGTGAGTGTTTAATGCATCTGTCCAATAAGTAGTGATTTCCCTCTTTCTTCTTTCCCTTCTCTCTTTTATTCATCTCTTTTCACGGATTTCCCATGGCCCAAGCTGCAATAACAGCCTACCAAATCAGTCCCCTTTGATTCTTCGTTTCTTCTTTCTTCATTCATACCAAATCTGTCACCTTTAAAACATCCAAAAACAGAAGATATTCGAAACAGGATAGGTTGCAGCCAAAAAAAAAAAAAAAAAAAAAAACAGAGAAATGGAACTGAGCAAACTAACGCTGGAGATCTTCACAAGTCTGGAGAAGAAATGGCTTTCCGCCTGTGGAAACCCCAATCTCTGGAAAAAGACTCGAATTCTCAGCATTGACGGCGGCGGCATCAAAGGCCTCGTCTCCGGCCAGGCTTTGATCCACCTAGAAGACCAGATCAGATCCAAGACCGGCGATCCTGACGCTAGGATCGCCGACTACTTCGACGTCGTCGCCGGCACCGGCATTGGCGGCATTCTCGCCGCAATGCTGACGGCCGACGGAGGGAATGGACGGCCTCTTTTTACGGCGGAGAATGCCGTCAGATTCCTGACGGAGAAGCAACCCGAAATGTTCAAACCGGCCGGCGTTTTCCGCCGGAAACGGAGATTGTCCGGGAAGAGCTTGGAGAAGGTTCTGAAGGAGGCGCTTAGGGCTTCGGACGGCCGGATCTTGACCTTGAAGGACACGTGTAAGCCTCTCCTCGTCCCTTGCTACGATCTCAACAGCTCCGCGCCGTTCGTCTTCTCCCGAGCCGACGCGTCGGACTGTCCGAGCTTCGATTTCGAGCTCTGGAGGGTTTGCCGCGCCACGTCGGCTACTCCAAGCCGCTTCAAGCCGTCAAAGTTAACGTCCGTCGACGGAAAGACGTCGTGCCTGGCGGTTGATGGCGGTTTGGTGATGAACAATCCCTCGGCGGCGGCAGTTACGCACGTCCTCCACAACAAGCGGGACTTCCCGTTAGTTAACGGCGTTGAGGACTTGATGGTCCTGTCCCTGGGTAACGGCCCGTCTAGCAGGAGGGCGCCGTCTAGACGGAGCATTCACGGAGCGCGTGGAGGAAGCTCCACCGCTGCAGTGGTGGAGATCGTTCTAGATGGCGTATCCGAGACCGTTGATCAGATGCTCGGAAATGCATTTTGTTGGAATCGTGCGGACTACGTTCGGATTCAGGTATCAATTCTCTTCTTTGTTTTTCAACCCCTCACTTCCTCCATTATGTGGGGCCCACGGATACAGGGTTGTGATTTGCGAAGTGCAAACAAAAGAAAAAAACAAGAGTTTCCCGGGAAAATCACGACATTGGATCCCCGCGAGAAAATGCCAAATGTGGGCCAGGACCAGGAAGTTGGTGTTAGTAGGTACGGGAACACGGACTAGTAGTAGCATTTTTAGAGTTCGCTGAGAGCAGGAGGTGACGTGGATCCATGGATCATCGTTCATCCCCATACCATGTAACATCATCATACATAGCAATGGAGTACGGAAGGTGAGGGGAAAGCGGGAGCCAACTTTACTTTACTACGTGTCGAGGAAACACTAGTGCATCACCACATTGTTTTGAAAGGAATAATTGGGTCAATAGAGAGAGACCTCAATGTCATATCTAGTTAGGATTCTCTGAATTGCCCCATTTCTAAGGCCCATCTTTCTGTGGTAGCATGTGGGTTCTTACAGTTTTATTTTGTTTACATCACTTGTTTACAAGTGGTTTGAAAGGCAGAGTTTTAAGGCCATGTGGGCCCAATCATTACGGACCTAACGGCGATAATGACGGAGGTTTGTTTCTTTATTGAAAAAATTGCAGGCAAACGGGTTCGTGACGGAGGAAAAGGAGAGGTGGATGGATGACGTGTCGGCGGCGGGGAAGAGGATGCTGGAAGAGAAGGGGGTGGAGTCGCTGCCTTTTGGCGGGAAGCGGTTGCTGACGGAGACTAACGGCGACAGGATGGAGAAGTTGGTGCAACGCCTTGTTGCTGCCGGGAAGGGTCTCCCACCCAGCCCCTCCAAGGAAACGGCCGTCTGCCCACCGGCTTGCGGCCGTTAGTTTTGTCTCTTTCTGTCCTCCACACCCCTCTCTCTCTCCCCCCTCAAACTAATGTAATCTCTTTTTTAATCTCTGTGCTAAAGTTAAAATAGAATATTTATCATCTCTTTAATCTCCCCTCTCTCTCTCTCTCTCTTAAATGGTAAAACAGGTCTACATAATTTGGACAGTTGATATTTTGCTGCCGGTAAGTAATACTAGTCCGATAACCCGTGCCAAGCACGTTAACTCCTTGCATTGTCAAGTAAATAATTATATGTTAAAAAAAATTACCTCTTTCCATAGGATAAGTTGAATAAAATAGAAATAGATAAATTGGAGCAATAATGATATATTTACTTAGGAACAACTAATCCATGAGTGGTTTGATGGAAAAAATAGCGGACAGCTGCATGAGTAATTACTACATAACAGTCGGTCAAAATAATAACCAACAGTCAAAATTTTATAATTGAAGCCAAAACCTTCTAGTTTAATATAGTATAATATACGGTGGATTTCATTGAAGGGCTGGGATTTTTCAGAAGAAATGGTGGTCCTAAGTCCTAACAGCAAACTGCAAATGTTTATAGGCCTAGTCACGATTGTTGTAATCTGTGTATGTTAGACTGGACCTGTTAGACCTGGCCCAGACTCGGTTTTTCAAAAAGGCCCGCATGAGATGGACCCCGCACTCAGACGACTCATTTGACTAAACAACTCAGTGAGTTAAGTGCCGAGTCACTTAAGCAAGTCAGTTCAAGTCTGTCAAATGTGTTTTAATGGGTTGTGTATTTACAGAGATATGGCAAAAGGTATAGCTACCAACCCACTTTGAGAAACTGAGGCTTTCATTAGTAAGAGACAATTATCAGAAATTGTTAGCCATTCCGTGAAAAAAGCTTCAATTCTTTTATCAAGACGGATTCAGCCAAGTCTGGCCTAGTCGATTTTCACTTCTTTTTTTTTCCTAATGACTTATGGATTCTGTCTTTATGATACTCAGCAGGAAATAAATGTGCTGCAATTCATGCCCCCCTACTTTTCAGACTCGGATGTCAAACTAGACAGTCACGGTCCAAGATAGTTATAGAACTTGATTTGACACATTCCATCATCAATCTTGGGGCTTTGAGGTGTATTGGTTAGATCAAAAACATTTTGTATCAATGCATATGTCCACATCTCATTTTCAAATCACAAAATGGGGCTATCTGGATTAGAGTGAGTTGTCTAAAAAGATTGAGAAAAAAAATTTTCCTACTACCAAAGTGAGAGTCGCCACAGAAAGGGCTATCTGGAGCAAAATACGCCATCCCAAGTGGGAAAAAAGACTACCTGCCATCAAAGTAAGAGCCGCCGAGGACATCGGTTGCTATAGAGTGGTGTTCTATTTTTTCTCATAAATAGTTATAACACTTGATTTAACACATTCCACGTATTGGTTAAGTTCCCAACAACATAGACACTCGGGATCACAGATGAGACTCCAGCAAGGAATTTGCACCTACATGGAAGCAGGCAGACCTTGGACTGATCTAACCCGACAAAACACTCAACCCATTCTGCCAAGTTGGCTGTTGGTTGATTGGGGTGCAACTCTGGTGGACCTAGCTGCCAAGTTGGCTAAAAGGGAACCGGGTCTGCATCCAAAACTCATTTTTAATTGGTTTTGTGTATCGATATATTGATTGTTGTTTTCGAGACGAGTTTTGCTTCTCCTTCTACTCGCTAATGTTCTCCACTATCTGGAAGTCAATGCTTCACTTCAATCGTCCGTGTAATTATTCAAAACTTCATTTACTAATACAATACAAGTCAAGTAAAGTCTTCATTTTTCAGACAAAATGTCACATCAAATGCACTTTTTTCAAAACTCCCCCCATCTTTTTCATACAAAAAGTCAAAAAACAACTGCCTTTATTCACTAAAATACAAAAATACTCTACTTCTCCATACAAAAAGTTAAAAATATTCAATAACAAACAACTAAAAACAAAATATCTTCATAACACACTTATAATTTATTCTTTCTTCCAAATCAACTTGACTTGACTTGACTATACTAGTAGAGTTACCAAACTGACCCTAAGGCATACGAGAGGGAGAGGAAAAGAGCTGGAATCTTTCAAGACACACCCTTTTTAAGATGACTCTTAGTGCAACATCATTCTACTAAGCATTGTACAAAACCCCTCTCAAACATATTACAGTGACTCAACTCCCTTGGATGCTAACCACCCATCAAAACTATCTTCTGTGCAATGGCATTGCTCATATTTCAGTCCAATTGGAGCAGGGTTCACATTCAGAGTGCTCACTACTAAACACTGAACACCAGGTATTCTCTCTGCTTTGAAAGGTAAGTGCACTCAAGACTCTAACTAGCAGTGGCAATTGCTCACCAAAACCCCAACCCAATCAGAAAAGAACCAGGTAATTTTGTGTTTAGGTTGACCCTTTTTGTTTCCAGGTTGACATTATAAACCCAACGTGATAAATGGATTAAATTAGCAATGAATCAATGCTTATTTTGACCTGATAGAAACCCAACTAGACTTGCGGCACACTTCAGCGAAAACACTACTTGAACTAGATCTGGCACTGGCAGTTCAAGGTTTGGTTTACCTATCATAATTTCCAGGTTTTGTTTGAATTGGATTTTTAACCTGGTTAATAACCAGGTTGGAGCCACCCAACACACTGCACAAAACGCACTTTCAAGAAGTGCACCTTGGCAGAACGGGATCAGGTCCAAGTCCACACCCACACACAGTGGTCTAGGTCCGAAGTTAATACATGTGCATATATAAACATTACACTATAAATTTGGGTTTTTCTTGTTCCTACACATCATTTTTCTGTTCTCCCCACATTCTCTCTTTTTTGTGTACACCTCCGTTTTGGATGTGGATCAAGGTCTATGGGCCTGAAACTATATGGACCCAGACTGGACATAGACCCAAGATCCATAACCGAAAATTAAATGGGGGACCAAAATAAGCGCCCATGCCCCCACTTTATCGACCGGATACAGGTAATGGGTACCCATTGCCATTCCATCACTGCACACGTGATAGATACACAAGAATGTCCTTATTATATTTTTGCAGTTGAACCCACAAGCATCAGTCAGGTTTTAGGCCTAAAATACAGGTCTGCCCCCTTCAGATTTGGAGTACTACTGATACAGGAAGGCCCAAGACCCAAATGTCAAAACACAGGACACATGATGATGAACAACAAAAAAGAGACAGTCAATTCAATTACAATCCGGTTCGGCACAAATCATGGAAATAAAATGTTCCATACTATTAAGTGTGGAGAGAGATATGGGGGGGAAGAAAAGGTTCCACACTGTTAAGTGGAGAGAGATATGTAAGCAAAATCACTGAGGGAGGATTAGGAATTAGAGAAACAAAAATAAAAATCTAATGTTGTTAACCAAAACATTTTCAAGATGCCTATATAATAATAATTTACTATTGGTCTAAAGATTCTCAAAGCTAAATACCGTCCAAAAAGGTCTTTATGGGAAGGATGTGACTGAAATGAACCTCATAGTTAAGAAACTACAAAATATAAAAGGAGATTGGCATGAAATTTCCATCCACACCAATTCAATAATATCAAAGTTTTTGAAAACATACTTAAAATGTATATTCCATCCGATAAGGAGGACAAGAGAGTATGTACACAAACTACTGCCTATAATACTACTGTTAAATTTGATTGTGAAACTAGTAATGGCCTCCAACTCTCCCCAGAGTCCTACTATCTAGATGGAAATGTTTCAAGGAAGTTATTTCCGAAAGGTCATCACTCCATTATAAGATGAGTAGAGAAAATCCAATATGTTCAATATGTGATCAAGGAGAGCAATCGGTGCACTCTTCCACTGCGACCATGCTAGAGCTGCATGGTTTAGATCCCACTTTGGCATGTTATTGCGTAATGTTCCTAATATTAGTATTACAGAAGGGTGGAATGATTGTTTTGAGTCACGCCAATCACTTTCTCATCTACTTTCTCATCTGGTGAGAACGATATCTTTGTAGTGCAATTTCATAATGTTCCTAATATCAGTATTGAGGGAATGGTGGAAGGATTGTTTTAAGTCATGCCAAGCAACTTTCTCATCTGATGAGAACAATGCTAAAGCCTAGGGCCCAGCCTTATGGTGGGCTATTTGGATCTAGAAATGACATGGTATTTAGAAGTGTGAAAATAAACCCGCATAAAACATTCGCCAAAGCAAATGATTTGATAAATATGATGTGCAAGGTCACTGTGGTTAAAGGAAATCAAGACAAGGATGGGGACCTATTCCAGGATAAAATTAGAAAGAGAAACCATGTTGCTGGTTTCAAGATCAGCTTTTAAGGCTTCAGGCGGAAAAGCTACCTCCAGTTATGTGTTATGGATTAATGGTCATACTATTTGTGAAAGTGGAGTTGAAGGCACAAAGATCTTCACAAAAGAGACTGAATCGAAGGTGGCTCTCATTGCAATGAGAAAAGCCAAATAAAAGGGCTATTCCAAGGCTCAAATTTTGTCGGACTGCAAGGAAGTGGTTCGAGTTTTAAATGGGCGTGAAGAATAGTCGTTCACCCCAATAATTTTTTATGTTGCGGGAATCACAGTCACAGCCCATTTTGATAAACATATTCCCAAGATTTTCAACGAGGGAGTACATCATCTAGCTAAAACTAGTTATAATTTTTCAGCTGATTTTGAATGGGTGTCAAACTATGCAATTTGGTTGGTTGATCTGATTGAAGTTGGGTAATTGGGCCCTTTTGTCGGTTTCTGTTTTGTGATTAATATATTTCCTTTTTACAATAGAAAAAAATGGTATCCCATTAGCAAGCCATCATTCAACAATTGGTCCCAGGCCATGCGAACCATTCATAGTGACTGAAACTTCTGCATAAATGGGACCCCATTGGGAAACAAATCACCATTGTTGGATGTTCACAGCCATCAATTTAAAGGCCTGTGAAATGAATAGTGAAGCTTCTCTAACCATCCATTTTCAGGCCTATCACCATCAGGTTGATGTCTTTTAATGGTTCAATAGGTTGAATTATCCAACTGATGCAGATCTTCAGCAACAAGAAATCATGTTTGATCCCACCTATCCACAAGTTCGAGCAACTACTGTACACCTACATGGACCCCCTATGCAGCCTACCATTTCATACTGGGAGCTTTGCATCCTAGATCACTCTGCCGAATTAAATATCTTAAAGTTGTACTTCATAAAAGAACACACCTGAAACATATTTATGGCAACATTTCTTCTCCAGCACCTTTGGGAGGGAAGATATAGCACACAGGTTAAGAATGCAACCATAATCGATCACGCAACCTTTCTTCTCCGGCACCAAACATTTCATCAACCTTTTCGCCATCTCGGAAGAAATGAAAGGTAGGGGTGTAACGTATGCTCTGAGTAGTTTCAGGACACTCATCGATATCAGCATATACGAATGACAGCTTTGGGAATTCATTACTCAATTGGCAGAAAGAAGGAAGGATTTGGCTGCAAACACGGCACCTGCACATGGATACGTCTTAAATGTGAGCAAAAGAAACCGAGGAAAGAGAAGGGAAAAAAAATGCTACAGTAACACATCCGGTGTATCAGAAAGAATCATTATGAAAGAATGAGAATAATAGTAGCAGCAGCAGTAGAGTCATGCTGCCTATTAAAAAAAGAAACTACAACCACACATCTGGTTGTGTGTGTGTGTGTGTGTGTGAGAGAGAGAGAGAGAGAGAGAGATCATTCTTGTAGAACTCATTGAGCCAACCCAATTCGATGGGTAAGGCTAAGATGACAGTGATCATGATAAATAAAGAGATTTGCTATGAACCAATAAACAAATAAGAGTGCGCTGACTGGCAGCTAGCTAGTGCTAATGCCAGCCAGCATTTTCTCCAGAAGCCAGCTTTCTTACACACTTTCTACTGATTTACAAGCTCATAAGGTTGGAGGAATGATCACATGCAGCCATTCATGCCTCTCCACATTTATTAGCATTCAGAAGGAATCCATAGATCACCTGTTTCTACATTGATTATTTTCTCAGTACTTTGGCATTTCTTGGTGTTGTTTGAGCTGTATAGGGAGGCGGCAAAATCTTGGGTCAGGGTCTCTTTAGCAGGTTGTGGGCTTCCTTTTAGGGGTTACAACCGTATGCCATTCTGTGGACCATCAGAGAGGAAAGAAAAGACAGAATTTCTGACATTGCTGAAAAGCCAGTTAACGACATCATCACCATGATGAAGTTTAAGGTGGGAAAGTCGGCCAGTTTGAGGAAGGAATTGGAGAGTCATGATTGTTGATATTATGTTTGATTGGGAGGCTTGCCTATCTTGTGGAAAAAGAAAAGAAGATTGAGAAGGCTCTTTGGTGCCCGCCAGCTATGGACTAGCTTAAATTTAATGTGAATGAAGATGGCTCGGGGTGAGTTGATTCCAATAGTGATTCGTGGGGTTATTTGCAACGCTAGTGGGGAGAATCTGTTCACATTTTCTAGTCCGATCAGTATCAAGGAGTTTAACAAAGCTAAGGAATTAGCCATTAGAAAAGATCTTCACCTATTTAAAGTCTCTCTACAAATCTTGTTGTGGAAAGAGATTTTTCCAATGCAGTTATATGGGCTTCAGATAAAGGTGATGGTCCTTGGAGGCTTCAGTTCATTATCAATGAAATTAAGGATATCACCAATTCTTTACAAGTGGGTCTCAGACAAATGGTTAACAGGAGCTAACAAGGTGGCTGATGTGCTAGCTAAACAGGGAATAGGCAGAAATTTGTAGTATATCGGTCCATAGGTGTATTTGTTCCTTGTCCATGGTTTGTTTCAGTTTTAGTTTTTCTTTCTCCCTGGTTGCTTGTAGCCTCTTTTTGGCATGGTGCTTTTATACCACTTGTGTTGGGTCCCTTTTATAGCATGACACGGAACCCACTCACCCTCATGGTAACCATTCCATAAAAGAAAACCAATTGCAATCAGATTTGGGTTTTGCCATCATCTATGTAATATTTCAGCCATATTATCAAAGAATCACCAAAAACCCTTTTCTTTCCCATAGCACATAGAAAAAAAAAACACCCAAACTGCTGATTCCATTAGATGCAACTTTGTAGATGAGAGAAAGGGAAAATCGTCTTACAAGTTGGGGCGACTTGGAGAAGATCCGAAGAGACAGGGTATTCATCCTCTTTAGAACAGAAAAAAACTCTTTAGTTGTCATGGAAAGATGAACAATAGAGAGAGAGAGAGAGAGAGAGAGAGAGCCAGTCAGCCAGAGAGGGGGACGGAAGAGTCAAGATTTTGGTAGCATGTAAGTGGGCCCCACAAGCACAGGTGTAGAGTGGTGGATTTGTTCAAGCATGACAAGGCAAACATGCATCTTAAGTGGGCCCCACGGAGGTGTGGAGATTTCATTTGCAAGCAGATGAAAGGAGAGGGGTATTTGTTCGCTTTTATATAAAGGTACATAGATATCATCTAGTTGTTGATTCGAAAATAGAAAGGGATATAAGAGAATACATAAAGTACATGGTTTTGGAGAAAAGATTGTGCTGATGGAAGTAATTAACTACTTTATAATTTCTTTTGATCCTAAAATAACACTGTGTTTTACCTAATAAAAAAGTAGAATGAGCAATATTTGACATTTAATTACATACAAGAATAGAACTAACCGGAGCCAAATAGACTTTTTTCTATTTAGAAAGCATGACCGACTTTCTTGTAAAGATTTAAGGTTATTCCAAGAGAAAGTTTGGCCACACAACATAGGATAGTAGTTTAAGATAATGCATTAGAAGTAGAAAGAAAAGGAGTTCTAAATAAAACATACCCTAAAACAAGATGGAGGGGTCTGAAAGGAGAAAGAATAACATTATTTAAGGATAAAGTGATAGAGGGGAGAATGGAATTTGGAGGGAGAAACGCTGGTGATGTGGAATCAAATGGATAAATGTATCGAGACAGTTACAAAAAGGTGCTTGGAAAGTCGAAAGGGAAAAGACACTATGATAAAGAAACATGGTGGTAAAGTGTAGAGGTTTAGAAAGTTGTCCGAGAGACCAATTGATTTGGATATAATTAGGGAAGGGAGTTCTAACATGGGTTTTTGATGTGGCACAGAATTTGATGCAAGCCATGGACCAAAGGGGCCCTTGAGAACTCATCAAAAGAGGGCCCAGATGACTGGCATAGGCTTAGTCTACCCAAAGAGCCATTAACTTAAGTATTTAATTAATTACATGTTGAATAAGGGCTTTATGGTAATATTTCACGCAATTTAGGGTAAACGTATTTTTAGGAGGTGTAATCCTAGAGAATCCATTTCATTGTAATATCTTCAATTTTGGCAAGGTTTGTTGGTCAAAATCTCATGAGGCCATAATTAAAAGGTGTGATTTCTAACTAGGAAGTAGGAACCAAGATGGTTGGCTACTGGTCAATATAAGGATTGTAAAGGTTCCTACTGAAATTGACAAACATATTCTCTCTTCCTATCTTGAGTTGAAAAAACTTTATAAAAAAAATCCCTTAGCCTTGAGTGCAAACTCTTAGCATCTCCAATGTGTGAAGACTCCATTCCATTGGCATGAAATCAAGATGAGTATAAAGCATAGTTGAGAATTTTGTTTTGTTTCAGATGAAATTCCCTAGATTTTTCTTTTCGGCCATTAAACAGAAATGAAAACACCCGTCAAAAAACTTCATCCAATTTTTCGGTCCATTTCAGTCCTAAACTGAAATAAAATAATATATTATCTTAAAATTTTAATGTTGATCTTATATTTTTCATATATATATATAAATATATACATATAGTATATTTTTTCGAAACATAACTCTGAAATTTTTCGCCGAAATTCCAAATCGGCCAAAATGTTTTAGTTTGGTGGGCAAAACCGAAACAAGGTCCGAAACAAAATTATCAACTATGGTGTGATGACTCCACATAAATTTACCCTTTATTATTTTAACATTAAAACAAGGTCCCATGATTTTGTCGTGTTTTAACTCCTCTATCATAAGTTAAGATTTCCATTATTCTACTGAATTTTACCAAAAGAAGAAAAAATCCCAAAAAAATCCAGTCTGAAGTTGTTTCCTACATGGCTACATCATTAAGTCCTCTAGTTTCCTACATCATTAAGTCCATAGTAACTGTTTGTGTATTTTTTCTTATTACTGTTGTTCTTATGATTTCAAAAGCCTCAGTTTTACCATTCCTAAAAGCCCACCAGCCTGTTACACCCAAAGATCGCCTAGAGTGTTTGGATTGTATGCAACTTTGCAGCAATCCTTCTTTGCAGGGGCTCCAAAAATCACCAAACCAACCCAAGGTAAAAACTCATGAAAGCCCTCAATTTTCCTTACTCAAACTAGCCACTATCACATCCAAATTGGCCCGAGAACGCCCATCTGCATTCTGCAAAGCATGCAGAATTTCTCATGAGGAAAGCACCCTGCCAGGTCCTAAATAGAACCCGAAATCCAAAATTCTGGATACAAACTCAGTCATAAACTGAACAGCAATGAGGCCCAAAACAACCCTATGCAGTCGCACTCAGTTTCAGCTCAAGCCTCACATCACTTGACCCTTTCAACCTATCTAAAACTAATTTATTCTAAGGCCTACTCAGCTGTTCTAAATCCAAACAGCAGCCACCTGGCTGTTGTCACTTCATCAAAACAGTCCCCAAACCTTCCCTTGACCTTTCCAAACAATAACTTGTACTTATTTCAGCACCTTGACCCATCCATAGTCTTAACATACAATATTAGCCTTCTAATGGACCTGAAACAGTATTTGAACCACATCAAAACCTATACCCATCCATAAAGCATCAAATTGCAGTGTCACTTAAATCACCATCCAGTACTGCACTCAGTCCTCATTTAGTCCTTTTTTGTTTAAGTTGCATTAAGTTACACTTTTTTTTTGTTGTTCCATCAAACAGTGCCTAGCTTGAGTTTTCTGCCTCTGGAGACTTAGAATGACCACTAGAACGGGAGTCATTACTGAGCTCAGTTCATCGACCACTAACAGAATTAATCAAATATCTTTGTTTGTGAGAGATTGGAGAACCTTTTAAAGAGGATTGAATGCCACAAGAAAGTGCTAGAATGTCATGATAGTCCACATAGACAAAATGATCGTAAGTTGAAGAATGGTTAGCAGCTAATAAATCATGAGGGTAAGAAACAACATTTTGAAAGCCATGAAGAAGAAACAAACAGCAGATCCAATGGTGCTCACCAATCTTAAAGAACAGCCTGAATGGTGCTCCTTGTCCACATGATGATCTCACCAAAAACATTTGTCTTAAGGTGCCTGCTTTTCATGTCTGCCTAGTGCCTAGAGTGGTATCTATGCCTAATGATTGGTAGATCAAGCCCATCAAGAGCAAGTAGGAAGACCATGCACATCAGGTGACGTGGACTAGAAAAGTAGCTTAAGAAATTAAAATATATAAATATATATAGGTTGAATAAATGTTTAGGCTTCAACACAATTAGAGAAGTTAGTTATGCAGCTTATGCTACTATATATAATTTCCATCAACATCGCGTTCCTTCTTTGCCCCTCACTTTTTTATTGCCAACATGACTCGAACCCACAACCTCAAGGTTGCAATTGTGAGCACCTTAGACTCTGCCACATGCTCCTTGTCAATTTGCTTCTCACTTATGACATAAGTGAATGCAATTCAAGTACTTGTAACTCACTCATAACATCTCTCCAAGTTATGGAGGTTTCATTTCTCTCCTATACCAATTTCTATGATGTGAAGTAAACTTGATATCCACAAGGAAAAAAAAATCAACAAAAGATGAAATTCCAAGTGAAGACACAAATCTTAAGCATGATTCAAACCAATTTTACATGGGTTTCGGAAATTCTGAACTAGAAAGCAATTTTCTGCATGAACAGGTTTCTCGTAGACCATGCGTCAAACACCTAGTGTCATATAAGAAATATAAGAAATGTAAATGAATATCAGAAAAAAAACGAAGAAGCTATGACATACCAAGATGCTCCATAGTTGATAACTGCCTGTTGAAAGACAAAATCAAGAAGAAGGAATATGTCAAAACAAGTCAAGCAATTTGTAGAAGATAATAGAATTAGAATCCACCCATTTGATAGCATCCTTTGTTCTTGAACTTGATTTTTTTTTTTTTTTTCTTTTTTCACTCTTGATGATGACTACTACTTTTCTTCTAGTACTTGTTTCCATTCTTCACTTGATGAGAGACATGATTGAAGAGATGGTTTTGTAAGGGAAAATGGAAAAGGGGGTCGCTTACAGGAGTTTTGGAGGATTTAATGTTGTGCAGATGATCGATGAGATTCTGATCAGTTGAAGCACTCTTCAAGTTTCCGTGGCGATTGACGGGTAGGTTTAATCGAGTTCCATCCAAACCCTTTTCCTTTTCTGCTTCTTCTTCTTCACTGTTGCTGCTGCTGCTGCCAACAACTCCTGCCTTCTTCATTTTCTCTTTCCCTTCCCGGCGCAAATTGAATGGGTGACTGAAAGTGAATCCCCTCGTGTCCTTTTATTTGCTGCCTCATTCACTAGGCATGTCAAACGGGCCGAACCAGCCCAACTCCAGGCCCGAAGGGGCCACGAGCCGGGCCGGCACAGCCCGTTTCATTAGACAAACAGTCCGTGCCGTGCTCGGCGTGCCTCTTTTAATTTTCTTTTCGATTAATTCTTTTTTCCCTTTCGGTATTAAAATTAAAAATTAGAACACAAGCACGGAAAATGACAAAGATATTTGAGTTGTTCGGTTAAACTCGACCTACTCCACTAAGAAGCATGAGAGGGTTAGAGTATTTATAGACTTTATAAAATTTGAAAAGGACACAAAATACCCCTTATATATGACCATTTTATGGTTGTTAGGGGGGTAAAATGGATAATTTTTTAAAAAATAGCCTTTTTTTGTTTTTTGTGTGTGTGTGTGTGTGTGTGTGGGGGGGGGGGGGGGGGGGGGGTCCTTATAGATGGATTGACCCACGTGCATGCATGCCCGGTACCCTCGGCCCAACATGGGCCTTGCCTGTGGTTTCCAACCCCGTTTGATGCTGATGATCTCATCCTTTATACATTGAATGGCCTCTCTGCCGAGTATAATTCCTTCAAAACTGTCATCTGCACACGCTCTTCAGCGATCTCCATCGAAGAACTTCATGTGTTGCTTTTGGTTGAAGAACTCAATGTTGACGCTCATCAGACACAGCTCACAGACTCTACAGCATCTGCATTTGTCACCTCTAAGTCCTCTTGTGATGGCCGCTCTAATGATCTTCCTTCTGGTCGTGGGTATAATCGCTCTAACAATTACTAAGGAGGCCGAAACAGGGGTGGTCGACAGACCTACAGAGGTGGAGGTGGAGGTGGAGGTGGAGGTGGTCGTGGTTCTGGATCATCTGGATTTGAACCTTCCTCTGGGCGTGGCATCTCCTCCCAATCATTCAAATCCTCTGGGCGTGGCATCTCCTCCCAATCATTCTCCAACCGACCTTGTTGTCAAATTTGCAACAGGTCAAGTCACACTGCTCTTGACTATTTTCATCGCATGGACTACAGTTACCAGGGGTCGTCACCCTCCCTCTCAACTTGCTGCAATGGCAGCTTCCTATAGTCCTGCTCCAGATCAAAATTGGTACGTAGACTCTGGTGCCACCAACCACATTACAAATGACCTACAGAATCTCTCCTTGCAGAGTGACTACCTTGGGAAGGACAATGTCTCAGTTGGAAATGGCCAAGGTCTGCCCATCTCTACCATTGGTTCCTCTGCTATAATCACTAAATTTGGACGGTTTCAGCTAAATAACATTCTTCATGTTCCTTCCATCTCAAAAAATATCCTCTTTGTTTATCAATTTACTAAGGACAATAACTGCATTTTTGTTTTTGATGCCTCTGGCTTCACTATTGAAGATCGATTGGGGAAGACGTTTTTCCACAAATCGACTAACAATGGCCTCTATCCCTTTACTGCTACAATTTCATCTTCACATCCTTCTGTGCCATTTGCTTTGCTTGGTGAGGCAACCTCCTCGATGTTTGGCACAAACGTCTGGGACATCCATCTACTGTGGTGCTGCGCAATCTTCTTCCTCAGCTACATGTTTGTAGATCATCTACACCCTCTTTTTGTGAATTTTATCAATTTGGCAAACGATGCAAATTACCTTTCTCTACTTCTCTTTCTATTTCTCATAAACCATTAGATTTGATTCATAGTGACCTCTAGGGTCCTGCTCCGGTCACCTCTGTTGCTGGTTATAGATATTACCTCATATTTGTAGATGAGTTTACACGTTACACTTGGTTTTATCCATTAATAAATAAATCTGATGCTTATACTGTGTTTGTCACCTTTAATTTGTACATTGACAATTTATTTCCTTGAAAATTAAATGTTTTCGCTCTGATGGTGGTGGTGAGTTCATGAGCTCTAGTTTTCAATCTTTCCTGTGCGCAAATGGCATCACTCATCAGGTGTCTTGTCCCTACACACCTGAACAGAATGGTTGTGCTGAACGCAAACACCGACACATGGTGGAAACAGGGCTCACTCTTCTCTTTAATGCAGGGATGCCTCTCAAATTCTGGACTAATGTTTTTGCCACATCCGTCTACCTTATTAACAGACTACCTATTCGACGTCTCCCTCATTCTTCACCCTGGGAATTACTTTTTCAACAGCGCCCTAACTACTCTTCCCTTCATGTTTTTGAATCTACCTGTTGCCCCTGGCTCAAGCCCTATACACAACACAAGTTACAACCAAAACCCAAGTGTTGTGGTTTCCTTGGCTATAGTCTCAATCACAAAGGTTACTGTTGTCTTGACATGCAGTCTGGGCGAATTTTCCTCTCTCGGCATGTAGCCTTCAATGAAGATTACTTCCCTTTCTCTACACTCTCTTCCTCCTCCTTCCTCACCTTCCTCTCCCCCTGTGGCTATGCCCAATTCACCCACTGCTCCAGTAGCCATCATCCCACACACACCAGTTATCCCATCATCTATTCCAAACCATCCACCTCCACAACCCACTACAACACAATCCCTTGCTCCTACAACAGGTGTTACATCCTCCACTGCTCATCCTATGATAACTCGATCGAAGTCTGGCATAAGCAAAAAGAAGATTTTTATAGCTACAAAACATCCAGTCCAACTTTCTTCTCATCCCTACTATGAGAGCACTGAACCAACTGCTTTCACTGAAGCTTCTAAATTCCCATCTTAGCGTGCTGCTGTGTTTAAGGAATTTTCGGCTCTTCAGTGCCAAGGCACCTGGTCACTGGTTCCACCATCACCTGACAAGCATGTAGTTGGATGTAAATGGGTTTTTAAGCTCAAGCATCACCCAGATGGCTCTGTCTCTTGACATAAGGCTCGTCTTGTTGCCAAAGGTTTTCATCAACAACATGGCCTGGACTACACAGAGACCTTCAGTCCTGTAGTGAAGCAGTCAACCATTCGTATTATTCTATATCTCGTTGTGCACTATCGGTGGCATCTCCAACAGCTTGATGTTACAAATGCTTTCCTCCGTGGCATACTTCATGAAAATATATACATGGCTCAACCTCCTGGGTTTACTGATCCTGCTTTTCCGAATTGTATTTGCAAGCTCCACAAATCAATCTATGGTCTCAAGTAGATGCAGCGAGCTTGGTTTGAGAGGTTTTCTTCTTATCTTCTTGGTCTGGGTTTTCTAACCACTTATGCTGATCCCTCTCTGTTCATTCATCATCGGCCCAATTCCATCATTATTCTTCTTCTTTATGTTGATGACCTTATAATCACTAGGAATGACACTCGTTATATCTCCACACTGATTTCTCAGCTTAATCTCGTTTTTGAGATGAAGGATCTGGGAGGTCTTCATCATGTTTTGGGTGTTGAAGTCTCCTACACTTCAGCTGGTTTGTTTCTCTCTCAGACTAAGTACATCAAGGATCTCTTGCAGCGCACCGCCATGTTTGAATGTAAGGTTGTTGGCTCTCCCTGCTGCTCCAAAGACTCTGTATCTGATGGCTCCTCACCTGCCTTACCTGATCCTACACTCTATCAGAGCATTGTTGGAGCGCTACAATATCTCACTCTTACTCGTCCCGATCTTGTTTTTGCGATTAATCAGGCCTGCCAGCACATACATCAACCTACTGATCGTCATTTTCAATCCTTAAAACGCATCCTGCGCTATTTGAAGGGCTCCTTGATGTGTGGACTTCACATTCAGCGCGAACAACTTCACCTTACTGCTTTTTCGGATGGAGACTGGGCAGGGAATTCTCTTGATTGTCGCTCCACCACAGGCTATTGCGTTTATCTTGGCCCTACTCCTATCTCCTAGTCTGCCAAGAAGCAAAACACTGTTGCCCGTTCCTCCACTGAAGCGGAATATCGTTCCTTAGCTCATACTGCTACAGAGTTATCCAAGATTCGTACTTTACTCAAAGATCTTCGGATTTGTCTTCCAACATATCCTTCCATCTGGTGTGATAACATTTCAGCTATTGCATTGGCTTCAAATCCTGTGTTTCATGCTTGCACCAAGCATATAGAAGTCGATAATCACTTCATTCGGGAAAAGGTGCTATGCAAAGACATCTCTGTTCGTCATGTTTCCACCCAAGACAATGTTACAGACATTTTCACTAAAGCCCTTGATCCGAAGCGATTTCATCTTCTTCGATCCAAGCTGCTTGTCTCTGCAAGACCCATCAGCTTGAGGGGGGATGTTAGTCATAAGCCCACTCAGCAGGCTACTGTATTTTTCACTGAGTCAAACTTAGCCCATTGTAAATAATTTAGTGACATATGTTAGTGCCCACTATAAACAATCTAGTGACATCTGTCACTGCTAATCTCAACCGGTTAAAGACTGGTGATTGTAGGTAAAGGATGAGATCATCCCTTCCAACATATATATATATGTAATCTACTGTGTAATAGATGTTTTTTCAATAAAGGAGTTGAGTTTTCTTCCTCAGCAAGCTTTCTGTTCTTCTTAATCAGTTCTTCTTCTCCTCCTTCGATCTTCTACAACTCTTGTGCAAGGTGAATCAGCTAGCTTGGTGGGCCGGGCCGTTGACTGGCGGGCCAGGCCGTGTCAAACTGGGCCGGCCCAGTCCATTTGCCATCTGTAACTAGAGGGTTGTTCAAATGTTCCTTATATCACTCACTCCCTGCGGAACGAACCCTAGATAAATTTCATAGGGACAAGATAGGGACAAGAGCTAAGCCCAGCTCTGGACTTAGATTTTTTATTTTTTTTTTAACCTAGCTTAGGGGGGCTGGAACCCCGGCCCTCTAACGAGAGAATTGGAAGAGAGAATCTTCTGGAGAAGGAACGTACAAAAATGTTAAAAAAAAATATAAGTGTTTTATTTTAAAGAGTTTGATGGTGGGTCTAAATTTTATTTGAAATAATTTGGCAAAGCCAAGTATAGAAGAGAGCGTTTTTTGTCAGAAGATTGGATTTCAAAATGGGCACCACCATAAAAATCTCTTCAACTTGTAGATGATTCAAACTCCATGGCAATAAGACATCTGGAAGAGATTGTGTGACCCAAAACTTCACTTGGCCATTGGATCTAAAACAGTAAAAAACTCCATGACAATAGAACATTTGGAAGAGATTGTATGACCCAAAACATCACTTGGTCATTGGATCTAAAACAGTAAAGCCATTGATTGGATAATAACTTCTTTTTTATCACCTACTTAAATACCTTTGATGATAGAGCTGAGAGCATTTAATAGACTTTTTACTAGATTGTTAGATTCTAAACTAGATTAGGGCTTTTGACTTGGCAGTTTCAGGGGTTTTAAGATTACAGATTGAAATTGGGGTGCTTTTGGGTATTTAGGATTTAGGATTTGTGTTTTGTAAGATCTCAGTTAAAAGGTCGATCTTAACTTATGAACTTCTTATTTTTCTCTTTCTCATAATCTAAATTTGATGGTTTTCTACCTCTTTTTTGCAGAGTTGTAATCACAAGCAACCTAATATAACTCCTCATTGTTCTTTGGAAAGCTCTTGGATAGAGAGAGATGTACTTACAGAAGAAGAACTCATTAGACAGAAAGGATAATGAGTAGCTGTGGAAGGAATGGAGCGGCTGATCAACCGCCCAGGGTTTCTCCACTAATGCTAGGTAGAGAAAAAGAAAAGGGAGAGAAGGATGGTCAAGTTGGATATTTCGTATATTTTGATGTCATGCAAGACATGAAGAAAAAAAAATTCCCTTGTTTTTTGCTCTTTTTTCGAAGGTTCTGTTCTAAATGGGGTGTTTACCCTTGGATCAAAATCTCATGGAAGGTTATCTAATCATATAATTAGTGCATTTTATTGTCATGATATGAATTGTCAAAGATGAAGATTGTTGGGTCATGGGATCAATTGATCTTCAGGTAGGTCCCACCATAGATGGACCACCAAGAAAAAAGGGATTAGACCAGATGAGCATTTCTCAAAGAGAAAACTACCAAAAAAAAGAAAAAAAAAGGTTTATAGATGGTCACTGACCGAAAAACATGCTACTAGTCAATATGGCACAAAAGTGATTCCCTGTGACTATTTCCATTTTTTCTATTAAAGATTTAAACGTGTAATGACGTCATCGCATTCAAAACCATATAAATCGCAACAGAACCCCATTTCACCCATTTTTTCTTTCTTCTTCCCATTGTTTTCCCCCTTTCTTAGGCGATTTCCTTTTCTCCTTCCTCAAAAAGGTCCTTACCTTGATGATTTAGCCACCAAAAAATAATCATACAATAAAGATGTGAGCACCCGACCCCTAATCACTTGGATATGTGTTGTTTTATTTGTGGATTAGTTTCTTTTAGTGGGATTAGTATTTGTTGGGTTGAGTTGTGAGCTAGAATGGTTTTCTTCTAGTTTTGGGCTTTTGAGTGCTTTGGTAGCCTGTGGGGCCCTTTGGGGGTTCCCTTTTCGGCTTTGCATTTACTTGTGAGATTTTTCCGATTTGTTTCGTATTGTGTTTTTGGCCCGTTGCATTCATCTTGAGGAATCCTACAACTTTCATGTTGATCCTGTATCCATTTGAGAAACCGAAACCCGATTTCTTGGCCTTGAGGGCAAAACAATCATTGCACACCAAATCTGTACTCAAAACTTGATATTTCTGAAACCCGCGAAACATATACTTTTTGGAAACTAGATATTTCGACGATCATTTCTTCCTTCTTCGTCGAATCCATCCGAGGTCCCGAATTAGATGATTTCAGCCACCCAAGTTCTTTAAGTTGTGGGACCCAACCTCCTTTGTTAACATAAGAGAACCCACCCCCTTCATTGCATCCCATTCTCCATTGTTCCAGCACAACTACTGAGCCTAGGGCTTTCTTGCAACTTCTTCTTCTTCTTGCTTCTTCATCTCCAAGCCACACCAAGAGTTCATCAATCAAGAAATGGAGACCATCTTCTTCTTCCTCTTCACCATGGCTCCCTATTGATACCATTTTTGGAGAAATCTTCCCATATTGAGACCCTCCTTGAGCTTGTTCTTCTCATTTGGAAGTCATCCAAGTAAGTGATTATTCCCATCTTCTAGATTTGTTGTCTCCTAGACCTTGAGAAGCTACATTGGCATTATTGTTGATTCATTCATTTTCATTTTTGGTTTAACCCATTTTAGGGTTTGTTTTGGGGGGTTTTGTAGAAATTGTGGATCTTGAGCTTGAGAGCTGATTAGGAGCTTAATTTGCTTGATTAGAGTCAAAGGCAAGTGGATGAATGGATTGTTTTGATTATTAACATGTTTTGTGAGAAAAATCTTGTTTCATTAAGGGTTTTGGTGATTTTAGTAGTTGTCTTCACTATGATTAATATTGATTTCGAAATGTGCTTATTGATGAGTTTATTTCCCTCTTGTTCATGCTTGGAAAATGTATGCATCATATCGTCAAGGTTTCAAATGGTTTCACATGAATGAGTCTTCTCCACCTTGAGATTTGTTGTGAATGGAAAGAATGGAAAGAGAGGAATTTGAAATGATGAGCTCTTTAGCTCATATTATTGTCTTGGAAACATGTATTTAGTCTTCTTGTTTATAGTTCTATGTAATTGTTTAAGTGTTGGAAAGGTCGTAAAAAGGAAGAGAAAGAGGACAGCTGAACTGGTCCGGAATCCATTTCTGGACCGTTCGCTCGAGCGACCATGACACTTCGCTCGAGCGAACTGTCCAGGAAAGGATTCGGGCATTTCCAGTAGCTTGGTCGCTCGAACGCATTTAAATAACCGCTCGACCGATGAGTTCGCTCGAGCGAACTCTTCGACTCGCTCGAGCGATGCGGTCTGCCTGGCATAGGCCACGATGGGATAACGTTGAACTGTTTTAATGCACTGGGACAGAAATTTCGGCCGATCGATCGGACCGAGTGAAATTTGATATTGTTTTTTTTTTTAAACCTTTGGGCTTTCTATGAGTCCTAGGGGTATATACCTTAGTGTTAAGACCAATTATACCCTAATCTAAGGTCTCTAAGACTAGGAAACTAAAAAGAAAGAATGGTGATGATCTAGGCACTAATTCTCGGTTTTAGGTGGGACCCTGGCTACCCTTTTTGGACTGTTTGGACCATGTGTGAGAATGTCTTGAGCCGACACACCTCACGGTTGGTTCGGTGGCATCGAAGTTCAATCCATTTCAATCTTGAACGGGATGGAACGACGCGATATCTTCTTTATATCTAAACACAAGTCTTTCCCTTGGTTATCGCGAATTCTATTTCTTTCGGTGACTGAATAGGTTGCTCGATGTTCCCGGATTAATGTCATGCCTAGAATGGACCGTTTATAATTTTGATTTTTGCTATTGTAACATCTAGTACTACCCATAAGCTCATTTTAAGTTTTGGAAATAGTAAAAGTGCATAAGGAGCCCGGAATGTCTTCAAACTCGAGGAGTACCAAGTAAATTATTATAATCGACATACGGGACCCCTATTCACTTAAATAGATCTTGAAATTAATATTTTTCCCGGAATTGTTATAGTTCATTGTTTCACCTCATTTCCCGAGATTTGCATCACATGAATTGTTTTCCCGAAAGCATTGAAGTTACTCTAGTAACAGTTACTTGTCCCGAAGTGCATTGCACCACATGATATGTCAGTGTGCCCTTGAGCACCCCCGTCTTGCCCGTTTGATTATGTATTTGTACTTGATTTACTTGCATTGTCTCGATTGTATTTGACCTATGAGTCGGCACCACTAAGCTTGGATAACCCTGTTGGTCTGATCCACCGACTTGGAGATCCCCCTCTTGTCCCGCCAGCTGCAGTTTGGATCCCGCTACCCGGTTATTACCGTGGTCTTGTCCCGATACCGCAGATTGCTACTGTGGTCCCCGATGCCCGGCTCGCTACCGTGGTCATGTATAGTATATGTATATGCATTCATGAGATTCACTGTTTCTCCTCACCTCGAGTGACTGAGATCAGTGCCTAATATATGTATATGTATTTATATGAGATCCCATGTTTCTCCTCACCTCGAGTGACTGAGATCAGGGCCTAGTTATTGCTCTATCGCTGTAGTGATAGAGGACTTAGCTTCGTGTGGTTGCCATCTTGCCAGTTCCCGATTCCTTGGATACCCGACACGTTTTATATTGCTTACTTGCTTTCCGATATATGATTTGTTTCTTTTATGAAAGTTGTTATTTAAACAAGTATTCATATTCTCCAATGTAAATTCAGTTATTACTATATTGCTTCCCGTTCCTTGTACATATACATGTTTTAAATGGATGCCGGTTGGGTGAATACCCATGCTTTTACATATGTTTCCAACGATCAATGATTTTGCTAGATTTACATGATTACACATGTTTTAAATGAATACCCGAATTGTTAAATATCCATACTTGTTTTAAATGACACTTGGTTTGTCAAATCCCCAGGTTTATACATGTTTTAAATGAATACCCGATTTGTTAAATATCCATGCTTTGAAATATGTTTTAGATGACACTTGTTTTGCCAGATTCCTATGTTTATACCTATTTTACATGATACCCGATTTGTTTAAATATCCATACTTTGGAATAGGTTTAAATGAACATTAGTCTTGTCAGATTTCTTTGGTTACACCTGTTTTAAATGAACACCCGGTTTGTTAAATATCCGTATTTTTACATATGTTTCAAATGGACTTTGGTTTAGCCAGACTGCTATGAATACCTAGGTTGTTGTATACTTATGTTTTTACCTAAGTCTCAAATGAACGTTTGTTTTGCCCGGCCACTATATTTATAAATGTTTTAGACGAACACCCGATTGTCAAATATCTATGTTTATAGATGATGTAAATGAACACATGTTTTATTAGATGTTCATGTTTTACCCATGCTTGAAACGAATACATGTTTTCCCCGAGATCCCCGATTTTTGCACCCGTTTAATTATATGCAGCATTTGATCGAATAGCATGATTTATCATATGTTTTATTCTTTAGTATATTTGTGATCTTTTCATCCACCTGCCAGACCGTCGTGTCTGACCCACTACTTTTGGTACTCAGGTTCAGATTTCTTCGTCCCGAGATGAGTGCTTTTGTTGGCTGTGGAGCCATGTTTTACAGGTTGTTTTGTCGGCTATGTCATGTAGACATTGAGCTTGACATCGGAGCTACGTCATATTTGGGGTAGTGATTATAACTTTTGTTGTATGGCTTTTATTAGCCTTTTTCTTGGGATTCTTAATTAATGTACATTGATAATTGTAACTTGAATATATTTGGGAATGTAATATCCTGTTACTGTCAGCTCTGTAATTTATTGTAATGGTTACTCCAGTCTGATATGATTCTTGATATAATAGCTATGTGCTAGAGGTTGAGTGTGACGCGGAATCCGATGGCCACGGACTTCGGGTCACAACGCCACAAATGCTTCCGCAAAAATATTCAGAATGTGTTGCCTTCACACACGCGGATCCTGGGAGAAGTAAAATACATTTATGCTTAATCCCATTCCCGCCCCCGAGGTTTCGGTTCGGGGGCGTGACAGATAATCAAATACATAAACTATATATCAAAACCCTAATGAATTTTTCTCGAAAAGTAAACATGAAACTTAGGCTCTATGGTAGATAATGCATGAAAGAATATCAAACTTTGCTATGCCTACCTCGTTAATGGGGAGAGTTCTGTTCTGGTTCATTTTGGTATAGAAAACCAACAATCGCTGATGATAAAGGTTGGACAAGATGCAAATTTGACGAATAAGCGACAACGTCGACACTAACTCTCAATATTAAGCGACGACGTCGTTGCTTGTTGAGAAAAGGCAAAAAAAAAAAAAAAAATATTCTGACGGGTTCTGTCACATAAAAACTATGGGTACCTCTTTTGATTAGTGGACCTCTAATGTGCTTTTGTCGGATAAAATTCTCTTTTTTTTTCTTTGATGACATGCGTATCCCTAATGTCTTTGACCCAACATGACTAATCCCTTCGGAAGCGTCCGCCAAACCCACGTAAATACAAACCGAGCATATCCAGGACAGATTCAAACACAAGAAATATAGGCCCTATGCCCCTCCACCAACTCCAAGGCGGGTCAAATGAAGCTTCTTCATCTAATTGGGTGGCCTATTTTTTTCAGGTACTTTTAAGCATGGTGAATGTAACGATATGGGTCCAATTTTAATTTAAGTGTAATATAGTCTGCCAATAGACTAAAGAAATTATCCTAGCTATGATATGCTAGTGGCACAGGTCCGATTTCAATTGTAGATCAAAATTGCAATCTGAGTAAGCCCATTTTCTATCATAAGTCAAGTTTTACTCTAATGTGAGACCCCTCCTTGAAATTACTCACATGCACTTCAAGTAGTTTGTTTTTTAAGGTAGGTTTAATTAAAGGAGGATTAGCTGCATTGAAAGCTTTCAAAACTTTATATGATTGACTGATTGTATTCAGTGTTTATCTTACATGCTTTTGATTCTAACAGTTTTAAAAAAGGACTAAGAAAGTTAAAAGGTCAAGATTGATTAAAAAAACCTTAGAGGTTAAATTTTCAATTGGGATGGTCAAAATTGAAATTGGATAGTTTAATCGCTTTCATATAGAACTAGGGGCATGTTCACCCACAATATTTGTGGAAACAATATTGAAAGCGAAATAGATTTTTAAAGATAAATATTTGTAATATGAATTATCTTGGAAACGAAGTATATTGGGCAAAGGGTCTCTTCTCCTATATCCTTAATTGATTTTCTTTGGAATTTACAGAGGCCCGTAAGTTCAAAGATACTAAACTCTCGGTCAATTTATACTACCGCAGATGTCCCCTTGTAAAGTCAAACACCAATAGCACACATTAAGACAATCTGGATCGAAGGCAACTCTTTATTTGGTAACTCTACTAATAGTGTCAAGTCAAGTAAAGCCTCAATTTCTATAATAAAAAAAAGTCATATCAAAAGCACTTTAATTCAAATTTCTCGCCATATTTTTCAAAAAAAAAGCAAAAAAGTATCTCCTTTCTCCACTAAAAGACAAAAGAAAAAAAAAAGTTCACTTTTCTATACAAGAAATCAAAAAAATTCTATAACAAACAACTAAAAAAAAAATACCATTATAACTCACTTATATTTTATTCTTTCACATAAAGATTATTTTGAAAAAAAATATAAGTAGAGTATGATGGTATTTTATTTTTAGTTGTTTGTGATGGAATTATTTTGACCTTTTGTATTGGGAAGTGGAGTTTTTTTGTCTCTTAGTAGAGAAAGGGGATTGCTTTTTTACTTTAAAAAAAATTGGTGAAAATTTTAAATTAAAGTGTTTTTGATATAATTTTTTTTTAAAAAAATAAAGAATTTATTTCACTTGAGTCTATTAGTAGAGTTGCCAAAAAAATAAAGACTTTATTTCACTTGAGTCTATTAGTAGAGTTGCCAACCCAAACACATCCAGAAGCACTGACGTGACCTGCGCTGGACAAAGGGCCTGAAAGGGAGGCCATGTCAGCCAAGGAGGTTCCTATTTTCCTTGGGTGGGGGACTACTCAAGCAACATGTCTACCATATTTTACCTTTACATTTCTTTATGAAAACTTTGTCTGCTACAACTATAAATAAATAAATAAAATTATGTAAATAAAAAATTGACTCAAAATAGAGTGCCCTTTGCACAATGCCACGAATGAGTCCACCACTCCATTTTTATGGATTCCCAAATCATTGATGTGCCAGTTCATATGCTACAGCAAGAGTCACCTGAACATAAACCAAACCAAACCAAACCAAGCATTTTCCCACTAGGTGGGGTCGGCTATATGGATTTGACGACGCCAATCAAATCTGTTTAAGGTCATGTCCTCCGTTAGATTCATGTAGGTAATGTCATGTTTAATAGTTTCTTTCCGACTTCTCTTGGGTCTCCCTCTCCCTCTCCTACTCCGGGCAATCTCTATGCTTTCACACATTTTAACAGGTGCCTCCGTTGGGCGCCTTCTAACATAGCCGAATCATCTCAGTCGATTTCTCTCATTTTATCTTTAATCGGTGTTATTCATACTTTGCCCCTAATCTCCTCATTCCTAATCATATCTCTCCTTGTGATCTCACACATCTATCTTAGCATTCTCATCTCCACAACTTCCATCTTTTTAACATAATTATGCTTTACTGCCCAACACTCTGATCCATATAACAATACTGGGCGTACCGCCACCTTATAATACTTTCTTTTAACCTTGAAGGGGACTTTCCGATCACACAAGACCCCCGAAGCACTCCTCCATTTGGTCCACCCGGCCTGAATCATGTGACTTACATCAGTATCGATCTATCCATCCTGTTGCACCATAGATCCAAGGTACTTAAAATTTTCTTTCTCTACAATCTTTTGTGTGCCCAAACTTACTTCTAAGTTACCAGGTGTCCTACTTTGACTAAACTTACATTCCATATATTCCGTCTTGCATCGAGTTAGCCTAAACTCTTTTATCTCTAATATTTTCTGCCACAATTCTAAGTCACCTGAACATAAATAAATAAATAAATCAAATCAAATCAAATATTATTATATATTAAAGATGTGACTGATTTTTATTTCATTTTTATACATACATATACATGCCTAAGCTTCAAGCAAGGTGGTCAAACTTTTTCAACATTAAAAGCAGATAACAACATGGACTCTCGTTAAGATTATCTATCTATAGTAGAAAACAATGTAAGCTTTCTGTTGATTAAAGACTTAATAAGATTAGAGTGAATATGGAGGTGGGCTCTTATTAAGGACGTTAGAGTAAAAATATAGAGTTGAATGGATGGGGGGCTCCATCCAAATAGTCAAAATTTGTCTGGCACATCATACCATTAAGTTCCCGAAATCAGATTAAGCAAAAGCCTGAGAGATCTTTCTCTCATTCGAAGTCTTAATCCATGTCCTACTGGAGTTTGGAATTACTTCTAAGAATCCCAATCCATCTGAGATATGGAGTCATCAGGATTGATATTTAATTTAGACGAAGATGCAGAGTTCTTTGGCTTCACACTAACTCTTTTCCAAAACCAAACAAACAAAATGCAATCACCTTTGTCCTCTCGTTTTCTTTCTTCCCTTGCTGCCATGGATGATCTAGTTTCTGCAGCAGATAAGGATCTGCTCTCAACTGTAGAGATGGAACCTGAGTTGCATAGAATGAATGCAGACATGAAAGTTGGGTTTCTTGGGAATAACAGAGATGGATGCATGAAGTGCTTTCCTTCTCTTCCTCCTCCTCTTCCTCCTCCGAGGTTTGATCTCCCTGACACTTGTGGGCTGTGCAAGGACCCTCTTCGCCAAAACATGGACATCTATATGTACAGGTTGTCTTTCTTTTCCATATTTTTACGATAGTTAATAATAATTCTACTAGTATCCGATTAGATAAATTGAATTCATGTAGTTGATCCCAACATATATATCTATAGTTGGAATGATAGTGATTGGATATTTTTATAATATTGCAGTGACACTCCTTTCTGTAGCAAAGCGTGCCGCAAAGCGCAAATGGATATAGACGAGGCCAGGGAGAGGAACCGTATCTTATTGATTAGGAGCATTCTTTCAAGCTCTCAACCTACAAATGCAAATTCTGCTACTTCGTTGAAAAAAGGGTAGGGTTCATCTTGCCAGGTAGAGAAAAGGAAGTCCTAACATGAAACGATGGCTCATGGCATGGATTATCAAACATGAAGATTGTTAGGTTGTGGTGTCCGCCGATCTTCAGGTTGGACCCACCATAGATGGACCTCCAAGCAAAAAAGGGATTAGATTTGGTGATCTACCTTCCTCATATAAAATTGGTTGGCCTTCTTTTTTCCAGTAGTTTAAGCATTGGTTAATGTAACATGGGTCCAATTCCAATTTTAGTGTAATATAGTATGCCAATACATAGACTAAAATAGAAATGTCCCTAGATATGTAAGTGACATGAGTCCTGTTTTAATTACAGATGAGAGCATTTTATATCATAAGTCAAATTTTACTTTGATCATGAGTGGACACCTTGAAATTATTCACATGCACTTTTAAGGGTTTTTTTTTTTTTTTTTTTTTACTTTGATTATAAAGGAGGAATGGTTAAAAAAAAAAAAAAAGCTTTTTCAAAACTTTAATTATATGATTGCATGCCTTGTTTATCTCGAATGCGTGTGATTCTAATGATTTAAGAAAAAGATTAAGAAACCTGAGAGGTTGAATTTGATTAAAAACTTAGATGTTAAAATTGCAACTGGGATGGTTAAAATTGAAATTGGATAGTTTAATCGCTTTCTTATTTAACTATCAAAATAACCCGTGCTAAACGGGCATGTCCACCCACAATATTTTTGTAGAAATATTATAAATGCGTATAAAAAATTGTGCAAATATAAAACTTTGACTCAAAATAGAGTGCCTTCGTGCTATGCATAAATCATCAGTCCTACACTCTACCTTATTAAGATTATAAAGATTAGAGTTTTAAAAAAAAAAAAATATGGACTCTCATTGAGATTGGAATAAAAAACAATGTGGGCTCTGTTGAGTAAGTTTATTAGATTAGAGTCGAAAACGATAATTATCCATGAAAGCGCACCATTGCAAAATCGATGCTCAATTTTGCAATTAATGTTTGATTTCAGTTTTAATTTTGACTGAAATCTCTTGATCTCTTGCCTATCTCGATCAATTATCTACTTTCATTAGTAGTAGGCGACACTAATATGGAGTCAGAATATCTCAATTGCTAATCCATGGGACACTCCAACAATTCAGGCTTCCTAGCTTTCCAAGATCTTGTCGATTAATGATGTTTCAAAAACCTTATCATCTCTAAATAAATTGGAAAATGCGAAATAAATTTAAATTTATTTTTTATAGTATTCGCAATAGTTGAAACCATCTTAGGTCTCACCTTTAGAAATACAACATGTGACCACCTTTAATAATACAATATGTGAAACCACCTTTATAGGAATTGGAACACGGGGCACATTTTTTTCGGAATTGAAACATGACCTCACTAGCTCACCTTATGTGACTCTGGCCATGAAAATCCACTTTTAGGAATTATTGCAACGTGGACCCATTTTTATAAATTAAAATAAGGCCTCATGTAGGAATTTTTGTACATGAGATCCACCTTTAGAAATTACATGGACTCATTAGAAATTAGAATAGAGTGCCTACCTTTACATGAATTACGATTTGGGCTCGCCTTCATAGGAATTATAAGTAAATCATATTAGGGAGATTTATTTCTAGAAGAAGAAGAGTATTTGTTCTCTCTTTTAGATATGGAAGCTGGGGTTCCAAGGATGCAAGCATGAAAGTTGGGTTTCTTGACGATTAAGTAAAAGAAGCGCATTTTCTTTTCTTACACCTCATTCATAGACTTTTTGTTTCCCGTCCAATTGTAGGCCAACAAGTATAAGATGTTTTAGCCCGCACGAGCGGAGAGAGGTGACGTACCCAAGGTTCGAACCCTGGACAGCCAAGTAAGAACTGACGCTAACAAAAAATACCCCGAGGAAGATGTTTGCTATGTATGTACTGGTAATATTATATTTGTCATCAATCATCAACCAAAGTCAACCATGAGATAAGAACCCACCTTATGTTGCCTATTACAATAAAGATTAAAGAAACTTTTAAATACAATCCAGCGTAGGGGGGCACCTTTCATTGCTTCTTACTCTAAAGAGCAGGGCCCACATACCCATATTTTAGAATTTGTAGGCCCATTGGTGATCAAGATACTCATACTACCTCTTCAAGAGTCCAAGACCAAAACCTTCTACATAAGTTGAGAAGATATAACTTCAAATATTAAGGAAAAGGTCAAAAAAATCTGGTGGAGATAATGTAGGGCCCTGTGCTATAGAGATAATTCGGGAAGATATGAGTATAAATCCTAAAGGAAAAAGTTCAAAAACCAAAATTGAGAGGTCCAAAATGATTGATATAGTCAAAATCAAAATTAGGAGGGACAATTTAAATTGGATCTGTCAAAATCAACAATTTTCATATAGAATATTTTACGAGGAAAAACCTCTTAGATGTCCTGTGTACACGAAAAAGGCCCCTAAAGATCTTCATGACAGTAAAGGCCCTCCTGTCACTTTTTTTTTTTTTTTTGCCTTTCAGCTTGAGCGTTAGTATCGTATTGACGCTAAAAAGCACATTCATTACAGTATTATTCTCGACACTTATTACAGTATTATTCTCATCGTTGATATCGACTCTCAATACAAGTTTCATGTATGTAGCTTAGTTGAGCGTCGGGTTTTCTTTTTCCTCTTCTCCTTCCTCTTTTTCCATCTCCTCACTCCATTTCTTGCTCAACTCACCATCCTCAACACCGCCAAACATCAATTTTCATCTCTCTCGTTTCATCCCATATCTTTTTTCAACTCAAACCAGCACCTACATCTTCTTCCTCCAACACCATAACCCATCTTCACCATCTCTATTGTCATTCCATCTTTCTTGTCATGATCTAAAGAGTCCCATCAAAACCAACCTCCATCACAAAACATGAGCACATCATTTTTACTAGAACCTTCACACCATCATTGCATCTTCTCCTCTTGCAAACATGTCATCATCTTCTCCAACCTCTACTTTGCCTTCTTCCACCGCCGTCTTAATTTCTGCCGGGAGCTGCCTACCCATTTGCATCACCGGTCGGGAATGCAATATTGCAGGAGAAGCTTTTGTAGTACCTTGGATGTGGTGGAGATGCACCTAGTGAAGGAGATTTCGCTGAGGTCGATGTTCGCTTGGAAGTAAAAAAAAAAAAAGAGTGTCGATATCGACGCTAGGCTTCCACAAGTAAAAAAAATACAAAACTGACCCACAAGGCCACTACCATTCACACATATCTATTGGGGCCTTTTTCATTCGGCCGATATCTAAGGGGGTTTTTCCCATAAAATCCTCTTTCATATATAATACTGGGTGGGTAATGTTTCCACCGTAATATTATGGAAAATATATTTAAAGAATAACTACTATATTAAAAATAAAAAACATGAAGATCTTGTATTTCAAATGATGAATACTGAGGGAAAATTTTAAAAAAAAAATGAAGTACCACCATGATAAGAAAATACTTTCGAAAAAAGTAATTAATAGTAAGACTTCTATCTATTGTTCTATGTAAAACTATACTAGTAACTGTTAGCTAGCTTAGTGGTAAAGTTTCTCTTATAACAACTTCCTTTACATCTTGGGTTCAGAATTTATATTTACCACCTGCTACTTTTCATCTGTAATGCTATGAGAATTTTTCGCGATAAAAGAACCTGTACAGTAGCAACTTGAGTCCAGCCAAAGCCAAAACTGCATGACCCAACCTGACCAAAAGTAAATTTGAGTTGACCTTGTTCAAGTTGCTCATGCCTGAATTCTAAAGCCCATAAGGAATTCAGTCAGATTCAGTTTGGGCTTCAGGTACCCACAAGGGTGAAACTAGAGGGGGCTGGGCCTGGCCATGGCCCCCAGAAATTTGGAAAAGAACCCCCATTCTTAATGAAAATTTTAATTATTTTACATTGCCACCCCCAAAAAGTTTCAGGAAAAAAATAAAAAAGAACCAATGTGACAAAAAAAAAAATTAGTGTTTTTTTTTTATGTTGGTCCCTCCAAAAATTCTCTTTTACCTCCCCAAGGCAAATTTTCTGGCTCCGCCCCTAGGTACCCAAATTTGGCCGATGTAATATATTACATTGTACAATACAAAGTATATTTAATGATGCTATTTTGGAAACAACCCAGAAATTTGGGTAACCTACCCAACCCAAAACAACCTGACTCAACCCAGTGTGCACTCCAGTAGAGAATTTACAATTGGGGTTGGGACCAGCTAGCGTGAATTTGGGTATCATTCAGGCCAGGTTAGCTTTGGGTTTATCTACACCCAAGTCATGTCAATAACACAACACCGGCCCGCCCAAGTTGAACCCTTTTTTTAGCAATAGTTACTAGATAGTCATCACTGCAGTGTCACCAACCTTACTTCCTCATTGTGCACTTATTTGCCTACTAACAACTTGAGCTGCTAACAACTACTGCAGTCTTCCTTCCATGAATTTATCTCCACAAACCGAATTACTTGGATAAGTAAATTACACAGGCACTTTCTTAATGTGCTAGTAAAACTTTGTATCTTACATTCATTGGTTACAGTAGTTACATGAGAGCATGTTTGGCAATCATCACAACCTGCATGATTCCAATTTCCTGTGCCAGCACTAATGCATATATGGTTATATACTAGGATCTGCTGGCAATATGTGGTACATGCAAAATTCCAAGCACAGCCTAATTTTTTACTGCTCAGTCTTCTGTCTTCTGAAGATTATTAAGAATGTACAAAGACGCAGATGACAAGAATATGCATACAGCATAAGTTAAAAGATCCATACCAGTAGTTATTTTCACCATCTTGCTCCTCTCAAACATCTTAACCAGAAGGATCATGACAATAACATGCCCCACCTTTGTCTTTAATTCATCGAGTGAACTGATTTGCATCCATTTTGGCCTCTCCTGCAAGAGATCAACACAGTCATCTCATTTTGGTCAGATCAAAAACATACTTAAAAGTGGATCAGCTGGAATTGTGTGCTCGTGGTGGAATATCATGGTGGCACACATTTATGATTCTAGAAACCATATAAAGTGTGGGCCTATGGATAGAAAATCACATGATGAGAACCCCGAGCAATGGATCATTTCCTGGTGAATTGGACTTTGGAATCACCTGAAGTGATTTGCAGGAATACACAAGAAGGTTAGGATCATGGAATGGGTCTGTGTCTAGTGCCATGGAGGATCAACATTGGTGGGACCCCACAATTAGACAATGCAAAGAATGTGAACAGCACTGATGTGCAATTGCTTCTGGTACTCTTCATCAATGATCCATAAAAACATTAAGAAGAGGAAATTAATATGTACCACGAACAAATCTCTCACAGAACATCAGAAAATTAAATTGAGGAAGCTCGCTATGATAGGAGAGTCAGTGTGTTACTCAAAGACATCCCAGAGGGACATTTAATTGAGTGGACTTCTATGACATATCTTCTTTTGGTTGTTCATCATAGGATTGCCAAGTGGGTGATGGCGAGAAGAGTATCAACTTCACTGTGAATGACCTGTTGTTTAAATAAGAATCTTCCATGGTTTGTGGCCCAATTAAGAAGAAGAAGATTATTTCTTGGTCCTCCCCTCCACTGTTTTGAAGTTTAATGCGGATAGAACAGCGAGGGGTAAAGCGGGCCTGGCAGGTATCGATGGGGTTATGCATGATGACAAGGAGTAGGTTGTGTGTTTGTTCTCAAAAGGTGTGGGGGTTAGAGATTCTAATGAAACTGAGGTCTTGGCAATTTTAGAGGCCTTGAGAATCTTTTCAGAGTCTTTTCAAGGGAGCATGACTGTGGAGAGTGACTCTTTCAATACTATTTCGTGGGTTCATCACTTCATCTTGACAAAAGTAATCTGTGGACGCTTCAGTTTTTCTTTAACGAGATCAAGGCTTTGGACTCCAATTTTGATGTGGTCTTTTTTCTTGAAGTTAGGTCAGACAATGGGTTAGTGGATACCTTAGCTAAACTGGGGGCGACTAGGATTTCTCCTTTGGAGGTGTATCTTTGGCTTTATTGTGTTGTATGGTGAAGTCTCTAATACCCAATTTCCCTTGAGGGGTGGTTGTATTTTGGTTTCTCATTTAATAGAAGTTACCAGTTAGTTCACCAAAAAAAAGAAAAAAGAAGAGAGAGTACTAATTCACAATGTGTTGAATAATTGATAGTTCTATACTCTCTCTCTCTCTCTCTCTCTCTCTCTCTCTCTCTCTCTCTCTCTCTCTCTCTCTCTCTCTCTCTCTCTCTCTCAAGTTGGTCTGCTGATTGAGAATTCCAAACTTGATCAAAATGAAATATCATCATCCACAAGCTTTGTTTCATTTACTGATACCCCATATGCAGAGTCCAAATCACCTAAGAATGTATATAATATATTTGGCAGGCAGTCAATTATCATGTATTCAACATGCTCATCAAGAATGGTGCAAAAGTCTTCATATTTTTTATGTTGATGCTCCTACATCAATTCTATCTCTTGATAGGGTCTTCAACCATATCTTGTTCGTCTGAGCAGATAGATGCTAAAAGGCTGGATTTGCTGCTTCCTTCTACTATTACTACTACTACTTTTTGAATGACAGATCTACAAAACCTAGGAAAACTGTCAATGATATTACTGGTGGAGAAAAAATCCCATGCTTACAAATATGGAATTGACGATGAAGACATCATGCTCTGTAGTTAAAAAAATTTCTTTCCAATCTCTTCATGTTATTAGGTCAACTAAGAAAGCAATTTGCCTCAGATTCAGGCAAAGCATACCTGAGGTGATGTTACAGGTGAATTATGTTTTGTGTCCCAACTCCTAAATGACCTCACACCATGACAAAGGAATATATGTCTAACTATTTCATTGCACAATCACAAACAAACAAGACCTTAGTCATTTCATGAACTGCAGGATAAACCTAATGCATTGAAAATAAGAAGTATGAAAAGCATGCAGATACAAATAGAGGCATTCAACAAGAATTAAAACCTCCAATTCAAGGATATAAAGCTGAGTAATTGCTTGGAACATGCATCACCAAGTAAAAAAATGGAATAGATAAAACACTAAGTTTTTTTCTCTCATCGGAGATAAAACAAAATTCAGTAAATAACAATAAGAAGTGAAAAGACCTTCGGTACATCTAAAAATTTATATATGATAGTCACTTCAAGAGGTATAGTAACAACCTTCAGAGCGAACATTCCAAACAAGGAAGACCCCTTGAGAGCACGATCAACACTGGCAGGTACTCCAGGTGGTGTATTACTGATAAATAGTCCATATAAGCCCATACCAAATATTAACATGACAGTTCCAGCAAGATACACATCTGCAGAAGAGAAGATATTAACCACCTGTACATTTTATGGAAAGTAACCATGCTGTATAAAGTTAACTATGGTCTGAACCCAGTGGAACCTAAGATCTAGGTAAGCTGTAGATATTTATTCTTGGGAATGTATTCTCAGCAAAGAGAATTCTGCAATCTGCATAGAGGAAAATGGTCTTGTGTAAGCAGGATGAAGGGGTGTAAGAAACCAATTGTCTGTGTAATAAAAAATATCAAGATTTTATTTATTTATTTATTTGCTAGGCTTGCCCCTCTGGCAAGTTTTTTCTTCCTTTAATGGAAACATTAGGGTTCAAAACTTCAAACCCGGTCTTCCCCGTTAGAAGGATAGTGCCTTAACGCTACTCCAGTAGTAGGTTGGAAAAATATTTAAATTAAATAAAATAAATTCTATAAAAAAATAAAAATGAGGAGATCCAAACTTCAAATAGAAGCATCCAGTGGATCAGATGGTGCCATAAACTACATAGAACAACAGAATGCAATGGTAGATACTGCTTGGAGATGTGAAATTGGAGTGACTACATTGACCGAAATAATAGAATGACAAACTATACCTGCTTAATACAAACTACTCAACTATTAACAACATAAAAAACAAGTGAAATGGAAAAGTAAAAAAAATAGAAGTAATACCCAAACACAGTGCTAAAGGAGAAGCACTTTTTAATACATTCGAACAGACTTGCACTAAGGGAATCGTGGTAATGATGATATTGAGATTTAAAAGAAAATGTGTTTCATCCTTCAAATGCAGTCATGCATCGCATTCCCGTGTATAGGAGCTTATTTGTGGTTTTAATAGAGATGTGTTAGTCACGACTAATTCTATACTTGTTCCTAAAATATTCTCTTCTTTTTGTCCTGTCTTCTTGTTCAAACTCTATTTAATATTTATACTTTCTTGTTTTCCTTAAGATTCTTCAGATGGCAGAAGCCAGGTTTCTATGTAGAAGCAACAGGGGAGCAAGATTTGGAGGAATGCCTCAGTTGGAAGATACCTACCACAAAGTTACATAGACATGCCATTGTGAACAGTGAAATAAATCCAGTTTGCACACTAATTTACCTCTAAAAGAAACATGAAAGAAGAAATGCAATTAAAAAATACATATTCAACTGAAACAGCTGAAACCAAATTATTTGCATCTGTTTGATTGCAGATTCTAGTGTATCCAGGACAACATTTTTGAGAAGCTGGGCGAGGAAAGTGAAATAAGAGGTTTGAGAATTGGACATATGAAGCATTGTTTAGAAGGTGTAAAATTAAATAAATAAATAAAAAAAGTGGGCCAAAACAGCAAAAAATGACCAAATTTGGTTTCACTGAAAAGAATAGAAAAATGGGTGGCAACCACTTTTTTTTTTTTGGCAAAAGAGCGGCAACCACTTAAGTAGCAACTAAGCTCACCCTTCATATATCAATAGCATCCATTATCAAAGAGTGTCAATGGCAGATAAGGACTTTTTATAATGAAAGGTTTCATAATAAAGCTGGGAATGTGAGATAGTACATACAAGGAAATAAGATAGCGGCCAAGTAGCCAATAGAAGGGCATATTGTGAAACACTAATTGAGATTGCACTACTTTCCTGTTAATGGAAAAGAGATTAGAATCGGGTAAAGAAAATGTAGTGTGACTGTAAACTGATTGTTGAACAAAAGCATCATTTTCACTAATTGTTAAAAGAAAAATGAAGAAAAATAACACAACTCATAAGATAGTTACGGAATTTCATGGTAGGTTATATAATCTTTAAATGATCTACATGAAAACCCCCATTCAAATAACTGTCAGTCTCCATAAATGAGGTCGGGTCTTATTAACGAAGAAATAAAAAGTTAACTTCAATGACTTGAAAAGAAAAGAGAGTATATTTGCTTTAAGCTTAAGTGTCAAAATAAAAAAATCTGGGCTTCAAGAAGATCTTCCAAATCACTGAATGAGATCAACCTAATAATATTGAGATGTCCAACATATTTCTTTTATGTACTTATTAGAAATTCTAATTAAGAAAATTTGAATCTTCACTGAAAGTGAGATGGCAAAAGTTCTCACCAATAGCTTCTACTAATCGTAAAACCATCTGCCCTGTGTGAATGCCTTTGAGACAGCCTGTCCAATAAATCCTGTATGCATCAGCAATGTAAACACAGCCCTGCCAAGATACAGATCGTGGTCACATTGATTATATTCAGCCTTAAAACCGAATTTGTCAAGCATGTTCGACACAGATAGCTGATTGCATATGAGCAATTCTCAAAGTATAGTTGTATATTCAATACTTTGGGAGTTTCAAAAAACCAAGGTGCATGAATCCATTCTCAACCATATTAGTTCTACTTGCATCAGATTATTAAATTATAACTCAATCAAGTCTACATTGCATCTTCTCTACATGTTGTTGACTACCACTTACTTTAAAAGCTTGAGCTAATAGAGAATGACGTAACAATGTATATCAAAGGGCACAACACCCCCAGCACGTGGGGGCTCCACACAAAACCCTCTATGGGAGAATAGAAAGCACCAAGGCACAACACAACACTCAGGACTCGAACACTCAACCTCCCACTTGACAACCACTTTCTCTAAAAGCTTAAGCCGATAGAGAACGATGTAACAATGTAAATAAAAGGGCACAACACATGTGACTCACTAGAAAACACTACATTCGTGATGGAAGGGAAGGGAGTTTTGAGGCAGACGGAAATTTGGTCATGTGTTAAATAGTATGGATGAAAGTTGGTTGAGATTGTAAAATGAAATTTAATAATAAGCCTAAAGGCCGCTGAGAAAGTTGTTGGATGTAAAGAATGTGCAAATAAAGAAATAAAAACAATCATAACCACAAGAGGGAAGCTGAAATTTGAAGTTGTTAACCACTAAAAAGAACACACCCATTTGAGTAATTGCCTAGAGAGAGGGAGGGAGAGGACTACAAGGACTTCCCAAAAAGCAGCAAAGACGCATTTAATAGAATCCCTATAGGACTGAGACAATGACTGTAACAATCTTCTCCTTACTGAAGATGCCATTTTATCTCCATAGAAGTACTTAATCAGCCAGTTCTCAATAACACCCATAATGTGTACTACGAGTTTGGATGAACATTGATCAAGTACAAGCAATACTTGAACTGAACTTCTCAACAGGGCCTGGCATTGTAATCATGTAGGGTGGTGATTTGTTGTCTATGTGAACCTACACCAAGGGGACTGCATCTTCAAAGATAACTTTCCAAAAATAATGAGGTTGAACATCAATGTCTTTTGAGCTTATATAAAATGTGGTCATCATCAAATGGAAGGCACTTGGGCTGGCACATCGAATACATTCATTGTCCTTTTTCAAACCAAGTTGGCCAATTAAACCTTTCAATCAAATCATCAAAGCCTCGTCGCAAATATGTTAGAGTCAGCTACACAAATTATGTTTCTCCATTACAATTTATCTTGGGCCAAACCCTTGGATAGGTTGCACTTCTGCAGATCTATCCTTACGACTTCCTCCCATGTCCTCTTTAGCCTCCCCCTTTCCTTGAGTGACCATCAACCTGCATAGAAAAACTTTTCCTCACTGACATCGTTGCTAGCCTGCATTGGTGAGTGTAATAATATCAAGGTTTAAAAAACCGGACTCGGGACCCGACTCATTCATGGCCGAGTCCGAGTCGACTCGCCGAGTCGCATGGGACTCAACCAAGTCCTAACTTCAATTCGATGGCCGAGTCCCAGTCGCATGGCCGAGTCCCACGGGACTCAACCGAGTCGCATTAGGACTCGACCGAGTCACATGAGACTCGGCCGAGTTGCATGATTCGAGTCCGAGTCCCATGCGACCCGACTCGTATGTGCCGAGTCCGAGTCGACTCGGACTCGGACGATTTTTTAAACCATGAATAATATGGACAACCAAGCTAATATGTGGGAGTAGAGTGGAATGCAACTCAAGATATATATATATATGGGGGATATGGATACGAGGGTCTCCCCCTTACTCTCATAGTAGTGCGAGAGTTACTCTCACAAGAGCATTTCCCTATATATATACATATATTACCCCTCAAGAAAGATAGCTCCTCAAGTTGTGGTCATTCTTGTGGGATGAGAAGATTATAAGGCTCATGAAAAAATGACAATCCAAGAGCAAGAAGAGGAAAAATGCTACTTCCATGTTGGTACACTTTATGATTGTGATAGTTATTATACACCACATGCGTACTATAATGATATGATTAAACTTCTTTTTCTAGGTTATAGGAGTTCCAAGGAAAATAATTCACAAGCCAAACTCTCTCTCTCTCTCTCTCTCTCTCTCTCTCTCTCTCTCTCTCTCTCTCTCTCTCTCTCTCAGTAAACTTGATTTAAAATTATAACCATACAAGTTCTTAAGAGAAAATAAATTGACATGGTACCATATAGAAAACAACCTAAATAAAGAATATTGGAATATTGCATATAAACCATGTACCAGAATTCAAGATTTTTTTTATATGAAATATTCAGTATAAATAGAAAATTGATGCAAGATATTAATCATATGGAACACAATTTACTAGAAGTAAGAACCGACACAGATAGGAATAAAGCCTACCCTCAGTGGCTTGTGGTCATGTTTCAAAGAAAGATGCAGCAAAGATGGTCAAATTCAAGATGCCTTTTATCAAATGGAAAGCAAGGATATAGCATAACATACATTCAGAAAGCACAGCACCGAACCCGCCAATGAACCTCCAACAGCTAGAAGTGCCAAGAAGCGGAAGTCAAAAATCACCTGATTAATAAGACAACCAGCAATGACAGTTTGGCCTGTTAGACACTGCCCTATAATATTAATGGAATCAGGACTAGGATTTGCAAATTCTAATGTGCATGATAATGTAATCCATCTTCATGAAATGACAATGAGGAACACAGTCCTCTTTCTGGATATTTAGTACATATGTTGTAAATATACTTGTAAAATATATTAATACAGTACAACATGAAAAAACCAGTTGTTCTCTGTCACTCTTTCTCTCACACACACATATACATGCACACACAAAAGAAGATCCTGCTACTACTATTTTGAAACTTCAAGATCCCATCCACATTGCTGTATAGGTATATATTTAGTGTGTATCTGAGATCAGATATCAACATTTTAAGTAATAAGCTGCAACCTCCCCTCCCCAACTCCCTTTCCTCCTAATTGTGCCTTTTCATGCTATACATAAAATCACTGTGTTGAAAGATAATTGAATGAAAGAGGCAAGTGGGAAAATGGGCATAAAAGAGACCCATAATGAGAAAATGAGAAACAAAATGATTTTGGGAGACAAATACATTCACAAGAAGCTCTCACACAGCAACAACTTCAAGTTGAGGAGATGGCACTCCAGTGGCACCAGTTGACCCACAACTTATTCAAGAAAATACCCATGAAAATAAATAGTTCGGCACAGTTGCAAGAAATTGGACATTGTGTGACAAGCATTACAAGTCAAAATTCACATTAATCAGACTATCCTAGCACTCCGATTGGTCAAATCAAATTCTTCCCAGATGTTCCTTCTTATAGTGTATTTTAAGGTCACCATATTGAATTGTTGAGAATGTTTGATAATCTGGGTCAATTCACTGAAGGTAGTATAGGTTGACAAGTTTGGGCAGAAACAAACTATGATGCCCATATTCGGCATAGATATGGGAGGGACACACAATGGACATGGCAGGGATATTGATTTTACATATAGAAAGTGAAGTATCGGATACGATGCAACATAATATATTGCCCATTTTGAAGTATCCATGCATCATGGGAAACAAATAATTGGACACATGGTATAACAACCCTTACAATGGGCCTGTCGCAGTCCAAAAATCAGATGAATAAGATAACCCTAGCAGCTTGGTCAGTGGAATTCTCACCAATCTTCTCTCCTACATCCATTCGCAGGCCACTTGATTCTCCTTGGACATCCAAGGCATTACTAATCAGAGATCTTCCATAAAAGCAAAACATCTCCTAATAAAAATTAAGTAACATATTTACAAATGCAAGAAATAAGAATCTTCATCTAATCAAATATCTTAAGAGACCAGCAAAACCCAATCTGCCTAGTGCATAGGACTAATTATCAATACAACTTAGTCCTACATCCTTATCATCGAATCAATGCAATTCTATCTATTGCTATTCGACAAGGCCATGTTAAATAGGAAGAATCAGCTCACCCTCTCGACCACGGATTCGGTGGAGCGCGCAATCCGGCCGACGGAGCCAGGACCCGAATCTGCCAGCGCATAGTTGAAGGCAGCATCAGAAGGCGGGGCGCGATCTGGGTAGGGTTTGGATGGAGAAGGGATTTGATGGGACGAGGAGGCGGCCTCGACGGTGTGCTTGGAAGAGGGGTTGGGGGAAGAGCTGAGAGAAGAGACTGTGAGAAAAGGAGCAGTTTGGTTTCGAAGCGGAGGGCGGTGAAGGAGAACACAGGAGGTGATGAGAGAAGAAGGAACAGAGAAAGCTGAAAGAGCCATTGAAAGGAAGAAGAAAAAGGAGGTTTAGGGCTTTTGGAGAGAGAGAGAGAGAGAGATATGAGGGCTGGTTTGTGCATTTTGTCTGTGAGTGTGGAAAGAGGTTCTCTGGATCCCACATTTCAACATCACTGGGAAGTGAGAAGGGTGAGGTGAGGGATAGCGGGAAAGTAACGGCTTTTCAAAGCAGCCTACCAGCCTCACGTGATACATAACGGACGTGTTAACGTGTGCTCACTTCAGTCACTTGTCCGAACTTGGGAGGGAAACGGGTATCCGAGATACGAGACGGGCTTGTTTCGTTGTGGACTTGTGGTGGCGCAGCTTTCATTCACCCTTCTAATCTTTATCTTCATCTGTTCTGCCTGCATAAACTCTTTCTCATGTTTTTTATTTAAATCTCCAATCACGACTCTATCGCTGTACAAATAATACCCTGCCACAGAAAGCATAATAACCCCTAAAAAGGCAAAGAGGATTTTATGGGAAGAATCTCGGAATTTGGCCATTTCTCGTAAAGGATTTCCACAGATTGTGCAGCACAAATACGGTATTTCTGCCTTTTTTTTAATTTCTTTGTACTTTTTTTCTAAGCAACAACGTGTCAAGAAAAGTTTGGTCGCTCCTAACGTCTTCTTCTTCCTCATCTTCTTCTTATTTCTCTGTATCCAATACGGATTTTTCACTGTTCATATTTGGTGGAAAAGTTGCGAATACAAGTTTTTCGCTGCTCATGTGAGTGGAAAAACTGAGAATACAAGTTTTTCGATGCGAATGTGAGTGGAAAGGTTTACCCAGCTCCCCATTCTTCCATGTTTTGTCATCCTTTTTTTTTTTTTGACATTCGGCGAGAGGTTCCTCAAAGTATGACTTTGTTGCAAACACCAGTCCACAAAAAAAAAAAAAAAAAAAAAAAAAGTCATGCAGTCAAAGGTCCTCTAACACATTCTCATACCAGATATGTCTAATTTACCCTTTCTTTAAATCATATCCCATGATTGGTGGGATATTCCATTAACAATAGTCAACTATCATTTAATGGGTCACGATTAATGGAACCTCATTAATGAGATTTTCAAATAAATTTTAAAAATACACAAATAAATTTCAAAATAACACAAATAAATTTCAGAAAACACAAATAATTTTCAAAAGAACGCAAATAAATTTAAAAAGACATGCATAAATTTCAAAAAATATAAATAAATTTCAAAAGATGAAAATCAATTTCAAAAAATCTAAAATAAATTTCAAAAGATAGAAATAAATTTCAAAAAAATATAAATAAATTTCAAAAGACGTAAAAAAAAAATTAAAAATGCAAATACATTTGCCAAAACTAAGATAACCCAATTTTTCAAATTAGCGAACAATGTGGCAAAAAACTCAAGTCTTTTTGTCAAAATACTCAATTAAATTTATTTCAAGAAATACAAATAAATTTTAAAAGACACAAATAAAATTCAAAAACATAAATAGATCCAAGAAAATACAACTAAATTTGCCAAAAACACAGAAAGATTCATTCAAAAACTCAATTAATTTTTTTAAAACTTGAGATAAATTTGTCAAAAACTCACCTATATTTTTCAAAAACTCATATAGATTTGTTTATACCTCAAATAGATTTGTTCCAAGACTCAGATAAATAGCCAAAAACTCGGATAGATTTGTCCAGAACTCAGATTAATTTGTCTAGAACTTAGATAAATTTGTTTCAGAAGTTAGATAAATAGTCAAAAACTCAAATAAATTTGCCCAGAACTCAGATAAATTTGTCCAAAACTCAAGTAAATTTGTTCCAAAAGTCAGATAAATAGCCAAATAACTCAGATAGATTTGTCCAAAACTCAAATAAATTTGACAAAAAATACAAAACTTAGATAAATTTGACTTTGACTGGAATGGGGATGGACTTCTGGAACGGATCAGGTCAAACATGACCTGGAACCAACCCGAAAATGCTGCAAAGCCCAGGCCCACTTTCTTCTTCTTCTTCGTTCTGGAATCAGAAACACAAAAGTCATCTTCCGTTCGCCTTCTTCCTCGATTCCGGCGATGGCATGGCGCAGCATCCGTTGGCAATCCCCCTTCTCCGACAACACGCAGGAACAACGGTGGCTCAGGAAATCCAGCGATGGCGCAGAAGATCGTCATCTTCTTTGTTTCGTATTCTGCAAGTCTGCAACAGAACCTGGGCAAGGTTGCAAGGGTCTTATTCTTCCTCTCCGGCAACGGTGTGTGGGCTAAGGAAGCAGCAGCGTTTGACGATGCTACTTCTCTGAAAAACCCCAATCTTGTTCTCTGAAAAAGGATAATAGAGATCGATCTCAACTGTTGAGATACAATCTATCAATATCCATGTCCGGATTGAAAAAGAAGAAGAGGGAGAATGGAAGATTTAAAATTTCAAATTTTAAATTTTTATGCCCAATCAGTTAAAATGGCAAATCAGTCGTGAAAATATATGAGGTGACGTGTCTAAGGACCTCTCACCGAAATATGTCCAAGCTGCATGGACTACAGGTATTAAAGGAAAAGTTGATGGACTAGAGGCCTTACAAGTCCTATATGAGGGACCTTTCGCTAATTATCTCTTCTTTTTTTTTTTAGTCTCTTTAACTTTTCAACATAAATGGAGAAAGAAAGAAATAGTATGTTGGTCAGTAATAATGTTTTTATAAAACCTATGATACTATTTTTCCAAGATGATTGGGAGAAAATTGAGTGGATGAGGTAGATAAATAGGTGGGAAAAAAGGAAGAGGAAGAGGAAACGAAGAGAGTCGCGTGTTTTAAGAAAATTGTGTAGAACGACCATAGCGTTGCTCCTATCAGACATAAGTGACACTAGCGTCGCTTCCCTCGTCATTAAAAATAAATGAAGAGGTCCTTACACACCCCATTTGTGCTACACAATATACAGTAACCCTTCGCGATGAATGACCATATTTGAGAACTTTTTCCATAAAATCCTCAAAAGCAAAACCTAGCGTATCCGTGAGCTATCACATTATACTACTAGAGATATAAGAAAATATTATAGAGTCTAAACTATTTGAAAGATTCCTGCAAAATAGGATTAATGGACCAAATCAAGCACATCCAACATTATTGGGGCTTTGGAGAAAACTCTATCCTTCAAGCTTTTTATTTTAAAAAATAATTGCTCTCACGTCTGATTCTTCAAAGGAAGAAACTTTTGGGCCTTCCATTGATCTTGCATGCACAAACGTGCCATTAAACTAAATAGCAAAATCAAAAGCGGATTTTCCATAAAAAGTTCTAAAGGCAGCATAAGTACAAACCAATGTCATACCCTGGTCGAGTTTAAAACCAAAGGCTAGGTTTAATGCATTTCTAGATTGGTCATTAGCTTCCACAAATGTTATTGCCACATCAAAGACACTTTTAGCAACATTTAGTGTTTTGATGGGGTTACTTATATGACCTTTGAAATTAAAATCATTCATAGCGTTTCAAATGGCCCACCACAATGCCAAAACCCATGCTCTAGAATCTTGATAGTCTACATTTAAGAAATTCATCAACCAATCCAACATTTTAGAAGAGTAAATGGAATGGGATAGTAAACCCAAATGCAATCCAAACCATCATGCTCTAACATGATTGCAATGAAATAATGCATGTATTGTGGACTCCTCATGAGTTTCACATATAGGACAAAGAGCATCATTACTGAGATATTTATTAAACAATAATTCGCATACCTAAATTGCATTCTTAAGGTATTTCCATCCAAACAAAAGGACTCTTTATGGGAGGACATTGCGCCAAAAAGACTTTCACTTAAAACAGTGCGCATAATCAACATGGCCAGCTTTGTTAAGAACCATATAAACAGATTTAGTTGAAAGTTCACCATTTTTTGTAAAAGTTCAAACTCCACACTATCCTCCTTGCCTTGGTTAGGGATATAAATTTTTAGGATACTTGCTACATCCCTAACATTGTTAAAGGTCTTTTTTTTTAGTGCTTCATTCCTTTCTTTATTTTGATCCCAAAGGCCCTTGATGAAAGAGTTCAAATTTAGACTTTCCGAAAAGGGTCTCCGAAGCCCCTCTTTATAAGGAATCTAGTTACATTTCCAGATGGAAATACAATCTTCATTCCCTATAATTCAACCTACCTCTTCTTTGATGAAAATAGTTAGGACATCAGTGAAACCTTTTTCAGAACCATGAATTGCCTTTCCTAAAATGAGCCTCCCATAAGATTTTAGTTGGGCAATACATCGCTTTAAGGATCTTAGAGCAAAGAAGTTCATTATTGAACAAGCATCTCCAACATGTCTTGGCTAATAGAGCTTGATTGTTTTTCCTACTATCGTGAATCCTTAGGCCAACCTCCTTGACTAATTTGCATATTTCACTCCACTTAATGGTGAGCTTCTTTTTACCTTCTAAATCATCCTACCAAAATTTTCTAAACATTTTATCAATTTCTCCAATCAATTTTGAAGGGAGTTGGAGGACTAACATATTATAAATAGGAATCAATGAGGCCACAAATTTTATTAATGTGTTTCACTAGCCTATGAGTTGGATTTTACTAGTGAATCTACTTACAAGCATGTTTGGCATCATTTTGGGAATGTCTTGCTTTGGTAACAAATGAAGAAAAACATATTTGACGGGCATTTTCTCTTTTTGTGCATTTATAAAATCTCTCAATGTCTATCTCTCTAAATCTTCTCTTACAAAATGCCCGTCATATATCTTTTTAATCATTTGTCCTCATAGTGAAACAATCATTTATCCTCATAGTGAAACATTCTCAAAATGATGCCAAACAGCTTGAAACAATCTCAAAATGATGCCAAATGGCTTTCATCTTTACCGACATTTACAAAAAAGAGGAGGAGAAAGACATTGTCCTAAAGAGTGAAGGAAACACTCTTTTCTCTTGAAAACAAAATTTTTTATTAATAAAACCTGACATTTGATATTTTAAGTAATTGGTTTTTTATTCATAAAATGTTTTTCAATCCAACTATTTAGGTTTTTCGGCCCCTATCAAAGAAAACAAGTGAAGAAAATCATTGTAGTGTAAATTTGAATTGCTGAAAATTTTCTCCACCTTCATTTCTCTTCATTTTTATCTCATATATATATCAAACATGGTCCATGTATAAGAGAATGGCTCAATAAATTTGTTGATGTCAAAGGAGTCCTTTCCGTCCACACATTGATGGATCAGTAGCTTTGGAGGCATGAAGGATCAATCATGGAGGGTTGTTACCTGAGGGTTGTTACCTCTTGGTGAGGTATGAAGGATATGAGGTACCTAGCCAGGTAGACGGGACATTGACTTTACTAGGATTTGAATTACCGGAGTGATAGCTGGATAGTGCGTATTCATTTTTCATATTCCCTATATTTAATTTTCATTAAAGGAAAATTTACTTATAGTATTTTTTGGATATTACCCTTTGATTCTTCATTATTAATTTTTTATAGAAATGCAAAGTCATTTAATTTATTTGAATTGAAACCTATTTGAGTGATTCACTTGTAAAATGAATTAAAGTGACGTAGGGTAACTTTGAGAGACAAGAAAAAAAAGAAGAAGATTATTTCAAAAAGTACCAAGGTTAAAAAGTCATATTTTATTTTAAAAGAAGAAAAAATTGTCAAAAAGTTATTCGCTTATTCTACTAAATGACAAGAAACCCTCACTTTTTTACCCATTTTTTTAAAAAGCATCTTCTCATCTCATAAGGTGACAAAAAGTCAAGAAGATAAATTTTGAAATTTGAACTTTTTAATTTGATCCCTCCTCATTTCATGTCTCTTAATCTTAATCTGAATTTTTACTTGAATTCACTTTACAAGTGAATTGCCCAAACAAGAAACACCAGCCTAATACATTTCCAATTAGTAGATGGTTCGATATAGGAAAAAAATGAAAAAAAAAAAGTTTCTTTCCATTAAGTAACCCTAATTAAGGAGGTTTTCTTTATAAAGAAAAGATAAATGACTCTTCTCTCCCTACAAATTTATAGATGCATGTCCTTGATCAAGTAGGTTTTCTTGTTAAGTAAATCAACCTCAAATGCACCTAATATAACTATCCAATTATACCAATCATCTCATTAATGGCACACTACCCATCAGGGGCGGATCGTCGCGGGGGGGGGGGGGGGGGGCGCTGCAGCCCACCCAAGATTTCAGCCCAAAAAAATAAAAAAATAGATTTTCAATTTTGGGGTGGTTACAGAAGAGGGTCAACAACACCAAGAACTGGAGGAAGATTAAGAGCTATTTGGCAGATACCAACATTTGTAAGAAACTTGGGGAGTCTCAAGATACAACGACTGTGTTTTATCAGAGAAATTTGTCTCCTATTCAGGTTCATTGCCTCCCAAATCTTCCATTCTTCTTCCCTTTTTCACGTGGTTGATGACTGAAACGTGCTTTTTATTGGGTTTTTTAATATGGGTGTTTCTTTTCTTTCTTTTTTCCCTTCCCTTTTTCATGTGTTTGATGATTGAAACATGGTTCCCCCCCCCCCCCCCCCCCCCTTCTTGTGGGTTTTCTCCTCCTTATCATTCTTTCTTTGGATGATGACTGAAACATGGGTTTTATTGGGTTTTTTCTGATGGGTTTTCTGACTCCTCCTCATGATTTTATCTTTGGATGATGCCTGAAACATTTATGTTTCTTGTAAAGTTTGACAACATTTCAATAAAAGTTTTATCTTAGCCCAAATTTTTTTTTTAGTGTAATTTAAGTGCAGCCCCCAGATTAAAAGTCTTGGATCCGCCCCTCTTACCCATCACGTTTCATTCCCCTCCTAAGGTTAACCATATTTACATTCATTACGTATTAAAACTAAGAATCACCAAGTGAACAGTCGGGTACCAAAACGTCCCACCGCCGGATGTCCGAACCACTGATATAACTGGTCAAACCTTCGATATGCAATTCAAGCAGTTTAAAAGCGCGTTTTGGTAGGCCGACCATCGATAACAAAAGCCTTAATTGGAGACTCAGCAACAAATAACTTTTCGAGGACCCAAGGATTGCCCCTAGGCTGATATATGAGGCTAGTTTACCATTCTCCCTAATTCATTAAAAAAAAAGAAAAAAGAAAAAGCAAAATAAAAAAATGGGGATTTGACCGAAAAAATCCCATTAGACTTAGTGTCGAGCAAAAAGGCCTTAAAATATATGAAATGACTATAGTAGTCCCGGGAGCCCTTTTCAATTCTTTTTTTTTTTTTTTTTGCCGAGCGGTGATATCCCCGCTCACCTGTATATACAAGCAGGGATATCTCCGCTCGTTCTTTCTTCTTTTTCGTAATTAAGCGGCGATATCCCCGTTCACTCGTTTACTCTTCTTCTTCCTCTTCCTTCTCCTCCTCCTTCCTCCAACTCCTTCTACCACTTATATCCAACTTTGATGGCAACACTCTCGCCGGATCTGAGGTGATTGCCATAGTAGACCTGCGGCAAGGAATCGCCCAGCTCTCTCCAAAACCATGGACCCCTCCAACTTGGAATGAACTGTGCTTGACACTGCTGGAATTAATTGAGAATTGCTGACTTATGAGATGGAGAGAAGACAGAAGCAGCAACCTGGTCTGAGAAACATGGGGATGAAGAAATCTCAACGGGCATGCAAGGCCCAGGGTGCCCATCTGGTCTCATCAGTGACAATTTGGTAATGTCAAGCGCTTCAAATAGCAACCCAATCTGCTCTCCATTTTTCTTTGCCGCTTCCACCTCTTCAATTTCTACACTTCTCATTTCGGCATCCATTGCTTCCATAGCTTTCTCCCCATCTTTGAAGGGCTGCTTCTTAGGACAGGCCCCAGCCTTGTCCCAATCACCTTCAAAATGATGAGGTGAAAATGTAGTCACAATGATCTGCCTTCTCTTACCATCATGTATATCACTAATGGCCTTCATAGCTGTCCTTAAAGACTTCCCAAATACTTGGTAGAATCCAATTTCAGTATGGTTCAGGGTGGGGCAAGAGTGGCACCCCAGTACTAAATCATTCTCGAAATAAAGAGCAGGATGGAGGAAGCAATGGCCTATTGAGAGCACTATCACATCCATCTGACCAATCTCCATCGCCCATCCCCATGTTTCTCAGACCAGGTTGCTGCTTCTGTCTTCTCTCCATCTCATAAGTCAGCAATTCTCAATCAATTCCAGTAGTGTCAAGCACAGTTCATTCCAAGTTGGAGGGGTCCATGGTTTTGGAGAGAGCTGGGCGATTCCTTGCAGCAGGTCTACTATGGCAACCACCTCAGATCCGGCGAGAGCGTTGCCATCAAAGTTGGATATAAGGGGTAGAAGGAGTTGGAGGAAGGAGGAGGAGAAGGCAGAGGAAGAAAAAGAGTAAACGAGTGAGCGGGGATATCGCCGCTTAATTGCGAAAAAGAAGAAAGAACGAGCGGGTATATCCCCGCTTGTATATACAGGTGAGCGGGAATATCGCCGCTCGACAAAAAAAAAAAAAAAAAAAAGAATCGAAAAGGGCTCCCGGGACTACTATAGTCATTTCATATATTTTAAGGTATTTTCGCTCTAGACTAAGTCTAATGGGATTTTTCCGGTCAAATCCCATAAAAAAAAATAAAAAAATAACCCCAATAAATTGCAAAACATAAAAAAGTCTCCATATATGGTAGAGCTGAGAGCTACCAACTGTGACGCAGCACAGACGGCCTCAGATATCTTCGTTTTGAGGCCAAGGTGAAATCCAACACCAACATCAAAAACCCCGAAGAAACCAAAATCCCAATCGCCAGCTGAGCTGATATAAAGCTCCCAACTTTCCATCTCTTTCTTTTCAAACGAGGAGGAGGAGGAAGAAAAAGATGATGATGATGAAGTTGTCTCCTCACACCATCTTTCAATCCTCTCAAATCACTCCCTCCCTCTTCCCTCCCTTCCAAAACCCTAATCCAAAGCCTCTTCCTCGAAAGTTCTCGAAGATCCAAACGATCAAGGCCTCTTCTGGTCTTGTCGAAGCAGATCCAAGAGATGCCCTAGAACGATGCTTCCAAACGTCTCCCGACTCGGTTTCGCCGCCGCCATCACTGCCGGTTTTTGCTTCGATTTCGCCCGTTATGAAAGGAGGCAAGTTCGGGGCTTTAGGAGCCGTCACGCTCGAGAAATCGAAGCTCGATCTCACGCAGAAGATGTCCAAGATGAGCCCTGAGGTTGGGTTTTTGATTCATCGATTTGATTTGATTTTTTTTTTTTTTTTTTTTTTTTGTGGGGGTGGGGGGTGGCGGGGGGCGGTTGGGGATTTCTAGGGTTTTGTTTGGGTTGATTGTTTGGAAATGTGCGTATTAGGTTGATATGCTGCTTAGAGCTTGTTTGTTTGCATGATTTGTATATGTAGGAGTTCATCGCGAAATGGGACAATGACTTTCCTAGGATTTGATTTACTGGGGTGGATGGGTATTTATTTTCCGTTTCCCCTTAACTAGTTTCCATTAGAGGGAAGATTATTTGATGGCCATTTATGAATCTTCGCCTTCATTCCTTTCATTTTAGCCAATTTTAGCAACACGTTGCTTAGAATTCATTAGGATTTCAATTTCGCTCGAACATCGTACCTTGCATTTGTTTTTTGTTTTTTTTTTTTTTTTTTTTCTTGTTGGTGATTTTGTTATTTATTAAATTTGAAGTATAAAGGAAGATTTGGATTGCTGTTGGTTTAGTTATAAGATCTTGCTTGATAGTTTGTCATGGTTAAGTGCCATGGTTTGGATGAGGATTCCCCATTTTGCTCCTTTTCAGCATGTACGTTGGTCCCAAGCCTCAGTGAAGAGAATTGGCATCAGATAGTCAGTGGGCCGAGTGGCACTGAGGACTACCCCACATGGTTAGGAAAAAGTTCTATCGAATGAGAATGATTTTGTTTGACCATGCTAACTTCGAGCATCATTTGCAAAAAAGTAAGAATTCATGCCCCCCAATGGATTGCATTTCTCTAAACTTAGCACTTGCACAAATGGAAATTAGAAACTCGATGGAAGATCCATTCCTTTGGAATAGCGGCCTAGGAAACCATGACCATTTGTTAGAGCCCCCTGGGATCGATCAAACATGACCGGGTTTTCCTTCAGTTGGGCTCTAGCACGCTTATTTTTTTCGAGTTCGAGTGAGACAGCTAGGTCTTGGTTAAAAGAAGGCCTTTCAATGTGGACAGAACATCGATATACTCTGCTAGGTGGGATAACACACCGGAAAGCCAAAAAGTCTTTGTATATTTCCATTTAGACAAGTGTCGATCCATGTTTCACCAAATGTACCAAGTAGCAGTTTGCCATTGTTATTTTGTGGTCATCCAAAATTTTATCTTTGCCAAAGTACTTGTCATTTTTTATTCTGAACCCATCTTCACTAGGTGCTAGTTTAGTTTATTCTACCTCATTTTATATTTGATACGATATAGTGTTACTTTCTTATTCTAGTATTCACGTCAACTAATAGCAAGTTGGTAATGTCACAGATTTCTCTCTCTCCCATGTTTATGCTTCTCTCTCTTGTTATGTTGATGCAAATTTATTACAGAGAGAGTTCCATAGAGCATCACTAGTCACCTTCAATCTATTGATGGAACTATAAGTTAACTTCCTTTTATGTTCATTCTCACATATATGTTACAATTTTTTTATGTTGTTATGCATTTTATAATAGCCGAGAAGCCCCGTGCCCAGTCCGGGCCCTACTAAAATAAATAATTACATTTTAAAATGGAAGCCCTTTAAATGAATTCTAAAAAAACTAATAACAACAAAGCAAATTGTAAAGCCCAATAAACTCCATATGTCCAACTGTATTCCGGAACAAAAGAGAAACTCAAATAAATTTTAAAGAATATCAACATCACTGGAAAACAAAAAGTAAATAGAAAATGGTGATCTAAAAAACAAATGAAAAAACCACTCAGCCATTAAATTGGTGATCTAAAGAACAAGCTCCAACATAAAAAAATGAAGCTCACATAAATCTCTATGATTTTTAGCAATGTTAAAAAACAAAAGTTGATAAAACTGGACCCCCACAATAAATACATAAAGAAAAAGTGGATCGCTAATTCTAGATTCAAGTGGGTCCAATCAAAATCAAGTGGGCCGCACTATGGGGTCCACTCAACCCATAAGCCGGCTTTTAAAATTATTTTCCCAGTTTCTTCCATCCTATCCTTTTTCTTTTTCCCTTTTTTTAAAAATTTTTTTGGGCTAAACATCATTTTCCTATTTTGAGCATGCACAAATGGAAGGGAGGACTAATGATCAGTTCAACATGTATATGATTATGAAAGGAACTGGAAAAAAAAAAGGTTAAATACCTCCGACTCTGAGCCATTCTTCTGAAAATCAAAATTGTATCCTGAATCGTTTAGGATGCATTTGTGCAACAGCGTTGCCGCGAAATTACGGTGGAAAATTCCTGCGCCTTCATCAATGGATTGTTTGGTGTAAGATGAAAGCTGCCGACTTCTACGTTTTTGCCCCATTTTCTGTGCTTAGAGAGGAAATTAAAACTCTAGCTTATAGGTCCACAGATCATGCACAAGGGCACCCTTAAGGGGATGAATTGGATCATATCGTGAATTGTATCGCAAATTGTAGGATTTTTTATTTTCTAATAAAAATGAAAGAAAAGGCAGTTATCCATACTAGCATAATTATAGTGACAAGTAAGACTAGGATTCAATGATACGAAGAAATCCATGACATTTTACTAAATAATGTGTGAATAGTTAATATGTTTAAGATATCAATATTAAAAAGAACAAAAAAAATAAAAACAAAGAAAGATTAAAAAATAAATGCAGTATAAAATACAATTGAATGCTCTAGTCAAATGTCCATTCCTTATTAATCTCTGTAACTTTTCCAAAATCACAAAAGTTCTTTTGAGGCTTTGCTAGTGACTGTATAACCTTTTGAGGCTTTACGATTCAATACTTGTTTTGAGGCTTTGCTAGTCACTATATAACCTTTTGAAAATATAAATGCTAAAGAACGGCCTCGTACCCTAGTGGTAAGAGGCGCCGGTTCTTACCTACCTATACTGGGTTCGAACCCGGGTAGGCATCTTTCCTCACCCGAGGCTGTGATACCTCCCCAGAGGTCTACTGCCCTCACCAGAGGGCCCCCCACCTCACCCGAGGTTTACTCCCCTCACTCGAGTGCCCCTTCTACACTAAGCTGGGACACCAAAAGAAAAGAAAATATAAATGCTAACAAAAAAGAATGAGAGAATTAGAAAATTAGAAAAATACTATTATTAACCTCCTAGCTTTGACTATTCCTGCGCAAACAAATCACTTGAATCGTAAGATTCAATACAACAAGTATCGAATCGTAAGATTCACACTTGAATCCTAAGATTCCCTAGTAAATGGGATTCGTTATATAGATACAAATCTTTTTCCTTAGGATTCAATACGAATCGTAGGATTGGACAACAATGCTCCGAGCCATTACATCCTTGTCACTTTACAATATCTAGGTCACCGATGGATTATGTTATGGACTTAACCAATATGCTAAAAGCCCTAGGACTGATGGAACGTGTCAAATTAAGTCTTATAACCATTTAGGATCGTAACATAATTGATACGTACCCTTTTACACAATGAAATAAAAATAAAATACAAAATAAGGATGGGAAAGAAATAGTCCACTTCGAGGGGGACACAGACCTCCTAATGTTTAATTCGAGGAAAACCTGCCTCCATTAATTATAATTAATTCATTCATTCCTTCATTCTCCTTAAATCAACACCTTACATACATACTAAGCACACTTTAAAGTTAACTCCCACTAAAATAGGAACTAACCAACAAAATAGCAAAATAACAACCATTAAAAGAGGAAAAGACTACTAATGGTTATTGACTTGTTCCCAAGTCCCCGCTACTGACTACTTCCTTTATAATAGCAACAACCGAATCACATCTTATTGGGTTTGAACTTCTTTGGGCCAGGGGCATTTGTGGGCCATAGTACTGATACGTATCAGATTAGGGGTATCAAAGAAGACTGAAAAAAGTCCATTGATCTATATATAGAGTAGACAATAGATGCCAATTTTCATGTGTTCCAGTAATCAAAAGAAAATTAACTTAATAACCCATTCCACAATACTACATGCAAAATACTGGAAAAGAAACTTAATCGGAAAGAGTCTCTACTTACTGAACATGCCTTAGACTAAAATGAATGCAATCTAAAACACCCAAAACTAAAAAAAGAAGTGTGTGTGTGTGTGTGTGAGAGAGAGAGAGAGAGAGAGAGAGAGAGAGAGAGAGAGAGAGAGAGAGAGAGAGAGAGAGAGAGAGAGAGAGAGAGAGAGCTATGCTTTTGTCAAGGTGGATGGTAGTTGCTAGGGCCTAGAGTCCGGGTCGTTAGGCAGCCTTACATTGAATAGCTATGTTTTTTGTCAAGGTGGATGGTAGTTGCTAGGGCCTAGAGTCTGGGTCGTTTGGCAGCCTTACATTGAATAATTAATTTGAATAGGCCTACCAGAACTTACCAACTGAGTAAAGATATCGATATCATATTTCCGATTTTTTCGGGAGGGTTCATAGCACTGATAACTGTTGCGACTCCATAATTATTTAGAATTCAACAATTTAAGAGGATGCAAAGATAATAGTTCATCTGGAATTGCGTGCCTAATAGGAAACCATAAATCTTTGGTAGAGTACGAAAGATTTCAGGGGAGAGTTTAAAACGTATCACAATGCAATGACATATTTAATAAGGCCTTTTTGAAAAAAAAGAAAAAGGATGGGCTTTTATTATAGCAAATGACATAGGGAATATAGCGGAAAGAGAGAGCACAAGAGTCTACATTGCGTGAATCCCTCATTTTGCATAAATAGCGTGAGAGATTATATCACTAAACCAGCCCCACTTTAATAGATAGGTTTAATCTCACTAACTCGCTAATTAATATACTAGCACAATAACCCATGCTAAGCACTGGCATGCCTACCAATAATGTTTGTACAAAAAAATAGAAAAAATATAAATAAGGATTATTTAAAATTAAATTTCCATATATTAAAAGACTAAAAAAATATGTAATTAAACTATAAGTAAATGATAACTAAAACACAATTAATAAATTGTCATATATTATAACACAATTAGTAAATGACTGCTCAAACAATGTAGAAGCATGAAAAAGAAAAGAAAAGAAAAGTAACTACAATATTAATAGGGGTCAATATTCTAAAAAGATAATTAGTTTTATGAATATATCGTAAATAAAGTCTAATTGGCATCAATATTAAACAAAAGTTATAAGACCCCATGTGGCTAGTGTCCTCACTCCACCTAACTACTTTTGACATTGTTTTAAATTTTAATAAAATTTTTTTTTGTAAAAATGTTGTGTGGTGTAGTGGTTAGATTAGGTACTTTGAAAGGCAGGAGGTCATAAGTTCAAATCTCACATTTTAGACCAAGGCTCGAAGAAGCACGGACACGACACGACACGGACACGCCGGCACGACATTTCTTAAAAAAGTAGGACACGGACACGTCGAGGACACGTTAATATTTAATGATAATAATAATAATAAAAAATCTAATCATATCTAATCATATACATGGACTCGGACACGCCGACATAGCATATCTTCTTTTTCTTCTTCTTTCGTTAGGACTGGATGGACGAATGGTGTTTTTTCTCTTTCGTTTAGGGCTGGACGGACGAATGAGGCTTTTTTTCTCTTTCGTTTAGGGCTGGACGGACGAATGAGGCTTTTTTTCTCTTTCGTTTAGGGCTGGACGGACGAATGAGGCTTTTTTTCTCTTTCGTTTAGGGCTGGAGTTGGATGGATGAATTAAAAGAGCCCCCTTTTCCTCTTAAGTTGTGACTTTTTACAAACAGCCCCGTTTTCTTTTCTTTTTTTACTCTGATTTAATTTTTTTTTTCCAATTAAAAGAGGCCAGCGTGTCCCCAATGTGTCTTAGCGTGTCCCCAACGTGTCCCAAGCGTGTCCCCAACGTGTCCGGAATATAAAATATAAAACAATAAATAGGATACTCTTTTTAGCGTGTCCGTGTCGGACACGGACACGACGGCCCCGGAGAGGTGTCTGTGTTTCCTAGCCAAGGCTCCACATAAAAGTCAAATTTAAGGAATCTGGTCAGAATTTAATAAAGAACGCTCGGCTTTAATACATTATAATAGATTTATGCCCGGGCTCATTAATAGATAATTTTATTCCACTTTTAAGAAATGGAAATATACTCCTAGATTTAATGTAGATATAATTATGCCCGATTATGGCTTTCTTCTCATCTTAAATAATTATTAGCGAATTCCTAAAATTAAGGATTTGCTAAGAAGCATTAAAAATCATCTGAAGAGAGATTCACATATGAAGTTGTAACAAATATATATATATATATATATATATTTGTCACAATCATAGTTCCTGCATCTAGAAGGCTACTTTCCTAAAAACATATTGACTGTATAATTGGTCCGAAGTTATATATTTTTATTATGGATTTTATCTTACTGTAGCTTGTAGGCATATTCTATTTATACTTTTTACATTTGCTATAATATGTTTTTAAGACAGCTGTTAGAACTTAGAAGTAAAGTGATGTTGTCTAGGTGATGAGGTCTGTTAACACACCATTCAAAAAAAAAAGAGGCCTGTTAACACTTATTCATCATCATTGTCTTCAAATTCTTATCCCATCCATGTGGGTTTGCTTTAATTAATGCTTTCAACCAATCCCTGTACCAATTATTTGCATGGCTTACATGGATGCTTGTGTTTTTTTTTTCTTACTTTGGCATCATGAAACTGTGCTGCATTCCCCGAGTTTCAGGGCCCTGTGATTTCAACTTGAGTAATTGGACTTCACTACTGGAAATAAGTTGCCTCAGCTGGTGTCCCTGTAGTTTACTTAAGAGTGCATGGGCTAAGCTTTATGTTTTATATTGAAATATTGCAGTTAGCAACTGGTGGAGGTGGTGGAGATATCGGAAAAAAGAATTTTCATGGTGGTGGTGATGGGGGCGATGATGGCGGCGATGATGATAACTACTTTGATGATTTTGATGATGGAGATGAAGGTGAAGAAGGTGGATTATTTCGGAGGCGGCTTGTTCTTCAAGAGGTTAGCCTTTTCATCTGGCTTTGATTCAATAAAAATGCAGTGTGTTTATGAGAGTCAAGCATTGCCCACATTGTATTGAATGTGTGTCATGGTGTGTGAACTTGTTGCCAGCTTTTCGATCGAAAATTTGTAGATGCAGTCTTGCAAGAATGGTACAAAACTATGATGGATTTACCTGCTGGTCTCCTGCAAGCTTATGAAATGGTGAGGCCCTCTCTAATTTTTTTCAAGTAAGAAGCATGAATGAATAAAAATTTGACTGTAATTTTGGACGTATAGGGTTTGGTGAGCTCAGCTCAAATGGTAAGATTCATTTCAATCAATGCAAGACCAACGACTTCTAGGTTAATTTCTCGAGCTCTTCCTCAAACATTATCTAGGGCTTTCATTGGCAGGTAAACATATTGTAAACCCTCATTTTTTTTTATGTCTAGTAAACCTTCTCCAAATCATTTTATATAGTATTCATATCTTCATACTCGAATCAATGTTACATGAGTGCAATATACATTATCTTCATCAACAAAGCCTTATGCCATTGATCTGGGGTTGGCTTCACCCAAATTTGTGGATTTGTCAAACTGTTGGGAGAGCGGTCACGTGTGTACAGAACTGATTTGCAAGTGTGAGGATTACATGTGTCAAATTGCCAAAAACTAGGTTCAGTTTGGCATCTCTATTTTCTCCCTCTTATTGTCTAAAAGCTGGTTCAATCAGATTTTAGCGTGTTTGTTAGTTACATTCACTGTGTCCTTCCAAATGAACTTAAGACATGATTTGTCTTTTTCAAGAAGTAAGCAAAAGGGGAACAATCCAATCAGACAAAATTGTCTGAATCGGAAAGACCCTTATATGACAAGTGAAACATGACGTTACTTTTGGTAGGATGTATTTTTCATTTTTTTCTTTAACTTTCGGGCCCCTAAAGCAAGATCCACACACCATTGACTAGACTCAGAGGGTAAAAAACAGCCACACATCCAAATTGCAACCGTTGGATGATCTTATGCTTCTAGATATTAAAAAAAAAAAAAAAAAAAAAAAAAACCATACCGTTAGATCCATGTTTTTTACATTTGTGGGCCCCAAACAAAATATCAGAACTGTTAGTCCTCTTTGGATGGATAAACGTGGCTATGAGGTCAATTTCTAGTGCCTAATTCATTGTAGATTTCGAAAAATCAAAGAAAAACTCTGGACCATTGATGCACCATCCATTACTCGACTGGGTGATCCATGTTTTTCATGCAGTCCGCTTTTTCTCATTTTTTTCCAATTGTGGGGCCCTAAACTATCATCTGAACTGTACAAGTTGTTAGGATGACTAAGAACAACCACCATATCAAATATCAACCATTGATCATTCCCCAATCTTGAGATATTTATAAAACAAAATGAACAATTGAAGTTAAATTTTAGACTTTGTGGGCCCCTTTATCAAGATTTGAACCATTGAGCCTCTTAGGAATACTACAAATAGCCATGTGGTCAAGTATTAACCGCTGACTCACTATGTATATCAATAAATTTATAAAAAAAAAAAATATCAACCATTGAATTAAAAGAATCTATTTCAATCTATTTTAAACTGTTACCAAACAGCCTACTTCTACACTATCTATTTCAAATAGGGCCATTTAAAATAGATCTATTTTATACAGATCTGTTTCATATAGATAACAGTTGCCAAACAAGCCCTATTGTTTGGTTGTGCACTTGTTTGGGAAATCAGGTAGACGTCTCAAGAGACTGTCCCGTCACATATTTCAGGAATGTTTAGCTTGGTTTACTTGCTGGATCTTTATTTACTTCTGGGTTTTATGCCCCCTACGACTTTTGCTTCACAGATTTTAATTTGGAAGTGTTCTTTTCTTGAGTTACATCAATGCCACAGGCTCCCTTTTTTTTTAAGTTGTAGGAACTTCGACCCAACAGCCCCTTCATAGCTGCCACACTCACATCCACTCTTTTATAATTGCTTCTGCTACTTACAGTTAAGTTTTTTAGTTTGTATGATGCCATACTGCATTTGTCTGAGTTTTGCTCTTAAAAGGTCAAAATCTCACCTTGGTGAGATAGACTATCCGATCGAAACACTTCTCATGCAAAAGAAAAGATCAAACTGTATTATGATCTATACTCTTGAGTCTCCAGCATATTGGTGACATGAAACACAGAGTGATGGAAACCCTGGGGTTAGGGTTTGCGTGAAAAGTGCTGCACCACGATAAAAGGTCTCCACAGAGACTATCTCATGAGGATGCACCTCAATGTGTAACAATCCCCACTCAATATAATTAAAATTCAATTATCGTGGTGGATTTTATCCTTAAGAGGTGTGTCCTCGTTGAGAGTCTCTACAGAGTCAAAGACCTCATATTGTGCTTTGGCACTTTTCCAAGCAAACCCTAACCTTAGGGCCTGCATCACGGAGATATTTCAACGTTGATCATTCTAAGATGAAGATTATGGACAATGATATAACTGGGGCAGGAGTAGTTGCATCACAAGTACTTGTAGATATCTGATTTAACATTATAAATTGTTAATGATATAAATGGGTGAGAGAGACATTTTGAAATATCTCATTACTTTTATCAACATGATATATGCACATACTTGATTTGTTCTTCCGAGTATTTTCGATTGAGGAGTGTTTACTCTTGTTGATTGTACAGCTCTCAAAGCTCTCACTCACTTTTTTTACTATTTTACGTGAGACTTTTCTTTGGTTTCTTAATAATCTGCAATTGCCGTACAGGATGATCGCAGATCCATCTTTCTTATATAAATTACTGCTAGAACAGGCTGCTACACTTGGTTGTTCTGTTTGGTGGGAGTTGAAGAATCGCAAAGGAAGGTACTAATTGTTGTTGTTGTCACTGCAGTGCTATTATTGTTGTTGTTATGTTGTTATTGTTTCTCATTCAGTGTTTGCATCATTCATGCTGTGTTCCAGGATAAAGCAAGAATGGGATCTGGCACTTATTAATGTGCTGACGGCATTAGCTTGCAATGGTGTTGTTGTTTGGTCACTGGCTCCTTGTCGCTCGTATGGGAACACATTCCGTTTTGACTTGCAAAATACATTGCAGAAGCTTCCCAACAATATCTTTGAGAAAAGCTACCCCCTCCGTGAATTTGATTTGCAGAAAAGAGCTCACTCTTTCTTTTACAAAGGGGCAGAGTTTTGTCTGGTTGGATTAATTGCAGGAGCGGTTCAAGGCGCTTTATCAAAAGTTTCTGCCAGTAAGAAGGATAGGTAAACCGAAACCACTCATTATAGTCACTTCTGCAACTATTTTGTTTGTTGCATTACACCAATATCTGTTATTAATCCATTTCCAAAAAGAAAACTGTTGTTAATCTGCGCATCTGGATGGCATTTTTGAATTACAGGCCATCAGTAACAATCCCAACTGTGACCACCAGTGCTCTTGGCTATGGGGCATTCTTGGGGCTTTTTGCAAACCTTCGCTATCAGGCTTTATGTGGAATTGATAGAGCAATGCTAAACCATTTTGATGTTCTTGGAGTGGCCATATTTTTCAGCACAACATTGAGGTAACTTCAACTAGAATCATTATCTTCTTTTCTTTTCTTTTCTTTGGTACATACACACAGCCACCCTCACAGCACCAAGTCCCTATCCAACAGGCCTAGGGATTGATCTTTAGTTGTATATGTGGATAGGGAGATGCCTCACCATTGGGCTATCGGTGGATTGACAACTAGAGTCATGGTCCATATAAACAGTTGTATTTTTTGCCCTTCTGGCCATTCGGATTCTAATTCTGGTCCTTACTATCTTAGAACCCCCACCCCAGTTGTATTTTTCATGCTTAGCAGTCCTCTTTATCATTGCATGTGACATCAGCCTGCTCCAATTGAATTGTTGACACCTTTTGCTCACATCGCTTTATCCAACTGAAAGAAACAGGCTGGGAAAAAGACTACAAAAATCAAAGATAAACTATTTGAGATATGATATAATTGCAAGTAATATTGCACTGTAAGATGATGCTTGTAAGACATGTTTGTGCAACACTGAGCATTCTTTGGTGGCATGGAAAAAGCCTCACATATTATGTGCTTGCCATTTTTTCACTGTTTGGTGCAATATTTTTCTTAAAAATTTTCAACTGTTTTTCGACTCTGCAGAAATTCATTCATATGGGGGGAATAGCAATCAGTTTTTCTCGGCATTGCCAAACGTGTCCTTAGTGTAGGTTACATTTTGTGCAAGTCAAATGTACATTTCGTTTCTTTCAAACAAAATATCAAATTGAATCTTTCTATAGTAGATGGAGCACCACTCTATGGCAGGCAACCCCGGGTGGTAGGGGATTTTCTGTAATTTTTGACAAAAGAGGACGAGTGATTCAAACACACTCCCCACCTTCCTTTTATTTTAGTATATGAAATGATCTCAACATGAGGCAAAGAATTAAGTGGGTTAAAATGAACACTTAAAACCAGAATAAAAAGGATATCAAAGGCCATCATTGATTCTCTAATCCCTCACTGGATTGAAATTTCTCTCAAAATTGAAGTAAAAGAAACTTAAGTGTTGGAAATTCCATGTATTTTTCCTGCTTCATATGTATGAATATCCTTGGCTTGTAGGGAATTTTGAAAAAACAAATCATGGATTTTTCTTCCATTTTAATGTGCCATATAGAATGTTTTAGCTTGTACTGCAACGGATAATTCGCAGCATATGTGAAAGTCACTGCTATAGCTTTGTTCGAGATAGAGTAGCTAATTACCTGTGTTTTTGTATGGTTTCTTGTTTCTGCTGATTTTAATTCTCAAGTTTCAAGTGATAAACCAATCTTGATGGTGTTTTTGGTGCAATGAAAGGTCTCGATTTGATGTTTATGATAATATACCTTGACAATTTTGTTTCACGGATTATGGTTCTTGACAGTTAATCACTGTATTATTGAACACCTCTTTTATGTTGGCGAATACTATGTGTTAAAGCCAATTTCTGTACTACTAAAAATTGAAATGGTATGGCAAGACCCTTCGAACTGAAAATTTAAAAAGTAGCATCTCGTTTTTATATTATGAAAAGAGTTCTTGCGATATCATTCAGATGGGTTTGCCATATCAATCCTCCCAAGAGGACAGGTTTTTTAATGCAAATTCTTGAGAATTCAAATAATCAACATATACACCTTAATTAATTGAAGGCTTCATTTAGGCTGCATATCTATTTAGTTTGTAACTGGTTTATCTGGGTGCATAGGATTCTGAATGGTCAAGTTGGAGAAGTTTCAAGGCGTGCTTGGCTTGGGGTGGAAGCAGATCCATTGGTCCTGTCTGATAAACTGGCTTACAGTAGACCGACGGAGGCTGCTGACAAACAATCTTCAAGCTGGTTCATATCCAAGAGTGCCATCACCTCAGGTCTCGGGTTCTTAGGTATCAACCAAGGCGATGGGGATCCTGCAGCTGCTCCCAAAGCACGGAGGAAGAGGATTGTTAGAAAGAAGGTGACAACTTCGGCATAAGACTTGGTATAACAGTATTCATTGAAACAATTTTGTAGCCTCAGGGAATTTGAATAGGGTGAAATATAAGCATAAGCATGTGAGCAATTTTACTGGCGATTTCTGTCTCTTATTCATTGTCCGGTAAAGGTGAAAGATATAGAAGGAGAACATTGTTCTTCATCTTTACTAGATTGTGCAGGATTGGAAAAGGTCAATTTTTTACCAAAAAATTTATTAAAGATGGTGACAAATTTGCTACATTTTTTACATAATTAAGTATTAATTGTATTTCAATTTCAATTGCTGCAGCTAGCAACATGCTTTCATGCTTGGTCTGATTTCAGATATTGGATTAGTTTGATCCTCTTCTTTATTATTATTATTATTATTTTTTTTGGTTGAAATATGCATGGTCCCCACGCTTGTTATTTCGATTGAAGAATCCATACTCTCATTTTTCTTTTTGATGTTTTTTTTTTTTTTTGAATAACCCCAAGGTTTCTAGGCTTTGAAATTTGGCCCTTGTGGTTTCAATATTTACTAATACATCCCTGTTTTTTTTTTTTTTTTTTTATTACCTTCCATGTCCCCAAAATATGTTGGCTATGCAACCAACATACGGTTTTAGTAATACCTTTGCCCCTCCATCCCTATATGCACTAGTAACATTTAAAAGTTATTAGTATAGAACATATGGTGGAAGACTCTACATAATTTTATTTTAATCAATGCAGGCCCATTTAAATCCAAAATAATAATGATGACAATCAGCACTTGTACTTACAAGTGGTTATAATTGACCCGACCTGCTGTTGGATTGATGAAAATTTAAAAATATATAAGTGGGTTTAATGCAAATGGACTAAAATGATTTGCTCATTTTTATTTGAAGGAGGTAAGGGCAAAGCTATTATTCTTATAAAAACTTGATGCAGACATCAACTAAGTTGTCCATTTTCAGTAGAATTATTAATTTTGGGGACATCGAAGGTATTTAAAAAAATATAGGACTTTATTTACATATAAGTTTTATAAAACTTGGTATAAAATACTCTGTTTAGATGTTATTTAAGTGGACGAGAGCGGTCACGTTTATAGCGTGTTGCATTGTTGTGTCTGTTTGTGGATGATGCGGTCCTGCGGGATGTAACGTTTCTCATCATTTCTCAGAAAAGTCTCTTTTTGACTCCTCTTTCTCCTTTTATCCCCACCTTCACCCACTCATCAATGTCCTTTTATCCCCACCTTCACCCACTCATCAATGTGGGCTGGCCCACCTGATCCCTCACTCCATAACAGCAGCCAGCTCCATACATACGATCGTTATAATTAGAATATCTAGAGATCTAAAGTGGGCCCTGGTTATCCGAAAGTTTAGCCAATTCAAAGGTGGGCTCCTACTGTGGAGCAAGGTCTGCAGTGAGTCATTCCTGATTGGAACAAAAAAAAGAAGGAAAGAAACAATCTTTGTTCATAAATTGCTACCACTTGTTACGTGCAAAGGCTAAGCACCACATGGATATATAAATATATTTTGAATGACACTCCATGACTCCATGTCATTAAGAATTAGTCATTAAAGATTTTTATATATTGATGATGATGACGTGCATGGACTTTGTGCCTTAATGAATACAAGTGGTTGATTAGTTGGTTGACAACTCCACGTCACTCCGGCTCCTATTATTCAAATATGCCATTTTTTTCACATGTGTGGCTATCGTTCTCACTTTATGGGCTTTATTTTTCCACTTACATGGGTTTCTTAGATCCCAACCCCTTAGGATGGTGTACCAAAAAAATAATAATATAGAAAAACACTTGTTAATTTTTTTGTTATTACAAAGTTATTCTCTGACACAGTGAATATTCTTGATAATTAATTTTTATATTTTTATGAATATGATGTAGTTATAAATATCTTATAGTAGGTTTAATTCAACAATGTTGCGAAACACGTGGCTGATTTTGTTCGTTAGCACATTGTTGATAAGGTTTTACCAAATAAGTTTTGTATTGTATAGCCTATTCTCATCAAAGTAATTTGATATATAATGTTGTCAAACAAGTTCGGCGTAGCCCATCTCATCTCAGTAGAAGCTAAATATAAACACAGAAATAAGAGCAGCATTGGAATGACGCCAAAAGGGCCTGGTGGAAAACATTTTCTAGACTTTTGTGGTTATCCTTTCAACTTTTAGGGTTTGGGTAATGGAAAAGCCAGGGATTGACTATGTTGGAACAATCCAAAAGAGAGAACTTGCCAAAAGAGGCGAGGGCGCTACTAGCAAAATAAATCCCAAAAAAAATGGCATCCAATAAACTTGATTTTTTTTTTACATTGTTAAGCTCTCAAACTGTTTTTATAAAATCGGGATATAGGGCCGCATGCACCTACCTACTAATGGCCTGTTTGTATTCGATGGTCATTTTTGAATACTCACCTTTAATTTTACATTTTCAACCACTTGTAGAAATACAAGTTCTTAGAATACTAAGAATTCAAAAACCTGAAACAAACAGGCGCAAGTGTTTTCAAAGAGTTGGGATCCTGACATCCAAAATGCATCAGTCTGTAGTAGTGCTAGGGATGTACATGGGCCAGCAAGGCTGTTCCATTTAGCTGTCAGGCCTATTGCTCAAGTTTGGGTTCAGCTCAAAGACCAGAAAGTCAGGCCTACATCCAGCCCATTTGTAAAACCAACACACAGTTTGTGGGAAAAATGTTGGACAGGGCCGAGCATCTAGGCATATATAAGCCCAGTCTGACCTGTTTCAGCAATTAGATTTGGGTTCAGCCCACTAGACTAAAATCACAGCCCCTATCGAGCTTCATTTTGGCAACTCTGAGTTACTGAGTCTCAGGCTGGTCTGACTCATGAGCACCAGACAGAAATCCAGTGGTACAAACGTTTGGGTCTGTGTGAAAAGGGTATTTCCAAGTGATATTTGTACTGTATATAGAAACCCCAAATGCTTGTGAAACCTTGTCCAATAAATTCTTGATTCTCAGTATGAGGAGTTTTTTTTCTAAGATAGGATTGGTTGTGTGGTAGGGAACACTAAAAGTGAGAACTGTCATCTTCCACTTCACCTGCATTAACTGTCTTGTCCTGTTGTGCATTATTGCTAAAGACATGAATGGATTATTTGTTTTCCTTAAAAAGGAGTTGAATTATTTACCAAAAGCAACGTCAAATGTCCCCGTTACTCTAAAAGCATTTAAATATATGTATTGCACAAAAGCATCTTATACAACAGGATTCATTTTTTAAAACCAAATTACCCTTCATTTTATCTCTAGCGAGTTCAAGACATGACACTTGACAGCTCGAAATATGACTCGCAAATTCGATACATAATACTCGCAAGCTCGGGATTTTATGTCTATATATGTATCCAACATCATTCGTGAGCTCGAGTATGAATTGACCATTAACATGATTAAGTCGCGATGTTGAGAAATAATTTACGATGTCAAGAAGAGACATGACAATTCAATAGTTAAAGTTAACCAACAAAAAATGATACATGGAGGTGCATTTAGATTGACTAACAATTCTGAATCTGAAATATTGGTTTCTGTAGATGTATGAGTTCAACCATTCTATTATGAGTTTCTTCAATAATGAAATGTAGTCACAACGAGCATTCTCTTACTACAATTTATGGAGATTTTACTAAAAAAGAATCTAACTTTTTCATTTTTTACAAAACAAATAATACAAAAATATATGCTCCGCTACATTTCTCATTCGTAACCCTACTTTTACTACAGTCATGGAAAGAATTACCTTCAAAATTGAAGATGTTTTTCCTCGACGCTTATTGCTTTAGAATATGGGTTTAAAATAAATATTAACTACTTATGATGTCTTGAATAAACTAGTGAGTTCGAGAATTAAAACAAAAATAACAATTCTCGAAATATTTCAATACGTGAATGTGGTCGATTCTCAATGTCGCGTGAAAGGGGTTGAAGGGTAATTTGATCCAGAAAAAAAAATCAAAGTATATGGTATAAGATGCTTTTGGGCATTACATGTATTTGATGATGCTTTTTGAGGTATAGGGGTGTTTGAGGATGCGTTTCGTAAAAAAACCCATATAAAAATAAAAATAGAAGATTGAGAGCTTTAAGTATAATTTGAATAATAAAATAGAAGATAATGGTTTGAAAAGCCGAACAAAAGTCAAACGATTATAGCTATGGCATTTGTTCATTTCTTTCATATTGTCATTTATCTGCACTACTATACTGGGGCTACAAAGGAATTTAGCCGGCTTCCCTCTGGGCCTAAAGGGATTAGTCAAACCCAAAGGATTGGAAACGTTCCAATGGCTAAAAAAAAATTTAGGTGGCCCTATCACTTGACAAGGATAACATAGACTCTGACAATTATCAGCTATGCCATTTATTCCTTTTAAAAGAAACAAGCCATTTGTGTGGATAATAGACACTGTCGTCACATGGGAGTGGGGCAATTGTGGGAACTGCCACATGCATCTCATTTATCTGCCCGGGGCCACGCCGTTGTCGAACCTTTCATTGCCCTGTCTTGCCATTTCAATCTCACACTAACTTATCACTTAAAATGTCTCTCACATCATCTAGAATTCTATCACCTAACTAATAATATATACATACTCTTGAAGAATATTGAGAATGCTTGTTTAAGGATAATGTGAAATTATTTATATGTTGTCTCTCAAGTAGAATTTGAAATGCTCCAACATAATCTAGCATTTAAAATATTAAAATTTAGAGAATTCAGAAGGCTAAATGTAACTTTTCAACAGGCTGGGTTTCTAAATCCTAGCAACTAAACTTAAAATTCCAAATGCTCGTGCAAGAAATCCCTAACACTAACAATTTTCATCTAAATTACCTCTAAACAAACAGTAGTTTCTCATCCTAGTCTTTTATTTTAAGTCTGAGAGGAAGAAATTTGTAACTTTCTCCACGAAAGAAGAAAGAAGAAAAACTGTAGCTCTTCGACAAAATTACAGTTTGAAAGAATGGGTCACCTTCTATCAAACTAATATTAAAGAATGCTAAAAATGAAGAAACAATGAATATGAGAAAATGACCATCAAATAATGCCCCTTGCAATAGAAAACGAATCGAGGCCCAGCCAGCCACACCCTTGTAATTCTTTTTATTTATTTTTTGGTATTCCAGCTAAGGGGTTGGGTCGAGACTTGCACACGTGAAGTAATATATAGGAATTGCACATGTACACTAAGGGACAGACAACTCATGCATTATGAGGTAATAGAAACTCACATATACAAGGAGGACTAACCCGCACATATGAGGTAATAGGGACTCACACATATAAGGGAGGGGGCGTGGCCAGGTTTGAAACCTGATCAACAGGTGAAACTATCACATCTTACCACTAGGATAAGTTTTGGTCTCATTTATATCAGTATTTACATCCAAGCCAAACAGACAGGTCCCTTCCCTACATGTGGGGTGAGTGGGTGACCATTCATTCAAAACTGGATCCACTTTGATGACCCACTTGCAAATGAGAAGACTGCATTTATGATTACTAATTTACTACCGTACATATAAAGATTTTTAAGTGTTGTGTCAATGATGGATGCCCTTTTCCAAAGGGGTTTTTCTAGACGAATGGACACGTTCCTCACGTAGTTCTGTGTGAACTGCAATTATAAGTTGCTATCTGTTTCTGAAGCAAACCCACACTGCTCTATCTCTTACCCAACCATACATGATCCTTATTATTGATACATGGAGATTTTCTCTTATACGGCGGCGCCTGCTCCACGAGGCCCACTTGTCTGTCGTGCTTTGATCAGTGCGACTTCTCTCACACTCATATTTTCAAATGATCTCACGCCATGCCCAATAGATCAAACCTCTACTCACTTTCGGGTTAGATTAAAAAAAAAACATCTATGGTTAAAAAAATTTAAAATTTAATGCCGTAAAATCAAAGGTTAAAATAGTATTTTTAACATTTTCTCCAAGATCTACCACTTGCTTCACCAACATATCATGATATCGACTCTTTGTGACGAACTTACTGAAGTTCTCTTCCATTTTCTTCAACGAACGAAACTCTAGAAACATTCTTTAAAGAGGCAGAAATTAAGTCCACTCGGACAGAATGGGGGACCGAATCAGAATTCAGTACCCCCATTTTGTCCACATAGCACCGCTGTTAAAGAGGGGGTGAAAAAAATCTTTGCTCGAAAACTTGTTACAAATGTTGCTTAATGAGGATGAAGGTTAGTGGTGCATCATTCTTATCAATACATATGTAATTATGGCTACGGGTCCAAGCAGCCATCTACCTTCATTTAATTTCCTGTGTGGGACACACTTTGAATGGTCAAACTGGCCTCTTTCTTATGGATACTTCTAAATGTGAACTGGCCCAATTAAGTTCACACCCAATGGAGTTCCAACCACCAGTGAGTTCATTGAAGAAAATATAGATATAGGTTTCACACGTTACAATTCGATCTGTGTATATTATTGTAATTGAAGTGAGATTTTACATGCAAGAAAGTTAGAATAGAAAAATTGATCCCACCCACTAAATCAGATGTTAGCTGTTGTTAGAACTACAGAGACTGGCTGCACCATAGCATCATTTCTCAAGTCGAATTAAATGCTTTTTTTCTTTACTAATGATGTGATAAACAAATCAGCAACATGATATTATTACTAATCCCATCATTAGTGTTAAATCAGGCACAGTTTTTTTTTTTTTTTTTGGCTGCTTCATTAATTGCAGTATGTTCACGTGGCAATATGATTGAAGTCTGCAACTTCCTATACATATTATATCTTTAATTGGATAGTTAATTGTATAATTATTGGAGAAATATGATTTAAATTTATTTTGAGAAATGTTCCCGTACATACTGACAATGTATTGTTGTATTGAGAACTTTCAGCTGGCTCACCTTATGACCTATCTAAATCAATCACATGTATGGGAACTCCCTTGATCATAGTTCATAGTCCTCACATTTACACTCACCCAATGGATTGGTCCGTTGGATTGAGGGACGTCCGTCAACCTTTCATTAATAAAGTTGTTAAACTTATCAGCTATGGATCAAAGGGTTAGAAGCATGGGATTAACCCCATTTTTCCTATCTGGGTCCATCATGGTGGGTCTTTCCATCCTCCATGTCCTATGATCTATGGGCCCCATGGTTTGCATAGGAACTTTAACCATTCATTTTTTATATATTTTAAATTCATTATGAGGTTCTTTTTAACCGTACTTTTTAGAGAAATATATATATCATTTTAAAAATGATAAAGAAGATATGAGGCTATCAGAATATCTTTTAGAAATGTCATACTGAAATAGCATGTGAAGTCAATAATCTATTGCCATCGCCAAGAGAGCCATGTGATCCATCATATCCATCATCATCTAACTTGGTCCGTGTTCATCACAATCCCTCATTTATCATTTTTTTGGCAAGCACCCACTCTGCTCAAGATAGAGGCCATGGCCTATCCAAATGAAGTCCGGACATCTGCATTTTGAATTTTGATCAATGCACAAGGATGAAGGATCCCATGCATCAATCATTTTACAGGACATTATTATTATTGTTGTCGTCGTCGTCATCATCAAACCAGCTTAAATTATAAGGAGGCTCACATATTCCGAGACAATGACACATGGGAAATGTCTAGTCATGGAGTTTTCTAGAATATATATAATATATTGGTAAAGATCTATATGTGGACAAGGACTAAATTTTATTCTTGAGCCAGACTACTTGGCCCGAATTTGGGGACCGGGTGCTGGCCCGGTCCCCTTGGATCCCAGGACAGCATTCGGTCCTTAAATTCCGGCCGAACAGACTTTTTGTTTATTCTTTGGGGTGGCTGTCTCTAAGATTTCTTTAGGGGGCCAAATGTAAATATACTTAAGCTTTTAAAAAAGTTCAAAGTGGGCCCACTTTTACTTTTTTTTTTTTTTTTGGTGCCCATCTTAAGTGGCTTTGACCCTCTGTTTTTTTATTATTATATAGAGCCCAGTACACTAGGGAAAGAAGTCCGCCGAGGTGGGAAGGAAGCCCGCCGAAATGGAAAGAAAGCCCGCATATACACGTGCAATAATATATATATATATATATGTGGGAGAGGTGGGGGGCACTTTTACTTGATCCAAGCTATTTAAACAAAAAAACAAAAATGAATTTAGTTAAAGACTCAAATTTATGTATTTCTTTCCTTGTCATCGGGTTTTTTTAAAAACCAGCTAAGGGGCCAGGACTTGGTGAGACGGGCACATGGTATTAGTGCTAGAGATCTCGAGTTTAAAATCTCTAATTAGCTTGTGCATATCAGTGGCCTATGGTGTTCCTAATTAGGTGAGTTACAGGTAGGGCAGTTGATTATTTAGTTTGGGATTTTATCACCCGGATAGCTTTGCTGAGAAAATGTTCATTCAGATGGGATCGTTTCCCAAAAAATATGTTTGACCTGAAAAACACTTCCAAGCGTATTGGAGCTTTCCATGGAAAATGAAAGTGCCCATGTTTTTTTAACAGGCACATGACTGCATGACAATGAATGGAGATGATTGATGGATTGGTTAGGTCTTGGGTTAGAAAATTGGAATTATAATCATTTTTAAGAAGAGGGTTAGGAAATATGTCTGGGCAGGTGAACTTTCTCTAATGGTAATAATAAATAAATAAAACTGGTTCTGATTCTGTGCACAGGCCCACAGGGATAGGGGTTCACATTTGATACTGTAACTGTTTGTTTGTAAGCATTTGGGGTTTCCCTTTTTGGTGCAATTGAAGATCTCGGAATACTGTCCTTCAAGTAAAAATCCAAAATGCTCAACTACTGTCCTTCAAGAAAAAATCCAAAATGCTCAACTACAATCTAACATTTATAGTGCTTAAGTTTTAAGATTTCTTATTTCATATGCTAGTAGTGTGATTTCTTATTTCATTTAGAGGGAGAATTCAAAGTTCTCAATAACAGTCGACAAGGATAATCCCCCTTAGAAATACCCGATCGATAGGTCCTTTGGACTTGTTTCTTTAGCAGAACTCCAAAAAATTCCTGTCTAGAGGATTTTTAAATTATCTAAAATTCCTGGGTGGAATTATTAAATCCTCCTCTCTACTGGAGCAACAAGACATGAAATGGAGGTTGAAATTCTTAAAATTCTAAGGGCACATTTGGCAAAAAAAGGATTCTTTTGTTTAGCCGTATCCAAGATATTTTCAAAGAGATTCTTGAGGAGAGTTTGGGGTTTGGTAAAGATAGAGGATTCCTATCATATTTACCATGTGATCCGATGATTAAAAGCTTTTTGCAAATTTCTCCTAATCAATGAAAAATCAAGACCTAAGCTTTCACCCCCAAGCCTTATCTGGCCTTCTAGAAAATTTGAAGGGTTCGGATCATGCGAACTGGGCCCACATCAACAAAATTAAAATTCAGATTTTAGGATCTAGACTTATTTGCGAATTTTTAAAATTCAAGACAAATACACAATTGGAATCTTAACACTTAACACACACACCCCCCCCCCCCCCCCCCCCCACAAAAAAAAAAAAAAAAAAAACCATGTTTGGCGTTCTAAGAAATGATGCATGGGTTGGATGATGATTGTAAGGCTCATAGGAAGCAAAAAGAATTGAAAAGATGTGTTGAAAAATCATCACGGGCTATGCAATGTGGCAAATCAACGGTTTGTAGCGTTTTTCAATCTTCTCATGACCTATGATGAATCAGGTTGCCAAACTTGACCCTATAATTGTTCTAGTCATTTTGAAGAAATTGAATGGTTCGTATTATGCAAGAGGGATCCAAATAAATCCAAACAGCGTGATGTAATGGCATGAGCTTGTTTACAAATATTTCAAAATATATAAAGAATTAATGACTGGTTTTTGGCCCCTAACCATTTCATATTATTAATAGCTTGGATCATGATTGTGGAACCTATAAGATAAGTTTCCAAATAAAAAACTAGCAACCTCAAACGTCCGGTCGTCGATTTCATTGTCCAGTGCCTTTCTTTGAATGCATTAACTTTAGAAAAAGTCCTCTTGGACATACTGGGGGGACCGGGCTAGGAATCGGTCCCCCCCAGTATGTCCACCTAATACTGCTGTTAACTTTATAAGTCAAACGGGATAGGGGAATCTTAAAAAAAAATATATGTCAAGGAATGCACCCAAAGATTTCCCAATGTTCATTGAATAAGGATTTTCCTCAAACACACAAAGTAAAAAATGGGAATCCATGACATAGATGAAGGACGTAGATGCAGCGGAAGCATGATCTATAAGAGCTGATTGCTACAAACGCAATAAGAACAGCGTCGGCTTGAATCATGCACTAATTGTGGAGATCTGCAACTGTCTACTAGATATGGACACTCTGGATGTAGAAAAATGATGACAGACAATTCTATTTGTTTTTTTTTCTTTGAAAGTGTAAATTAGATCTCTGTAACTATTATTTCTATCAATGAAATAGAATTTTATCTCCATACTTGCCTTCTCATTTTTTCTGATAATATGTGTGCTTGACTTTTGTTCCACAACTAGGCCTTTAGCACAAACGCCCGATTTTTGACCAAGTAATTGAGTTCGGTTTAATAACTAGAACAAAGTGACCACTAGGCAAAAAGACTTCGGTTCCATAACCAAAAGTGACTCAAGCTAATCGAACTCGGTTCAACAACCAAAATTCCGATTGCACTCAAGTTTAAATAACTTTAAGAAGTACCTGCATCTTCAGAGATAGAATACTTTTAGTTGATTTCACAACCGAACTAGATTCTTATAGGAAGTCATCAGGTTCTTCAACTGCATAGTTAGTTCCATAACCGAACTAGGAGAGTCGTCCCGTGACTAGGCTGGCTAGTTCTGTAACCGAACCAAGACTTTGGTCGAGTTCTATAACTGGGCGCTTTGTATAGCTGGTTCTATAACTGAGCTAGTCTCTTCTATGCTGGTGCCATCACCGAGCTGAGACTGTTGCTGAGTTCTGTAACTGCGGCAATTTGTGTAGCTGGTTCTATAACTGAGTTTTAGTCTCTTCCATGCTAGTGCTGTCACCGAGTTGAGACTCTTATCAAGCTCTGTAACTGCGGCATTTTATACAACCGGTTATGTAACAAAGTTGTGGTCTCTTCCATGCTGGTGCTGTCACCGAGCTGAGACTCTTGCCGAGTTCTATAACTACTACATTTTATACAGTTGATTCTGTAACCGAATTGTGGTATCTTCCATGCTGGTGCTGTCACTGAGCTGAGACTCTTGCCGAGTTTTGTAACAGCGGCCCTTTGTGTAGCTGGTTCTGTAACCAAGTTAAGACTGCTACTGAGTTCTATAACTTGGCGAGAGTTGGGGTTGTGGTGAGTGAAGCTGCCCGGATCGTGGCTGGTGCTATCACCGAGGCCATTGCCGGGGCTTTATAAGTCGAGGTTGGTGCTGTCACCGAGGCCTGATGCTGAAGCTGTGTAGCGGAGGTTGGTGCTGTCACCGAGGCCACTGCTGAAGCTCTGGTTTATGTTTGAAGAAGTTGGGCTGAGGCTGGCGTTGTCGCTGAGGCCGCAGCTGAAGCTATGAAGGTTGGAACTGTCCGAGCTGTGGCTGATGCTATCACCGAGGCCACTACTGGAGCTGTCAACTGAAAAAGATGAGTTGTGGCTGGTGCTGTCACTGAGGCCGCAGCTGAAGCTATGAAGGTTGGAACTGTCCGAGCTGTGGCTGGTGCTATCACCGAGGCCACTACTGGAGCTGTCAACTGAAAAAGATGAGTTGTGGCTGGTGCTGTCACCGAGGCCGCAGCTGAAGCTATGAAGGTTGGAACTGTCCGAGCTGTGGTTGGTGCTATCACCGAGGCCACTACTGGAGCTGTCAACCGAAGAAGCTGAGCTGTAGCTGGTGTTGTCACCGAGGCCGCAGCTGAAGCTACTGTTGGGTTGTGCTTATATCCGAGTCGTGGCTGATGATGTCACCGAAGCCACTGCTGGAGCTGGAGCAATTGGAACTGTCCGAGCTGTGTATGGCGGTGTCACCAAGCCGGGGACTGAGGATGAAGACAGCATGGCGAGTCAAGGAACTGCTTCCAAGACTGTCATTTCTACTCTAGAGGAACTTATCCAGCCAAAGATCGAGGCTTTCTCGAGTTCGAGTGTTGTTCTGGTCCACCCTGGTGATCAATGCTTTCACCGTGATCACGAGGAATCGAGAGAGGTCCATTTGAAGCTCGTTACCTAGCAGCAGAGCTTACTTAAAGGATGCGAGGGCCGCGGCTTTGGGCCCAGGTATCCACAAAGAATGAATCTTCATCATCATCGTTGTCGCGATCCACCTGGTGGAGGAAATGACGAGACTTGGTTGTTGCTGGAACTTTTGCTCCGCAGGGGAGTCTCCAGCAGGGTAGTACTCTGTTGGGGGTGCTTCGGTGGAGGACCGTTTTACTTGAGAGGTGTTGTCACCCCCTTTGCTGATGAACCTGTCTGAGTTACAGGTCTTTCCACGCCTGCTGCATCAAACATTCCCTGGATCTCCTTCGACAGGGGGTCGCTGGTGATGGTGGCGGGTCATGGTAGATCCTTCGCCACTTATAGAGGCATGACATTTTTTATCATTCCCCACAGATGGCGTCAATTGTGAGTGCCTAAAAATTACGGACTCAGATTAGGTGAGTGTGAGACTCATGATTTGTTGTTTAAGCTGCTTTGGGGGAGATAGATCACCCTAGAACCTGTTAGAGAAGGAGAAATAGAGATCAGAGACCCTTGCTGTCGTCAGTCGAAGGCTCTTCGATGCCTGAGTTAGTGCTATCACTAAACAGAGGATGGAGAAGAGAGGCAAGTATGCTAGTATTATATGACGTTATAAGAAACGTTCCGAATGCCTTGTGAGGCGTTATGTAACACATACCTGAGAAAGGATTCTTATCTTTGTATATGTAGAGGTATTCACCTGGCGCTCCCTTAGTGGGGGTAGGTGGAGATACTGTAGGTCGAATCAAGAGATGACCTATGTATTAATGTGGATGTGATTGATCAAGACGACACCTGATCATTATCCAGCGCCTGTCTTGTCTGTCAGCACGTTCTGCATCGTAGCTGTAACTTTGTAGAAGTACAATTATGGTTTGGTACTCATCTCTTGTGAACGGACCGAGCTGGAGATGATACTGAAACCAAATTCGGATGCATCCTGGCACTATTGCCAAGGTGCCTTATACCGAGAACGAGATGAGCCTAGTCAGTACTCTTACCGAGGCTAGCTCAAACTTTGTGCTAGCTGGCACAGTTTGCCTAACTGAGATGAGATGTCTAGCTGATACCGTTACCAAACTAGATGAATCTTGGCACTATTGCCGAACTTGGATACCAAGACTAGGATAAGCTAAACTGGTACTGCTACCAAAACTAATGTAATCCTACTATTAGGAAAACACCCCACACAAATAGTATCATTTTTTCTCACTGGTATCTAGAGTTGAATTGTGTTGCCTTTCATGTGCTTGTTGGAATGCTAAGTGATATTTTCTTGAAAATTTTTTTTTTTTAGAGAGGGCCCTTTATTCATTCATGTTTAGAGCTGAAGTGGAGGCGGAGCCATGTCTTTTTGTAATTGTAGAGCTATATCTTTTGTAAAGGTGGAGCCACGTCTTTTTGTAAAGGAGAAACCATATGTGTGTTTTTATAAAAGGTGAATTGTGACTCGTGGAACATATAATGTAATTTTGCAATAGTGGAGTAATATCTTCTTTTACTAGTAGAACGATGTATATATCTTACTGTATTGGTGTGAATTAAATGATGTAGCCATGCTTTTCCTTGTAATTGTGGTTGCATTTTTTGACTGATTTATGAATTATATTCTTTTATGTATTGGTGACTGCAACTGTTCTTCGTAAAGTAACAAGTCTTTCTTGTAATGTTGGAAAAGATAGTTTGCATCTTGATTTATGTTGTATTTATTGATCACTGGTATTTTGTGATTTTGGAGACAGTTCTATTTTTAGTGGTGTTGATCATTGCCTTATTTAATGTTCTATTTTATTGGTTAATGACTGCAAGTTCTCTTGTAATAATGGAATATTGTTTCTTTGTGTTTGTTTGTGCCTCAGTTGATAATAATTGTCAATTCAATGGTGTTGCTAATGTAACTCTCAAAAGGGGTTGGCCGAGTGGTCAGGACTACGATTCATCCCTCTTCCGGAGCTAGAGGTCTTGGTATTGACCCTCGGTTCCCCCTCTTCAGGAGCCGAAGGTTGAGTTTACTTGTGCTACCACTTAGGGGCTACAGGGGTTTTACCCGGCTTCTCTCTGGGCCCGGATGGAATAGTCCAGCCCAAAGGGTTGGGAACCCTATGTTAGCAAAAAAAAAAAAAAAAAAAAGTAACTCTCAAAAGTATACAATTTGAGAACAAGAATTACCAATATAACTGCAAGATATTAAAAAAAAAAGATATGAAATTCGTTGACATCAATATAAACATACCAAAAGAGTTTACAGTGCACTATGTCAAACACAAAATTTGTTAACGTCGACAAAACATTCGTTGACATCAATAAAATCATACTGAAAGGAATGTCAGGGGCACTGGAGGATATATGGGATCATAGCTAATGTTCTGGCCTAAGACGCAACTGTAACAAGGACTCCTACTACTAGGGGAGGTCCAACCTTTTATTAGTTTCCGTAACTCTTCCTTTCAATAAAGTTCTCTTTCTTTAGCGGGAAAAAAAACCGCATTAAAAGGAGTTTGTAGTGCATTTATTTTTATAACAGAGAATTTCTCGGCGTCCACGAAAAATTTGTTGCTGTAGACATAAACGTATTGAAAGAAATTTACAGTGCATTTATTTAGAATAGAGAATTTGTCATCGACGACAAAAAATTCATTGACATCCACAATAAACATACGTTTTCTTTCTTTAAGGTTTTGTTGACATCAGCAAACTCAGGAGCATAATAAGAAATGAAAGTCGAATTTTGGGCGGAAGGTCCTCCACTGATATTATAAGAGTTTGCGGTCATCAGTTGTGGTTCTAGTGGGGATTTTTTTTGGTAAATCCTGGTAGAATTTAGCCGTGGGAAATGCCCACTTCAGTCTCAACTCGCAATCCAGGAGACATTGGGATCTTAAATAAGGGACAGGTGGTCCTCATCTCAAAAGAGGAAAAACGTGCTCCTTGATGAGAAGTGGGTCCCGATTCTCCATAATCCGCCTTCCACCATCACTTGTCGTTTGTGCCACATTTTCATGGAAACAATGTGTAGAAAGAAAGAGGAAAGAGAGAGGAACCGTGTCTTCTTCTCTATAAATGTCTTGAATTGCTTCATTTCAATAAACGACCGTCGCCAAGAGAAACCAATATCAAGCAACAAAAAAAGGAACACAACACATGACGATCGAGTGGCCAAGCGAGTGGGACTCGGCTAGACCCGGCGATTCCAAATCAGCATCCGAAACTGACGCCCGCGAGCGCCACAAGCTCGCAGAGCGCGAGCGACGGAAATCCATGCGCGAGCTATTTCTCAACCTCCATGCGCTCCTCCCTCATGCGAGCACCGTGCGCAAGGAGCAGTCTGCCATCTTAGACGAGATCGTCAAATACATCCCATTGGCCGTGGCTCGCCTGCGATCGCTCCAGAGCCGTCGCGACCTCCCAGCTCAGAAGCCGCGCCACGCGAGCGAAGGTGCTCCCGCGGTTCACGTGTCGGAGCCCAACTCGGACTCTTCCAACTCATCCGACTGCGATATCCGGGTCGCCCCAGAGCCTACCTCCTCCGTGTCGATCCGGGTGCGTGGGGACCGAGTCAATGTGTCGGTGACGGACACCAAGGCGACTTCCCAAGCGGTATTGCTTTCTGCCGTCTTGGACGAGTTGAACACGCACCAACTCGAGCTGGTTCGGTCCACTCATTGTCGTGATGGAGCCAAGCTACTCCATCATTCCGAAAGCAAGGTTAGACCTTCCATCTCTCTCTAGTCTCTCCCCACACCCCCCCTTCCCTTCTGTTACCTGTGATATACAGGAGTACCCGAAATGGTGCTCCTCATTCAGTGGGCCAGGGATTAAAAAGATCTGCATTTTGATAGAAATGTCAAATCATGTTTGGAATCTAGTCAAATAAAAAAATTATATCCGATCATGTTGTCGATTGTCTAATCTTAAATCATGAACAACTGTTTAGTAAATGATGTTTTTAGCTTGATTCATCCATTTGGCCGGAGCTTTTAAACATATATAATAGTCTGTTTTTTTTTTTTTTTTTTTTTTTAAATGTATGGTTAGATCTTAACTTCTCTTGTATCACTAACTCTTAACATTGCATTGTATTGATGAGGTTTGATTAAAATCTAAAGTCAATGAAATGGAAAATTAATATCCACTCACATTGATCTGATCTTTTGGGTGCATATAATAAAGTCTATCATCTCCTCCTCCTGCACAAATTGTGTATGAAACCCAAAGTTGTCTTCATGGACAGGACAATTTTGGGTAGTCCAGTGGTCTCACAAATTTTCTTTATTTACTGGCTTAATAACAATCTTAATTTAAGGCGTTTGTTTGAGTGATGTTGGTATTGTTTGATTTCAGATAAGAGATGGATTGGATCGATCACCGGCTTTGCTAAAAGAGAGATTGCAGGATCTTGCTTGCAAACTGCACAAGCTACGGAAATCTTCTTCCCTCAAGCGAGCATTTGGCCAAATCAGTTGATCTGATCTCAAAAAATCCTCCTCGTCCAAACGTCACACACTGTGAGGAGATCTATTATATCTCTTTATCTTCTTTTTGTACTTTAGATATTTGTCGTTAACAACAATGAGAGTTTAATTTACTTTAATTAGTCCTTATTGTAATCTATGTCTTGGATCTGAATGTAAATATATGTTCATTTATCTGTTTAAATCTGGACTGTGAGTGGGTGCATTGTACCTTTTCCATTTTGACCATCCAATTGATGGTTACATATGAAATAATGGGGTGGTTCAAACAGTTTGGATTGAACTAAAGTCCTTACATACATTGAATGTGGATGAGTGCCTGATCGTTTTTATTATTGTGTCTTTTTTTATCTCTCCAGGGCTCCTACTTTTTTTTACAATGTCAAAAAGGCTTTTATATTTTGTGTTTTAGTAAACAAACTTCTTCACTAAATTAAATGTTGGGAAGTTCTAAGGCCTCATTAATTTATTTGCATTGAAATATTTGGGATAGTTAAAAATAAAGATAAGAGGTGAATCTCCAAAAATGAGCATTAAATAACGTCTGTATTTTTTTATTTTATTTTTCTAAAAAAAATATTATTTGATGTTTTATTTTTGTAAATTCAGCTTTATCCTTCATTTTAAACCACCCCATGTATTCTAATGCAAATAAATAGGCCCTCAAGAAGAATATGCAATTTGAAAGATAAAAGGGTATTTAAAATAAATAATTAAGAAATAAAAGTACGGTAAGGCACACCATTTTTTTGGGGTAAAAAAGGCAAACCACTTAAAAGATGATTGAGAAATTTACCTGAAAAATGACCTTAGATGGCCACTAAACGAAAAAGGCTCCAGTAGTTTATATGATACGAAAGTAGTCCCCTGAGATCACTTTCGTTTTTTATTGAAGTTTTCAACGAGCGACGACATCTTCGCTAGTTTATACCTTACAAAACCCTTGAAATCCTATTTTTCATTTCTTTCTCCCCATCGTTTTCCCCCGTCTAATGATTTTTTTGACTCCTTCTTCCTTAACAATTTGCAACATGGTCTCAAATGTTGTTTTTCAACCTATTTTAGATTGAAGCATTATATCATGCGGAGGTTTTTTTTTTTCTTTTTTTTTTTTTGTCTTCTACCCATTGTTTGTTTTTCAAAATAGCAATTCTTGTAGGTTTCTTCATATTTCAATTTCCTTCAACCTATTTCCGATATAGCATCATAACTGCACGTGTTTTTTTGCAATTACCATGAATCAGTCCCTCCATTTTCCCTTTCTTAATTGGGCTTCTGAATGATATAGCAGTAGTATACATAACCTTGTTGGGGATATCATAAGGATATGTGGTCAGAAGCCATGATTGAATCATGTCATTGCATCTTTTCCATGGTGAATGACTAGAAGAAGTAGATGATGGTGTAGTTGAGAGTACCATAAACAAAATAACTAAATATGTATATATATATATATTTTGCACTCTTAGTAAAAAAATAAAATAAACAATAAATGATTTCCTTTAAATAATTTTTAATCCATGAGAAAATGATACAATCGGCTCAAACCATATAAACTGAACCATTAAAAGTTAAAAAATGGTGAAGTAAACTCCCTGAATCTAAGTTTGGTGGACTCCAAAGTCCAAACCTTAATAAAACGGGACTTTTAAATGGAACATATCATTTCCCAATAAGCCTTCGCTATTGATAATAATATATCCCAATTCCTTTACAATTTGTTCAGTTTTAAGCCTATAAATTCATTGATCGATTCCCTTCAAAGACCCACCAATTTTTCTACTTCTGAACGACCCATAAGATGATAAATTAAAAAGCAAGCATTATTAATAGGAACCCTACAAATAAAAAAGCAATGTAAAAAGGGCAAAAAAAAAAAAAAAACACTAAAAAGCGTCATCATTTTATTTAAAAGAAAACCTAGTCATCTCCCTCTCGACAGTCGACACCACACATATCAAAGAAAACCTGGTTTCTTTGAATCATGTAGTGCGCGTGCACATCCACATCATAGTGGATCTAATGATTTTTTTTTTCAAACTAAGATCAGCGTCGACGTCGTTACCCAACCGTTTATGAAGTCTTACTGAAGGGGTAGAATAAGCAATAACGTCTTCGCTCCGCAGAATCTTAAAACACTTGGTCCCATTGAAATGAGTGACGATGTCATCGCTCTGCAGAATCTTGAGATGCTTAGTCCCATTGAATTGAGCGACGACATAAAAACTCGTTGAAAAAGGACAAAAAAAGAGAAAAGTTTGGCGAAAAGACTAATTTCGTATCATATGAACCATTTGAGGCTTTTTCGTTTAGTGGCCATCGAAGATCATTTTTCGAGTAAATTCCTCAAGATAATTTCTTAAAATAACAAATTTTCCACATGCAGGTGGTTTTCCCCGGAATTTTGTCCCCATAATTCTATGTCTATCTCTACTACAAAACTACACTTAAAGGCAGAATATGGAATTGCTAAAAAGATCCTAAGATATAAGAAAATTGAGGAAATATTTATATTTTGCGAGTTAATGTGTTCTAGAGTGCTTATTTTTTAAGACTTAAAAATGAGCTTAATTTTAAAGGTTGTGCAAAAAGTAAGGGACCTTTTAGTGAATAAAAAAAATTGGAGCTATATACGATTTTTTTTCCCCCGCCTGTGCGGTCGTCGTGGTGGGACTTGGGAGATCCAAACAGCTGTATGATTTGGACCAAAAGTCAGCAGTTTATGTTGGAAGGCTGCAACTTTCAAGCAGGAGGTTGGTGCCGCTGTCTGTCCCTCGTACGCATCCGGCGTGCATTTTGTTTACGTGTGCGTTTGCTCCTCCTTTGTGTTTTTCTCCTTTTGGCTTTTGGGGAGCGTGAGCCTCTAGTGTGAGTCTTCCACCCGGCAAGAGTACTTTTGGTGATTCAATTAGAGAAATTTTTTTTTTTTCCCGTTATCGGAGGCTTTCCAACCCTTTGAACTGGATTAATCTATTCAGACTCAGAGGAAAGCCGGGTAAACACCCATGTAGCTTTAAGGTGGTAGTACTAGTAGACTCAAACTTCAATTCCTAAAGAAGGGAGAACCGGTGTCAATACCAATACCTCTAACTCCGAAAGGGGGAGGAATCGTGATCCTGACCACTAAACCAACCCCTTGGGGTTTATTTGGAGTTGGGTAAACAATCCAGGTTAAACCTTATTGGAGTATTTTTTTTAGAGTGATTAAATCCAATGGGGATCAATGTAGTGATTCATGTCAAATTGGTACCAAGGTCAGGACAAGCAGGTAGGTGTATCCAAGAGGATTTGAACAATCATAAGTGAGTTTTCTATTTGACAAAAAGAAAAGAAAAAGATGGTATTATGGAGAATGTCTTTTTAAAAATTATGTATATGATCACTACGAGATCTCACAGATAGTATGCTATGTTTGAAAAGGTGTATTTTATTAGACCCTCTGTCATCTCTATTATTGTTTCAAGACCCTTGTCGTCCGGACCTTATTAACAAACAAGATAATTTAATACGGAACAGATTATTTTCTTTGGACCTAATTTCTTTTATTTTGTATTTGATTTAGCTCAAATGAACAATTGGAAATCTATGTAGCGATCAATTGGGGGATGTCATCTCTATTATTGTATTAGGAAATTGAGGTTGCCGCATCCTTTTGGGCCAACATATGCTTGACCTAGGCTACTCATATCACAAGCTTGCACATCATATATAGCTAGCCCAAATATTACTGCAACCAAAGAGATATAAACCATTGGCTTGATCATTTTGATTGGCGTAAGAGTTTGGCCAATTCATGCACAGATAGGGCTAATGATATGTGCTGCTTAGGTCAAACAAGGATGACCCCTACGTAAGTTAAAGCAAGTACTTAAATGACAATAGAATGAGTCCCAAGCAGCATATGTGTTGGTAAGTGGGTGGGCCTAGCCACAATGCAAGGGCAAGGGCTACCCCAGCTTTACTGCCCATTTCTCAAATAAACCAATTCAACTGCACACACTTGATCTCTCTATCGCAGTAGATTTCATAGAAAACTGGTGCCATTTGTTAGATCAGCATCTTTGACCTTGGACTCACTGAGGAGTAGGTAAACAGGTCCTGAAAAATTATACTTTTATTAGCTTTGTTTCCTAAAGTACTCTCGTAACTTTTTAGGAGAGACAATAGATGGAAATACAAGTTCTTGTTGAGTGATCTAACCATCTGATCTCTACACAGTTGAATTTTTGGATGCTTAATTTTTGTTTAGCCTTCACTTAGAGTGATCGACATCATTGGAATTCAATATCCAAAATGGTACATGTATGCCCCCATCTAGCCCTCGGGTGAGGTAGGTAGGCCTTAGACGAGGTAAGGGTGTTAGGAAAATTGCGTGGCCCGACTGCTATTGGGCCCACACCAGATCGAGCCCGACGATGTGCCGCATATGAACTCTCAATAAGTCTTGATCTAGTTAAGTCAGATAAGAATCAAACTCGTGGTGGTAGAGTTAAAATCAAGTTCAAACTTCCGGTTAACAGAATTCTCACGCTAGTCAGGATGTGGAATTTCAGGAGGGGTAGAGTCCGGATAGAGTTGTAACTCCTAGGGATTGCTTTATATAAGGGAGATGAGAATCTTTACTTGATTATCAAGTAGATCTGAGAGCATTCACAGCAAATTCGCAGGTCTACCTTACACCAGAACGCACAAGGTTCTCTGTGAGTTCGGTTCCGACACCCATCTGAACCAGTTAATTCTTTCAAAGGAGTCCTTCAATGAGGCAATGAGCCTTCTAGTGAGGGAATATAGCATGCCTAGGTGAGAATTGACGTATCTTATGTATGCCCCGTCATTACCATAGGCAAGTCCTAGCCATGTGAGTAGGATGCCACAAAGTTTAGCCCCTTTGTCCACATAAGATAGTAGTAACTTTTACCCCCAAGACCGTTGGGTGCAAAGGTCGCCCTTTGTTTTTTAAGCCAGTAAAACTGTAAAAGATCTCATAAGAAGGAAAACACACAGCAGGACATAAGTAAGGCAAAACACAGCCAACGAACAACCAAGAGTCACCTAAAAACATACAGGATATTCAGTCTATCTTATCTCTCACCCACAAAGGACTATTCCAATCTGTGGTCGCCTTTTACTAGTGAGGATATACTATAGTACGATGTTATCAAATACGAATATCCTTTATGCGGTTGGCACTTGGTTTGAATGGATATTCCAATTATTCATAAGGGGTCGTATTGTCCGAATCATCCTCCTCTTTTTGTTAAAGATATGTAGGTTTTTTTTTTTTTTTTTTTTAAGGCCCAGACTCGTGAGAAATCTACGAGAGTACTAGGTTTCAAGAGCATTTGAAAATTCTAGAACTCCTAAAAGTTTGATTGAAACTCCGACATACAACTGTGAACCCTCATACCAACAATAAAATAGGCCATATATTCACAATCATAAAAATTGGACTCATGCAATTCCTATCAAGATGGGTCCATGTTCAAATTTTTAAAATTGGGTCCCACACTTTCGTTTTTAAAAGATGGGCCCATATATCATATACCTAAGGTGGGTCCATATTATAATTTTTACAGTTGAGTCTTAAGTTCACAACCACAAAAGGTCGGTCCCATGTACTACAATGCATAAAATGTGTAATTCCAGTCTAAAATATATGTAGCAATGAAACAAGAGTTTTATGAAATTTAGAAATTCTCATACAAGAATTTAGAAGAAAATGAAATATAAATTTCAGAAATGATAAAATTCATTGACATTTTAAAATTCCAGCATTCGAAATTCCCAAACAACCTACTCACATGGCTTTTACTAAGTACACCACATTTGCAAAGAACTTTGGAATAAGGGGAAGAAAATGATCAAATTTACTTTTTTGAGTCTTGGAAGTAGAGAAATAAGGCATGCCCTACATATTCCCAAAATCTCTACATTCTCAATGCAGAATATCCCCCCCATCAAAGATCAATTGAGGAAGCCAATCGACGGCAGGATGCATCATTAATCCACAGATAACGGGGCCCCAAGTGAGAGTGAAAATGGGTACTTTTCCCTCTGCCCAAATTACAATGATTACCTATTTAAATGTGGACAAAAAACACACACACCCCACATTCAACACAGGCGGCGGCGGCCCGTTGAACCACCCATTTCTACCCCTTAAATTGATGATGCTTGTTTGTTTCATTTTCATGAGTCTCTTTCTCAATTCAATTGCCATTCTAGGACCACTCCGGTCACAGGGTCACATGCTCTCTTTATATGCATAAAACAAAACAATGTAAAATCCAAGGAATATCTCATTTGCCGATGACCATGGTGGTAACGAGGGGATGTAGGTTCGAAACTGCCCTATCACATTGGGACTATAGGAAAATTTACCTGATTTATCTTTAGACTCAGAGAGATTAATCCAGCACAAAGAGTTGAGAATTGAATTATCTATCTAAATAATGACAATGAGTTACCGGCAATTGGAAAATGCTATGGAGATGAAAGGAAGTAACAAAATCATGAAGATTAAAAAAAAAAAAAAAACTACCTTTTGAAATTGTCCTTTCACTTCTATATCTTTCTAAAACTATCCATTTTCCCCTTTTCTATCTCTTCCTAATAAATTATTTGAGATTAGCAAAACTCTATGGTGAGCTATACCTATTGAAATTTAAATCGTATGTTCCCCATTTTTATGATATGTATGTTTTTTAAAGAAAAAAAGGTTGCTTTCGCTTTTCAATTGAAATATAAAGTACAAAAATAGTTAAGCTCGTAGGGCCCACGTAATCTCTTATTTAAACTCGTTACTATTTTCTAGCTTCAAGCCTAATTTTATTCAAATGTAAATTTGATTTTTATTTATGACCTAGCTCAAATTAAAATGGGACCAAATATCAGATACAATTTTCTTTTCTTCATTAGAGTGCTTTAAATATCTGAGACCAATGTTTTCCCCTGACAATTAAAAAGCACCTTTTGTGCTTTTTGGCTTTTTGTGCAATATATCCGAACCAGCTCTTATACTCCAAGTTATTCCTACTCAAAAGAAAATCTGATTTTTATTTGAATTAAAACTTGATTTTTGCTTAATTCACATAAACTAAATTAAAAGGATCAAAATATTAGACACAAATAGGCTGTGATGCCATATTCTCTCTCTCCTTTTAACAAAATTTTACTTGTTAGGGATAAAAAATGGTTTGAAACTTTTCATTGGAGTCAAATTTGGTCAAATACCAATACATTGAAAACATATTGGGTTAAATAAGATGGGCCCTACATATTCTGAAAGTCTATACATTTTTATTTTTTTTTTGCTAACCCCAACCCTTTAAGTTGGGCCATTCCCTCTGGGCCCAGAGGGAAACCTGATAAAAGCCCTGTAGCCCCTAAGTGGTAAACTGGTGGTACAAGTGGACTCAATCTTCGGTTCGTGAAGATGGGATAATCGGAGGTCGATATCAATACTTTTAGCTTCGAAAGAGGGAGGAGCCGTAGTCTTGACCACTCAGCCAACCCCCTGGCGTTACAAAATCTGTACATTCTCAATGCAAAAGATCCCACCTAATCAAAGAGTTAGAAACATCAATTGAGGCACTCAATCGAGGGCAGGAATACGATGCATCATTAATCAACAGAAAACAGGAACCCATATGTGAGTGAAAAGGGTGATTTCCACTTAGCTCAAGTCAGAATGACTACCTATTTAAATGTGATATTTGGGTGTGTTTAGCCCTTTCAACACTGGCTGCGGCCACCCTTTGAACCAACCATTTTCTACCTCTTAAATTCATGCATGTTTGTTTCATTTTCATGGTTCTCTTTCTTGATCTATCCCATATTCTACGCCATTCCTTGTTTTGTTTTTATGTGTTTCATTTTCATGGTTCTCTTTCTTGATGTACCCCATATTCTACGCCATTCCTTGTTTTGTTTTTATGTGATAAAGAAGATGACCTTTTTTGTCACTCTTGCTTGCTTTCTTTTTATATGCATAATAAGAACAAAACAACGGCCAGAACCAGAAGCATCAATTATTTTGTGCTTCTCTGACGTATCTCCGCGCACATGGGCTCACTTTTTGTAACTCAAGTCTACAAACCAAACAAAGCAGAGGATGAGCCGGGAAGGGAAGGGAAGGGAAGGGAGGGGAAGGGTGGGGGGAACGTAATTATGCTAAGATGGGCCCTTCAGGCGTATGTCATGTTTTGAGATGAACTTAATTTAAAACTCAGGATGTAACATACAAATAATCATATTGGATTACTCACAATTAGCTATCCACCTAAAAATAATTAATAATTGCATTTTTCTGTCACCCATCTCAAGCAATCATTGCTTCATAGTTCTTACAATCATGAGGAGTGCTAAAAAAGTCGTGGGGAATCTTTTTTAGTAAAAAAATACCCCTCCTAGATGGGCAAAATAGGGGTAGTATGAGTGAAATGATTAGATTGGCTTAATGTGAACTCCACGCCTTAAAAATAGAGGAAAGCGAAAAAGAAAGTTTTTAAAATGGGGAGTTTTTGTAGAATTCCTCTTAAATCAAGGTAATTATACCCATACAAACAAGGGAGGATATTCGATTAGCCGTCCACTTGAAAAAAATCAAATCCTGCATTGTATTCATTCACCTTGCAATTATTGCTTGATACATCTTATTTATTTATTTTTATCATCATTGTCAAATTTAAAGTCTTGAAACAACTGGTTAAGAGCATCAGCTATGTTGAATTTTTTTTCTTATTTATTTAAAGACACAAGTCCACATCCTCTTCTTGTATTTTATGGTTCAAAGGGCACCACAAACACGTGACACATATATTAATGTGACAAGAGTTACACTAATGGCTTGTTTATTTATTATAATTCCTAACTGGAAATTTAGTGGTTGTGGTTTTTGAGACATGATGTGACACCAAGTCCCCTTGCATTTTCAAATCCCCCGTTTTTTTACAAGAATTTATGAATTTCAACACATGATAAATCTCAATTAGCCTTTAGGAATTCCACCTTATTTGTATTTTGGTGGAATTCCAAAATGCTCATGCCTTTCGGTGGATTGTGGAATTCCACATTGTCTAGGAATTCAAGAATTCTCCAAACAATAATTCTTGGAATTCTAGTAAACGAACAGGCCCTAATAAACATCATCATTGTAAGTTGGTATTAGTAGATTTGGTGGGTGAAAGGGAAGTGAGATCCTCTAGTGACATTATGCACGGTGACCTTGAGTGAACCACTCGGGGTCCGTCATGTCACCGCGAGCAACCCTTGTCCAGATGCATGATAGGCTGCCCGCATTCATGGCATGAGGGTACCCGTGATGACGTGGCGGACCGTGAATGGACCACTCACGGTCACCATGGGGTTTTCCCTCACTAGATCCGGACTTGACTCGAATAAAGGGAGAGAGGGAGAGGGAGAAGGAGAGAGGGAGTCATTCTGATATCAAGATCCAATTGCTATCTATGGTGGGATAAATCTTGAATGCCTTGTAACTTGTATACCAAAGAGAGTTTTCTCGGCTCAAAATTCATTAATCTGCTTCAATTGAGACCCTCAAAATTTAATGGCCATGAAAGGCTAATAGCAGAATATTTTAGATCTTTTAATTGTTTGTTTGATTGCCTAAGGTGGCATTTGTTTGCATGAATTTTCAATGTAAATTAAGTGTTGGGAATTTCAACATCAATGTTAGCTGTTGCCTATGAAATTCCTAAAATTCTTTGTCTAGTCAAGGGTGGTTTCTCTGGAGGCATTTCTAATGAAAATTATGAAGATTTTGTTGACAATTTTAGTAGTTGTCCGTGAAGTGTTTGAAATTTCTTTTTTGAGCATTAAAATTTAAAAAGATGTACCCTTTCAAAATAATGCATTTGGCCTTTCAAATTTTCTAAATTATAGTATTCTAGATACTAAGATGTACCGGATGATTTGTAAAACTTGTTAAAGGACCAAGTACCACCAAACAAATAAGCCATTCAAAAAATGTAGGCTTTTGAAATATTGTTTTAACCTTTCAAATTCATCAAATTTAAGCATCCTAGATGTTGGAATGTAAAGGAGAATTGGGAAAGCTTGCTAACTGGAATTCTCTTTAATTCCAACAAACAAATGCCCCCTAAACCTCTACCATAGAATTTAAGCATTGGCCTGATCTGGTTTTCTATGTCAGATTTTAGCCTACGGTGAGGGATTGACAAAGTGCCTAAATAAATATTAAAAGGTTAAATTGACAATTGGGTCCAATTTTGGGTCTATGTCTATATGATCCGTATGCTGTAATGTCCAGATCCAAATCTAACGAAATCAATTGTATACAGGTTTAGGTGCAACTATATTCATATCTAACTAGCATAATATAATCTGTGTTTTTTTTGGGGGGTAAATGAAATTCAATTAAAACAAGAAAACAAAAACAATGCAACCACCATAATGGGAATTATATGGAATAAATCATATCCCATGTCCAATCCAGAAAACACATGTCCCAACAAAAACTCTTGTCGAGAAAAAAATAATACCTGACCAAAATATGAGCAACCTCATTAACAATTCCAAGAATATGAAAAGACTCAATAAAAAAAAAAGAAAATACTCAAATACTTAATCTCAGGGTTGATGACCCAATCAACTTTCCCATCAATACATTCGGCAACTTCTTTAGCATATAAAAGGATCGAAATCTTAGAAAATCCACAACCTTTTGCATCCTTTAATGCAAAGAGATTAGCCAGCGCATCTACTTCTTTAGATAAGAGATCCTTGGCCTAAAGTGAGCACTTGTAACCAAAGAGCTTTTATATTTCATTATGAAAAAATCATAGTTGGATTTCCTCTCTTTAATATAAAATGCTGCATCCGTGAAAACCAATATCATATCCATGGAACCTAGGAATGAGGTTCTAGCCACTATTGGAGAATGAGCTAAAACTTTAACGTTTTATCCTAAAATGGGGACTCTACACATATTCTAAATCGAATAAATTATCTTATTAGTTCGATGCATTCCCCTCTAAAGACAAAATTATTTATAGCCTTCCATAAGGCCCACTATATTGAAAGAATAGAAGAGACGAGGTCTCGTCTCTTCTTTCAAATAAGCCTCATTCTTTAAATTCATTAACTTCTTCCACTATTCCACAATACCAATCTTTTTATCAAAATGAGATAAAATGCAAATGTTAGAACCAAACCAAAATGCCCTGGCATGATCACAAATGAAAAGGGTATGTTCTATCATTTCCTCCCTAGTTCCGCAGATAGGGTAGATAGTAGAACATGAATTTATCTTAGGTCAAAGGCATTCTTTAACAATAATAGCCTTATAAAGACATTTCCAACCAAAAAGAAGAATTCTTTGGGGCAAAGGATTTTTTCCAAATTTGTTTCCAATTAATCATATTATTGTTGTTGTTGTTTGTTTGTTTGTTTGAGAGAGAATTTTATAGGCTGACTTGGTCAAGAGACTTCCATCTTTAGAAAAGGGTCATGCTCTCTCATTTTCTACCCCGAAATATAGATTTTAGGAATGTCTTCCACGTCCTTTGAGTTATTGAGAACAATTGAAATCATTGAGACATTCCAAGTTCCATGATTACTTTGGAGGTCTTTAACTTTCAAATTTGGATTAATAGAAATTTTGACTTAAATATTATTGCAATTGACAAATGTTTTATACAATATAACCCGTGTTAAGGATGGGCATGTCACCCGTTATATTTATAGTTATAATATATATATAAGTTGTGAAAAATCATTTTTTTTCCAAATAAAGACATAATTACTCTAAAAGTTTCATTTAGAGGTCCTATTTATCATGAATAGCAATACGTATTTTGATAGTAGAAAATGAGAAGAATTAAATTGAGACTCTATACTATAATACGTGATAATATCCTTTCAAATTGATGACTCCACTTGAACTTATGTTTCACTTCTATTAGATAGGCCGTACGTCAAGAAACCTTGATTTACTTTTAAATAAGTCAGATACGGATTGACACCCTAACCCCTGGCGGAACCCACTGCTAATAGGTCAAGAAACTTTAATCCACTTTTATATCATCTTTTTTAATAGAAGATTTGAGGAGTCAAGTAAGTTTGAATATTTCACAGTCAACGGTGTAAAGTTGTTGATGCGCGAAGCTGCACAAGAGGCAATTGCAGTCCTTAGGTAGTGATTATTTGGAGAGGGATTTTTTAGTGTATTGTGATTGCGAGATTCATAATGCTTGATTGTTGATCTAGTTTGAATCCATGGTTTTTCACCCGATTTTGGTTCTCCACGTTATATTTGGTGGCCCTTGTAGTGTGTACTTTCTGTTTTTATTTTCGCTGCATATCTTATTGTCTTTACACACATTGGGAAGTTGAGTCGACCAATCTAGTGATCTTTAAAAACCTTTACATTTAATACATTGGTGGGCTTCGACTCATCTCATGAACAAGCGTGTCATTTTATATTAGTTATGTGCAGTGATATATTAAAATATCATTCATCACATGAATAAAGAATGAAATCATAAATTAATTAATAAAATAAATAAATTTATTCACATCATCCCTGAATTGAGGACATACAATCTAACATCATATAATCTAACATAAACCCCATGTAATCCACATATATATTATAATCCTCAACAATTGTCTCTATATACTCCTTTGCATAGGACTCGAACTTGAGCTACACTATTATTAGAGAGGTCGTGGGGGTAAAAAAATATTGACTTGTAGATAAATAAATAAATAGGACACTGAGTAAACCCTCACATAAACTACTCTATAATATAATACTAATGGATATACTAATGTTCTTTAGTAGGTTCTCCCGGCCAGTAACATGCATGTGTAAGTAATTTTAATTTTATATCGTCGTCGTGGTCGTGGTCGTCATTTGCATTGGGCCATAATAACTAATTCATTGAGGAAGGATAGTGCAAATTGGATTACATGTAAAAAGAGATTATTCAAGATGACCCATGACAAGTTGCACATGGGAAGGTGTAACATATATAACAAAAGAATTTCAAACCGCTTTAATAATAATAAAAATGGATCGAGCCCATTAGAAATCTTAACCCTAATTAAACGTGGGTTCATGATTTAGTTTGATAGGTTTAACAATCTCATCATGATGCTCAATGCATTACCAGCTCGATTGCCCGTGCTTCATGTATATGCATAAAAAAAAAAGTATTTATAGGGGTCAAGACACTAAGGGCCCATTTCTTTACCGGAATTTATAACTAAAATCTGAGAGGTTGAGTTTTTTTGGACACGACGTTACATCTTATCTATTGCCATTTGAAATGCTATATTTCTTTCATTAGAGTTTCAAATTCTAACCGCCCAAAAGACCTTTTGAAATTTATGGAATTTCACTTTCTATACCATTTGTTAGAATTTTGAATTTAAAAAAAAAAGGATTTGGAATTCCACTTAAAGAGACTACTTTTAAGAATTTGAAATTCGCCCAAACATGAATTTTTGAAATTCTGATAAAGAAACGGGCCCTAAAAATATAATTAGCTCTATGAACTGATTGTAACTAAAGTTTATTGACATCAAAATTTTGAGTTCAAGATTACAAAGCACGTATAAGTGGTTAATTTGACTTTCAAAAAATTAATTACCTGTCAAATGACATATCCAAGGTGTACAAGAAAGGAAGCACTAAACATGAAGAAGGAAAAATAAAATTAGCAGAAAACATAAGCAATTGCACTTATATAAATGCAGAAAGCTACAAGAAAGAATGAGCATGATATGATTAAAAAGGGGGAAAAAAAAACAAAGAATATGAAGCACCCTGTTTAGAATTTGTTATTGTTCTTTCAACTACTCCTCCCTTACCCATTAATGGTTATAACAACTTTTTGAATTCGTTTGAACTTCATTCCAAAATGATTGAAAAGTGCAGTCTTCTGTTTCTTTTGGAAAGTGGAATTAAAAAAACCCCTATAAGCAAACAATTTAGGTATTTGTCTTGGGAGGTTAGAAGCAAAATGGCAAACTTATTTCTTCCTTCAAACAAAAGGGCTATGAGACAACATAGAATCAATTGAGTAGCACAACTCCCATGTGCAATCACCTAGAAACTTGAGTGAGAGTAGAGTTTTAACCAAGCCACAGCTACTTGTGACCAAAATGTGCATGCTAAATTCGAAACAAGTTTACATCCATCAACCTAATCTAAAATCAACTTAAAAGGAACATCTATTTCTTTTTTAAGGGCAACGCAAAAACTATATTAAGATTAGAGAAAACTGATGCAGAAAATATATCTTAGAACAATATATTAAAAGGAATATCTCTGAGAGCAATAATCCAATGATGGGGCTGTCTCTATTGTATCACTGCTATAGATTAGAGAACCATTCCTCTTGCACCTTTGCCGTTCCTCTTTTTTGTGTTCTTTCTGTACTCTTTACTAGATGCTTATGTTTAATGAACTCTTTTGATACTGCTTCAAAAAAAAGAAAAAAAAAAAGAAGAAGAAAAGATTACAGAGCCATGGGCTCCTTCCTCATGACCCTCCTCCACACCATCTGATAGTGTGTTCATAGGTTGGATTAAACTGGGCCGAAGCTAGTTTACTAACCCATTCAGCATTCAGGTCAAATCTAGCCATCACTGAAAACTGATGCAGAAGCCCATCCCATTGGTATTATATGCACGCTAATCTGTATTCTTTGCGAGACAGGGCCTGACCTTTAAGCATATGTACACTCAACTTATTCCATTTAACAGTTGGGCCTGAATAATAAGGACATGTTCGGGCCAAAGGAATAAAAACATGGTCCAAATTCAGCCAAAGGTTGGGCCTTCTTATGGTTGGCCCAGCCCATATCAACCCCTACCTTCCCGTTTGGTAATTTTACTTTTAAAATAAAGTGAAGTGAAGTGAGATAAAGAGAGAGAATCAAATATAAGTGAGTTATAATGATATTGTATTTTTAGTTGTTTGGGATGATTGTGCAATGTCCCTACATAAAAATAGTTTTGCACACCTTTGTTTTTTGTGGGAGAGCGATTCTTAAAAAGTTTTCGATTTCTTTGTACAATGAGAGGATCCCGCACTTTGTAGATTTCTATTTCAATGAGATAGAGGAATCTTGCATACCTAACTCCCTCATAGGAAATACAATTTATTTTTTATAAATGAAAATTAAATTATTTGTTCGTAAGAAAAAACTAGCATAATAATCCGTGCTCAACATAGATATCACCAACATTGCAATTTAAATATTCATGCACTAAAAAAATTCATAGTTTTTGAAAAAGGAAAGAAAAAAAAAGGTCATGAGTACCTGCTTATGTAATTCATGAGCTAGTTGCGTACAAAATAAAGAAGATAATTAGAGTAAAAGGTGAATGATAGGGTTTGGTTGAAAGCAGTCTTTGAAAGAAAAATATGGAGAGTAGATGAGTGATTTTGATAAAGATGTAAGTAGTAGTTGCTTGAGATAAAGAGCGTGGGGAGAGAACACACAAAAACTTTGAAAAGAAAAGTAGTATAATTTCCACCCACTCAAAATTATAACTTCCAATCAAAATTAAAGTTAGGCTTTAACATATTATCATGTGTTGCACCAAATTATAAAATAATGGTCTATTAGAACTTTTATCAACTTCTTTAGTGCATAATCTTTTCATTGTACAAATTCATCATAAGGCTTTGTTTGCTTGCATCAAAAGCCAATAGAATTGAGTACATAGAAATTAATGGTCAAAATAGCTCCACTCAAAAATTGTGAATGATATGAGCGACAGCCGAATGATAGAAGGGTTCAATGTAAATGAGACCTTGATTTTTCACAAGACAATAGCCCAGCATTCATTCCCCATCTTTCTATATAACTTAGTTTTCATAATAAGGGGAGGTCATCTAATGTCCATTTTTATCTATTCACTCCAAAGCCTAATCTTCATTTTAAAACTATTTTAACATGAATTTACATGTATTCAATGCGACCAAACATACCCAAAAGTTGTTTTTGGGCACCATAAAAAATAGTCTCCTCTTATCATTTATCATCCTTGTGAAAAGGCTGGGCAATATGTTTGCCACTCATCAAACGCTGGGCCATTTGATGAACGGTCCGGATCATAAGTATCATCAGCCCACAGTCTAATCATGGTCTAGCTCTTCAAACCGTACATATTAATAGCTACCTTTTCTCCACGGCCTAGCCCCACCCCACTTGCATTTTGGCGCCCTTTTTTCTCTCTCTCTCTGCTCTTCCTTCCCCCACTCTCCAGTCTCTCTTGCGCTCGCTTGGCATTCATGGCTAAAACCTCGTTTTAGGGTTTTAGCCAGCATCAGATCGAGGGTTTTGCAGGCGCCTTCGTTTGGGTCTCTCTCCAATCTATTAGCAATGGCAGAGCGTGCTGCAAAACGCCCAAAACTCGAAAAAAGGTACAAAACCCATCCAACTTTTAGGGTTTTTCATTTTCAAATCTTCTTCTTCCGTGCATTAGGGTTCTGGAATTATCTTCTACACTCTTTTATCTCATGCTAAAACCCTATGCAGCTTTGCTTTATTTATCTCTTCGGCTGAACAAATTGTTGTTGATATTAGGGGAGAGGATGGGTATTTGCCGGGGAACATAGTGGAGATCGAGATTCATAACTTCATGACCTACGATCACCTGAAATGCAAACCTGGTGCTCGTCTCAATCTGGTCATTGGACCGAATGGATCGGGAAAGAGCTCCCTCGTCTGCGCCATTGCTCTAGGGCTTGCTGGAGAGCCGCAGGTTCGGACTTTCCCTCTTCACTTATATGTGCTGAATTTGGTGTTGATAGGAAATCTGAAACCGGGTCTGGAAAATTTTTGTTGGGATTGTGGAATTCGAGATGTTTGAATGATTTGGTGGCAGTTTGGATGGTTGTCCGTTGTCTTATTCCATGTGATTGGGCTCAGGCGGAAACAATATTTAGATGTGTCGTTTTTGGTGGCTTAGTTCTGGCTAAAGAAGTCGTCCTGCCAAAATTTGATTTTCCATATATGCATTCTCTCCAACTTATAACTGAGTGGATAACTGTCTGTTCTGCCTTAAAGGAAGTGATTTTGTATTTCAGTCTTCATTCTTAAGTTATTTTCTGATGCACTATTTCAATTCAATTGCAATGGGCTGGTTGATTAATGATGGAACTGTGGTTATCATCCGTGATGTTTATATTGGGACTGCAAAACCTATATGCTTTTATGTTGCTCTGAAAGTAGGACTTGAGTGGAATGCCGGGACAGTTTGTGAGCCACTTCCTTGTTGTTAATGCTGGAAACATTGATACAACTTGGTTATTTTGATTGTTGGTTGCTGGAGAAATTGCATCCGGAATTCTTTATGTAGCTCTGTTGATTGAATTTTACCTCACAGCTACTTGGAAGAGCTACAAGTATTGGAGCATATGTTAAAAGGGGAGAGGAGTCTGGATTTATAAAGATTTCATTGAGAGGTGTCACTACTGATGAACGAATTTGCATCACACGGAAGATTAATACACAGAACAGGTCCGAATGGCTAGTCAATGGTATGATATTTCACCAAACTCTCTCTCTCTCTCTATATATATATATTTTACATAGCATTCTTCATTTCGTTGCATAGTTCTTTGAAAGCTCGCATTTCTTTTGTTATTTATGTTATGATATCCTGAAAATCCTTCTTTTGGGTTTTGGTCGGTGGAGGATCGTTTGAGAAGGAAAATTACTATATATTAAACAATCCAAAAAATGATTGTTTCTGGAAAACAGGAAAATATAAGGCTATCTTAATGTGCTTCCCATTTTTTGCATGCCCTGAACAAGTGGTAAACACCAATTTTCTCACCTATTGCATGGATAAATTCCATACTACCTTGGTGTGTGGCAGATGAACCTTAAGAGTGAAGTCTAGGCAAGTTTAGATTAGTTGACAATGGAAGTGGTATTTGAGATCCGAGGGTTGCATTTCTCATTCACCATGGCCCCAAGTTTGGTCATCTAACAACTTTGTAGAGGCATTGCGAATGTAAGTGTGTTCCTTTTCTCCCTCATGTCTGGTTTCGCATTGGTGATCACTCTAAAACTCAGGTTTGGTTGGACTCCTAGATAGGGATTGACTTGCTTAGTGTGAGATTCTCAATCTTATCTAGGTTTGCTACTAATGGGGCAGCATTAGTTGCTTTGAAAGGAGGGAAAGGGAATTGATGCCCTACTTTCTGCAGAAATCTTATGATAGAGTAAACAATTAAGCTTATTGTCCTTATTCAGTCTTTGCAAGTTACTACAAGAGGCAATGGGTTGGGGTTGGATCATGTTTAGAACTGTGGTTGATGTTTATAGGCTCAAGTTGAAGTGACCCATTCATTAATTGGGTTGAAATTTTCAAATCAGACACAACTAGGAAATTAAAAGGATCAACTTGAATCCCTAATTAACTGGTTGGTTTATGGGGTTGGGTTGGTAGGTCTTGGACTCATGGTACAACTAGTCGCCTTCAAGTTGGGTTGGTGGGTCAAATAACAAGAATAGGTTTAACCTGAACCCGACCAGTTTGTTAAATGGGCCAGAAATGTCATTCCCATCTCTGAATTACTTGGTCAGGTTAGAAATTTTCGTTCCTACAAGCTATGTCTATTCCGAGTCAAGCACATGCAACAGGTTTTGGTTAGGGTCAATGAGTGGCCCAAGTTCTGGTCCGTTCCTTTTATAAGATTTTACTTATGGTACCACCAGTGTCCCAATTGCTTCATTTGGCAAGCCAAGGCATTTTTGAGGGTGGTAACTTTTATGCTAGGAACGTATGTACTGAGCTGAATTGATTTTAATGTTCCTAGGTTTTCCTAAATGACTTGGATTCTCTTTCTAAAACTTGGATCCATAGCCATGGTTTTGAGAGGGGTGCTCGCATATTGTGGCCTGTAGTTTGTGGTGGGCTTGTGAAACTCGTGGAAAGAGAGATGCCTAGTGCTTCAAGAATTAAGCGACATCTCCCATGAACATTATCACATTAATTAGAATAGAAGTAATCATGTGGGCCATGACTCTAAGATGCGTCCAGGGCGTCACTTGTTCCTTGATTGAGAGAGATGGTCTCCAAGTCATGAGGAATAGATAAGCTGATAGTTATAGTTCCTAGGTGGTTTTCGCCTCCGGCTAGCAACTTTAAGTATGATGTGAGTGCTATCAGTAACCTTGGTACGGCGATCATTAAATGAGTGATTGATGATTCATCTGCAAATATCAAAATGGTTTTTGATTAATTTAAAGATTCAAACATTTGAAGTTCAGTAGTACTCTTCATCTGACTGAATGAAATAATATGTACCTTACATGTACCAACTTAAATTCTTTATTTGTAATTGAAGCACAAGTCTTACAATTATAGATTCATTGAACTATATTTTCTACTTCCTATTTTTTTGGGGCACGCAACTTGGCCAAGTAGACTCAACTTGAGGGAGAATGAGTTGGCCCTCAAATTTTAAAACCTTGCTCGGAAGTCCTTTGTGATATATAATAGTGGTTTTTCCATAAGGTGCAAATGTTAGCCTTGAGGAGAGGCCTATGTGAAGCTCTCTGTCTAAATTTTAGGCATATCATTGTGAAAGGTGATATAATTTGTGCGCTATGCAGTGGGCCGTGGTATGAGTAAGGCCCAGTGGAGTCTTGCAGATGTGATTGAAGAAGCGGTGGATTTAGTTGGATATCTTGGTGCCTCATTCTATCATGTTAAAAGAAGCACAATTTTTGTGCCTGATATTTTGGCTAAGGAGGTGTAAGGTGAAGCAGTTGATCATAACTTATGATGGATATGCGCAGTGCGCTTTTTGTATATTTTTTCCTGGATTATTTCCCCCTTTGTGGTTGCCCATTTAGGCCCCAACATAGTTGGGACACGGATGATGATTGCCCTTTCAGGCTTGCCTCTTTTGCCATGCAGGATGGTCAACAAGCGAGGAACTTTATTGGGTGTGTGATCTAGCTTTGTAGTTGATTAGTGTTTCTGTATTTTTATTGTGTCTTTCTCTTTAAGGGCACATTTGTGCATGTGCCACAGAAAATTGGTTTCGTGGAAATTTTCCTTTTCCGTGGAAAATCTTTTTTTGACCTCCCCAATAGGAATTTATTTTCCAAGGTACACCAAACATGGATTTTACTGGAGCACGGAAAACCATTTCCACAATCCTCACTTTTCGTGGAAAACTAGCTACGCAAACGTGTCCTAAAAAAGTAGTTGCATTTGCATCAATGTTCTGTGCTGAAAGGGAGCCAAAATTGGTTGGGTATCATTTAAAAAGAAAAAATGGTTGGATATAGTCAGATAACCAAGATGTTGGTCATTGGAGGATTACACGGATTCAAGTGTTTGGTTCCCTAAAACTTCTTATTATGCATTAATATTTATAATCTTTTTTTTTTTTTTTTCCTTTTACCTTTCAGTTTTATTAATGTTGTTGGTTTAAACCAATGATAAGTATGGGTTTTCCAGGTAAAATTGTTGCGAAACGAGATGTGGTTGAAGTCATTCAAAGGTTTAACATTCAAGTCAACAATTTGACTCAGGTTAGTTTATGGAAACCTTTTTACTAAATGCACGTGTTTGACTATTGTTGTGAACTTCCTATTGCATACATCAATGAGTTGCAATACGAATCGGTTTTCTTTCAATACGTTTCGAATTGGTTGTGTGATATGAATTGGTTTCCTATACATACCACTGGGCCATAATTATGACATTAATTTGTTACGTTGACAACATTATTATTTATTTAATTGTTTATATCATGCATGCCATATTTTGAGTTGATTTAGTCAAATAAACGAAATGTATCAAATCATATTTTTAAAATTTAATATTAATCTTATATATTTCTCTATATCTATGTATTATTTTTCTAATTTCTATTTTTTTTTTCGAAACGTCACTCCGAAATGTGTCGATAGAACTCTGAATCAGCAGAAACATTTCAGTTTTGGAAGCTAAATCGAAATTGGGTCCAAAATGAATTTCTCAACTATGTTTCACCATTAATCACAGCCATACAATGTTGTGCACTTACAGTGTCTGTCTAAGGAAAGATGTTATTATTTCACAACCATCTCTTCTCAATAGTTGGCGTGGGTTCCTTTACCTTTGATTCATCAAGACTCCAGCTTTGATAGACACAAATTTGCTCTAATTTTCTTCTGTTGTTTCTATGGTCAACAACTCAGATTCTGGCTCATCATGCCCTTCAACCCCTTGTTCTTCTATCACATGGACTGAAGCTTTTGGGAGGTCATTGTTGGCATGGAACTGACAAGCGACCTCTTTCTCAGCAGTGATTACACATGCGAATTATTCTTTTCCTTTCTCGATTCATTATTAGATTGAAAACTTGATGCTGTTTCTTGGCTTGATTTGATGTGTGCTTGTACAAGGTGACAAAGACAATTGGCTTATCCCCTTATAAGATGTGAGCTTATGAGCTTGATGGACGGTTATTTTTTCTGCCTTTAATGCATGTTGCACCACCTCATCGACTGTCCCAAAGTTTTGAAAAGCTAACAGATGTATGTCCAATCTAAGACCATAATGGTACCTACAATCCGTGGCATCCTTCACTTGTCCAAGACACACCTTGCGTGCAATAGGAAAGATTCCTCCTATACTCAACCACTGACTTGTTGCCTTGTTTAAAATCTTGAAGTTTGATGAAAAAGTCTCTCTGATAGTTCATTGGAAGAACTTTCCGTTTCATCAGATTTCACATCTCTGCCCATGTTTCCACTGAATCCATATTCTCGTGTCTACATTGTCATTGCAACTTAGTCCACCAAGTAACTACACAGCCACGAAATCTGGTAGCTACTAGTTTCACTTAGTGACCATCTGTCATTTTTTTGAGGTGAACACATTCTCCACAGGCACCAGCCATCAATGAATGCTTCTGGTTGCAGTTTCTTGTTATACTCAGGAATAACATTTTTGATACCCAAATCCATATCAACATTATGAGGACCCTAGCCACGTCGATTCTGAGAATTTTGCTCTTCTTCTTGATGGCTATCTTTCCAAGAATTGTCCATGTGGTTGAGCTCAAGATTTCCAAGTCAAGCATCCATTCGAGTTAGCAGCTATTGAATTTATGGAAGACATGCGATGTTATCCCTAATCTGATTGACATCAGTGGCTAATCGGGCATGACTTGTGGTGAATTTGGGGGACAATTGGTAGTAGTCCATTCTCAAATCATCTACTTGTCTTCCTAGACCACAGATTGATTCACTTATTTGTTCCGGGGTCAAAATGGTCATCTTCAAATTTTTTGAGGCATTTTCTCTTTTCTTTTTATAATATGCAGTAGATATTGAAAATTAAAATAGACTAACGAATTGTGAATATTTCATTCGTAGGGGTCCATATGTGGAAATGGATTGAAAATGCAAGTTTGGATGACTACAGAAATTGCAGTTGAATCTTGGTCAGTGATTTGGTTAAACTAGGCTGTTGACCAGCTGACATCAGTGTTCGCTCTTGGCTCGACTCCTGTGTTTGAGCAGAGAGGAGGAAATTCTCCTCTTTTCTTCGTCTTTCTTTCCCGTTCTCTCCTCTCCATTCTCTTCCTTTTTCTTATTTTCCTTTTTTTTTTCCCCTTGTTTTACCTTTTCTTCTGTTGTCCTTTTCCTTGAGTGAAACCAACCCTTTTCTTCTCTTTTACTCTTTCGTTCCCTTGCAAACAGAAGCAAATACCTTCTTTTCTTTTTCTTCTTTTTTCCTTTATCCTACCTTCTCTTATCTCTTTTGGCTGAGTGGAAAAGGGAACAGTTCTATGGTTCTTATATTAGTAGCATGATCAACGCCCCTTATGAACCGCCCCATCAACAAAATGGCATAGAAGATACTATAAGCTTGAAGGGAAGAAGAAGATGCTACCCTCGAAATCCCTCGACTTGTCTCCTTCATGCAGACTTTTTCCCCCTTTTCTTTTTCCTGTAAAGAGAAATAGAGATAGGGTCTTTGCGCTTCCTCAAATCCATTGATTGTTCCCGAAGCTCTGATATGAAATTGATCCAAACCCTGAGAGGGTTTGGATCGAAGTGCCAAAGCACTAAAAATACATCTCCAGGAGACTTTCACCAAGAGAAATGAACCTCAAAGGGAAAACTCAAGCCACGAAGGAATTTTTTTATTTATCTTCAAAACTGCCTTTAATGTTTATATTATAATGCTCATATATATGGAAAAACAAACTTTAGAATCCAACACTCCTTATGAAAGTAGGAAACTAATCAAAGACTTATTCTGGAATTAGAAAGCCCAAAGGGAAAACTCAATCCATGAAGGAAATTTTTATTATTCTTCAAAACTGCCTTTGATGTTTATAATGCTCATATATATACGGGGAAAACAAACGCTAGAATCCAACACTCCTTATGAAAGTAGGAAACTAATCAAAGATTTCTGCTGTAATTAGAAAGCTAACCTGTAATTGCAACTTAGTAAAGAAATAAAATCAAATATCTCTGGTTCCACGTGGGCCACAACCAAGAGTCTGTTTCCACCGGGCCATAAGCTTTGCATCTTTGTGCGACAAATTTTGTGGTGTCTTCCCAATTTTCAAACCAAATATTTTAGGGTAATCAGAAAATCAGATTGACTACTATGTAATTTGATGGGACTAATTATCTAGAGTTCTCACATCATCCACCATTTCGCTTAAATGTATGAATATAGCCATGAAGATCAGATGAACAAAGATGGGGCCTTTAGAGATTCACATCATCTCGTTGTGCGTACTCATGCATGAGGTAGAGTGAAGCAATTGGGAATGGTGGTTTGGTTTGTGAAATTTGATTTCCAAAGTGGAGCAAAACCAAATTTGTCAAAGATTTTCAATTGGCTGTCTCTTTTTGGCTTGGCTTGTTGGGTGGGTTTTGGAAGGACATTTGAGTGTGGCGATAGTTTACTGTCTCCTTTGTCTCAATGTCACAATTTGGCTCCTCATCAAGAAATTCTGAAGTAGAGTTTTCTCCACTGCTGGCAACCTCCACTCGATGTTTCTCTAGATGTTTTTCATGCTTAACAATGGTCTTGTGATTCTTGTCTATAGAAATAACTTTCAGCACTGGGAAATGGCCTTTTTTTTTTTTTTTTTAAATGGCACAGCCTGTTTGAGTTGAGTATGGAACATGGGTATTTAGTCCAAAATATGTTTATTATCACAAGGTGGATTATGAATCTGAGCCCTAAAGTAAAATTGAACTACGTTTATTATTGAATTCTTACCTGAACCAATATAATATATTTCCTGTTGAGTTACAACTATTACGGAGGACGTGTTGGCAGGACTCCAGTGTTTTACCCTAGTAGATGGGACCCCCACGAAAATACCCCATTTGGTACTACTTTTTTTTTAAAATTATTTACTTTTTCTTATCTAATGATAAGCAAACAAAAAGTGAATCCATTTGCATGTCATATCATCATCGTCGTCATCATCATCATCACAAAAGCCTTGTCCCAACTATGTTTGGGTCTGCCTTATGAATTTTGTTTTGCCTCAAAATTCATGTTGTAGCTGTGACAGAAGCTCTACATTGATGGCTGTGTACTTATTTGACAGAGTGGCGGAGATAACTTGCATTTCATGCATATGTATGCGTGTGCATGTGTGTGAAGACTCTACAAATGTACTTGGACTTTACAAGACCCACTTTTCTAAAGAAAGAAAAAAAAAACCTATTTATGCTGCCCACCCATGTGGATGGCTTGCTGCATCATTCTCATCTGGTTAGGGAGAATTGGACCTCAAATTTATAACCTTCCACCGGATTGAAGATCTTTAAAATCCGAATGGCAAGTAGATGTCACAGAATTTGGCAGGCATCTGTACTCCATGTTGGGCTGTCTGACTCTAATGTGTAGATATTCGCAGAATTTACCAAATAATATATGCATATTAATTCTGTGCTTTGGAAAGTTCACATTTCTCTGTATTGACTTTTGGATCTTCTGTTAAATAATGGAAAGTACTTGCGTTATCTTTTCTGTTTTGCTAGTTTATTCATTTCATTGCTTCTGAGTGTTTTGTATTGTCCCTGATCCTCTCTGAAATCCTTTTGCTTCTCCTACTTTTTCTAGTTCTTACCTCAAGACAGAGTTTGTGAATTTGCCAAGCTTACTCCTATACAACTTTTAGAGGAGACAGAAAAAGCTGTTGGCAATGCTGAACTTCCTGTTCAACATAGTGCTCTCATTGATAAGAGTCGTGAGCTGAAGAAACTTGAAGTGGTGGGTCTCTCTCTATTCACTCGTTGTCATCTCAGACAAAGCTGAAGAATTAATATACTTTCTAGAACTTCTCTAACGAAATAATCTTCTGTTCTCTTATTAGTGAATTCTTAACACTTCTAAGTAATCAAAGTCATTTTTTGAGAATTTTCTGTACTATAGACAATCGAGTGAACTTTTCTTGAGCATTTATAGTCTTGTTGATTTTTCTAGGCTGTGAAGCAAAATGGGGATACTTTGAATCAGCTGAAGGCGCTTAATGCTGAGCAAGAAAAGGATGTCGAGCGTCTTCGCCAAAGGGAACAACTTTTGGCAAAGGTTAGAGTCTGCAGGGTTATTATTTTCTTTTTTCTTTTAATTGGATTATGATGTTTCTGATGCTTTTGCCTTGCAATATGAAGGTTGACTCAATGAAAAAGAAGCTACCTTGGCTCAAGTATGATATGAAGAAGATGGAATACATGCGGGCAAAAGAACAGGAGAATGACGTCAAGAGAAATCTAGATGAATTGGCTAAGACCTTGAATACTCTCTCTGGGCCTATCAAGTATTTTCTTAAGCCATAACTCATGAATATTGAATCATAATCTGTCACTATTTGTATTCTGCTGGGAATTTCATGCTGTTTTAATACCACTTACGCAATTAAAAAAGTGTAAAATTGATCAAAGTAAATATAACGTTACATATTCAACTCCTTGGTGCTGGTAGCACTTGTGCGACTTTCTTGCAGGGCCCACCACCCTTGGCATATCAATTCAGCAGATGGATACGATGTGTATGTTACCGTAAGGGTAGTGGATGGGTCAAAAATTCAAATAACCTTAACCCTTGATAAAAATGGCACTCTTGCGTTACCCACCTGGAATGTATCAATTTAGCTGGTGCATATGTTGTGTATGGTACCATAAGGAAATGAGGTGGTGCATATATGACTCTAATGAAACAATCTTAACCCTTGATTTTAACCTTCAAAGCCCCAAGATTCAATACTTTTACAAGTGCTCCATTTTTGTGATTAAATCCAATGATGGAAAATGGTTGGATTAATGTCAAAATTGGGGAGTACCAGTTCACAGTTGGTAAGTGTGAAGGGCTTGGATTAGTTATTACCTGGGGTCCACCATTTGGAATAGAGGGGTTAAAAAGGCACAGAGAGAGGGGTGGTATTAAAATTTTGCCAGCATATAAATATTTGGTATTCTACTGGAAGATAACATTAACTGTTGTTTTATTTATTTATTTTTAGTTTTATCCTGATCAGTACATTAGCTATTAACTGTGTTTCATGGGTTCAACCTGTGATCCATGCCTGACACAAGAATTTGGACAAGTAGCTCTTTCTTTCTGGGTTTCTCCTTAACACTTCCCCTCCCCTTTGTTTGTTATTTTAAATAATTCCTTGCATCATTAAGGCACTGGTTTCGTATATAGTTGTGCTATTACTCTGGGGCAGCCGGGCAGGTCAATGTAAACCCTTGACAAACTTGACTTTTATTTTTTATTTTGTATGTTTTCAGCTATAAAGTTCACATGCATAAATATGGCAGATTTGCATCATTTTGACAAATGACAACCAATGCTTCATTATCTATATCAGTTTTTTGGACCTAAGGCTGCTTTTACACAGTTGCTTACTCACTTCCATATAATTATTCAATCAGAAATGCAAATCATTAATACTGTGTTGCTATGGCTGAATGTATTAAACTTCTAGAATTTGTTCTAGTCTAATTTATTTGATTGTTATCATTTCACATATCAGTGCATTACAGTTGTACAAAATATTTGAGAGGTTTAAAAGTTATTTATTGGAATGCGTGCTTTTAAGTTTTGGCATTCCATCTATCATCTTCTTTCATGTAATGAATGCAATTACCAATTCATTATTTGATGATCTAGGGAAAGAAAGAAACAGAAGGGAATTCAAGAATCAGCTTGTAAGCAAGTAAATAATGCAACAGCTCAGAATTCCAATAAAAGAATGGGGCTTCTAGACAGAGAAAACCAATTAGTGAGTTGTTTATAACTCAAAAGTCACCATTCTGTTGTTGATCCACAATGGTGGTTATGAATTTTAAGCATGGATGTACAGGGGGTGAAAGTTCGGGCCAAATATGATGAAATGGAAGAGTTGAGGATGCTGGAAAAATCTCGTCAGCAAAGGATCTTGAAAGCTAAAGAAGATCTTGCTGCTGCTGAATTGGAACTTGCAAATCTGCCTTCGTATGAACCTCCAAGTGATGAAATGGTATGTTATAATTGCTTATCCTTGTTCTTCCTTTAATCTATCCTGTAATTGCAATGACTTGTTCTCTTAGGGCCTGTTTGGCAAGTCTCATCTGTTTGAAATAGAGCTGTTTCAATTAGACCTTATGACAAATAGACTGTTTGGGTATGTCTGATTCAATTGGTAAAAGCAAACTTGTCATACTGGTAAAATTATATGGGCAAATTTTCTTATAGTAAAAGTGTGGGCTAATTTTTCAAAAAAGAAAAAGTAGTACATGCAAATTAGTCATTTTTTTTATTTTTTGATCGGTAACAAAGGATTATATTGAAATTAAGAAATTACAACCATGAGTACACCAAAAAAACAGAACCATAAAACACCTACAACAACATAATCAGTATAAGAGATGAATATAGAAGCCCGGCCCTAACTATATGACAATAGCACATAGATTACATTGATGATCAACTCCTTGCTTTGCTAGACAATCTGCCATGCCATTCGCTGATCTACTAACATTATGAAAGTCATATTATGAAAGTTTCTTTTTTTGGTTGGCCTGATGGCCAGGAACTCTGAAGGAAAGCTACCACTCCAAGGATTGAACCCTAGAGGTAGCCGTGGGAGGTGGGTGTGCTATCTACACCTTGTGATTCCCGTCATATTATGAAAGTTATATGGGAAAACTTGTCAAGAAAAAAAAGCAAAACATGTCTTATTGCTTTAGATATTCATGTCCATTTGAAAAAAAGTTACCTTTTGGTTACATTTTGAAGAAGCAAAAGATCTTAAACATATGATTGAATCAGACATCGACGTGAATGTTGCCAAACCTTCTAAATCACATAGAACATCTATTTAAATTGGTTTTAATACAAATAGACAGAAGAAGTAGTAGGGGTGTTAATGGACCGGCCCAGGCTAGGGCCTTAAGTTTTAGTACTCAGGCCGGGCTTGGGCCAAGAGTTTAGAAGTCGGGTCGGGCCTGGATATTCCTCAGCCCAGCCCATAAAACCCCTAAAAAGTAGACTTGCCAAATGACACCTTATTGTTTAAATTTCTCATTGTTCTTATCAGCCGTGGGTGTTTTATACCGATATACTATTAGCGACTTAGCAATTATCACTTGCAAATGGAGTTTTGTGATAAGTAATAGCAGAAAGCACCTTTTTTTCTCAGAAGCTTTAAAATTTGAAATCTAAAAAAAAAAAAAAACTGTATTGGGTATTAATTTTGGTACTTTTAAGCCTTCTTAACTCTATCCGTCTTCCTTTAGCTCCATATTATGTAATCCATTAGGAATGCAAGTTATGAGTCTGAAAAATGATGAATTGAGTGTTGATCAATTGCTTTACTTATTGTCAATGCAGTTTAAACAAGAATTAACCATAGAAAGTAAACTGAAATGCATAGACTATATGCCCTTAGCCAGGAGCATTTTCCTCCTTGCTTTGATTACATTTATGGCATGGAAGTTGCACTTAAAATTAAACCTTAGGATACATATGCATCATCAATTTCATGGTGGTTTTGGCATCACCAACTGGTTCAACTGTCTCATTTTTCATTATTTTGAATATATGATTGTTGATTTCTGATTTGCAATGAGAGCTGTTAATAGGGACTGGCAATGCCTGCTCAGGAAAAAAATATGCTCGATGCACTGTGAAGATGTGTGATATCTGCTATATATGTGTGTTTTTTTTTTTTTTTTTTGACCTTCTGCCCATTTATTATTTTTCAGTTCCTGGTGCTAACTTAGCCATTTTTGTCAACAGAAAAGACTGGAAAATCAGATAATGGAGCTTCATGACACTGCTCGTGAAAGGAGGGCTCATATGGCTGATAAGGAAACTCTTCTATCTCAGAAGAAAGTAACTCTGAGGCAATGCATTGATAGGTCAATTTCTTTTGCCGAGCCTCACATATGTTCTTTTGATTCTACTGTTGTTTCATTCTTCTTATTTGTTTCAACCAGTGTGACATTATATTTGCAGGTTGAAGGGCATGGAAAATACAAATATGAAACTTCTTCAGGCATTGCGAAATTCAGGTGCTGAAAAAATAGTAGAGGCCTATGACTGGTTACAAAGGCATCGTAATGAGTTAAAGAAGGAGGTGTATGGTCCTGTCCTTCTAGAGGTATTTTTACTGAGAGGGAGAGAAATGCAGTGTAATTTCTTGCTCTTCCCTAAATTTTTGGTGTCTTTTCTTTGTCAGGTTAATGTTTCAAATCGAGTTCATGCTTCCTATTTGGAAGAACAAGTCCCTAACTATATCTGGAAGGTACCTTTTTTTGCTGTTGTTTCTGGTATCTTATCTTCGTGTTTTGCTTCCGATACAGGCCACGCGTAAGCTTGTTGGACCAGATTAGTTATCTGGACCAATCAGTTGATAAGGCCACCTTATTGGTGGTTAATGCTAACAATCGCAGGAATCAGGCATTTGTTCCCACTACATATACTCGTTGAATTCCAATCGATACAACTTTGAAGTGTCTCATCCAATACACTACTGCCTCACTAATTTGACTTATTAGATCCATGCATGTATGCCAATCAAATGTTCAATCCACTGTGTGCTTTAAGTTAGCCAACATGCCTCTACTCATACATCAACTCCGAAACAGTTTATTTATTTATTTGCTACGTTGACCTACTGACCATGAGTGATACTACCAACCTGAAGACTCAGGGATTGATCCCTGGGCATGTGTTTGATACCGAGGTGCCAACACCACCCAAGTGCCCAATCATTAGTGTGTTGGCCCTAAACAATTTATCATCTGGTATTACTATAACTATTACTATTATGTACATTACTATTGTTATTATTAATTGGTGTAGAACAAAAGATCGTAGAATCAGTCTTAAGATCAAGGGCTTCATATATATATTTTATGTTTTTAAGTAAAATTTTATTTTGGGAACAATAGGGTTTCAGGATGCTACATAAGGGATGTAATGCTTCTTTTCAAAGGATATTTGAATTTCAATTTATTCTTGGATTTAACCTAGCTTTTCCTTGTGGATTCAAGGTGGTATTATCGGGCTGAGGACAGTGCTCTTTTTTCTTAGTTTTCTTTTGTGCTTCCACTATGCCAGTTGGTATCAGAGCGAGGCCTTCCCTGGTTCAATGGCCAGCGGCTAATCGGATAGCCATTCTGCTGATAGTGATCACAGAAAACAAGCCATGGCGGTGGCAGCATTCGAAGCTTTCCAACTAGACAACCAATGATTAATGTAAGAGATGCGAGCATCAATCGCACGGTTGGTGAAAGCTGTTGGGCACATCCAAGTGCGTAACAACAATCAGGCTCGCGACAATGAAGAGGTTGCGATCACCTTGATCGTGATCATGCACAAGGCGGACGACCATTGACAACGAGTCCAGTGATGAAGAAATTGATGGGGTTATTATTGCGGATCAAGGTGGTGGTGATCGTCGAGTTGAGATCTGGGCTCTAAAACTTTAGGATGAAGGTAGATCTCCCGTCTTTCAATGGGCAACTCCAAATCGAGGGTTTCCTTGATCGGCTTGCCGAAGTTGAGAGGTTCTTTGACTACTTGGAGATCCCTAAGGAGAAGAAGGTCTAGCTTGTCGCATACAAACTAATGGGTGGAGTGTCGGCTTGGTGGGAGCAATTGCAACTCATGAGCAAGGCTAGGCAAAACCCTAATTTCGGACATGGCAAAGAATGAAGCGATTGGTGCGTGGAAGATTTCTTTTGCCTGATTATGACTAAGTCTTGTTTCAACAGTACCATAACTGCAGACAAGGCAATCGACCCGTGAGAGAATATGCCAAAGAGTTTCACTGATTGGCCTCATGGAACGAGTTGATAGAATCTGAATTGCAACAAGTGACGAGATTTACGGAAGTGCATTGACAGTAGGGCCATAAACAAAACCATGGTGAAATACCGATTCCCTATACTGAGGCTGGATGACATGTTGGACATGTTAGAAGTCAAAGGTGTTTTAAAAAATTGATCTGAGGAGTAGGTAACACCAGACTTGGATTTGGCCAGGGGATGAATGTAAAACAACCTTTAAGACTAAGGATGGATTATATGAGTGGCCGTAATGCCGTTTGGGCTTTACCAATGCCCCAAGTACTTTTATGACGTTGATGCAGCAGGTGCTCAAGCGTTTCATTGGTCACTTTGTTGTGGCATACTTCGATGCCATTGATTTATTGTCGTAGCAAGAGGGATCATGTCGGTCACATGGCTGAGGTACTTAACAGTGTTGAAAGAAAACAAACATTCTGTGAATCATAAGAAGTACAGTTTTATGACCAAGAGCCTTACATCATAAGAAGTACAGTTTTATGACCAAGAGCCTTACATTTTTGGGTTAAGATTATGAGTGTTTCGGGCATTAAGTTGATGAGGATAAGGGGAAGGCTATTAGGGAGTGGCCAACACCGAAGTTAGTCACCAAAGTAAAAAGTTTACATGAACTAGCAACTTTGTATAGGAGGTTAGTTCCATTGCAGCACCTATTACCGAGTGCCCCAAAAAGAGAAAATTGCATTGGTCTGATTATGCTGCAAAGTGTTTTTCCCTTATTAAAGAAAAGTTGTCTTCTGCCACTGTCTTAAATTGGCTAATTTTGAGAAAATATTTGAAGTGTACAGTGACGCTTCCTACATTGGAATCGGAGTTGTGCTTTCCTAAGAGGGCAAACTAGTTTTACAATGAGAAATTGAGAGAACCTCTCAAGAAGTGGTAGATTTATGAGTTACAGTTGTATGCAGTGATTCAAGCTCTACAGCTCTGGAAGCACTATCTGATTCAAAGGAAATCTGTTCTTTACACAGATCATCGGTCCTTAAAGTTTATTAATAGTATGACTCATGTAAATCGGATGTACGCTAGATGGATTGCTTTTATGTAGGAATTCACTTTTGTACTGAAGTATGAGTCGCGGGGGGGGGGGGGGGGGGGGGGGGGGGGGGGGATAAGGTGGCGGATGCATTAAGCAGGAGATCGGCTTTGCTGGTTACCATGATTAATGTAGTTGGAAGGCTTTGAATTTCTAAAAGAGTTGTATGCTGAAGATGAAAATTTTTATGACACGTGGACAAGATGTGTGATTTGCATATGTGCATTCCAAGATGGTGTGTGTGTGTGTGTGAGAGAGAGAGAGCAAACCGAAATATTTCGGCTAAGGGATTATTGTTGTGTTGAGAAACTTGTTTCGGACGCATTTCAGTTTGGCCTCCAAACTGAAATATTTCGGCTGATTCGGGATTTTGGCGAAACTTCTCTGAAAAATAGAAAAATTAAAAATATGTAATACATATAGAAAAGTATAAGATTAATATAAATAAATTAAAAATTTGGTTTCATACATTTAGTTTATTCTTATAAATCAACTATAATATGGCATATAGGTATGATATGACCCCATAATCATAACATTCATCAACCATAAAGTTCAAAGCTTCAAATATCCATCACTACCATAAAGTTTAGAGATACATGATAATCTCTCAAAAATCAAAAGACACGAGTCAACCATAAAGTTCAAAGCTTCAAAAAGCTCTCCCAAAATCCCAAGTCTTAACAAAAGATTAATCATCCCCAACGAGACTCAATGATCATCATAATTATCATCGTCATCATCTTCCTCTCGTGCGACAACAACATTCACTTGTTCTTCCCCATCATACGTAGGAACATCATTTTCTACTGAGCCAACCTCTATAGTTGCCCAACCTTCAACCTCATTGATGGTCATGAGAGCTGGTTCTTCACTGACCCAATCGACCAAAACATCAATGTTCTCCAAGCTAATGGGGTCCAAAGAATTTTTTCCGGTTCTTTTAATCATGTCCCTACAATTTACATAAATTAAAAGGTTATATAACTATATCAATAATTATTCTTAATGTAGGACTCAAGTTAAATCATACCTTTCCTGCAACTTCAAATTATAGTGCACAAAGACTAAATCATTTAGTCTTTAATGGTCTAGTCTATTTCTTTTGGGAGAGTGGATATGCTAAAAAATGCTCCAATTCTTTTCGCATCCACTGGCACTGCAACATTGACTTAACATTCGAATTGCAAGTTTTTGTAACTTAGGAGTGTCATATCCAAATCTAGCCCACCATCTATCTGTTGAACTTTTAAATATAGCACAAGCTTTCATATTAAAAGTTTGAGCTAATTACCTAATAATTAATGAAAGTTAAAGAATGGTAAACTATTGATTACCTGGAGATATCTTGGTACGATTGCATATTGCAACTGAAGCCCCAATTCATAATTGCAATCTTTGTAAGCATCACATTGCTTGAGAATGAAGTCTTGAATATCTTAATTAGGAGCTAATCTCACGATAACATCATTCAAACCTTTATTTACTTCTCTACAATTCCTATCCACATTGGGATTGAAGAAGTCTTTCGGATTCAAGTATTAGGGCGCAACATGTAGTGGACAGTGCAACTGACTATCCCATCTTTTATCAATAACTTTCCAAAAGGTTGGTATTCACTTTTTTTTCTTCAACCTCCTTTGGATGACTTCTTTCGCTTTATCCATCGTTTCATATGTATTGCCTATGGCAGGCTTATCTTCGCTATCAACCAAGCGAAGAACAGTCACAAGAGTTTCACTAACTTTTAAAATGTGGTATACATTCTTCAAAAACTGATCCATCAAAAGAATTTCACCAATCTCCATGGCAGTAGTAGTAGAAGAATAGCTAGCTTCCACCCAAGCAGTACTTGTCCACATTTGTATTAGCTAATTTCTGAACTTAAAAAGGACATTGCAAGCTAATAAAATTAGTCGCGAATCTTGTAATGGCTCAGCGGACCCAACTATCTCCCATTGGTAAAAGCTCTTTTAATCCAGTTTAACACACTTGCATGATTGTAAATATATTTTGCAACTTTCTTTGCCGTTTCAATTGTCTTGCATTTTTTGGAAGCAAATCAGGGCTTAACATATCTTCTAAAATCAACTCTATATAGTGAGCTGCACAACCGGTCCAATAAAATATTCCATATTTTGTTGCCAGCATAGTTATCAGAATCCTACGATTTGTATCCCAAATTTTAAGGAAAACGAGCCGTATCTATGCAACAAATCCCATTTACAAATGAATATTATGATTTAGGTATGAATCCTACGATTCGATACCCATTTCATCGAATCTTACGATTCAAGTGATTTGGCTAAGCGAGAATAGCTACAACCAATAAGTTAATAATAACCTTTTTACCTTTTTTCTTTCTTTATTATTTCTTTCTTTTAGCGCTTTTATTTTTAAAAGATTATTTAGCAGTTAACGAAACTTCCTAAGAATTTTTTGCGGCTTTGATAAGATTTTGAAGATGAAAAAAGAACATGCATTTAACTAAAGCATTTGATTGTATGTATAATGCTTGTTTATATCTTCTTTTTTTTTTTTATATTTTAATCTGCTTTATTTTTTTTCCTTAACTTCAAGAGATATCTTACCCTGTAAGATTAATGGTTTGGGTATTATTTTTATTTTTATATTTAATTTAAAAATAATAAAAATATATAGATATTTTAAAGTTAAATATATATATATATCATCACTATCAAAACCTTGTCCCAAGTATGTTGGGGTTGGCTACATGAATTTTGTTTCTCCATTCCGATCTATCTTGAGCAAAATCATCACTCTCTCTCCATATATATGTCATGATGTTCTTGATATGATTGTATCATAGACTTGTTATTATATTTATATTGCTATAAATGGGAAAATGAATGGTTATGAATAATTACTTTTTTATTTTTCTTTTGATTTTTAATTATTTTTTTATTTTTATTAGAAAAATAAAATCTGACATGATTCGCGATTCGATTTGATTCATGGGTATGAATGATTTGCGATACAATTCCGATTTTGAAAACTATGGCTGCCAGTTTCTTTCCTGCTACTTTTATACGTAGCATAATTATCTGTTATAAATTGGGCAACATTCTTTGGCCCAACAGATAAAACAACTTCATTAAAATGTCCAAACAAAGCATCCGCATTCTTCCGTATGGCACATGTATCCACAGATTTCAAAAACCACCAATGCGCCATAGCCATGTCCGTTACATCTTTTATCTCCTTGCCATAACAGATTTAATGCTTGGCTGGGATCTGGGAGTAGTTCTCGGTGGAAAGCAGTTACTTATTGGAGGTTGGGGTGCTTTTGGTGGAATACCCTTTCTTCTACTTTGGATCAATACAATTTGGACTTCTTTACGCTTTCTACGTTTGGGTGGAGCAGTCATCTCGTCTAACTCCATATCTTCGGAGTGTTCTTCTAATTCATCTTCATTCCCAAATTGATTTCCAATATCCTCATTCAGTTGTTTTTTTTTCCTTGGTCTCTATCACTAGTCTCTCCATTTGCCATTTAACTTCAGGGGTTACCTTTTTACATGCTGCAATCTCCCCGGTAATCCCACCAAGATGCTATTTTAATCTTGTGATTCTACCCCCTTTGATGACCCTTTCACAATACATACAAACATGTTTATTATTATTTTGGATCTATATATCCATACATCCACGTTGGATCATTAGATCGATGTGGTGCACTTAGTCCAATTGAAGCTTGTGATGATGCAGGTGTACCACTTTTTCCAACCCCACTCATGATAATAGGCAAAAAGAAAGCACACAGTTCCAAATTTCTGATACGATGGCAAACATGAAACAACACAAAATAGAAATTCAGCCCGTCAGCAAACACAACCCCACAAACAGCAATTGAAAATAATAAAATAAAAACAACAATGAGCAAATCCATCCCAGCAGGCAGCAGTTGAAAAGAAGAAGAAGAAAAACAGGACCCAGCCCAGCAGACTAACAGTTGATATAAAAGACAAAACCTGTCCAGCAGGCAGCAGTTGAGAAAAAAGGAAGAACAAAACATCAATGAGACCCAACAACAGTTGATTATTTTAATTTAAAAAAAGCCAGTATTTGACAGTCCAGCAGACAGCGGTTGACACACGCACATGAAAAAGTGTAACTTATCTGAGGATTTGGCTCAAGATAGATCGGAATGGAGAAACAGAATCTGTGGAACCCCCCACCAACCCGCGACTTATTTCACGGCAGCCCTCTTCATTCTTTTTTACTTCATCGAACAAAAGGGGAAAGGGGCTTTGGGTTAGGGTTTTTACTTTTACCTTTAAGTTAATTTTTTTTTTTTTTTATGTTTTACCCCATTAAGTTTTTTTCCCTTTCAGTTTTAATTTTAAAAAAATTATGTTTACCTTCCTCAGGTTTTAATTTTTTCTATTTTTAAGGCATCTACAGAATTTGGGCGAATTTATGAAATTCACCCAGTTCGCTGAATTACTTCATTTCGTTCTGAATTTTGGAAATTCGCCTGAATTGATCCAAATTCTGGAATGAAATTTTTCCAGAGGGGTATTGGGTTTGGTAGAACGACCGAATTGAGATTATTTGGGAAATTCGGACGAACCGAACCGAATTTCGTCACACTGTATTATAGGCCTCGGCTTAAGAAGGATGTAAGCAACCTAGTGCAACATTGTGCTATTTGCCATGCCACCGAAGGCCAGTCGCAAAATACTAGTCTTTACACTCCACTACCTTTTCTAGAAGCTCCATGGGAAGGTCTGTCTATGGATTTTGTGTTGGGTCTTCTGCTGACTCAACAAGGTATGGATTCTTTTTTTGTGGTGGTTAATAGTTTCTCAAGGATGGCTCACTTCATTGCATGCAAGAAGATTGTAGATGCTACCAATGTAGCTAATTTATTCTTTCAAGAGGTATTCAGATTACATGGTGTGCCAAATACTATTACATCAGATCGTGATACCAAGTTTCTTAGCCACTTTTGGAAGACATTGTGGAGGCGATTCGATACATCCTTGCAGTACAATGGTATGTGCCACCCACAGACAGACAGATAAGCAGAGGTTGTGAACAAATCACTAGGAAACAAAATCCGATGTATTTCTGGTGACAAGCCCAAATGGCGGGATTTCTCTCATACTCAAGCCTAGTTTGCCATCAACAATATGTTGAGTGGGTTGACTAGCAAGTCTCCTTTTGCGATTGTATATGGAAAGGCATACATTGGACTTGGTGGATTTGCCAAAGATCCCAGGCATGAATGTTGTAGTAGAAAAGATGGTGGTGGGACTCGCTCTCAAGCCAACTTTGCCTCCAACAATATGGTGAACAGGTTGACTGGCAAGTCTCCTTTTGCGATTGTATATGGACGAGTGTCAAGGCATATATTAGACTTGGCATTTTTGCCGAAGCTCCCAGGCATGAGTGTTGTAGTAGAAAAGATGGCCGACCGAATCAATGCAGTGCACATTGATACGAATAAACAACTTGAAGAATCTAACGCGAAATACGAGGGGGATGCAGACAAGCACAGGAGTCTAAAGACATTCCACGGGGGAGATTTGGTGATGGTGTAATTGAGAAAAGAATGCTTTCCAGTAGGTACATACAACAAATTGAAGAACAAGAAGTTTGGCCCTTATCAAATACTCTAGAAACCAATGACAACACCTATGTCGTTAGCTTCCTGGGGATATGGCTATCTTCCCTACTTTCAATGTTGCTGATTTATTTGAATACCATGCCCCGGAAGAACCAGTCTACCTAGAAAACAATTCGATGATTGGTTCTTCTTAAGTGGTGGAGACTGATGCAGAACAGAAGATCATAGAGTCAGTCTTAGGAAATAATTTAAATATGGTCAAAGGGTTTCAATGTCAATGTAAATTTTTTATTTTACTATTTTAAGTACGTTTCTTTTTTCCAGGAACAATAGGGTTTCGGGATGCTACATAATGAATTTCATGCTTCTTTTTAAAGGAGATATTTCAGTTTATTCTAGGATTTAACCTAACTTTTCCTTGTGGATTCAAGGTGGTATTATCGGGTTGAGGATGATGTTCTTCTTCCTCTTCTTCCTTGGGGGTCGTTTGTTCTTTCCCATTTACATATGTAAATAGGGTTCATGTGTAATAGTTACACACCTTCATGTTTGGTTTTGCTAAATGAAATGTGAAAATGGTGTGAAAATAGGTGTGGTTTTGTGCACAAAATTCTCACACCGCAGTCTTTGGTAAAAAGAGCAGCATGTCCGGCATGTTTTTGGGCCTTGTCATTTGTTTTTGAATTTTGTGGGACCCAAAATCAAGACCCAAACCATAAGATGTATTTACAAGATAAAAAAGGGCTAGGAAACCAAATTTCAGCCGTTGATTCATCCAAGATTTTGAGATATTTGCAAAACAGTCCATGACACCTTAATGAAGAGAAGAAATATTTTGGAAAAACTGGATGATCCTTGTTGATCGATCCTTGCTCTATTTATAATGTTTCCAGCCTTAATCAAGGCAATTACAATCTACACATGGAAGGTATATATGTTACAAATCTTGTACATGGAATACATGGAAGGAAAATAATTTACAGCATCATTGGTCAACCAGGATATCCCACGTGATGTATGTGGAGTTGGCCTATGGGCCTTGTGGGTCAGCTGGTGTCTGAAATCCACTGTTCTGGACTTCTATGGGCCCCATTTTCGTGATCCAAACTCTTAATCTTCTATAAAAGGTCCAAAATGGCTATGCGACCAGATTTGGTGCCTCCATTCATCATGGATCTTGAGAATATTGAGAAGAAACTATAAACTGTTGATTAATCTTGATCCTCTTAAAAATGACCAAAATGGCCATGGGACCAAATTTCAAGTTATTTGCAAAAAGGTCCTGAACCTAAACTCTGTAATTCTGAATTCTGTGGGACCCATTTTCACGATCCAAACTGTCCAAACTCTTTAGAATGCCAATTTTGGCTATAAGGGGTCAAGTCTCATGCCCTTATTCAACATATATTTTAAGAAATTTGTGAAAAATGGTAAAAAAAAAATGGTGAGATTTTTGTGAAAATTGACAAACTGTTAGATGCACTCAAATTCACATGTGAAGAGGCGTGAAAATGGCAAACAACTGAATGTGTTTCACATGTGAGTCAGTTCCATATGAAAATAATTCATATGTGAATCATTTACACGTTGACCATTTCCTATCCCGTGTGAAATTGCCAAACAACCCCTTAGTTTTATTTCGCGCTTCTGCTATGCCAACTATCGTCTATTAGCTATTATGTAGGAGGAGCAGCAGCAGCAGTGTCTTATTTATTCGATTGCTTACATATATACTTATAGTTCACAATTTCATACATGAAATAGTTTAATGTGTTCCATGCACTGTTCTATTTCTCTATAGCTTGAAGTTTCTCTGTTATTAATGATGCCCATTTTGTTTTTATTGCAGTCCTTTATAACTCAGGATCCGGCTGATCGGGACATTCTGGTCAGAGGCCTGAAGTCATTTGACGTTCCAGTTTTGAACTACGTTGCTGATAGAAGCCATAAAAATTCAGCATTTGCAGTTTCTGAGGAGGTATACATCATCTAATGGCGTAGTTGTGATCAACATATGTGCGTGTATTATTCTATAAACTTTGTTTATTTTGAGGGTTTTTTTTGGAAGCAGATGCGTGATCTTGGTATATACTCCAGGCTCGACCAAGTTTTTGATGCACCTGCTGCTGTCAAGGAGGTTTTGACTAGCCAAGCTGGACTAGATCGATCCGTAGGCTTCCTCTTGTTTGTTCTTGTTCTATCTCAATGTATTTGAATAATTGTTGATGTCATAATGTTCGAGAGCAAAAGCTTTCTATATAGTACTGGTTTCGGAATATATTTGTTCACTTCCGTGGCTTATTCTTTCTAAATGTTTATATCTTTCATCAGTTCATTGGATCCACTGATACTGATCAAAGGGCTGATGAGGTATCAAAGTTAGGAATATTGGATCTTTGGACTCCCGATAATCACTATCGATGGTCCGTCTCTAGATATGGTGGTCATGTTTCAGCAATTGTCGAGCAAGTGGTTCCTTCACGCCTTTTTCTGTCCAGTATGTTCCTCTCTCTCTCTCTCTCTCTCTCTCTCTCCCCGCCCCCCTATCCGCCCCCTGATGCTCCTATCAATCCACCTTGTGCATGGTTGCTTAAGCTTCCATTTCCGTACAGGTGTGGATGCTGGGGAGGTCGAAAGGCTCAGATCGAGGAGTAAGGAACTTGAAGAAACCATTGGCAGTCTAGAGGAAAAAATCAAAGTGCTTCAGACTGAACTGAGGCATTTAGATGATGAAGCAGCTCAACTCCATAAACTAAGGGTATATTGGATTAACAACTGATTTTTATGCCTTTTCTGGATACTTGAGTTTTCTAATCTGTTTTCCCACTTAACATGTAGGAGGATATTGTGAACAAGTCAATTCATGAGAAGAAAATGCGCCGCAACATGGACAATCGTGTTTGTATGTCACAACATTACCCTTTTCCCCTTCTGGTTTATTTTGCATTTTCTATGATGAAAGTATAAATTACTCTTCGTTATTGGATATAAATTATTCTTCTTTATTAAAAAAAATTGGGATTTGCTGGATCTAGCTCAAAGGAAACTGAAACTGGAGTCCATTGAGAAAGAAGGTGATCTGGTGTCAAGTACGATAAAGCTTACTGATCAGATTTCCACATTAAACATGCAGCGTTTTCAAAATGCAATTGAAATCAAGGTTCAGTTTTAGACTTTTCCTTTCTCTAAATTTGTGGATGTATTCTTGTACAGAATAAAATATGTAGGCAGTTCACAACTGTTTGATGCGTTTTCATGCAGAAGCTTGTGAGTAGTCTGCATCAAATGTACTTGTCTTCTGAATGTTATTTTCTCTATCCATTTTGGTTTCCAGAATTTGCTAATAGAAGCTGTAACTTTCAAATGGAGCATTGCTGAGAAACACATGACATCAGTTGAGCTTGACATGAAGGTATATTCACATTTTCGCTTATGAATGATCATTGTTGGTGGTATTGGATTTCTTTTTATCCCACGCAGTATCCTTTATATTGACGTTTCTATGACATTTACTGTAATTTCTTGCTGCACTATTGGGTTTATGTTTTGCATTTGTTTGAAAAATTGTTCTGTATTTTCACTAGTGTGCAGATTTTTTGTGTATTACAAAAGTGTTAAACCATATTTATGAAGTCATTTGACTTGTTTTCTTGTAGCAGGGGATTGGGTATTCTAACAGGGAAGGGGTTATTACCTGGGGTAGCCAAAAGTACTTGTATATTTTATTTCTACTTCTGTCTGTGACAGTATGCATATATCAAATATATTTCTGATAAACTAGGAAGGGGCCTTGCTAATAGTGTTCATCATCATCAAAGCCTTGTCCCATCTAGCGTCTACATGGATTTTGTTTCTCCATTCCGATCTATCCAGCCTTTCTAATAGTGTTATGATGTTTTTTCCCTGTTCCTTCTTTTCTTTAGTGGATTTTGTATGAACATAGCTGTGAATGTGTGGGTAGAGCAAAAATGGATGTTGCCTGTTTAGGTGCCAATGATCCATGGTAGTTGACTTGCTCATCATCAGAGAAACCTCTCCGTGTCTCGCTTTATTTTTTATTTCCTTTGCAACGCATAGTTGTGGAATTTGGTTCGGTTCAGCAAGCAAACTGAACTACCCCGTTAAAAAAGTTTGGTCCAGATTTCGTACTGTTTCAGCTAAAATCTGGAATTTCATCTTTGGTAGAACTCTTTGTGTGTTTTTTTTGTTTTTAGAAAAAGATAGTGAGAGATTGTAGGAAGAGCGTCTCTCTCTCTTTCTCTTCCTTTTCTTTCGTTAGCTCAGGAGTCCTTGGTAAAAGGGACAAAAGTACTTGAAAAGGCCCCTTCACCATTTATCTACCAAGTACGGATCCTCTAAGCCTTCATGAGTGGAACCTACGGTGTGGCCCACCTCATGGAAAATTTGAGCCACCTATACTGTAATAATATAATGGTCTGCTAACACACTCAGTTGAGTCCTTAGTTTCACACACATATCTGGGGATTGATCCTTGGGTTCTCAAGTTTAAGTATCACTCCTCGACCAATAGCCTAGTGTAGGGAAAAAATGGTAAATAAATGGGCCTAGCTCTTCTTTATTACTACACATAGTACTTGTAAATTCTGTGTAGTGGTAGCTCTTATATACTCATTAGCGTGTAACTTTCTACTTATATGTATGTATGTTACGGACGTTCCTCGCCGAGTTATGTATGTATATCATGAATGTTAAATGATGATGATCGGGCTGCAGCACACAAGAGAGAGAGAGAGAGAGAGAGAGAGAGAGAGAGAGAGAGAGAGAGAGAGAGAGAGAGAGAGAGAGAGAGAGAGAGAGAGAGAGAGAGAGAGAGAGAGAGAGAGAGAGAGAGAGAGAGAGAGAGAGAGAGAGAGAGAGAGACATTGGGAGGGATGGAGAGGAGAAACCTCATGAGAAAGCATGTGGCCATACGAATAGACTTGAGATAATAGATGGATTCCAAGTTTAAATTTATAATCCTTTAGTTTCCTTTTATGATATGGAAAGAGTTAGGCGGGACCAGCATCGTGTCCATCACACAGTTAATTCATCGCAACAGATCAATTCTCTCTCCCTCCCTCTCATACATGCATGCATGCATATATATACCCCATCCTAAAGTGGGCCCGCAGGTGGGCCCCACAACATATCACGCATTTGATATATATATATATATAGGTGAGAAATTCTCAAAACCTCCCCAATCTCAAAAGGGGAGTTTCTGCCCCTATCTAATATCCAATGATTTGTTAGTATTTAAAGAGAATCTATAAAAGATCCACCTTCGTAGGAGAATATTTAGGAGAGAGAATGGATAAGTGTATCATTGATATATATATATATATATATGGGAGGTGCTCCTCTTGTGAGAGACACTCTCACTTTACTATGATAGTTAAAGGTGGGGGCCCTCACATTTAAGTTGGGATTGGATATGGATGTGAGGGCCCCCACGCAATCTCTCATATAAGGCGAGAGATATCTCTCACAAGATATATAAATATATATAGATACCCCCACCCCTATCTCTCATATAAGGTGAATATATATATATATATATGGAGCCCCCTCACCTTATCTCATGAACTGATGTTATCCTTAGTTCACATTCTTGTGGGGCCCACCTGGGGTTTCCAAATCACTTGATCAATGAAAATGTGTGAACAATCAATCTAGCGGTTTAGTCCATTCGGATGGGTGCCAAACCCTGAGATCGGTGACTAACAGGGATCCCTGTTTTATGTTACACTTGGATGGATCATAAGGTGGGCCCCACTAGGTGCTTGAGGATAGTGAACTGAGAAAAAAAGTTAGCTCATGAGACGAGGCATGTATAAAAAAGCGGCTGATACGCGATGAATCAGGCGTAGCGGCGGCGCTCACAACTGTATTGGCCTGTAGCACTTTTTATGGCCCGAAAGCCCGAGTGCTATTTTACACGCTTCCTATTAAAATTTGTGTGTGGCCTACCTACCGATGATCCCAATTCCTAACAAATTTATCATTCCTAATAATATCTATTAACACAATAATATACATTATTAATCCTATCATTTATTACGTAAACATAAAATAGGCTCAACTAAATTTCACTCTAATTGAAATTAAGGCCCCAGCTAAATTTGATTCTAATAGGTAGGGGCCCTAACCAAATCTTAATTTGACTCTAATAGGTAAGGGCCCTAACCAAATCTTACTCTAATAGAAAAATAGAGCCCTATCCAAATTTCACTTTAATAGAAAATGCGCCCTAGCCAAATGTCAATTTAATAGGAATGAGCCTAGCCATGTTTCACTTTAATAAGAAATAGGCCCTTAGCCAAATTTCACTATGATATAAAAAATAAATTTCACTCTAATATTAAAAAATAGGGCCTTCGTCAAATTTTACTCTAATAGGAAATAAAGCCCTAACGAAATTTCACTCTAATAGTAATATGTTATGTGCAGTTGTGCTAAATTGCTTATTTGAATTTTGAAATGCATAATAGTGATGAAATTTTGAAGACACTACTTGATTATAAGCATTTTATCAATTTCTAACTTAGTATATATTATAAGTAATCAACATGAATATATGTAGAGAAATAGATCAATACTATTAGCGATAGAGGATCTCATGCAGTGAGTGGACCACTATGCCCCCCTATCTTAGTTACTTTTGCAAAAAAAAAAAAAAAAAAAAAAAAACAATCACATATTCTAGCATTTTCCAATATTTTGGATTTTCTGAAAATTCTTCAGATTTTTTGACAACATTTTGAATCACACCGCTACGTCTCGCCCGCTACATAGTGTTTCGGCGGCTGGCCGCTACGGCCGCCGCTTCTGCTATTTTCATCCTTCAGCTGAGGTGAGGATTCTCCTATAAAATGTATGGGCTCAGCCATATTTGAGCCTTAAACTGAAATAGAATAAGTTTTCCACTTATATATGAGCCTAAGCTATATTTCGTTGTAATAGGAAATGTATTAGCCAAAACTCACTCTACTATGAAATAGGGCCCTAACTAAATTTCACCCTTATAGGAAATAGGGCCCAAGGAAATGAGACCACTGTTAGATTGATCAAGTTTAAGTTTTTATAAGAAAATTGTATGAAAGTCTCTAAATTTAGTATTCTTTGAAAAAACTTAGGACAAAATCCCAAACGTTGGCCATGTAGAATTAACATATTGTATTATGATTCTAGTAGAATAAATTAACTGTATCAATTTACATGTTATTTTTAAATCTCAGTATTATTATTATTTTTTATATTTTCTACCTATATATGTTTTTATATATTTTTATTCGAAACATAAAATGTTCGAAACGTTTCACTGAAATTTCGAGTCGGCCAAAATATTTCAATTTGGTGACCAAATCGAAACAAGGTCTGAAACGAAATTATCAACTATGCTGCAACAGCTCAATCTATTTTTCAATTCTGGACTGTTACTGGCTGTATTTTGAGAATATTGGTTGTTGCAAACACTGTTTTGGAGGTATTGGATGTTAGATGGACCGCCAATGATACCCCGTGACGATATTGGTCCAGTCACTGCGATACCAACTGGCTAATATTTTAATCTGTGATGCCCACATGCATTGTTCTCTTTATCAAATTAAAGATTTTTTTTTTTTTTGGTTGAAATTGAGCTTGTATTTGTTAAATTAAATATTTAGTAAATATCTTTAGTGTAATTGGTTATTAACATGGTGTTAGAGCTGGGGGGGTCATTTGTTGAATCCCTGGAGACGAGTTTCCGTCCACGTGCGGAGCCCCCACACATAAGGGGGGCTTCAGGACCCTTTGATATACATTGTTCTGTCATTCACTACCAGCTCGAGCTTGTAGTGTTTCTAGTTACTAACAGTATATATTTTAATTATTTCCTTTGTATTCATGATTTAAAAATAATAATTTGTTGATCCTCTATTACCTCAGTTTGGTGGGATAATGCTAAGATGGTGATGTTGATGATGAGCATGTTTCCCTTTTGTTCTGTTGGTACTATTTTCACATTGGCAAAAAATAATTTGCACTGTGTGTCTATCATAATGTTTATTACTGATCATCTACTTTCTATTTTTATGACTTTCTTAGATTAGGGAAATGGAGCTCAATCTCAAGCAATATGAGAAGACTGCCCTCCAAGCAACACAACGCTTTGAGCACTGTGAGTTAGTAATTATATAAAAGATTGAGTTTATTTTTGTTAGTTGGAGATTGTAAAGTACTTTTAAGCTCGAGCCTGCAGGGCAGCAAGAGCACATTTCTATTTTCAGAGCTGGGTGTTCACATGTTTTTTCATCAGTAATTACCAATGACTGCAATCCAAATTTTGCTATGATAAAGATTTTGGAATTTGGTCAGATTCAGCTTTAGCATCCTAGTTTTTTGACAGCAAATATGTGCACTTAGATTAAGTAGATAGAAATTTAAGTTTTCAATGTCATATAAACAAGTATAACCACTATAAAAAAAAGAAGAAGCGCAACCTATCTTACAGCTATGCTTATCAAAGTATGACATGTTTAAGGTTATAATACTGGATTATTTGCCTATCAGAACCAGGCTTGGATGCATGCTTGCTTGCTTTTATGGGTGAAAAAATATTATTGATTAACAAAAAGAGGACGCAGAAGCAAGGCCGATATAATACTATTTTAGGTGAGTAGGGGAAGAATAAGAGAAAACATTATAACAATACCACTAATTACATAGTTGGACCCGAGTCCAACGATTCTCTCTATTCCTAGCTTAGCGAGGGAGTCCATGGCATGACCACATTGGCTTCCCTACAATGTGCTTGAATTGAACTTGAATATCTTGTATAACTCCTAGTATCATTAGGAATGAATTGAGTTTCCATGGGCGTTCCCTCTCAGAATATCCAAGAAATAGCATAATTGTCAGTTTCGTTTCGGAAACCATTTCAGTTTGGCTCCAAACTGAAATGTTGGTTGATTTGGAATCTTAGCATTTAGGAGTTCCGATTTGGAAAAATATAAACAATTATATATGTATGTAGAAAAATATAACAAATATTAAAATTTAAAAGTAACCTACAAATTCCATACATTTTATTTTTTTTCTACTAAATCAATGAAGCATATTTTATTTCTACGTGCCAAGTGAATAATTTATAAGCTACATATATATGACAATGTTAAATTAAACATGCATTCTCAAATCTCAACTTATATCATGACATGCAGTTATTTTGTAGTTTGCATACAGATGGGGCCTTTGCATATGTTTTATAGAAAATGTTACAAAAGGACCCTTGTTATTTCGTTATTTTTAGAAAGAACATAAATTTTTTGGCCTCATAGGCCAAAATGGTTAAAATGCCAAAATCGACCGAAATCAACTGAAATTCAAGACATTTTTTTACATGTGATTCAGTTAGCCGAAATTATTTGGCCATTTCAGCTGAAATGAACTGAAATTGACAGCTATGAATAGCATTCTCCTAGTCACTCCACAACATGGCAACCTAAGAAAGTAGCTCTAAAAACCTTCAAGGTTCCAGCCTCTCTTTAATGGCCAAGACCTATGTTTCATTAGGGTCCTTCACCCCTGTTGGCTCGTGAAAAAAAGAAAAGAAAAGAAAAGAAAACCAAGGTGGCCATTCTATTGGAAAAAAGGATACCCACCAGTGCTTGTGTTGCTAGGTTCACCTCCGGCCGCCATTGTCAATGTTGAATTTCAAATGCCCTCACGGAGGGGTACACATTTTTGCCTCTTCTCCTTTCCAATACTGCTGGGATATGAGCGTTCCAATTTGTGATTAAACTAAATGGTTTAGTTTGGCACAAAATTTGAAATTGGAGCTGCAAAAACCCTCTACTTCTATTAGCTCTTCCACAGTCACATTTTACTAAAGATGTGGTTGGTGAAATTCTGCGCATGCTTGGTGCCCATATGCTTGCTTTTTGAGGGGTGCTTTTGGAGTATATTCTAGGTACTCATAGGTGGTTGCTAGCTTTTAAGCATTACAAAGCAACCATTTACCAGGTACCTTACTCTTTGACTCGGTGGAAATTGAATTGACTTCATAGAGGGTTCTATATGAAGTGTTTTGCAGCTAAACACCTTATGCGTCATCAAATCTTATCTGTAACATGCCCTTGTTTCTGCAGTTAAACATTGCATGAGTTGTGTTAAGGAAGCTTTGGAATTTCTTAGTGTGATTTGGTCGCATTTGATCATCTTTTCCAACTTTGAGGTGTTTTTTTTTTTATTTTTTTATTTTCTGCAATATTGTTGGTGAAAATTTTATGATCTAAAAACATTTCGATTTTAAGAATGATAGGATTTGTGGTTCTTAGGATAAATAGAAATAAAATTGGAGATGAGAGGGAAACGTAAAGGGAGAAGACTCAATTAAAAATGATTTGCCATGTGAAGAGGATCCAAAGATTTGCTTCTGGTTGAGAACACGAATGTGGTGCTTTATTGCCATGGAAGTGCTGACAACCATAAAATGAGGAGTAATTACAGAAGGTTCAATTTATCGATGCGACCAAGTGAGCTCAAGCTAACTCTATGCATGTGGGCCTCCTTTTAAGGATCTAAATTGTTCATGTGATACGGTAACCCATTTCTATCCCAATCGATCCAAGGCCCACTTTCATTCGATCTACATTCACCATTAGATTGATTAAAAAGATGATTTGATTACTAATAAAGTAATCAATTTCAATACACCATGGGTTTTCATACTATAGGACCCGCTTTTCAAGGATCCAAACCTTCCATGTGATGCATAGTTCAATTCATCCACACCGATTAAAGTTTCCCTTTGATTAGGATGTTATTCAATGTTACTTCTTTTACATGCTTCCTATATTAAATGGCATGTGTTTCTCATAGTGGACTGAAATTTTGGGCATTCGTCAATGATGGATTATACCTCAAATGGACGGTTTGGATTTTGCATAAGATGACCATCATGTATGAAATATTTGAATTTTTAAAAAATGATATTCATGTATCACCGATAACAAAAGATAGTCGTGTACTGTAGGATTCGATCACTTTTCTTTTCTATGCCCTTCCCAATTCAACAATAATGATGCGGAGTGGGGTACCAGGTGCGGGGGTGGATAGATGCGGAGAGACAAGAGATGGAGGGTGGAAGGGATATGTTAGGCGTTCGCCTGAAAATTGGCCTTACGCCAAACTTTCCATTGCGGGCGAGGAAGAAGAGACAACTTAGGAAGACCCAAAATCACTCATGAGAAATTACATTAATCAATAATTAACTAACCCAAGAGGCTTTACATCACTTACATAGGAAAATAATAAAACCTAAAACTAATCTAGACCATCCAAAGACATTGAAGGCCAAGATTAAAACATCCAACTAAATACAACTTAAGACATAAAAGAGTAAATAAGGCTCTAAATAAACTAGGGGGATTCGGCGACGGGTCTCTGACCATTTCACTTTATTGCCTTAGGTCCACAATCTTTTCTTATAGTGTGATAGGTCCTTTTTCCAAATTTGAAAACCTAAAATGTCTAATTTACCCTTTCTTAAAATCATATCCCATGATTAGTGGGATAAGCCATTAATAATGGTCAACTACCATTAAATTAGTCACGATTAATAAAATTCCACTAATGAGATTTTCAAATCAATTTAAAAAAAACACAAATAAGTTTCAAAAAATAGGAAAAAAATTTCAAATAAATTTCTAAAATTGAAATAAATTTAAAAAACGTAAACAAATTTCAAAAGAAAGCAAATAAATTTCAAAAAACGAAATAAATTAAAAAAAAACAATAAATTAAAAAAAAGCAATAAATTTCACAAGAACGCAAATAAATTTAAAAAGACACAAATAAATTTCAAAAAATATAAATAAATTTCAAAAGATCCAAATAAATTTCAAAAAAATATAAATAAATTTCAAAAGACTCAAATAAATTTCAAAAGAAGTAAATAAAATTAAAAAATGCAAATAAATTAAAAAAACACAAATACATTTGCCAAAACTAAGATAACCCCAGCTTCCAAATTAGTGAACAATGTGGCAAAAAACTCAAGTCTTTTTGTCAAAAACTCAGTTAAATTTATTTCAAAAAATACAAATAAATTTCAAAAGACAAATAAAATTAAAAAATACAAATAAATCTGCCAAAAACTCATATAGATTTGTTTATAACTCAGATAGATTTGTTCTAGGACTCAGATAAATAGCCTAAAACTCGGATAGATTTGGCCAAATTTCAGATAAATTTGTTCCAGAAGTCAGATAAATAGCCAGAAACTCAGACAGATTTGTCCAGAACTCAGATAAATTTGTTCCAGAAGTCAGATAAATAGCCAAAACTCAGTCAGATTTATCCAAAACTCAGATAAATTTGACTGGAACAGAGATGAACTTCTGGAACGGGTCAGGTTTAAACCAACCCGGAACTGCTGCAGATCCTGGGCCCACTTTCTTCTTCTTCTTCTTCGTTGTGGAATCCGAAACACAAGCGAACTTCCATTCACCTTCTTCCTCGATTCTGGCGATGGCATAGCATGACGACCAGTGGCGATCTCCTTTCTCCGGCAACATGTAGGAACGACGGTGGCGCAGGAAATCCGGCGATGGCGCAGAAGGTCATCTTTTTCTTCTTCTTTGCAGGGGTCTTTTTCTTCTTCTGCTTCTTCTTTGTTGCAGGGGTCTTGGTCTTTTTCTTCTTCTTTGCACGTGTCTTCTTTTTCTTCTTCTTTGCAGGGGTTTTCTTCTTCTTTTTCATTTTCTTTGCAGGGGTCTTCTTCTTCGTTGCAGGGGTCCTTTTCTTCTTCTACTTCTTCTTTGTTGCAGGGGTCTTCTTCTTTAGAGATCGATCTCAATTGTTGAGATCCAATCCGTCAATATCCATGTCCGGTTTGAAGTAATGAGGGGGAGAATGGAAGATTTGAAATTTGAAATTTCAAAATTAGATGCCTAAAGAGTTGGAAGAGGGCAAATTAGTCATGTAAATTGTATCCAGGGACCTCTGGTTGCAAATAGTCTAGCTGCTTGGACCAGAGCTCTTAAAAAGAATTTGCCTGGACTGGAGGCTAGATAGATTCAATTCTAGGGACCTTTCGCTAATTATCTCAATAAACTAAGATAAGTGGGCTGGGCCCAAAGAACTGGCCGAGATGGATGGGCTGGGTCTGTCCTGCATCAAATAATGGTCAGATTGAAAGTTTGATCTATGGTTACCTGATTCGCAATTCAGCAGGTTAGAATTCGAGCTCGCAGGTTGGCACTCAATCAAATTTGAAAATTTGTTGTGTTAGGTCTACTTCATTCGCAGTTTGATTCACTTGATTCGTAATTCGAATTCAGTGAGTTTCTTGTACTAATTTGTGAGTCCAATTCAATATATATCATAATATAATCATTTTACTAGAACTTTAGATACTTTAATAAAATATAAATAATGATATCGCACAAGGAATATGAGACACATAAATATATAAAAACCATCATCATCATCAAAAGCCTTGTACCAATTATGTTAGGGTTAGCTGTTTGAGTGGCGACAAAATATATGCCTACTAGTAATAAGCATTGATGAAAGTTTTCAATTTTATAAAAGGTCCCACAGTTGGATTGACCAATATAAAATGTATAGATTTTTTATTATTATAATCATGTTTTCTATATATAATTAATCTTACGGTGGACCCAAGTTTATCCAAAGTAAAAATTGTTGAATCCAATGGAAGATGAGAACAATCTTTTTTTATCAGTTTGTATTTGTAATAGGTGAGCTGCACTATTGGCCCTATGAATTTCTAACCAAACCAAACCAAATCAAGCCTTTTCCCACTAGGTGGGGTCGGCTATATGGATTTGACGACGCCAATCAAATCTGTTTAGGGCCATGTCCTCCATTAGATCCATGTAGGCAAGGTCATGTTTAATAGTTTTTTTCCAACTTCTCTTGGGTCTCCCTCTCCCTCTCCTACTCCGGGCAATCTCTATGCTTTCACACCTTTTAACAGGTGCCTCCGTTGGGCACCTTCTAACATGGCCGAATCATCTCAGTCGATTTTCTCTCATTTTATCTTTAATCGGTGCCATTCCTACTTTGCCCCTGATCTCCACATTCCTAATCCTATCTCTCCTTGTGATCCCGCACATCCATCTTAGCATTCTCATTTCCGCAACTTCCATCTTCTTAACATGATTATGCTTTACTGCCCAACACTCTGATCCATATAACAACGCTGGACGTACCGCCACATTATAATACTTTCCTTTAACCATGAGGGGGACTTTCCGATCACACAAGACCCCCGAAGCACTCCTTCATTTGGTCCACCCGGCCTGAATCCTGTGACTTACATCAGTATCAATCTCTCCATCCTGTTGCACCATAGATCCAAGGTACCTAAAGTTTTCTTTCTCTACAATCTTTTGTGTGCCCAAACTTACTTCTAAGTTACCAGGTGTCTCACTTTGACTAAACTTGCATTCCATATATTCCGTCTTGCATCGACTTAGCCTAAACCCTTTTGTCTCTAACGTTTTCCGCCACAATTCTAGTTTAGCATTCACTCCTCTCGTCTCATCCACTAAAACAACGTCATCTGCAAATAGCATACACCACGGCACCTCATCCTGAATGTCTTGTAATCTCATCCATAACTAGGGCAAACAAGTACGGGCTTAACGCTGAGCCTTGGTGTAGACCAATCATGATAGGAAACTCTTTAGTCTCTCCCCCAGTCGTTCTTATAGATGTCACGACTCTATTATATATATCCTTTATCGCCTCAATATATGCGACACACACTCTTTTCTTTTCCAGTACTCTCCATAGAATCTCCCTAGGAACTCGGTCATGGGCCTTCTCCAAGTCAATGAACATCATATGTAAATCTCTCTGACCTTCTCTATACTGTTCCATTAACCTTCTCAGGAGAAAGATAGCCTCCATGGTTGATCTCCCAGGCATGAAACCAAATTGATTCTCTGAAATGTTTGTTGTTCTTCTTAGTCTTCTCTCAATAACTCTCTCCCATAATTTCATTGTATGACTTATCAATTTAATCCCGCGGTAGTTCGCACAGTTTTGAATATCTCCTTCGTTCTTGTATATGGGTATACGAATACTTTTCCTCCATGCATCAGGCATCTTCTTGCTCTTTAGCACTACATTAAAAAGCTTTGTCAACCAACTTATGCCATCCTCGCCCAAGCACCTCCAAACCTCAATAGGGATACCATCTGGCCCAACCGCTTTTCCATTCTTCATCCTTTTCAATACTTCTTTAATTTCTTCCCTACCGATTCTCCTATAGAACATATGATTCGATTCTTCCCTAGAAATGGTAAGTTGCCCCAATTGTATGCCACTACTACTGCTATCGTTAAATAACTTGTAGAAGTAGATCTTCCAATGCTCCTTTATCTCATCATCCTTTACTAATACCTTTTCATCGTCATCCTTAATGCATTTAACTTGGTTTAAGTCCTTGGTCCGCCTATCTCTGGCTTTGGCAAGCTTGAATATCTATCTTTCGCCTTCCATAGTGTCGAGTCGCTTATATAGCTCCTCAAAAGCCTTTGCCTTTGCTTCACTAACTGCCTTTTGGTTTCTCTTTTTGCTTCTTTATACCTCTCCAAGTTCGCTTCATTTCGATCATTTTGCCAAGTTTTAAAACACTCTCTTTTAACTCTTATCTTATCTTGGACGGCCTCGCTCCACCACCATGCCTCTTTCTGTGCCGGAGTACCCCCTTTGGATTCTCCTAAGACTTCTTTCCCTACCCTCCTAATACACTCTGCTACCTTATCCCACATATTATTTACACTCTCATTTACCGCCAAAACGTCTTCCTCTAGTACTTTTTCCCTTAATGCTAGTTGCTTATCACCTCTCAAGTTCCACCATTTAGTCCTTGAGCATCTATACAACTTTTTTCTAGTCCACTTTTGTAGCTGCACATCTATGATCAACAACTTATGTTGGGAAGTCAAGCTCTCCCTCGGTATAACCTTGCAATCTTTACAAGCTAAGCGGTCTCTTTTCCTAGTTAAGAAGAAGTCAATTTGTGTCCTTGAGGAGCCACTCTTATAAGTCACCAAATGTTTCTCTCTCTTCCTAAAAAATGGTGTTAGTTACCATGAGATCATAAGCCACTGAAAACTCCAAAATATCCTTCCCTTCATTTCTATTACCGTATCCATGTCCCCCGTGTACTCCTATATATCCATCTACGTCGCGTCCTACATGACCGTTCAAATCTCCTCCTATGAAGACCATCTCGCCTTGGGGTATCTCTAGTAGCACTCCTTCCAAGTCTTCCCAAAACTTCTCCTTATGTCCATCTCTTAAGCCCACCTGGGAGGCATAAGCAGTTAAGCACTAATTATGTTTACTATCTCTTCTCCTAACACTAACTTAATTGCAATAATCCTATCTCTACATCGCTTGACACTAACTATATCTTCCTTTAGGTCCTTGCTTACCACTATGCCGACCCCATTCCTCGATCTATTAAGTCCTGTATACCATAACTTATACCCAGTCCTCTCAATCTCTCTAGAAGACTAGCTTCCTTACCCCCCACACACGTCCCAAGTGTGAGGACCCTCCTCCTTTGTCTGGGCTTGGGACCGGCTAAGTCAAGGATACCCCAACATAAGCGGAGTTGCCCTATGAATTTCTCAAATGTTTAAATTTAAAACCTTGAAAAGATTGGATAACATAGGGATAAGAGAGAAAGGAAGTTGTACTGTTGCTTTAAATGTCCTTTTTCACTCTTTCAAAGAGACAAGGATGAAAGAGAGTAAGGGATCTGTACCATTGCATTAAAATGTCTTTTTTCCCCTTCGCATAGACTGATGGATATAAGATAGAGAGACCAATAGAGAGAAAGAAAAGAAGTACCATACCATTGCATTAAATGCCTTTTTCCCCCTTTGCATAGAGACTGATGAATATAAGATAGAGATACCAATAGAGAGAAAAGAACTACCATACCATTGCATTAAATGTCTACTGTTTTGTCTCTTGTAAAGAGACCAATGGAAAAGATTTGTCTTTTCAGTCCCACCTTCTTCTCCACTTGGACGAACTGGAGTGAACTCTGGCTTCTTAAAATATCAAATCCAACTGAATCGGATAGCGAATTAGTCGATTCAAACCGTACAAGATTGAAAGGCCAGGCGACCAAATCAGGTTACTATGCTTTGATCCATGGGGGTAAACATGGATGAATGCATCTTTTGCAGGGCTCTGATCTTTAAAAGGAGGCCCAAAGTGTATGTGAATGTATCTAAGCTCACAATGGTGATGATGTTGCTGATCTCTTCATTTATAGATAATTAATATATGTGATCTCATCATCATCATCAAAGCCTTGTCTCAAGTATGTTGAGTCAACTCCATACAATGTAGGATTCAATCACATTTCTTTTTTATGCCCTTCCCAATTTGACGATAATGGTTAGATTGAAACTTTTATCCATATGGGCAAGCATGGATGAATGCATCTTTTGAACCTAAAGTGTATGTGTATGTGTATAACATAACTCGCAATGGTGATGATGTTGCTATCTCGTGTTCTATAGATAATTGATATATGCCATCATCATCATCATAGCCTTGTCTCAACTATCTTGAGTCAGCTCCATGTACTGTAGGATTCAATCACTTTTATTTTGTTGTTATATGCCCTTCCCAATTTGACAGTAATGATCAAATTGAAACTCTGACCCATATAGGTGAATACAGTTGGATGCGTCTTTAGAAGATGAATGTGTGTGTCTGTTTAAGCTTGCAACGGTGATGATGTTGTTAATCTCTTTATCTATAGATAGATAGATTGATATATGTCATCATTGTCGTCGTCATCATCATGTTCATCTTCATTGAAAAGCCTTTTCCTAGCTACATTAGGGTCATCTCCATTAATTCTGTTTTGCACATTCCACTCTATCTTGGGCCAAATCCTTGGATAGGTTGTGCTTCTTTAGATTTATCCTTACAACTTCCATCTTTGTCCTCTCCAACTTACCCCTTTTCCTTGAGGGGCCATCGACCTCCATAGGAAAACTTTTCCTCGCTGGTGGTGTTGTGGCTTGCACTTGACATGTTCGAACCATTTCAAATGAGTCTCTCTTAATTTATCACCTATTGATGCTACCCCTAAATGCTTTCGAATGAGTTCATTTTTAGTTCTATCTTTTCTAGTTTGCCACACATCCTTCTCAACATTCTCATCTTTGCTGCACTCATTTTTTTGCATGTGTTGTTTCTTGATTGGCCAACATTCTACTCCTAAGTCATAGTTGACCTAGTTGTCGTCTTGTAAATTTTCTTTTTCATTCTTGTTGGTATGCATCGTTCATGAAGCACGTCAAAAGCAAGGCTCCACTTCAACCATCCAGCTCTTATCCTATGTTAAATGATTTTCTCAATCGCTTTATCCTTACTAATTATAGAGCTAAGATCTTTGAAGGGATCTCTTTGTTGCATGTCTTAAAGCTTCAATTCTCACAGGAGTTACTTGTCTTTTGCAATTCAGTATGTCGTCTTTATATGACTTATTTCAAAGCCCTTGGATTATAAAGGCTCCTTAGTTTTTACATTTTGCCATCTCTTGATTCATATGCCAACACTATATCATCTACAAACCACATATACAAATGTACCTCCTTTTAAATATGACCAATTAACTCATTTATAATCAATGCAAAATGGTAAGGGCTAAAAGTCAGCTTTTGATGCAAACCTATGGTCACTGAAAACTCACTTCTCTTCATAGGTAATTCTCATACTTGTTAATGCTCCCTGATACATGTTTTTGATGATGCTAATGTAACCTATTAGGACACTCCTTTTAAAAAAAACCCACCAAATCAAATCTCTATGTACCTTGTCATAGGCTTCCTCTGGATCAATGAAGAAGATCATATGAAGTTTTTTTTTTTTTTTTTTTTTGGTATTTTTTCATTACATTTCTAAGCAAGAAGATAGCTTCCATAATTGACTCCTCTAGTATGAAACCAAATTGATTTTCAAATATCTTGGTCTTTTGTCTAGGTTTTTCCTTCACTACTCTCTCACATAGTTTCATAGTATGACTCATAAATATAATCCCACGATAATTGGTGCAACTCTGTATATCTCCTTTGTTCTTGGATATGAGTACTACAACATTGCTCCATTTCTTCCAACATTTTCTTCATCCTTAATATTTTGCCACTTTGCTGACATGATTGCCCTCATCTTACCTCGGTCTTCCCATATGCCTCGAGTAGGGCTGCACAGAACCGGACCGCAGACCGGACCGGACCGCAAAACCGGACCGGACCGGACCGGATTTGAAAAACCGGTTATATCCAGTCCGGTCCGGTCCTGTCCTTTTAAAAACCGGTCTGGACCGGACCGGTCCGGATTAATAATAATTTTTTTTAAATTTTTTTTTAATATAAAAATTTAAGTATATAAAATTCCTAAGTCAAATACCCTAGTGAAATAGAAGATCTGGCTTCTTACATCTGGAAAAAGAGGCAGGAAATAGGCTGAAAATGAAAAAAATAAATAAAAACTTAGGAAAAAAAAAACACAAATGAAACCGGTCCGGACCACTTAAGTGGTCCAGACCGGACCATTTTGGACCGGACCGGACCACTTATAAGTGGTCCGGTCCGGTTCTCTCATTTAAGCCGGACCGGATTCCGGTCCAAAAACTGGACCGGAAATCCGGTTGTGCAGCCCTAGCCTCGAGGCAGGGTTCCCAAATCCGGTTGGAACAGTAATGAAAAAATTAGAGAAAAATTGATCTCCTTGGAAAGCAAAGTACCTATCCTGGGGAGGTAGAATCACTTTGATTCAGTTGGCTCTAGCCAACCTTCCCATTTACTTCATATCCATTCTAAAATGCCCGATTGGCATGACCAATTGCATTGAGAAGCTGCAGTGTGGCTTCCTCTGGCAAGGTTGTGAAGATGGGAAAAATTCCTCTTGGTTAACTGGCGCTTTGCTTTCCCAAAGAATCCAGCGGTCTCGGATTAAGACCAATTCACACCATGAACCTAGCTTTTCTGGGTAAATGGCTTTAGAGAATTGGAGATGACACAGATAGTCTCTGGAAAAGCATTCTGATGGCCAAATACAAAGTTTCAAGAAATGGTTAGGAGATCTCTTCTTCTCCCCATGGGTACTCTAACTTCTAGAAAGGGATTTGCTCTATCAAGGACTCCTTTGATAATTCAATCAAATTTCAAGTTAGCAATGGAGAAAGGATCTCTTTTTGGCGCGACACTTGGGCTGGCGATTCTCCCCTAGAGTCTCAGTTTCCAAATGTCTATATTTGCGCTAGAAATCGGAATGCAAAGGTCAGCAATTATATCGACTGCAAAGGTCCCATTTTTAGAAGAAACCTTCTAGAATCAAAATAACTTCACGTTTTAGATCTCCTGGAGGTCTTATATGCTCTTTATATTCTCGATGAGGGCCCCCTCCCTTGATAGTAGCTTCTCTGTGTCTTCCTTGTTCTCCCCTTTATCTCAAAGCTATACCCCTTCCAAGTCTAAGGCTCCGCCAAGAGTTTTGGCTTTTGCTTGGTTAGCTCTTCGTGGAAAAGTCCTTACCATCCTTTGCCGGCGCAACATGGTTGTCGTCAATGATTGCTCGCTTTGCCTCTCCACCAAAGAATCAGTAGACCACCTTCTTCTCAATTGTAAAACAGCAATCACCTTATGGACCTTGCTCCTAAGAGACTTCGACTGTAGCTGGGTTCTCCCTAGGTCCTATGCTGATTTGTTTGACGCCTGGGTTTGCCCCACGGGCTCTCCCAGAGGACCAGAGGAGAAATTATGTGGCAATTATCTTTCCTAGCTTATTCCAGGTCTATATGGAGAGAGGAATCACCCTGTTACTTCGACAGAGTTGCTTCTTTCCTTGAAGATACAATCCACAACATAAGATTCTATGTTACATCATGGGACTCTATTCTTGCAGATTTTTAGGGCTTCTCTCTAGACAGCATCACGTACAATTAGAGGAACGTTGCTGCTCCTTGATTCGGGATCTTTCTCTCCCCTTTTGCCTTAGGGCCCTTGTAACCCTCTTTGCCTTGTTTTCTGTTTTGTGGCTCTTTTTGCCTGGCAGTTGTCTTTTAGTGAGGTTTCCCTGCAGTTGCTTCTAAGTATAAATCTTTTATACCGGTAAAGCCTCTTCTTTTAATAAAAATTGTCATTTAAAAATAAATAAATAAATAAATAAAATTGATTGAAGAATCTTTTTTAACCCAAACCCATCCAATTTCTCCTAAGTATTTCCAATATTCTATTGGATTGCCATTTGTCCCCGTAGCCTTTCTTGTCTTCATTCTTGCTAATGCTTTCTTTCTTCACTTCTGATGTCCTAATTCCACGATAGAAGGTATGTCCCACTAATGAAATATCCTCTCTCATTCCCAAGCCTTTATAGAATCTTCATTTAAATGTTTGTTAAAATATTGTTTTCACCTTTCTTTAATATCATTTTTTTCACCATTACTTTTTTGTCATTGCTCTTTGTACATCTTGACATGATTAAATCATTACTTTTCCTTTTTGTCCTTTTTTAAGCTTGAGAAATATCTTGTTCCCAACTTAGTATTTAGTTCATCATATGCTTTGGAATTAGCATCACTTAACTACTTTCTTAACTTCTTTATTTGCATTTTTTTTACATTTCATAATTTTTCGATATTTCTAGGCCCCTTCCTAACTTTGTAGCAGTGTCTTTGCTCTTGAACAACTTTTTGAACCTTTGTACTCCACCACCAGTTTATTTTTTTATTTTATTTTTTATCACAGTTTCTTTTCCCTTTTGATCTTCCAAACACCTCTTTTCCGACCTTTCTCATGCAATCAACTAGATAAATTATTTATATTCGTATTTTATAGTTATGCGAATGATAGATTATCTTTTCTCCTCTTCTTTTATATTTATGCAAACATTCTTTGAATGACTGTAATTAGCATGATAAAAATTTTATCCATTCGATTTTTTTTTATTTTTTTATCCTTTCATATTTGTGCAAGCATTCTTGAAGTGACTGTAATTAGTTTCATAATATTTGATCCTTGGTATTTGTGATGCCATTTGTCTGCACAATTGTTTATGTATTTGTTCTCTTATTCAATTTTATTTTAACTCTTTTGAGTGGAGGTGCAGGGATTATTATGACTAGTGCAGGGATTATTATGACTATTATGTTTTCATTCCATTTATTGTTTAGAAAAAAGAAAAGAAAAAAAGAGAGAAGAAGTTACCCTCCTACATATGGTTTCTTATATTGCCTCTTTGCAATAGGTAAAAATGAGACTGAGAATTGTAGACGACAACTCTCTGATGCTAAGAGTCGTGCAGAGTCAATTGCCGTGATCACCCCACAACTTGAAGAAGAATTTTTAAAGGTGCTCTCTCTCTCTCTCTCTCTCTCACACACACACACACACATGCTTGATGGGCACTGCATATTATATTTGTACTCAGCCTCGTTGATACTTTAGTCACCTTGTAGTATTTTCTTACTAAGCATAGCTACTAAGTAATAAATCTAGTATAGATGTTTGCGTGGGAAATGGAGAAAATAAGCAAAGCAAAGTGGTTTAATGATTTCATGTGTTTCCTTGTAGAAGCCAACAATTGCTTGGTTATAATAAATCACATTTGAAATAAGTGTAAGGATTATGTCAACATATCTTTAGCCATCATTTATTAACTTATGACATTCAACCTGTAGGTCCATGTACTGAGTAACTTTGTTGCTCTGCATGATTATGCCTTAAAGTGTACTCATTATCCTTATGGTGCTGCACTGGTGTATTACTCATCAAGTTTCTTTGGATTGTTGAGAAAAATCAATTTAGCAAATAAGAAATGGTGGTGGTCTCTTTCCATGTCATTGGTGAATTTACTAGCAAGTTGGAGGTTGGTCAGCATATGGGAAGGAAGATGGAACCCATTTTCCACAAGTTCTTGGCAATCACTTCTACTAGTTCTTTCATGAAAAACTGGATTCTAGGTGATTTGGATTTGAAGAATACTAGCATTATTTGCATAAAGAGGAATGGACATGGAGATAGTTAGGCAAATTCCTGTATTAACCATGGTCATAACGTAAGCTAAACTTTGATGCTGCTGATTAGGGTAACCCTGAGTTGCAAGGCATGGGTGGGGTTGTCCATCATCACAATGCATATTGTAGGTGGTGAGATGTTTTACTTGACCAGCAGGCATACGCGAAGCTAATGATGTAGAGCTGATGGCTATGATCATCGTGAGTTAGCAAAGCAGTTAAGGCTTCAGCTCTTCCCTTAATGTCGAGGGAGTTATTTGTTGATGTAGGTCGGGCCTCAGGCTCATGGAGGGCTGCAGCTTTAATAGATGACTCTGTGATTTATTCCAAGGTTGTGGAGTCTTGTTTGTGTATGTCACAAGAGGGGCAGATGAAGTAGCTGATTATCTTTTTAAACAAGGAGTTGCGCATCCCAAACCAGCATTTTGTGCAATGGTAAGGCACACTCCCATTATGGGAGAGCTTCAGGGATTGAAGAATGTGAATTCCAATTTACTATTACTTCCAAATAGAAGCCAAAAAAAAAAGAGCCCAAAAGAGAAGATTGAGTTCCCCCATCCATGTCAATCTCTTTGGTATTGTTATGTGCTTCCATGGCGTTAAAAAAAAAAAAAAAAAAAAACTAACAGCTTGGAAACATAGGTTTACAATGAAGACATGGGAAAATATTCACCTACAAGGACACATATCCGGAACATCTCCAAAGGCAGGACCCCCCTAAATTTCACCATCACACCCATGATGACCAGACCGATCCATTGGACTGTCAAGCACAAGAGCACAAGAGAAATCTTCGTTATCACGATCCTTTGATATACATTGTTCTATTGTTCGCCAACAGTTCGAGCTTTTGGTGTTTTTGGTTATTAATATAGTGTTAGAGCCGAGGGTCGTGTGTTTGAATCCCTGGGGACGTATTGCTGTCCACGTTGGTCACTTGGCTTGTTTTTGTCCCAATGCGGAGCCCGATAAGTGAGGGGGGCTGTCAGGACCCTTTGATATACATTGTTTTGTTGTTCACTAACAACTCAAGCTTTTGGTGTTTCTAGTTATTAACAGTTGCATGTGCACAAATTGTTTCCCAGAACACCACATTTGAGGTTGGAGCATGAATATCAACTATGCGCGGCTAAAACGAGTCCTGGTTAGCTGGTCCAACCTATGAAAAAAATTGACAACTTAACTCTCGAGAGTGTAGGTTTACAATACATTTTTTATTTAAGCACTACCTTGGCCCTTTTTCAGTAGTGTAAATAGTGTAAATTTTTATATTGTGTTATATAATAAAACTGGTTTTCCTGAGTACGATATCATCATCATCATCATCATCATCATCATCAATGACTTATCCCAACTATGTTGGGGTCGGCTACATAAACTCTGTTTCTCCATTCCAATCTATCATGAGTCAAATCTTTAGTTAGGTTGCACTTCGTCAGTTCTATCCGTAGTCCTTACTTCCTCCATCCATCCTTTTCAGCATACCCCTTCTCCTTGGTAGGTCATCAACCTACATAGAAGAACTTTTGCTCAACGACGTTGTTGTTGGCCTGTCTTGGAGGGTTGCATTAGGTAGAATGACAACCAGGGTAAAACTTTTGTCACAACCTAAACAAGAATCTTGAGTACCTTATGCGAACTGAAAAATTGCGCCTATATATGTTCCCTATGAACACTGGTAATATCTTATCTTCATACATGACTTAAATTGTCACTAACTAACTATAATCTTTTGAGTTGTGATTAGGATTGTATTAGTTTTATCAATTTTTAGCTCACCCTCAATTTTGTATTGAGGTTGACCATTTGTCCGTGTTAGTTAAATTCTGTTCATTTTGGTCGAATTGGCCAAAACCATTTGATTCACTTAGTTTTCAAAACTGTACAAAATCCCCAATAAAAGTATTTGGTACCAAATTTGTTCAAAATATGCATTTTAGTCTCGGATTCATTGATCTGAAATATAGGATCAAAGAATCCGAGACTAAAAAGTTCCATTTGGGGTGGTAGAAGTGTGGAGAAAAAGTTACATTTGGTGGATTGGAAATCTATTTGTAAATCTAAACTAAAAGGGGAATTAGGCTTTTGGTATGTAAGCTTGATGAATCAAGCTTTTTTGGGTAAATGGTTGTGGAGGCTAGGGAATGAATCAGAAGACTTATAGAGGCAACTGATCTTGGCAAAATATGGAATGATGATAAACAGCTGGGAGGTTAAAGAAAGGAACTATAAAGCATCGGCTATATGGAAGGGGATAACCTCTGCCAAAGCAAATTTCATGAAGTATATCAGATACCGTGTAGGCTCGGGAGAGGGTCCAATTCTGGCTCGACGCTTGGGTGGGTAACACCACGTTGGCAGACCGGTATCCAGACTTTTTTCGATGTGCTGTGGATAAAGGGGTGAAAGTTCAGAACTACTTTGAGAGGAACTAGCGAAGGTAGAGATGCGGGAGGGCGATGAAAATCATGAAATAGAAAAGATAGGGAAGATGATTCATTTTCTTAGAGATGGACTAATGGGAAAACCTGGGGTTGAGATCTAGCGACAAGGGTCATAGATTTGATGATTGAGTTCTTAAATGGATATTTAGGGTTAGTGCAGGAAGGCTGCTTGTAGGAAAAGAAAGAGAGAAAGAGAAGAGGATACCTTTGATTGGGCTCTCACCAAACTCGAATCCGGAGGCGTTACGTCAGATGAGCGAGGTAGGGCTCAAGAGACTCAAAACTTAGGCTCTCACCAAACTCCAATCCAGGAGGCATTAAGGATTTCTTGGAGGAGAACTCGAAGAAAACTCATTTTCATTAATCAGCAATCATTCATTACCTAGCCAAAGAGGCTTTACATCATTATATAGGAAAATAAATAATCCTAAGACTAATCTGGACCATCCAAACACACTGATGACCAGGATTAAAACATCCTAAAATATAATTAAAGGCTTAAATAACATAAAATAAATGGGCTCGGTCCAAAGGCTTGGATAGGATAATTGGGTTGGGCCCGTTGGAGGTTGACCCATGGGGGACCATGGGCTTGTCCTGCGTCAGGCAAGGTCTAGGCGCACAGGTAATCTGGGGACCTATCTTTAAGAGGAACCTGAAGGAGCTTGAGGAAAATCAACATCCCTATTGAATTTGTTAAATGGCATATCAATTCCGGCGGATGGAGAGGATGTGAGACTTTTGAGTGCTTCTAAAGATGGTTCTTTCTCAGTCTCCTTTTTTTTCTCAGAAATCTCTACATGGGAGAAATCAAGGAATTCCATAGCTTCCATTTGGAAAATAAAGTCCCCGCCTAGAGTAGTCATCTTTGGGTGGCTAGCCATTCAAAAGAAAATCTTGACCATGGATAACCTTGAGACACAAAGGGAAGATCTTGGTGAATGCATGTCCCATGTGCTTGGAGGAGGAGACGGTAGATCATCTTACACTAAATTGCAGGGTTACCAATATGATTTGGAATTCAGTGCTTGGGTGGTTTTCATGTAGCTGGGCTTTCCCAAGGTCGATCCAAGATCCAAGATCTCTTTAAGTCTTGGAAGTCCCCTATTAGTCATCCCAGAGGCAAGGATTGGACTCTTTGGAAGGAAAGGAATGATAGATGCTTTGAATGGATGGAGAAGAGGTGTGAGTTTTTGTGTGAAAAGATTAAATTCTTTGTTTCGAGTTGGGTGTTGATTAATCCCATATTTCGAGATTTCTTGGTTGATCAAATCGTGCGAAACCCGAAAGAAGCTGCGGGGTTAAGTGTGGGGCTTTAGCGTCCATATTTCATTATTGCTCCTTCTCTTGTAGCGCTTATTCTGGTGGTGTTTTGGTTTGCTTGGTTTCTTGTTGTCCTTTGAGTGGTTAGCTTGTCAGTATAGTTCTCATGTACTGCTTGCTCTTCTTTTAATGAAAGTAACCATTAAAAAAAAAAAAGAAATCCGTTGATCCGAAATAGGCCAGAATTATTTAGCTCTGCCATAGTGCAAATTTTTTTTATAATATATTTCTGATTTTTCTGACAAAAATGCACTCATGGCAAAAGCTCAAGTCTCTCTCTCTCTCTCTAAAATAAAAAAACACCTTAAAAATGCTGGATTGGCCTAAATATTTCGTTTGAGAGTCAATGAAACAATGACAGGAATGAGATTGACAACTACGCGTTTGTCTCATGTAAGGTGAACAGAATAATAGATGGAACGGTTGCCTTGTCCCTCTCTTGTTTCTGTCCCTATCTGTCAGTTGACTTCATTTGTCTCATGTAAGTTGAACAAAATAAAAGATGGAACGGTAGCGTCGTCCCTCTTTTGTCTCTATCTCTACTGTAAGTTGACTTCAACTTCTCCACCAATGATCACATGGGCTTGGGCCTTGGAGTGAACTCTCTCTTGCTCAGTTGACCTTACTGGGTCCTACCTAATGATCACTTGCCTGCAGAAGAAGCTTCACTTGATTGGCATTTGTCTGCTTTGACCCCATGTTGTAAAGTCAGAAATTACGATACATATGCACACCGCACATAGATCAGATAGATCAATTGATCGAATCCAGCAAGTGATGAGATGAGATCAACATGACATATGATCGAGTGGTTCCAAACTGCACTAAAGGCTGCAAATAAATTACATTTCTGAGTTTTAAAGGCAAAGCTTGTGAATATATGTGCAACTTGCATGAGAGTGGCCATTTATTGGAATCTAATACCATTGCAAGTTTACTGATTTGAGGACATGGATTATGCATAATATTTAAATAAGTTGGAAGTTTACATTTTTTTTTACATAAAAATAATATGAAAAAAGCTCACACTAGTAATAAATAATGTACAAGGATTACCAAGTGATAAACATGTCCACAGTTTTGTAAGATTCAAAACAGAAAGCATTATCGTATCTTGTCTACGGAAAAAAAAAGTGTTTAAATTAGTTGACATGTTCTTGAGTTCATCTTTGCTTTGAGAGGGGTTGGTAGAGTTTCTTCTTGTTTCATTTGTAGGGAAATTTTCTCTTGCGCACATGTGCCTGGGAAAGCGTGCATCTGAACCATCCTTAAAGGTGGGACTCCCCTGGATTTCACTGGGTGCTGCTGTCGATCCAAATGGATTGCAAAGCAAAGGAGTGCAGGAGACAATGGTCCTTCATTTGTGTGTATGAATTTGTTAGAGTAAAAGAAAATCAAATTTAAATTACTATTAGAAGTTTAAATTACTGATAGAAGAATCTGTGACAACTAATTAGTGATGCATTATTATGTCTCACATTGCCATGTTGCTCATTTCTATGAATCCGTTCAACATAACCCATAATCTTTTGAATCTATGCATATTTTTTTTTTGTTTTTTCAATTTCTTAAAAGCAGAAGTGGCACTATCCTTTTGATACTTATTTAATTTTTAGAACACTCGTTTATTCTGGAGCAAGACAGTTCCATGGTCCCCATGGGTCGACCAGCCAATGGGCCCAGCCCATCCATCTCGACCTATCATTTTGGGCCCGGCCCACATATTTATCATATTTAGAGAGTTTTTTTTTTTTTTTTAATACTTTAAGTGTTTTTATTAGATTTTTAATCATGCCCATCAATGTGTTTGGATGTTCTAGATTAGTTATAGGATTTTGTTTTCTCCTATTTAAGTGATGTAATGCCTCCTTACCTATTTAGGGTGTGTTTGGTTGGACTTATTCTAAATCAGCCGTGCTTTTATGTAAGTAATTTTAAAAAGCTACTTATTCAAAGCAGTTTTTTTTAAAGAAAATGGTTGTTTGGTTAGCTCAACTTTTACACTTGTTTTTTAATATAAAAGAAGTATCAAAACCTGTTTGGTTAGAGATATAAAAAAACAACTTTTTACATATAATAATTGGGTAATTTATATTAATCTTCACAATAAAAAACTAAATTACACAATAAAGAGGAACCTTGGAGGTGAATAGGATCACTCACATAAAATTAAAGATGTGCCAATTTATGTCAGCCCTAAAACAAACCACTTATTTTAAAAGTCTCTACAAATTTCTAAAAAAATTATAATTTTAACATCCCCTCATCATTTTTTAAATAAAAATATAATTACGAATGATATTTGGGAGCCAAAAAGGAAAGAGATAATTTTGTGGTCAAAAGCATTAGTTTGGTGGGGAAATAAACCTTTGATGAAAAGTAAGGTTTTGGAGAGATCGATGGAAGAGGTAGGTTCTGTCATCTTGTGGATGGGTGCGAGTCAAGTGGGTTATTGGGCTGATTTGACAATGGTTATATCAAATGGGTTTTGTTCAGTGAGCTGGAGGAGTTTGGTCAAGAGCATCAGTTGATGGTTTGGATGTGTTTGTTTGCGGGGTTAAGAGTGCAGAGAGTGATTTGTGAAGATGAAGGTGATGGGAGAGTTGCAAAGATAAAGTGGGTATTGGGTTCTGCTATAGTGGAATTGTGTAGAGTTTGTAGTGGATAAAGAAGAGGCTCAGATGAAGAACAGTTGGCAATAGTGACTCAGATGCAGAACAATGGGTATTGGGTTCGGCTATAGTGGATATGTCCCTGAATACTCTCTTAAAAGGTTTCTAACTCTATATCAGAAAAATGGGACATATCGACAATAGTGGATACTCTTCACGAACAGTTGGAATGTGATGTTATAGTGATGGGGTTAGGTCATGGAGAGTAACAGATGGGTGTGGGTTCGGGTATGATGCAGTTGGAGGGCTGTTTGGTTGGTTGGATTCATGGAGTTGCAGGTGGGTCTCTGTTTTGATGCAGTTGGAGGGCTGTTTGGTTGGTTGGATTCATGGAGAGAGAGAGAGAGAGAGAGAGAGAGAGAGAGAGAGAGAGAGAGAGAGAGAGAGAGAGAGAGAGAGAGAGAGAGAGAGAGAGAGAGAGAGAGATGGGTGTTCTATTTGGGATGGTGTGGCTAAATGGGCTGGATATTGTAGGATGGGTTGTATGTGGCCTGGTTTGGCATGGTGTGGCTAAATGGGTAGATGGGCTGGATATTGTAGGATGGATTGTTTTAGGGCGATGAGAGAAAACAAAGAGACAAGAGGCTTGTTTGGTGGTGAGATTAGATGGGAAATTAAGGTGGGTCTGAGATGGAGGAGAGGATGAAGAGATGAGAGAATCTGGACGAATCAAAAGATGGAGATCCATTCTCTGCGATGGGTATATGAGCAGAAGTTTTTGCAAGAGAGATGAAGAGAAGTATGCTAAAAAAAAATCCATCTGTTTCCGCTATATTACCGTCTGCGTCCCGCAAAAGCAAAGAAGCATGTCCCCATAGCGAAGTGAGGCAGCAGTTGCTCATCCACAAATAACTTATTCCACTTATGCTTTTCCTTGAGACATTTTAAAGCTACAATAACCAAATAAACTTTTTTGAGCTTTTGGGCTTTTTCACAAACAAAAGCCCAAAAAGCCCTTTAAATGAGTCCAACCAAACACACCCTTGGTTGAAGATTAATAGTTAATGAAAAATAATGGAGTGCTTTTGGGTTTCCTGAGTTCTCTCTTATAGGGAGTTTGGCATGAGACCAAGATTTTTACGGTGTTCTTGTCTACCCCCCTCCATCTCCATCTACCTGCCCCGCATGTTGACCCTCTCTCCACATTAATTGGTATCAGATCAATGGGAGTTTAGCGTCCGCATTTAAAGTTTTTCCTGCAATGGGAAATTTTTCCTCGCCTATGATAGGGAGTTAGGCGTGAGGCCAATATTTTCAGGTGAAAGCCCGACCTATCCCCCTCATCTTCCATCTCCATCTACCCACCTCACTTCTCAATCAGGTCCGCATCACTCGTCAATTTATGTAATGTGATAAACCTTCCAAAATTTCACAGTAATATTTGTGACAAGCACAATATATGTTCTGGTGTTTATGAGCTTTTCCTATCACCTTTCTAGAGAATGTTGATCATGGACTGGCCCTTGTGTCTTATTTTTTGAGTTTGATGAAATTCAATTTAATAACAAGCAAGATCATAAATATATCTGTTAATACATTTCAAATGCACTTCTGTGGCTCTTGATTAATTCTGCTAATCACTCTTTCTAGGTTTCTTATATAACTTACTGATGTGTATGTTCCAGAGAAGTGTGGTCATGTGCATATCTTACCTAGTGGTTATACCCTGGTTTAGACCAAAGATTGTGATCATTGATATGTTGCCAAAGTTAAATATTTTGAATGCGTGCGCATTTTCTTGAATTACTTTTGATAGATTATGGATGATCATGCAAAGAGAGAGAAGAGAAGAGTTTGGAGGAACAGTTAATCCTCAACAGAGGATCGACCGACCATTTTATAATCGTATTTACCCCAATTACATGCTATTAATCAGCAGCAATTACAATCTAATTACAATCAGAAATTAAAGAATAAAAGAATCATAATCTCTATACATAGAAGTATATCCATAATACAGTCTGTATAAGGCTTAACCCAGTCCCACACGTGGGATATTCTACATGGGCCTAGATGGGCCAAGATTAGTGTACATGGGCCTATTTAGTTCATGAGTTATCTTCTACACTCCCCCTCAAATTGATGTGGTAAGGCATAAAACATCAATTTGCAAATAAGATCATGATGACGCGTTTTGGGAAGAGCCTTGGTGAATATATCCGCCAACTGGTTAAGAGTAAAGACATGAGGAAGGGATATCTTCTCAGTAACGACATGCTGACGGATGAAGTGACAATCAATCTCAATGTGTTTCGTCCTTTTATGAAAGATTGGATTGTTAGCAATTCTGGTAGCATTGTTGTTGTCACCATGAAAAGGTGTAGAACGACCAAGGAGAACACCGAATTCACACAAAAGACGGCGTAGCCAGATGATTTCGGCACTAGTAGTGGACATTGCCTGATATTCTGCCTCGGCAGAAGACTTCGAAATGGTGGTTTGCTTCTTGCACTTCCACGAAATGAGAGAATCCCCAAGAAACATACACCAGCCAGTAGTAGAGCGCCGAGAATCTGGACAACCAGCCCAGTCGGCATCAGCATAAGCAGATAAGCACAAAGAAGTACCCAAAGAGTAGAAGAGACCATGGTGAAGAGTGCCTTTAACATAGCGGAGTATGCGTAAAGCCACAGCAAGGTGAGGTTTGTGGGGATTGCTAACAAACTGGCTAGCTGTATGAACGGCATGAGAAATATCCGGCCGAGTCATAGTTAAGTAGAGCAAACTACCAACTATACGCCGGAAAATAGAGGGATCATCTAGGGGAGGGCCATCATTCGAACTGAGCTTGTTGTTCAATTCCATAGGCGTATCAACAGTGTGACCATCATCAAGCCTTGCCGAGTTAATCAAATCTGTAGCATATTTGCGTTGATGGACCCGAATGCCAGATTTGTTACGCACAAACTCAAGTCCCAGAAAGTAAGTGAGAGGACCAAGATCCTTCATTCTGAAGTGGCGAGTAAGATGAAGTTTGAGATCTGTAATGCCAGCAACATCATTGCCACTAAGAATCATATCATCAACATAGACTAAGAGAAATGTGTAGCCTTTCGGAGTCCATCTGATGAAGAGGGAACTATCCGAGTGACTGGCGAAAGCCAGCTTGAAGGATTGCTATCCGAAATTTATCAAACCAAGCCCTGGGAGCTTGCTTAAGTCCATAAAGAGCTTTCTTCAATTTACAAACATGCTGTGGAGGACAAGCATATCCCGGAGGTGGTTTTAAATACACAGTCTCACGCAAGTCGTCATGAAGAAAGGCATTTTTGACATCCATTTGCCATAGGGGCCAGTTGCGGGCTGCAGCTACACAAAAGAGAGTGCGAACAGTTGTCATTTTAGCCACTGGTGCAAAGGTCTCCTCATAGTCAATTCCATATTCCTGCTTATAACCATGTGCAACCAATCTGGCTTTGTAGCGGTCAAGACTTCCATCAGAGTGAACTTTTATGGAATAGATCCATTTGTTGTCGATTACAGATGCACCGTCAGGGGCCGGTACCAATTCCCATGTTTTGTTTGCTTCCAGAGCAAGCAACTCCTCAGTCATAGCATCCTGCAAGTAAGCAATCTTCGAGGCTTGTGAATATGAAGTGGGTATAGGAGCACTATCCAAAGAAGTGAAAAGAGCAGGAAAGCCATAACGGTCAGGGGTAACTGAAGGACGACTAGAGCGTCGCAGGGGTATGATACTATCAGAAGAAACATTATTACCTAAGGGTGCAGTAGGTGGCACGGGAAGAGGATCAGGAGAAGGAGTCCCCACAGGAGGAACCGTGTTACGCCGGACATAGACATTGGTGATAGGAGGTGGAGAAGTTGCAGGGAAGTGCGGCATATAAGACACATCAACAAGGTGATTATCCAAACGCAAAGAAAAGAAAGGAATGTGTTCCAAGATCACATTACGAGATATGCGCATGCGTTTTTCGGATTGATCATAACACAGAAATCCCTTGTGTTCAGTACTGTAACCTAGAAAGATGCATTTGGCAGCCTGAGGAGACAACTTAGTGCGCTCTGTAGGTGGAAGATGAACAAAGCACAGGCAGCCAAAAACTCGTAAGTGAGAATATGAAGGGGCATGACCAAAGAGAGTTTCATAAGGAGTAGTCTTTCCTAGAACGGAGCTAGGATGACGATTGAGGAGATAAACAGCAGTCTGTGCAACATCACACCAAAAGGTGGGAGGAACTAAGGATGCAAGAAGGAGAGAACAAACAATTTCAAGAATATGTCCGTTCTTCCTCTCCGCAACACCATTTTGCTGTGGAGTATACGGGTAGGATTTTTGGTGAAGAATTCCTTTATCAGAATGAAAGGTAGAAAACAAATGGGACATGTATTCTCCACTAGAGTCAGACCTAAGGATTTTTATTTCTTTCTGAAATTGTGTTTGAACCATTTTGTAAAACTTTTGGAAAAGAGAAAAAACTTCAGATTTGAAGCGCATGAAATAAATCCAAGTGAAACGAGAATGATCATCAATGAATGTCACATAATACTTAAACCCAGTCCTACTCAATGTGGGTGCAATTCCCCAAACATCCGTGTGAATAATGTCAAAAGATGATAATGCACGAGAATGATGAATAGGAAAAGGCAAAATATTACTCTTACTCAAGCAACACGTTTCACACTTTGATTGAAGGAAAGAGGTAACCATTTTATTATCAATAGTAGGTTCTAAACAACCAATTTTAAACAAAGAAAGTAAAGAAGCATTGTTCACATGACCAAGACGACTATGCCACACATTCCACATTTTATTGAAATTAGGAGAAGAAGAAGAAAATAGAGAATGAAGTCCAATGTCCAGCAGAAATAGTCGACCATGTTTACTCCCCGTCGCGATCACCTTCCCAGTTCGCCGCCCGCCCTTGTATGACACAACCAGTGGAAGAAAAGTTAACATTGTTCCCATCATCAATAAGTTGTCTTACAGAAAGTAAATTGGCCGATAATTTGAGAACAAAGTAGACATTGGGAAGGCTGATAGACTGACCAGAAATATTGGATAAAGTAATGGTATCAATACCAAAAATGGGTAATTGGTCGCCATTAGTAGTGGTGATTTTGTCTTTTCCAAGGTAAGGTTGAGAGTTTGTAAAGCTACTGTTGACAGAAGTCATGTGGTTTGATGCTCCTGAATCTAGAAACCATGTGGATGTGGTGATAGATGAAGACTCAGAGAGTGAAGAATGAAATGCAGGAAATGCAAGAGGAGAATGAGGTTGATACCGACCACCAGTAAAGCCCATAGAGGCGTATGCCGAAGTAACCGTATTTTGAATCAAATCTTGAATCTGGGCAGGAGTCATGGAGACGGACCCAGAAGAGGTGCTTCCTATATCAGGGAAAGATGCTTGAACTTGGAATGCAGCTGGAGTATTTTGTCAGGGCAAGTTGGAAGGATTCTGCTGGGGCCCATTCTTTCGCTGTAAGCTCCGACAGTCATCAATAAGATGACCAGAGCGTTTGCAATATCTGCACACCAGTTTCTTACGACAGTTCTTGGCAATATGACCAAAGCCTTTGCATTCATAGCATTGAGTAGGCTTCTGATTGGGGGCTGTCAAGAGAGCAGAATCAGCCGGAAGAGGAGCTAGAAAAGCCTTTGGGTCTTCAACAATGGCACGCTGTGAGTTCAGGCGAAGTTCTTCTCGAAGGACCTCTTGGAAGCAGGTATCCAGGTTCGTAGATACTTCTCTATTCATGAGATGAAACCGAACCGATTCGAATTCGAGTCTGAGGTTCATAAGGAACTGACTGATGTGAGTTTTCTCTTGTAATTTGAGAGCCTCAGACATAAATCCAGAAGAAACGTATTGAATGATCATGGCATCCCGCTTAGTCCATAAGGTGAGAAACCCATTAAAGTACTCTTGCACAGATTTATCTCCTTGATTGAATTTAGCAATTTCACTATCCAAGTGAAATTTGCGTGCTTTATTCGTTTGATGATAAATTTTCTTGAGATGTGCCCACATATCAGCGGCAGCAGTATATGCTTGAAGAGCAATGGCAAGAGGAGGATCAATGGAGTTAAGAATCCGTGTGATCACCTTAGCATTTTCTTTGGACTAGGTGGATAATGCTTTTGTGTCGGTAGCACTTATAGTAGTAGGTTTAGTGATCGATCCATCAAGATAACCAAACAGTCCTTGGCCTTCCACAAAATTCTTGAGATGAAAAGACCAGGCCATATAATTATTCCCATTAAATTTAATTGGAATAACATCATATTTGTCCATTGTTACTGAATGCAGCAGAGACCACACAGAAAGTAGTAGCAGTGAACAGTAACAGAGAAGAACTACAACAGTATAGGAGCAGATCACAGTAACAGAGAAGAACTACAACAGTATAGGAGCAGATCACAGTGAACAGCAAAGCACAATGTAAAGAACGAAGTAATATGCTATGATTTTCACTAACCAAGCATGAAAGATGAGATCAGATTTGATGATATGTGAAAGCAGGAGAAAACACCACAGAAAATACCAAAACAGGAGCCAGACGAACTGGATCTTCAAGGCAGAAGTGGTGCGTGGGGCCCACAATGATGTCCAATCTCATATCAGAGTATATAATCCTAGAAAGGATCAAAAGTGTGTCCTCCAGTCCAAGTTTGAGGAGATTTGGATAAAGATCCACAAATTTGGACGGTGATGATGAAATCCTTTTGAGAAAAAAGATCCAAAACCGTTAGATGAAAAAGGGGTTGAACAGTACCTTAATCGATGAGTAAAAAATCCAGAAAAATCTTCAAAAAATCCCTGAAGACTAGTCGATCAGAACAATGGGTGTTGCTGGCGGCAAGTGATTGATCAGAGGTGGGCCACTTTGATCAGAGAACTCCAGGCAGAGTCAGCAGAGAGAAGGAAGAGACGATACACCAGGGAGAAGCACTCGATGATGTTTTGGAGAATCTCTTAGACTTAATGAAGGAAATCTCCTCATAACCTTAGCTCTGATACCATGATAGATTATGGATGATCATGCAGAGAGAGAGAGAAGAGAAGAGTTTGGAGGAACAGTTAATCCTCAACAGAGGATCGACCAACCATTTTATAATCGTATTTACCCCAATTACATGCTATTAATCAGCAGCAATTACAATCTAATTACAATCAGAAATTAAAGAATAAAAGAATCCTAATCTCTATACGTAGAAGTATATCCATAATACAGTCTGTATAAGGCTTAACCCAATCCCACACGTGGGATATTCTACATGGGCCTAGATGGGCCAAGATTAGTGTACATGGGCCTATTTAGTTCATGAGTTATCTTCTACAACTTTATTGTGAATATTTTGTATTTTAAGATTGCATTATAGTTTGTATATTTTGTTTGTTTTGGCTGGTATGGCCAAAACTTTTAATTTTGGTCATTATTCATAGTTTCAAAGAAAATGACAATATGTTCTTTCTGCTAAAGCTTTGGTCAATTTTATATATTGGTGTGAAGCTTATTGATTTTGGCCGAAATGGCTGAATCTTGGCATTTTACCCAAAATTCACTCGGCATGGAACCTCCCCCTAGTTTTCCTTTTTTTTTTTTTTTTTTTCCATTGGACCAAAATGAGCTTAATAAAACCCTAAAAATAAGGGAATAGAGGTCTCCCTACTCGCAACTGATTGAGAGGGTTTATAAAATCATTTATTTTAGTGTGTATTGAGATTCTTCCATTTCTTTAATTATTTTGGTAAAAGTCAAATAATGATTATATACTAGTTTATCTTTCTCTTCTGCATTATGAATTATGTAAACTGTTGTAATATGTGGTATTTTTTCCCCTTAGCTTCCTATCTTTTTCCAATTTACCAATTTTTTATATTTATTAATTTTTTCCAAAATGAAGCATCGAATGCTACCACAACAGTTTAGCTTGGAGGCAAACTGCAACGACCTCTTTTATTATTACAGAATGAGCGTGGCTTGATGACTATTGCAATACTATATGTGGTTTTAGATGATACAATCTTGAAGGTTAACCTCTTAAATGTTATGTTATGCGTGTTGCATGTTTAATGTAGATGCCTAGCACTATTGAGGATCTGGAAGCGGCAATTCAAGATAATATATCCCAAGCGAATTCTATTCTCTTTCTTAATCATAACATTTTGGAAGAATATGAAAGCCGTCAGCGTAAGGTAACTATGGTAATTTATTTCTCTATTCATTCCTGTTGATAGTTCTGATACCCAAATTTACTGTGTTACAGATTGACGCTATTGCTAAAAAACTAGAAACAGATACCAGGGAACTGAATCAGTGTTTATCTGAAATAGACACCCTCAAGGTGGAGAGATAAAGCCATCTAGTATTATTTCAAGCATTTGCTTCTTTTGACATCAGTGTGAGATCATATCCAGTTTGATTTACTTGATTCAAATTGGATTTTATTCACTTTCTGTAGGGAAACTGGCTCCCAACATTGAGAAACCTTGTTGCCAAGATTAATGAAACGTTTAGTCGTAACTTTGAAGAGATGGCTGTTGCTGGAGAAGTTTCACTAGGTATTTGTTAGTGGCAATCCGGTTGTGAACAAATTTACACAAAAACAATATTTTGTTGGCTTTATTTTATATTTTCATGGTTTTTTTACAACAGATGAGCATGATGTGGATTTTGATAAATTTGGCATACTAATCAAAGTAAAATTTAGGTAAGTTAACTACTTTGTGACCTTTCCTCTACTACATTTGAGTGTTATAACCATTTAGTAACAGCTGCAGGAGTGTGAAGATTTTGATGAGTTATTTTATTTTATTCTATGTGAAGTGTTGATCATTACTGAGAAAGAAAGATTACCTTCAAAAGAAGATTGTCAGCTTTCTTCGACACCTTATAATGTTTAGAGATGTTCTAATTGCATTTTCAGTTTTGTAGTTGACACTGGCTTTTAACACTTTCATTATTGTCAACCCTATTGTAGTTAACACTGGAGTTTGATGCTTTTGTTATTGTCATCGTTGTGGTTAAACTTGAGACCTTGGACTTTGACTCGGGTCCATTAGCTAGTAAATAACTAAATATCAGTGGCATTACTACTTCTTTCTCTGACCTAATTAGCCTTACGAAAATGGTTGAATTAGCTGCCAATATGTATTGTATTTGTGTTCTTGTTAGGTTTGCTCCACTTGTGTGTGAATGAGTAACATAAAATATTTATGGATTTTCCCATAGTTATCGCTTGTATAGCTTGACATGTCATGGATATTGGCCATTACCTTGATGGCCAATCTATAGCAACGACTAAGGTAAGAACAGAAAGCTAAAAAGGAGTCTCATTTTACTTCTGCCAGTTTTTCTATTTGATGCTAAAGAAGTTGAGGGTACCTGGTTTAGGCCATTCTCTCAGATTTATGCATCAGACTTGACATTTAGAGCTGTAATTCATTGGATTAAGGTCAACATCCACCTTTGTTGGAACTACTGTAAAATACATTTAATGGTGTTTGGGTGCCAATCCGAAATGTCTAACAACTTGGGATCCTATTGTTGAAAGGATTGAAAGGATATTGTCCTTTTGGTAGACAAGATAACATCTTTTGGCTAAAACTCTTACAAGGATTGCACTCTTGAATTTGCTGATCTACTATATGTTATCATCATCATTATCAAACCCTTGTCCCAACTATGTCGGGGTCGGCTACGTTTATTCTTCTATTTCTCCATTCTGATCCATCTTGAGCCAAAGCCTTAGATAAGTTGCTTTTCTTCAGATCTAATGTTACTACTTCCATCCACGTCCTTTCGGCGTACCCCTTCCCCTTGGTAGGCAATCAACGTGCATAGAAGAGCTTTTCCTCACCGGCACCATTTTCGGTCTACATTGGACGAGTCCAAGCCATAGTTGTCAATTCTGTTCCGTTCCAGTCAATTCTGGTTGCAACGAACTGGAATTGGCCTCATGGAGAACAGTATGCTCCCCTAAAAGTTTTTGGGCTCAATTTCGCTCATTCTGGTACATTTCAGCCATTCCGATACCATTTCCAACCTAATTCCAGCCCATATTTCATACTTCCATTCATATGTAGTGAAAACTAGAAAAATGGTTGATTGTAAAGTGGAGTTTAATTTAACTGATTTAACTATGCATTTTTAGTACTATTTTAGTGTTTGACCTTCTTCTTTTTTTTCCCCAATTTTATGTATTTTTTAATATTTTTTCCATTTTTAAATTGTGTCTTTTCCACAACGGAACAACGAAATTGACTGGAATGCAGAAATGTTCCACAACCGGGTCAAAACATAACAGAATTGACAACTATGGATACGACACAATGAAACCCCTAGAGCTCTAATACCATATCAAATTGAGAAAGTATGCAAGTCTAGAAAATTCAAATCATGATCATGGTGATCAACCCTCCTCTTTTGTCCTCTATTCTTTCTCATGATACACTTACAGATATATAATTCCTTGATTTAAGGGATTATCTTAAAGATTAAGTTAACACCAGATTACAATGGATAGACATGTGTGGTATCTAATATTTTGTGGGTCCCAGGTTACAAATGTTTGATTGGACTGTAGGTTTTGCTGACTTGTAATTCTTTTCAGTGCCATGGATAGCAAAAACTGTCAGGGTTCAAAGTTCCTACTCATGTAAGAAAACTATAATAAACAGAGTAACAGACTACTTTTCCATCTTTTTAGGGGGCTTTTGTCATTTCCTACAGTTTACATAGGAAATTGGAATTTACTTACGGGGATAAGAGTGAAGGGTGGTACTGGAAAAAAATTTCCATTTTTTTTGTTTGTTTTTGTTGTTGCTGTGGCCTTCTATTGTGATATTAATTTTGTGAAACAATGTTTGCGTGGATTGGCATTCCAATGAATTGCATTTCTCAGAGAGAGAGACTACTACACCTGCTCACTAAAATTTTAACCCTTTTTGTCTCATTTGTTTTAATCCATTTTAATGTGTTAATTTTCAATTCATTTCAATAGTTATTTGTATTTTTCACTTTTTTTTCCTCTGTGATTGATTTTCTATGTATGCTCGTTGCGGGTTTTTTTTTTTTTAAATGTTGATATTGTTCTATCAGGCAAGCAGGACAGCTACAGGTGCTTAGTGCTCATCATCAGTCTGGAGGGGTATATATGCTGTAGCTGATTCTTAGTTTTGATCTTGTGTTGCTATAATATTCTTCTGCCATGACCTAAGAGTATTCAATTTCTCTAGGAACGCTCTGTTTCCACAATTCTCTATCTGGTTTCATTGCAAGACCTCACGAACTGCCCATTTCGAGTGGTTGATGAGATAAATCAAGGTAGATTACCACAGGACCACTAATTGAAAGTGTGTTGTTTTAAATTGCATATTGACACTTGGTATGGGACAGTTTCTGATCAACCTTTCCAAATCAGGAATGGACCCTATAAATGAAAGAAAGATGTTCCAACAACTTGTGAGAGCAGCCAGCCAACCCAACACACCACAGTAAGATGATCTCTTTTTTGAAAGGCTACTGTAAGAGGAAACTCATATTGGATTCATGGACTGCTTGCATGACCTTACTGAGTTTGCCGGTCACTTGATTGACATAAGTTTCACTCCAATTGGCGAGTTCAACTGATTGATTGGCTGAGTCAACACCATTTTTTTCACTTTCTTGCTGGTTTTCTTGTAATAATTTAATTTGAAGTTACAATCATATGAAAGTTGACACCAGATATATCTGATGTTACACAGGTGTTTCCTGCTTACACCAAAGCTGTTACCTGATTTGGAATACAGCGATGCGTGTAGCATACTTAACATTATGAATGGGCCATGGATTGAGAAACCTGCCAAAGGTACCAACTTCCTTATTCTTTTAGCACCTGTTTATGTCCTTTTGTGTGTGGAATGTTTTTCTACCCCAGTATTTTGTGATATTGTTTCAAATTAGATCTTAAAAATGTAAGTAAGTGTATTTGGGTAAGAGAATGTAGAGACGACAGACTCTGGTGTTGGACACTAAATGTAGTGGGAAAAAATGTTTTCTATTTTGCAAAGAAGTGTTAAAAGTTACTGGCATCATTTTTTGAAGAACTTAGAAATGCACTCATAATAGAGAATAATTACATTAAGAAGGTCATATATCTTTTGACGAGGTTGAGTTTGTATTAGATTGGGATTAGGAGTTTGAGTTAAATTAGAATTATATTAGATTAGATGTATAGTGATTAGGATTAAAGTAGAGTTATAATGTGATTAGGTTATCTTCATTATACTCATAATATGAAACCATTCTCAATGAAAATTATTAATTTATCAAGATTCAGTCCCTAAATTTCTATAACTCAATCTTCTCTCTCTCTCTCTCTCTCTCTCAGTTTGGAGCAGTGGAGATTGTTGGAGACAGGTAATGAGTTTGGCAGGTGAGGGCTGAAGATCATTAGATATTAGTACTGGCATGGCAAGCGGAAGTATTGGAAATGGGTTTGGCAGGTGAGGGCTGAAGATCATTAGATATTAGTACTGGCATGGCAAGCGGAAGTATTGGAAGATGCCTCTGCATATAAGCTATTTTTTATTTTGTTTATATCTATTGGGCTGCCCATATGAATACTACCGGGCTTTTTCCCTGAAGTTGGGATGGGTTTTTTTGTCCAACTGTTAGATGTATATATGCATGTATAGTTCCTGTAGCTTGCAGGTTTCGGAACTTTGTTCCGTGTCAGCACCCTTATTAGATCTGTGTATATCTTTTTGAATGAGTCGTTTTTGGCGAGAAAGGTTAATACGACAAGCGCAAGCTAACCTGCCATTTTTTGAGTTGAAATATGTATAGGGCCAATGGGTCCAATAGTGGTGCTCTTTATAGGGTAGATTTCTTTATGTGATCGATCCTGTTAGCCCCCAGTTACCTTCATGAACTTGAGAGCCAGTACATAAATTTGATTATTTGTTTATTTTTAACTTTCAATGATTGGTGACCACCTTGGAGTTGGTGGAGTGGCCTAAGGTATGGGTTGCTCCCAACGAACGCCTTGTGTTCCAAACCGCCCAGATATGCCCGGTGTGTGTTTAGCTATGGGGATTAGTCCCGGAGAGCCAAAGACCTCAAGAAACCCACATCATATATATATATATATATATATATATATATATATATATATATATATATATATATGAGCAAGGCTCTCCTAAGCTCAAGCTTAGGAAAAAAATTTCGTAAGCTCATGCTTGTGGGGCCCACCTTTGGTCCATCCAAATGGACCAAACACATGGCTTCCCTAAATTACACACGTCTACCAACTTTCGGTCAAATCCGAATTTATTGGACCGTTGGATTGACTATGTGTCAATCAAAATGAACCGTTGACCATTAAACTTTTGGGCCCATATGGAGATGATATAAATTGCATTTGGGGCTGATTTTTTGTAGAGAGGAAGATCCAAGGGAGTCCTTGAAATCCCCTCCACCCCCATCTCCATTTGGGTCCCCAGGTGGGCTCCACCACACACTTGAGCTTACCTTATCCTAAGCTTGAGCTTAGGAGGGTTCATATATATAAATGGGAAATGTTCATATCCATCTATCCCTCACCATAAGGTGAGGGAAGCTTCCATAATATACTATAAGGTGAGGGAAGCTTCCATAATATATAGGGAACATTCCCCTATATATATATATATATATATATATATATATATATATATATATAAAACAAACAAACTATTCATTGATGAATGGGATCCTCTTTAAAGGGTTTTGACCACTGTGAGTGGACCAGTCACCATCTGCCATGTCACTGTGGGGCAGTCCCTTTCTTGGATGGAGCAACGGCCTCAAGTGAATAGTAGGGTGTCCAAGGTGACATGGCGGACTGTGATAGGTTCACTCAACGTCACTGTCGGGTTTTACCTCCGTAAGATCCGGACTTATTCAATGATTGGTCGGGTTGTGACATTTAGTAGATCATGTTAGCCCGTAGTGGGGGCACACTAGCTTTGAATTATGGTAACTGATGTATGGCGGCTCTATTTGACTGTTTTCATCACAATCAAACCATGGTCTGGTGTGCTTCTCCTGGAGTGAACTAGGCCTAAAATTTGTATCAAATGTATAATTCTAAGATCAAGAAGACTGATTTGAGCACTGTTCTGCGGGAGTGTAGCCCCTTTCCTTTTTATTGGGAATTATGAAACAACCAAATGATATAAAGATTCGTATTGATGTTTTTTTTTTTTTTTTTCGCAATCTCATACATCGAAAAGGTCTCAATGGTTTTTAGCCGTTTACTGCAAATTATTGAAATTCACTCTTATTTTCCTGTCAATAAAAAGGCTAAAGGCTTCAATCTGATTGGCTCTTGTTTGGATTAGTGGAATTGTTGATTGTGATGGTTACTTGTTTGTTGAGCTTAGCTGACAGTATCGTTTCACACATCGTTCCGATTTTCTTCCAAATCGAAATGATTCGGCCTTGTTGAAATTTCGGCAAAAAAAGGAAAAAAATCTCCGCCTTCCCTCATGTCGTATTATTTAAAAAACCACATCTCCGCCTTTTCTCTTCATTTGGTCTTTCCCTATTGGATTGGATTGCATTTGCAAAAGGAGAAGGGATAACGAAACTGGTTTTTTCGCGTGCAAGAGGGTGACTTATTTAAAAAAAAAAAATCATTGGAATGACCACTTCCTTGCAACTGCCACTAAAAGGGTTTTATTGGTATAGAACGTGGTTTTTTGGGTTAAATTCTCAATAAAATAATATAAGTACGAAGATATAAAATTTTGAAAATAATATAAATTATATCCATTTTATTTATTCTATCAAATCAATAATGCAATTTATTATTTCTTTATTAAAAAATGACTAATTTTTGGTGGTTTAGATCTTAAGTGTTCTGTGGAATCGTAGAAATGTCGGTTTATTTTCTGTTTTTCACTCATGTTTGTGTAGCTGGTTTTATGTGGAAACGGTGAGGATTGTGAAAATTATATTTTATGCTACAGCAAAATTACGTTGGGTGCAGCCACTTTTTCTTGTAGAAAAGTGAAAAAAATTGGGCTAGTTTTTTTGTAATTCCTTGAAAGATAGAGTCCTATGGGGACTGGTCGGAATTTTCTTTTTTGCATATGAGGAAATTTTTTGCAGAACTAATTTTTCACAATGTATACGAAAATGTATTAGTATTGTGGAAAGGATTTTTCACTTTCTATGTTTATTTTTACGAAACAACGGCTGCACAAACATGCTTCGATTGTCCTTTCAATCAGGTTGGTAAAATCATCGTTTATTTGTAGCCCACTTGATTTCATTTGCACTGCTTTTACATTTTTTTGTTAAGTTTTTTAAAGATGATAACCTTGTAGTGGACACAACTCTGATTCCGAATGACTTTCAGTGGTTTAAATTTCAGGGGTGGGCGCCATATCGATCGGATCCAAATTTCATTTCTTGATTTGATTTCAGTTGCACGTGTGCCACTTGCATGTTTTTGGCTGCGTGAGAAGATTAAGGGCCTTTCCCACCATTGGATTAGTCGCAAGGCACATGCATTGTATTTTTTATTTTTGTTATTTTTACCCCAGCCCCTTGTGCCGGGGACCTAAGAGAGAGCTTGCATGCACACGGAAAGGTAGCCCACTCAAGTGGGAAAAAGCCCCACACAAGTGGAAAGAGAGCTCACACAAATGAGATATGAGCCTGCATAAGCGGGAAGAGGACGTATTCGAGTTCGAACCCCAGACAGCCAGGTAAGAACTAACGCTCCTTACCACTCGGGTAAGGAGCCGTTTTTACGGCACATGCATTGTCATTCAATGGACTAGGATTCAATTGCTGCTAAGGCAAGATCCGATTAGATTTTACTAGGATTTTTTAGTTTTTTGGTAAAAAGACTTTACTAGGATTTGATTTAATAGCATGATGGATGGCTCCCCTAATTAATTTTTCATTAAAGGAGAGATTGTTTGATGATCATTTAAAGATCTTTAACTTTTTTTTTCTTATCAATCCACTGGTATGAAATAATCAGGTTCACTCTACTTGTTGTAGCATTGATGGTGAGGGACTTGGCTAGAGTGTTGTGTGGGTGCATGAATATTTACCATTGAAACAAAATGAAAAACTTGTTTTTTCTTTAATCCTTTTCTTTACTTTTGGTTTTTGTATGGGAGGACTCGCAATTATGAAACTTCATATGTTTTTCATTTTTTCCTATAAATGGGACTTGAACTCACACATGCTCAAACACACACCCATATCCCTAACCGATGAGCTACCACTAGGGAGTATGGAACTTCACTTTTTTTTTTCTTTCAATTTAAGACACTTTTAGTGCTGCATTTCTTAAAATTATAGGAATTTAATGCCATGCAAACATACGGACCTTAGGTTCTATTTGATAAAAATGAGTTTTTAATTAGATTTTGGGTTGTGGAGAATTATTAATGTTTGTCCGATCTTGTATTGTTACTTGTGTATTCTTTTGTTTTTTTAATAATGTAATTTTGAGAACGACTCATTGCTTGAGTGGTAAGGAGCGGCATGCTCCTTTACCACATAAGTGGGCTGTCTTCCTGTGTATGCATGGGCTCTCTCTTAGATCCCAACCCCATTCGCTGGGGTTAAAAAAAAAAATTTCGATATCGATTAGTGAGAATGAGACTTTCACTGAAAAAATATTTAAGAATATAGTATCAATGTGAGAGTGCCTTACTTTGTAAAATTTACGCTGGAGTGTTTCATATAGGGTGGTTTGAAGTCCAAATGACAAAAATGCTCATTTTTAAATCAATGCTTCTTTTCAATATCTCCTAGCAATTATTCATTTTTAATCCTTCTACTTCCTTCTCATACTAAAATCATCATTCTTCATGATCCTATGTGCACTTTTTATGAGAAAATGACCCCACATATGCACAGGAGGCAATAAAAGCCTATGTATCCCAAAGCATATACTATTATTAAGGGGAATTTGGAAAGCTAATTCTACAGTGCATTCTCTTATTAAAGGAATATGGAAAGCTAATTATACCATGGAGTATGGATTGCTCTTTCTAATAGCATTGCAAAATGAGGAATCATCAAGTGTGTCTACAGACTTCAATGACAGCATTTCCACATTTGATGTTGAGAGATGTCCATTACCTCTCTCAATCGCGTGTTAAAACATGCTAAGATGCTATAGTTATCATTCATGTGATTTGATGTTATGACGAGAAAAGATGGAAGCATCAGAATGCAAGAAAAAGGAGCGTAAATCAGATTTATTTTCATTTAATTAAGAAAGTTAAGTACCTTCTTTAAAGATGGTACGAAGAAACTCAATTTGGTTAGGTTCATTTGATGAATCCGGATCCTAAGAATCCATATCGAAGGGACCCACTAATGATATTCAAATTTACACATTCTGGAACAAAGTAGTAGATGGGATCAGATTGGATATTGATTGGCTTGGATCAGCCTATAAAATCACTATTACCCCTTCATCTAAACCATGGTTTACCAAAAGAGTAATGCTACTTGGACAAACTTTTTGGCCAGAATTTTGGCCAACCCATATGGTTTCCATTGAATATCATAGTGATATTCAATGGAAACCATATGGGTTGGCCAAAATTCTGGCAAAAAAGTTTGTCCAAGTAGACTTTTTGTTACCAAAATACGCTCCTAGGATTTTAGTAATTGTAAATAAGTCCATGCCTAAGGATTTTAATACCTTTTCATATCCCCGAATAAAGAGAAGGGGTTGCTAGGTTTTTAATGGTTTCGGCCGTTTTACTTATCTCTTTATTTATCACTAAAAAAACCCTTGTCCTTCCTTTGATCGGTTTTTACCTTTTCACTTTAACTTTCTTTTTCTCAATCAAGCCCACCTTATTAATGGAGAAGAGAACTTATTTTATTTAAGATGTAAAGTAAGAAAATAACTTCATAACTAGTGCCCGAGCACAACCAATATGTGACCTTGTCAATGTCATTAGGCAGAAATTGATGGTGACGTTTTATGCTTAATGTAAATGGTCTAATGCATGGGAAAATAATATTGTTAAAAAAAATTTAATGATGGAATGAAAGAGATTGAATTGAAATGATCAAGGGGTGTACACTATTATTTTCTGGCAATGACGAATATGAGGTTAATGCGAATGATGGATGATACATAGTTGCACATGCCACCAATGACAGATTTCTAGGATCTCTTGGACACATGCACTTTCATGCCCTCTAAATAAGAGGGAAAGATTAGAGGCGAGTATTACACCCCATATTATGGGACTACAGCTCTACAAGCAACATACATTCATTTACTCCGCCTAGTTCCTATTAAGGAATAATGAAATAAACCAATAGTTTATATATATATATATGGAGATGCTCCTATGAGGTATATCTCTCACTTTATATGAGAGATAGGGGTTTGATATGGATGTGAGAGTCCCCACCTTATCTCTCATAGTAAGGTGGGGGATGCTCTCATAGAAGCATCTCCCATATATATATATATATATGGGGCTAGCTCTCCTAAGCTCAAGCTTAGGATAAGGAAAGCTCAAGTGTGTGGTGGGGCCCACTTGGGGACCCTCATGGGGATGGGGATGGGGGAATTTCAATGACTCCTTGGGATCCTCCTCCCTGCAAAAAATTAGCCCCAACCATGATTTCTATCATCTCCATATTGACCCAAAAGTTTAATGGTCAATAGTCCATTCAAATCGACATATAGTCAATCCAACGGTCCAATAAATTCGGATCTAATCGAAAGTTGGTGGACATATGCAATTTAGGGGGGTCATGTGTTTTGTCCATTTGGATGGACCAAAGGTGAGCTCCACAAGCATGAGCTTACGAAATTTTATCATAAGCTTGAGCTTAGGAGAGCCTTGCTCTCTTTCTATATATATATATATATATATATATATATATATAGAGAGAGAGAGAGAGAGAGAGAGAGATGAGATCCCACAGGCTGCAGCCTATGTTATCACAGGCTGCAGCCTGTGTCACACGTGTGGGCGAGGGCCCTGGGCCCTCGCACGTGTGCGTGCAGCCTGTGATAACACAGGCTGCAGCCTGTGTGATCCCCCCCCCCCCACACATATATATATATATATATATATATATATATATATAGTCCATCCACCACTCACTGCTGTGAGTATATTGCTATTGCATTTTTTTATGAATAAACTATCTTTCTTTGAGCATTTATATATGTCATTTATTGCCCCTTACTTTCTAATTTTACTTTCCTTTTTTTTTTCTTTGCAAGAATAATTTGCAAGTATATGTTTGATTTTGCACCATTATGTGAAGTTCTCGTTTTATATTTCATTTCCTATAACATGTTTCTAAACTGCTCGCCAGATAATTGTGCTCTCATTTGCTGCTCCTGGCATAAGAGGGTCGGATGAATTGCAATGGGTGGATATTCATTTTCATTGATTAACATTAAGCTAAATTAAGAGACTCCAAACTTATGTGGGAATTTGGCCAATTGTTTGGGTGTTTATATTGCTATTGATGGTGCTTGTGTACCACACACAAACACGATGAAACTTTTTTTTTTTTTTTTTCTGGTGAAAGAAGGTATTTATTTGTTCTTTGTTGATATGGATTAGCACAATGTAATTTTTTATTGATACTTTGATGCTACTTATATCATATGTAAATGGGTTTAGTCCATTTCAATCCAAACACCATTGAAATCATGAAGCCTTAATCTTTAAATATTAAAGTGAACAACTAAATAAGTATAAATTACAATTTGTAATGCCACTTCTACACTTTTTAATGGAAAAAGAATATGAAGATTTTATATATTGATGGGATATAATTCATCGTGTGGGGTCAACCTAATCTCATATTCAAAATCTATTTTCTACTTAGTCCGAGCTTAATTATTTTCAAATGCAAATTTAATTTTATTTGAATCAATTAACTCAAATTGAAATGAGTTGACAATTCTTTTTATTTTCTTAATTTTCTCAAGCATGGTTTTTATTCAAATTCAAACTTTTTTTTTTCAAAATCACATTATACAAACTAAATTTTGTCAAATTATTGGACATTGCTCTGAATTTCTTAAGCTCATTTATTTATAGTAATGAACAGTTAAAGCTAACATATGTATACTGTTGAAAACTACTGGCTACAGAGCAGATGGTTCTGTAAAACAGAATGTAAATGGAACAAAAGTACCCGATTGAAGAAGGCTGCAACTGTGACTTGTAGGCGGAAAAGAAGAGCGTAGATCAGCAACAGCAGAAGATCTGTGACCGAGGCACGTCTGATGACGCTCTCTTTAGGACGAGTTCCGCCCCCTGGATCCTATTACCAGTTGCGAAGGTTCTCAGCAGAACCGCCCCCAGGATACAACGGCCTTCTTGTTCAGGCTCTGGTCGCAACGCAGGCCCGAAAAACGCAGACTCCCTTTTCTTAATGCTCAGAGGGTAAAACAGAAGAAAAGAAAAAAGCAGAGGAAGAGGAAGAGAGAATTTTTTCTGTATATGCAAAAAGCGCAGATGGCTTAGTTTTATACTATGAACAGTAGTCCGTTGGGCCATTAAACCTCATCGTTTAATAACATTAAATCAGTGTTAAATTCACAACGGATAGAAGCCATTTGCAGATAGAAGAAACCACGTTTAAAACCACGTTTAATAAAAAGATAATCAATTAACTTAGGAAGCCATTTGCAGATAGAAGAATAACATTCATTGATTATAAATAAGAAGGATAAGAGAATTTAAAAAAAAAGTTATATATGTATAATATTTTGACCCATTTCAATTTTAGTTATGTTATTTAAACAAAAAAAATCATAACTCTTTTTAAAAACCAATTGTTTGAGTATAAGGTTGGGTTCACATCCATTGTATTAATCTAAATAGAAAAAAAAGGAAAAAAAAAGGTCTTAATTAGTAGAGATGAACTATAGTCAATTTAAACAGAGAAGAAGAAATTTACGTCCAATATTCAAATCTATTTTAATTTAAGTTGCATGATATCAATAAAAACCAAGTCTGCATTTGAATATAGATAGGCTTCCATCCAAGTTAAAAATCGGGTTTGAAAATTATGCTTGGTTGACCTCTTGAATCACATTTCATTGCGAGTGATTTTCATTATTTTAATTGGAACAAGTAAAATTAACTTTAAAAAAAAATATATTTGGTATTGCCTTTCAATCTTTAAAAACTTGGGCTCCATGATCTCAATTCCTTGAATTGAAATGGAGTATAGACTCTAGTCTATTTACATGTCTGAGAAAGTAAAAGTAAAGTAAAAGTAACCCTTTTATTTATTTTCCTTCCCTCATATTGACGTTTGGTTTGAGCATTCTTTGCCAAGCTCATTTGAAACCCTGTGGAGAAGTAGTGAAAAGAAGAGAGAGAGAGACTGAGATAGATAGAGAGAGAGAGAGAGAGTTTTTGCAGAGAATGGAGTCAGGCAATGGAGGAGGAGGAGGAGGAGGAGGAGGAGGAGGCAAAGAAGGAGATTTGTCAGGTGAGATGGAGGTGGATGCATACAGGCGTCTCTTCCCTCTCCGCTTCTACGAGCGCCATCTCCTCGAATCCGTACGCCCCGATGCACGCCCCCTCGCACATGCTAGAGAAACCTCCCTTTCTCTTGGTCCTTCTCTTTCTCAGCTCCATCTCCACCCATCTGCAATACTATTTTTTTTATTGGCCTTTGCCAATCGCAATCTAATCTCCTTCACCTTCTTCTTCTTCGTTTTCTCTTAGCAGGAGCTGTTGCATCCGCGGATGGGTCGGCATTGGCCAAGATCGGTTGCACTGTAAGTGTTCTTTCTGCAATCAATCGCACCCCAGTCTTTTATGAATAAGAACCAAAATCAATAGTTACAAAAAAGATCCCATCTTTATATCCTGTAAAAACTGAAACCCCATCTGACCCAATTCCACATTAGCCCCAATAACATGCACTACTCAAGAGCCAGCACAGCAATGGTTAGAGGAAAATTTATGTAACTATCACGCAAAAACGAAAACCCCATCAGATCAAATTGCACACTGACCCCATTAACATGCATTTTTACAAGTGGGGAAGACTGCAGTGAACTCCCTCCTCAATTTGGGGCAATAAAAATGTGCCTTCCAGATTTAAGTTTGGAAAATGGGTAGCCACAAATGTGCAGGCAGAATTGGCGCCTTTGAGAAAGTTCTATTTTTATATCCCACTAAAAGTTAAGAGCCCATTAGACCGGATTCGGCAATTACCTTGATAACATGCATTACTACTAGTTACGAAGACTGCAATGAACTGCTCAAATTGGTGGGTTGGGTTTTGTTAGGGGGTGCAAGTTTGGGAAATAGGTAATGGAACTGTGCTTTATTTGAGCTCAATTGCCCTTATTTGAATGGGAAAGAAAGTGATGTTGCAGTTCTCTGGAATTTTGTTTGTTATCTGCATGATTTTTTTCTCTGTTTTTTTTCCTAGAGAAACTCTTTGGAGTAGTTCTGCCGATTCTAATGACTTATATTCTGGGTGCTTGATTTTTGATGTATGGTTTGGTGAAGGGATGATGTTTTGGGTATTATGCAATTTTTTTTTTGTTTTTTTTTGTTTTGTGTGATGATCAAGTTCTGCGTGCAGACCATGCTGGCTGGTATTAAACTGGAAGTGATGACTCCATCCACAGAATCTCCAGATGAAGGCTGCATAGGTTGATTTTTTATATATTGCATTTTCCCCTTTGTTTTGTTATTTTCTTTTTCTTGAAGGTTGTTAGTTTGTGATCTGCTGTGGGTTTGTTTTCCTTTTTTCAGCAATTGAATTCTACATGCCTCCTATATGTTCTCCAATTGTTAGGCCCGGTAGGCCTGCCGAAGTGGCGCCCGTGATTGCTAAACAGTTGTCTGATGTTATTTTGAGGTATGTGGATGCTAAGTTAAATCTTTCTTTGCCAACTGAATGTGAAGACTTGTCATGGTACTTCTTTTTTTCTCTAGACATGCATTTCTCAAGTAATGATTCCAATAGTGAAATTTTATTTATTTACTGAATGGACAACAGTGAACTACATGATTTGTATATGAACAACAGTTTCTTAAGTCTTCTTCATGTTTTAACAAAATTCAGGCATTTCTCAAGCTTCAATCTCTATATGGGAAAGGATTCTGTTCTTATGCTAAACGATGTGATTCTCTTTATCCTCAGTATTTCATGGTGCTAGAGAAATGATTTTTTTATCTTTGGGACATATCTTCTTATTTCAGGTGGTACAACAATCTCTAAAATAGGTCTGTGGATGAAGATGAGAGGAAGTTGCCTTAAATAATAATGGAAAATGATAACAAGGAGAGAAAGGGACTAGGGTGATGATAATGATTTCTTGTGATGGGTTAAAGAGAAACTAGTGAGACTAGGGACTATATGCATATAAAAATTAGGTACTCTAAATCAAGGGATATTAAAATGGAATTAAAAGAAGAATTGCTATTTAAACATGTGGATTATAATGGTGTAGAGGGCCGTCTAGGGATGAGTATAGTACAGTTGGTGCTTTTGTTTTTGTGCTTGTGTACTGTGGGTGGCTGTGGTTATGTGACGATGGGGGATTCTCTTCATGGTGTTTGATTGAAGACTGCAGCTGCAGTGGCTATGTTGCGACTGGGCCTCTTTGGGCTGAGGGTAAATCTTGTAGGAACATGTGTTTGCAAGACGATTTTTCCTGAACTCTATGGCTGTTGTGCCAAAATAATTTGAAACTGATGTTGAAACTTTTCTGAGAGTTTTGATGCTTTAAGTTGTAGGTGTGGTGGTTGGAAAGGTAGTTCCAATGTTGGTACCTTAAAAAAAAAAAGTTGTGTGGAAAGTGTGAATGTTAGTTAAGATAATGTTGAGATATGAATGAGTTGGATTTTGTGCCATGTCTTGGTGTGTGTATAACTGTATGTACGTATAGATAGATAGAGTGGTGATCACCTGAATGAGTCGTGCATGGAGTTTGCCTGTGCACTTCAGTTGCAACCGTTGGATCTCAAACTAGATCCAATGGCTGACACATAGGTGCAGACAAAAACAGTTTTTTTTTTTTTTTGCTGGATTTCAGGCACGTTTTCTGAGTGAGAGAGAGGAGAGAGGGGGAAAAAGAAAAGGATCTGAGATTAGGTATTCCATCTTCTTCACCTTCTCATCTCTCTATCTCACTCGACATGGAGACTTGCAGGCTCAACAGTCCTCTCTCCTTGCTCTCTCTAGTCTCTAGTAACAAGCAAAACTCCCTGCCACTGATTCTAGTTCTTTCCCTCCCCTCACAGTCTCACCCTTTCTCTGTATCATGAAATTGCATGTTCAGTTCTTGAATCTTCATGTGTTTTTTTGTTTAATTCCTTTTGGTTCTTTTGGAGGTGTTGGGAAGATTTTAATTGAGGATCTTGAGGTTTTGACTCTTTTAGGAAGATTTGTAAGGGTTTTGTTGAAGAAGATTGTCACCCCTTGAGGGCTTGGCAATGCATTCAAATAAAACACAAAAAAACAATCAACATTTAAAAAAATGATGGAAGAAAACAGAAAAAAAAAAACCATCTACATTAAAAAAAAAGAACATTTACATCAAGTACTTGAAGGAGTGTGGATTCCATGGTTTGGGGCTGGAACTGCAGATCACCTTCTTGTATTCCATGTTTTAAATGCTAAGTTAGAATTTAGAAAATGATGAAATGCATAAACAAATATCTTTTAGGTGGTGCTGTCAGTATTTTTCTTGTGGCTGTCTCTGGTTGAAGACAGGTTTGTTGGAGGTGTCTCCTTCTTCGACCATTGGCATTTGGACCCACGGTCCTGTGAGGACAAAGGAAAAACCCTCCCTTGCCATGCTGAGAAGGACCTTCTAAAAACAATACACTTTTCATTCATCCAAAACAAGCAGGGCCAGGTGGTTTTGATTATGTTTCATTTCTTTTCTGTGATAATTGAATTTTACAATGCCATCACTTGTCCATTCAAGTGTCCAGAGTTTAACGTTAATTCTCATTGTCAAGACCTTCAATCTATCCTGGGGTATTGCTTTTGGATGGTGATCCAGTGATCAATTTCATACCTTATATATATGTATATAATTTTTATGTCAAAGAAGCAATGAATATGCATGAAATCAAAGTAAGATCTCTGAAAGGATCAATTTTGGGTTGTGACTAATCATATAGACTTATACACAAATAATGTTAATTTGGTGAAGTAAGCTTGTAAAAGCATCTAGGATTTTTGTTTAAAGCATCAAATCCAGGCAAAATTCACCAGAATTTGCACACAACAACTGGGACACTGCCCAGTAAATTGTTAATCTTCACATTAGATCCAAGAACATAATCTTAAACTCAAAAGTCTCAAACACAAAATTCCAAAATTAAAGTCACAAATATCCTGCAAAGTGCAAACTAATATTTTTAATTCATCTAACCTTTGTACTTATACAGGATCCATCACTATACAATAACCATGGCCAAATGAATTCTGGAAAAGCCAGTTTACATGACAGCTTAAATTCACAGAGCTGCGGTGTCCAACCATGACAACTTTATGCAACTCATACAAAAGAAGAAACCATACCAGCTCATTTTTTTTTTTTTTTTATATCAGTAAACAGTTCAATTCATTTCAGGTAATAGAACAGTAAAGGATCAGATGGCTGCAGGATATGATTTGTTCCAATGTCTGTCATGAGCAAAATGCTGTCGACTCGATATTGATGTTAGTCCTGGAAAGTAGCAAATGTTATGGTCTGCCTAGCTCGGTTCCTGAAAGTGGCCTTTTCCCTGGAAGACACACAATGACATTACTTATAAATACAAATTTCAAAACTCAGTGAAAATAGACTGTAGATATTTAAATTCAATTTTAGCCACTTCGATAGGAATGTAGGCACACAATTCAATGCAAACAAATGGGCTCTAAAAAGGGTAAAAGACAGTAGTCTTACAACCAGTGAGCAGCTTGCTCCTCATTAAAAATAGGATAAATAAAAATAAAAATAATTCACAGTGGCCACTAAGGGTAGCATTGAGTATGGGTCAAGAAGAGCAATATAAAATTTCAATGTTCGTATCTAAAAGTTCATTAGATTGATTTCAATATAAGAAAATAGAACTATACCAAATAAAAAAAAATTACCAACAAAAAAGAAGAAGAGAAAAGCAGAAAATTGTAACGTGTTAATAGGTAGCAAACAGTTAATTTTTTTTCAAATGTAGATGGTTTCTCTTTCCTTTTTTTTTTTTTTTTTTGGTTTGAATACATTGCCAAGCCCTCAAAAGGGTCACAATGTTCTTGTAAACCCTTAAAAATCTTCCTAAAAGGGCCAAAACCTAAAGACCGTCAATCCAAATCTTCCCCACAACTGAAACCATGTCATCATCAACAAAAAGCCCATTTCCTTTCCTCTTCCCACAAACCCATCCTCATGATTTCCAAACCATAAAAAAGAACAAAAAAGAAAAAAGAAAAAAACCCACATGAAGATTCAAGTAATAGAAATTAAATTTAATGAAAATAGAGGGGGAAATGGAGGGGGGGGTGCGACTGTGAGGGGAGGGAAAGAACTAAAATCAATGGGCAGGGTTTTTGCTCGTTACTAGAGAGTGAGAGAAAGGAGAGAGAAGAGGATTGTTTGGTCTGCAGGTCTCCATGTCAAGGGAGATAGAGAGATGAGAAGGTGAGGAAGATGGAATACCTAATCTCAACTCCTTTTATTTCTCCCTCTTTCTCCTCTCTCACACTAGGAAAATGGGCCTGAAATCCTGCAAAAAGCTATATTTGTGTGCACCCATGTCTCAGCCATTGGATTTATTTTGAGATCCAATACATGCAACTAGGGTGTGTAGGCATACTCCACGCATAACCGTGCAGGTGCTCACCACTCTCTCTCTCTCTCTCTCATCCATCAAATTAGATCACACATGTAGGACCTCCCGGAATTACACTGGTCACTTTCTTTACACCCATCTAAATGGATTGGACCGTTGGATCAACCGGACAATAAAACTTATAGGCCGTTGATTAGGCGGTTAGGGTGATGATCCATGCCTCTGCCACCATAAACAAGAAGGGGGGATGGAGATCTTTCAAAACCCCTGTCCCATCCCTAGGTGGGCCCCACAAGAAAGTGAGCGCATAGTAAGGTGCACTCATGAGCGCAGCAGAGGGGGGCCCTTAATATATTCAAATTTTTCTTTGCATTTTCTTTTTGAGAGATGGGGAGGGATTTTTTTAGTGAGAAAAGAAGAGGTTGCTTTGCTTCCAGTATGAGCAGTTTAAGGTATTCCAATGTTTGTTTAATGAGAAGAGGCGCTTAAACGGTTTGCTGAGATCGTAAGGTTTACTTGGTCTAGTATGAAAGCGAAATTGATGCAGGACAATGTGAAACCTAACCTATTATGGAATTATTAGATCCTTTGAGAATTAATAATCCAATTTAAATTATAAATCACACAATTCACGCGCAATTTTGATGTTGAAAGTTAAAAAGGAAATATGTGACGGTCCAAGGTGTCGTTACAAGTCCCGCTCCCTCAAGTAAGAAGAGGGAGGGACCTTAATGGAAGATAGAACTTCCACTTGCTTAGGGGATAGTTAGTTGATTCTAATAGATTCTTCATTCCCTTAATGAGGATTTGAAACAATGTCCTTGATCGAAGGGGTTGCAAGTGTTCAATGTATAATTTGGGAATTTAAAACAATATTAAATCAAGAAAATACTTTCCCACAACAATAATAAGGCTCAAGTAATAAATCATATTTAAGAAATTTAATTAATCTGAAATTTGTGAAGTGGAAACTTTGGAAATCACTAAATTAGGTTGGGGATCAGGTTCGGCCAATGGTTTGGGGGGGTGGATTGGATTTGATTATGGCTAGAGGAGGGTTTGGCTGGGTCAAGTGGGGCCCACTATTGGCTCGGCCAGGTTGGGTTATGATCCAAAGTGGTTCGGATGATTATTTTGGATTGTTTATGGCTGTCGGCAAGTGAGGATTGGGAGATGAGAGGGTTGGCTATGGCTGGTTTGGTTTTGGGATCGTTTGGGTTTGGGTTTTGGGAAAGTGGAGTTGGTGGTAGTAATGGGTATTTTGGTTGGTTGAAGGGGAAGATGATGTGGACCTGGGGTTTTGAAAGGAAAGAAAAATAGAAGAAGATAATTAGGATTACCTGTAATTGGCCTCGCACCAAACTCCAATCCAGGAGGCAAAAGAGAAGATCTCTCACAACTAGATTTAGAAGTAGAACTAGAAGTTGAAGAACTCAAGAACTCTGAAATTTCTCATTGATTGTCATTGTAGAACATTATTACAAGTCTCTCCGATATAAATAATCCAAGCTAAGACAAGCTTTCTAGAAAGAAAATAACAAGGGAAAAGAAAATAGAAAGCAAGAAATAAAAAGAAAAGAAAATAGTAGCCGTGCACTTGGGTTTTCATGCGCGAGGGACTTGCGCACGAATCCCAAGGCACCCTTTTGCCTCATTTATTTAAGTTGTGGGTCCCCCTTTTGGACCCCCTCTTCATATATCTCATTTAATTCCTCTGGGCCCGTCTGAAGCTCTTTAAATCTTGGAATTCTTCCTGCGTGGCACTTTCCATTTTCCAATGTGGGGCCTTCAATATGATTGCACACATGGGGCCTTCAGTCCATCATATGCTTGTTCTGAAGAGATCCAACTATTGGATGTTGTCAAAATGGCAACCCTATGCTGGATTTTCAATATCTTGGCGATCAAAGTCCGGATAATATGCACACATGGGGCCTTCAGTCCATCATATGCTTGTTCTGAAGAGATCCAACTATTGGATGTTGTCAAAATGTCAACCCTATGCTGGATTTTCAATATCTTGGCGATCAAAGTCCGGATAATATGCACACATGGGGCCTTCAGTCCATCATATGCTTGTTCTGAAGAGATCCAACTATTGGATGTTGTCAAAATGGCAACCCTATGCTGGATTTTCAATATCTTGGCGATCAAAGTCCGGATAATATGCATCATCCAGCCACAAATTAGGTTGATCTTCAACTCTACGCCTCCACCGCTGGTAGACCTCAAAGGGATTGGGGTTGATGCCCCCATCACAGACCTTATGAGGACCAAGAGTGGCTGCGTCATCTTCTAGGGGTTATCATTTGTTCTCTCTCTTCAGGTTAAAGTGGTAAGCTTGGAATCAGGCATTATCATTTTTTTTAGGTGCATGGTCTTCTTGACAAAAATTGTTGCTTGTCGGATGAGCCTTTTATAAATGGCTTGTCATGTACTTCCATTATAGTTGCATTGATGTAGGATTCTTTTGATGGCGTCAATCTTTTCTCCATTTTTGATAGATGCATATGTAACTCGAGACTATTTTTTGTGGAACTGCAGTTCTGGGATGATCAATTTAAAGGAGCTGTCCCTAATCAGTGGTAAAGCTGCTTGGATGGCATATCTGGTAACTCTTACTTGGGTTGATGCTTCATGAAAATTCAGTGTACACAGTGAACACATGATTTTCATATTGAAGTTGCTGTTCTTTGAAATCTACATAACTAATTTTGGTCTCAGTTACTAAATCAATGATTTTCTATTGTATGTTTGTGTGATTTAACTAATTTTGTAGCAGTTCAATCTCTACAATCCTAGATAATGAAGAAACCATATTCTGTATCTTGCAGGACATATACTGTCTAGATGCAGATGGTGCCCTTTTTGATGCTGCATTACTTTCAGCAGTTGCTGCTTTCTCTCATTGTAAGTTCTGTTGTTTATCAAATTTTCATTCATCTTTTTAGTGCATGTGCTATGCTGTCTCTGAATCTGTCCGAGTATTGTGATTTTTCTACTTTCTTTGCTGATACTTTGATTTGCCCGGTTTAAGATGTGACATTTAGAACCTAGCATATAAAGTAATATTATCAGCCTAGAGTGTGCACATTTTTCATGGACTAGCATTGGGAGAGGTTTATAGAGTCTGAGGGCATGGTATTATGCATGTAATGCGAGTTGCGACAATATCTATTCTACAAAATGGAAACACCTTTTTAAAAGGAAATGTTCAAAAGAGGTTTTTTTTTCCTTTCTTCTTTTAATTAAAAAAAAACACTTTTTGGGTGAGGATTTTCATTTCCTACCCTCCTGTAAGATATGTAAATCACAACTGAGGAATAGCAGTGTAAATTTCCCTCACTGTTGCAACAGACGGAAGCCACACCAAATTACCTGCTTTTAGGTTTTTTTTTGCAAACAATGTCGTAAAACATTCCTTTAGCTTCATTCCAGTTTCCTTGTAGTTGTTGAAGACTTTCTTCAAGAGATCTCCTTACATCAATTCTTTGACATCCCTTGGCATTCTGCCTATTTCAGCCTAGCCACATTAAGCTAAAGGGAAATGCCTAGGCTACCCTAACCATGCTTTTAAAATTGAGCTATAATAAACCACAATGAAATGATCCAATTTTGTGAAATTAACTCAAGTGCAGCCCTACATGATAATTATTATTGATGAGCTACTCTTGTACACAAATCTTTCACCCGAACATTATACCTCTGTTTATGCTTATGTTTCTTGTTGAACGGAATGCAGTTTCTTGTGATTAGTTCATTATAAGACATCGGGCTTGACCATCAATCTCTTCATGGATGGGTTATTTGAATTTAAACTTGAAATTCAATAGATAGGGAGGTCAATAGACCTCCGATTACCTGGTTAACTGAAGGTTCCAAATCGAAAACCTGTGTATGCTCCAGGTTTGGGTCCGGGTTCATTAGTGTCCATAACTGAATATCCGGTTATCCAAGCGATATGTATGACTTGTGATATATTATGTAACATATATATGTAAGTGCTGTAATAACATTATTTTGTATAATAGTAGACCAAATTGAGCCTGCAGCTGAGGTAGTAAGAGTCTATTTTTGCAGGAGTAAGTTTCCAAATTCAAACCCTACTGTGTATTTTTTAGGTTTGCCAGTTTTGGATTGGCTCTAGAGTCAGCTACGGGTCCAGATAGGTCCATTGGAGTTGGACCCATGTACTGATTTCTAAACTGAATCAGATTTGGGTCCAACATGCACTGGTCCCAAGCCCAATCCATGAACAATTTTTCATCCCTATCAACAGTGAAATATGCTACCATCAAGGGTGCAACCTTTGCTGTGCCAAAGCAAAGCTGCATAGCCCAGCCTGCATAAAGCTTCAAATAGAGACTAGCCCGTGGCACGGTTGGAAGGTTCTCATTATCCCAACCATGGGTTTGTGTTTTGAGTCAATGTCGGACTCAGGATTTTCATTTGGGTGGTGAGGGCAATGATCAAGTGAAGAAGTTAAATAATAAAATTAATTTTTGTAAGATCTTATATAGGGGGTTTCTCAAATCTCACGGGTGCGACGGCACCCGCGTGCTAACACCTGGGTCCGCCCCTGGTTTCAGTCATGTCACCAATAAAAAAAAGAAAAAAAAAAAAAAAAAGAAAGAAAGAAGAGGAAAGCCTTTTTTCAAATTGGCTGGGTTTTTCCAAATCGAGTTGGCTCGATCCTGAATTTTGGAGCCTAAGAAAAATTATGTTTTGACTTGTTCTCGGGCCAAATCCAGTCCTGCAAGGCCAACCTGGCATAAAGCTTCAAATTGAGAGGAGAGCCCATAGCAGTTGGAAGGTGCCTATTTGCCTCAATCATGAGGTTGTGGGTTCAGGAAATGTTACCAATCAAAAGAAGGAAAAAAAGAAAGAAAAGCCCTTGAAATTGGCTGGGGCTGTCCGAATCGAGCTTGGGCTGAGGCTTGAATTTTGAAGCCCTTGTGACATTCTATTTGGACTTTGTCTTAGGCCTCAGGTACTAGAATTACACTAACGCGTGTGTATATGTTTTATGAATATACATATAACATCAAGTACAATATGTAAGTTTGATAATATTTTCAATTGTATGTTATTCCCATCTGATTTTCAGATTTCTGGACTGTCCCCAGCTCTGTTCAATGCACTTGGGCTGGAATTTTGAATTCAGGCTTAAGCTCAAGCTTGGTATTTCTGGTTCCCTTCAGGCTTTGGTTCAGCACATGCCATTCAGGATGGGCTTAGGTTGGCCCACTACATAACAATCCATCCAAGTTGAACCCATAGGCCATAGCTGCTATCTTGATTTCTGGACAAGAAATAACCATTTAGTTGTCGAGATTTTATCATTGATAATGAATTTACATCATGCAAAAAGTTTCAAGAAACATCAGACTTGAAAGTTTAAAGCACGAAAATCATCTAAAAGAATTGTGAGGAGTATTTGATCAGTACTTTATGAATTCATACTATGTTTCACTAACTCTGTAACGCTTCATTCCACGGGCAATTTATTTTCTCGGCATTACAGTCAACGGTGGACCCAGGATTTTTGTTTGAGGGGTGCGGACGCTAATAAGTAGTTTGGTTTTGGGGGGCAGACAGAGGATTTTAATGTGGATTTTGAGAGTGGGCCTACGATTTTTATTGGATTTTTGGAAGTGGAAGCAGAATTTTCATATAGGTTTTGGAATTGCACCATGGTTTGACGGGTGGAACCGCACCCACCTGCTTGTACTTGGGTCCGCCGCTGATTACAATTCAGTTTGCTTAAAATTTTCCACTCAAATGTGCTTATTGTATAATGTTAATTTTCAGTGCATCTCCCTCATGTTTCTGTCAATGATGATGGAAGAGTTGTCACCATGTCTGAGGAACAAGTTGAAGGGAAACCAGCTAAGGAGCCAGTCAATAAAGAGAGGAGGAAACTCACTCTGAACAGCATCCCGTTCTCACTGACATGCATACTTTATAAGAAGTATATCTTGGTGGACCCCACTGCAGAGGAAGAGTCGATCATGGAGTCCCTTGTGACGGTGGTTTTGGACACATCAGGGAGGCTTGTATCATTGTACAAACCAGGTGGCACAGTGTTGGCATACACATCTACAATTCAGGTTTGTTGACTTGTTTAACTCCTGAAGTTTGGTACCAGATGGACCAATCAACAAGAAAAGGTTCAATACCAAATGTACCAGCTACCAATTGACAAAAAAGTTCTAAAAAAGGTCATTACCCAGTGCAGGTCCTTCCGAAGCAGGGTCCTGGGAGGGTCGAGACCGGAGATGGACCTAACCTTTGGCAATTTTGTACAAAGTGGCTGCTCATAGGTCTCGAACCCGCATTATCACGTCTGGCATCTGAGACTTTATGTGTGCCCCGGGACAAAAACAATGACACCGGGACAAAAAAGTTCTATACCAAAAAATAAAACCTAGTGTAATTATTTTGACTGAAAAACACAAATATTATAATTATGTTCATAAAATGTACAGATACCATATAAATATCATATATATAAGACAAAAATACAGTTAGAGCTGGGCTTGATTCAATAAACAGAGAGTTGTGGTGGTCATTGTGGTCTCATGCCAGATTTTGTGATACCTGGATACTTTTTAAAGACTGCATCGAGTCCAATACCACATTCTCCTATGTGTGTGCCTACTGTATCCATGCTATATCTGAGCAATACAGGCCTAACCTTTACATGTGCTGATTTGAGATGTTGAATGAGATTGAGGGATATCATTCTGTGGTTCATGTCATATGGATGAGCAATAAAAAGATTATAATTTCAAATATTGGGCAATATTACTGTTTATTTGCTAACCCACAGGATTTTCACCCGGTCAGAAAAACTAATTGAATGGATGGGCCCTGTTGTCTGACCAAGGGATATTTTGGGTTGTGCTCAATTAGAGGTGTTGTGTTACACACTCTCCACTCCTATTAAACTGTCTCAATGTGTCGAGAGTGCATGAAACATTTCTAAGGGTGGTGCCCTTGTTACGTAGCTGAAAAGAGGCTACATATTGCCTCTCTCCAGAACACCACATAAGTGTGTCGAATTATATGAAAAGAATTAAATGTATGATGGAACCCACAAGAAAATCAATTGACAGTCTGCTTATGGGTTTTCTTTTGGGCTGTGCAGGACTGTGTGGCACTTACAAGGCAGAGAGTGAAGGAGCTGCGGAAGATTCTGAATGAAGCCCTTGTGGATATGGAAGTTGACTAGGCAATCTATTGTATTGGATCGCCATGGATATATTGGTTATGAGGCAATCTTTTGGTTTTTTATTTTTATTTTTCAGTTTGGCTGCTGCTTTTTACTGCCACTTTTTTTCCAACAATAGTTGGCTACTTGAAGTTGGATGCCATTAGCAGTTAGAGGAATGCTTCCAATTTTGAACATGCTAGTTGAAGCATGGGATTAAGAAACATGGCTAGAGATTATATGGTTTGGGCTATTTTTATTCTTTGGTGTAAGGAAGACAATGGGATGAAGATGTAATAATCTATAGTTTCCAATCACTCACTCTCTCTCTCTCTCTCCAATTTGATTTAGATTCTACAATTTATCTGCTTAGGAATGTGGGTGATTTGCAGCCATTTTCTTATTTATATGATTTATTCAATATAAGTGTGAGGATCTTGACTCCATCAAATCGATCCATCATAAATTGATCCATCATTGTCAAAGCCATGTCCCAACTATGTTGGGGTCTGCCTCCATTTTAAATCCATGATGGTCCAGCTGCGATATTAGGGTTACAAAAACTGCTATTTGCAGTTGTGGTTTATCATATCTCATCAGATGGGTTGTATATGGAGATCTGCACAGGTGAACTAGTGAGCCACCATTCAGATGGATCGAGGCCCTGCCAGATGGGGCGAAAAGTGAGCCCTTTAAAGTTTAAAACTCTTGTTCATTTGCCGGCCACTGCTAGCATGGAAAACTGTCATGGCTAGCCCATTTGGGATGGATTGGAGAAACAGCTATGGTGTTGCTACCCATTGCAGTAAAAGGGCTTAGTCGTCCATTTCCAACCTGTTTCTGTGAAAGGTAAGGTGCTGAGAGAACAGGAAGGGGAGAATGGTGAAGCATGATGGGGAGGTCAAGGTTTGGTCTAGAAATTTGAAATTGATCAATGACTCTAAATGGAATCCGGTTACCTAGGTTACCTAGGTATCAGAATCTTTTGGGGCCAATTGATAATTGGTTCAGAGTTCAGATGGGTCTATGTTTGAGTACCTGTTTACCCAATGTATAATGTCTGTATGTATATGTAATAATGTTATTTATGGACAGTAAAATTGGATGGAGGTCAGGTACATTAAGGACCCTACCCTAACCCGAATCTTTTGGGCCTCAAACCTTTTCTAGTTCAGTAGCTGCCAATTCTCAACCCATCTTTCTTTAGAAACATGGAAGAGCTTTGACAAAAAGGCCCCTATGTTTTCATTAAACCTTACAAAACCCCTCTACTCTGAGTTTTATGGGCCTTTTTGTAAATTAAAAAAAAACTCTATATTAAAAATTGGGATGTCTACGTTTATGTTGTTGAGAACTTGAGATGGCTTTGTAGTCGGTGGAATCAACTTAATCAGGTTAAAATCATGACCATGTTTATTAAGTTGTGTGAAACTCATCCTTGTTTTGGATGAACCGGTCATGCAAGTTGATCAGATGACTCATTTTGAGTTAAAAACTTGGTTGATTGTTTTGAACTTTGGTTTTTCCCTTGTATCTCCCCTAATATGCTATAAAATTACCACAAGTAAAACGCACTATTTATTAACTTCAAGGGGCAGCTCAGTTGGTCTAAGATCATGGTTTGCACCTGCCTGGAGGTTGTAGATTTGAAACTGCACTACCACACTGGAGTTATAGAGAATTTTACCCGGCTTCCCTATGAGCCCGAGGGATTAGTCCAGCCCAAAGGGTTGAGAACCTTCCGATAGTAAAAAAAAAAAACCACACTATTTATTAATGAATTTTACATTGACATTCTCTCTCTCTCTCTTACAGTACTCTTAAAATCCTTGAGTATCCCACCCAAAAAAAAAAAGCCTTGAGTATTATTTTCTTTAATGCTGGGAGCCACCTAATACGCCTATTGTATGATGAAAAAATGGTGAGCTTTATTAAAAATTGACTAAGTTCTTAAAGGGACGGACCCACATAATGTTAAAACTAATTTGGATGCAACTGAAATAATCACCCGGATTACAAATGAGCCCATCTAATGATGAAAACATGATGGGTCAGCCAATTATGTGAATCACGCGGACAACTTACAATGAAAATAGTGAGGCGGGCCTCACCTTGTTCCCCCCTCTCAATAGATAACATTGAGTGTGCTTTTCATGATCTAGGGCCTCATTTGGTCTTCATCTGGTGATTCCCACCTTGATTTTCAAGGTTGTCATTAGCATACCTATTAGAATTCCATCAACCCGGATTCAATTTCAAATTTCATTCTAATCAAAATTGGTTCCATTATCAAATTGATAAACAAATTGCCAATTTGCGTCGGACCAGATAACTCCATTAAAGTGAAATTGGTCCAGTGCCAGTACATGAATGACCTCAAATGAGGGGTTCAGATTTCTTTAGCTGGGCCCCACTGTTGGATGGTTGGGCCAATGGACACTCCCAAGATCTACATCTCCATCATAGAAAGGAGAAAGCAAGAGGTAACAAAATGAAATGAAAGAGTAGTAGAAGAAGAGAGAGAAGGTGAAAAGGAAGAAAAAGATGGCTCGATACGACAGAGCGATGACGGTGTTCTCTCCAGATGGTCATCTGTTCCAGGTGGAATACGCCCTCGAAGCCGTTCACAAGGGCAATGCAGCTCCCTCTACCCCTTTTGATTTTGAGGCTTTATATGGAATTTGAGATCGGGTTCTAATGCTCTGCTTGTCACCTGAATATCATCACCATAAGATCAAATGCAATGTGGGTCCACTTGCTCTTGTCCAATCAGTGAAAACCGATGACAGTGAGACCAGACCCACCATGGTTTTTTCCCTCCTTTTTTTCTTCATTGGGTTTTCTTGTCATTGGGTTGAATGTTGGAATTTCTGTTTCATCTTGCATGGAAATTGTTGTATGGGTGTAAACATAATTGAACCTTTGATTAAATCATGGGTTCAAGATTTTTAGCTGAAAATGTAAAATAATAGCTCCTACTAGCCTGCATTGGATGCATTGGTGTGATACATGTGTGAATGGGGTTTTATGCTGATGTTCTATGTTGGGTTCTTGAAAGAAAACTGAGACATTAGGCAGATATTTAAAACCATGGTTCAGATCAATAGGGAAAATGTGAAAGGTTGGACAAAGATTACAGAGCTTACTAGAGAGGTACAGCAATGCAACACCCAAATTGGATAACCTATTTGCTAAATGGTTAGCACCTTTAGGAAGAGACCAAGGTTGATGTGATTGTAGTTGGATAAGTATCTATCTCGTTGAGCATGCCACTTAAGTTTTGTGTGACTCCTGAATATTTCCAACCCACTTGATCACACTGGAGAAAACCCTTTAGCAGGAAAGTGGATCTGATAATCATGAATTCCTGTCCAGAGAATGGCTGTTTCTTTAGCTTCTGCAGAGGCTTTCTAGTTGATCAAGCTGGATAATGGAATTTCCTATTGAGCTCTCACTATCTCCTACTGCTTTCACATGCTGTTCTCTGTTTTCCCATATGAGTTTCTGATGGAAGTGTTAAATTGTAAATGTGCTGATTGAAGGAGTCGTTCACTTGTTTACCACTTTTTCTACACTTTTTGTACAAATGCTAAATGCTTTATACCATTGATGCCCAAGTTACTAGTGTGTTGGGGCCCGTAAAATGCAACCTCCGTTGGACATGTTCTAACCATTTCAAACAAGTTTCTCTTAATTTATCACATTTTGATGACTAAATGCTCCCAATTGTGCTCATTTTTTATTCTATCTTTCCTAGTTGAATTTCCTATTGAAATCTCACTATCTCCTACTGCTTTCACATGCTGTTCTCTGTTTTCCCATATGAGTTTCTGATGGAAGTGTTAAATTGTAAATGTGCTGATTGAAGGAGTCGTTCACTCGTTTACCACTTTTTCTACACTTTTTGTACAAATGCTAAACGCTTTATACCATTGATGCCCAAGTTACCAGTGTGTTGGGGCCTGTAAAATGCAACCTCCATTGGACATGTTCTAACCATTTCAAACAAGTTTCTCTTAATTTATCACGTTTTGATGACTAAATGCTTCCAATTGTGCTCATTTTTTATTCTATCTTTCCTAGTTTTTTTTACCACACATCCATCTCCTCATTTTAATCTCTGCCACTCTCATTTTTTACATATGTTGTTTTCTAATTTGGCCAACATTTTGCTCCAAGGTCATAGCTGGTGTATCGTTGTCTTGTAAAATTGTTCCTTCTTGTCAATGTGTGTTAATCACAAAGCATTCTAGAAGCAAGTCTCTACTTCAACCGTCCAGTTCTTATCCTATCTTCGACATCCTCCTCAATCTCTATATCCTTACTCATTTGTAAAGCTAAGATATCTGAAGAAATTTATTTGTGGATATCTTGAGCTTCAATTCTTATAGGAGTTACATCTCTTTGCACAACCCCATTGAAGTTGCAATTTATATATATTTTGTCCTTATATGATTTATTTAAAGCCCTTGAATTCTAAAGCCTTCTGCCATCTCTCAAGTCTTGTATTCATGCCATCTCTTGATTCATCCATTAACATTATATCATCTACAAACAACATAGTCATACACCAAAGTACATCCTTTTGAAAATAAGCAGCTAACTTATCCATAATTAGTACAAAAAGAAAAGGGTTTAAACCTAAATCCTGATAATCTAGTCACTGGAAACTCACCTATCTTTCCATATGTAGTTTTCATGCTAGTTACTGCTCCATCATACATGTCTTTAGTGATGCTAATATAACCTGTTAGGACATTCCTTTTATCTAAAATTCCACTAAATCAAATCTCTAGGTACCCTATTATAGGCTTTCTCTGGGTTGATGAAGACCATATGATTTTTTTTTTTTTTTTTGTTCCTTCTGGATTTTGTATCAGATACAATAAAAAATTTTTTTCCAGTAAATTGTTTTATTTTTTATTTTTTTGTTCCTTCTGGATTTTGTATCAGATACAGTAATTTGTTTTTTTTTATTTTAATTTCCAGTAAATTGCTTTTTTCGACATGTACTGTCTTAGGTTACCTATACCTGACTTTAGTTGCTTTTGTCATGTAGGTCTGTTCGGAAAATTGTAAGCTGGATGATCACATTGCTCTGGCTTGTGCTGGGTTAAAAACAGATGCACGGGTTTTGATAAACAGGGCACGGATTGAATACCAAAGCCACAGAATTACTGTTGAGGATCCTGTGACTGTTGAATAGATAACACGTTACATTGCAGGACTTCAGCAAAAGTATACACAGAGTGGTGGTGTACGACCTTTTGGCCTTTCAACATTAATTGTGGGCTTTGACCCATACACAGGTGTTCCATCACTTTATCAGACAGACCCATCTGGGACATTTTCAGCGTGGAAAGCAAATGCAACAGGAAGACACTCAAATTTCATGAGAGAAATTTTAGAGAAAAATTATAAAGAAACTTCTGGACAAGAAACTGTAAAGCTAGCTATTCATGCATTGCTTGAAGTAAGTTTCTTTAGTCCTTTTTTTAAGGCTGTTATGTTCTTGTAGAAACAATTATTATTGTATATAAGTTGTCTACGTTTTACGTGGCCTGTGTATGGTAATTTTACTTGGATACATGATACATATTTGATTGTTTGCACCATAATGCTTTAAACTGTAAGTCGCCTTCTCAGTTTCCCTTGTATCCTAATTGGTGATGTGAGTGAGATCATATTATCCATTCTTGTCCTTTGTGTGTAAACAGCATAACCTCATTCTTGTTTCCTTCATCGTCTTTGGTGCCTCTGATAGATTGATGGTTGATGTTCTCTATTTTTCTTATTTTACTAGGCTACAACCTTTTGTAAGTTAGGAAAGCGGGATAAAAGAAGGTTAGGAATGCAGGATGCAGGTCAAGATCCATTGACTATTCAAAAAGAGGCTCTAGTGATGGTGGAGATTTCAAGAAAGGAGTAGTACAGTGTAGTTGGCTTTCCTCATGAAATCCAGACCATCCTTTGTGAAATAGTAATTGTTATCATCCTTGGTAGTTTTCAAGTGGGATCTAGCCAGGCTGAATTTGAACTTGTAATACAGTTTTCCTCTGGAATTATGTAGATGGTTACATTGTTGGTGGCCAAATTCTTCTTCTTGGCCAGATTCTGCTGTATGTAGATCTCATTCATACGTTGAAACTTGTGCAGAGGAAACAAAAACTTCTCAACCATGCATGAACACTTCGCCATGGTTTCTACCACAGTAAGCTGATTCGGTTTCTATTTTGATGTGATCCTTCACTTCAACTTATCACAAAAACATTCTGGCTTGGCCATTGTTCTTGGCAAAGTTACGTCGGCTATCCTTGCATGAACATGTGGCTGAAAAGTGCTGCTTCAGTTAGGGCCTTTTTGTTTGCATGGAATTGAATTTCTAGGAATTTTTGGTAAAATGGGTTCGAACAAAGGATTGTTAAAGATGTGAGTAGTGAAGGACAAGATGGAGAAGTAGATGAGAAATTCACTTTCCTAAGGTTTGATTTACTAGGGTGATGCCTGGTATTTATTTTCCATCTCCCCTTAATTCATGATCGCTATGTATGGATCTTCACCTTCATTTTGTCAAATTTTTCCACTTTTAGAAATAAATTTCTTAGAATTCCTAGGAATTCCGTTCCATGGAAACAAATGGGCCCTTAATTTCTATATATGAAGCCTTAGAGCAACTCCAACAGACACTTCAAATGGCCATGTCAGCATCTAACAGCTCTAATTGACATATGAGATTGTCTCCAACTGATACTTCATATCCTACATGGCATTTGAAGTATGTGATGGTATGCCAAATTTCGCATACCATAAAGCATACTTCAATTTTTTTTTTGAATAAAATAACGGTGAGAGCCCACTTGCATTTGAGTTTTTGGGTGCAAATCTTTCTTTTGCATAAAATAATGATCATAGGCCCACTTACATTTGCATTTGACATCTCTCTTGGAGTTGTCAAGTTATATTTGCCAAAATACATATGCCACATCAGCCTTCATTTTTTAAAAAACATATCCAAATTTAAAGTATCTCTTGGAGATGCTCTTAGAAATTGGGCAATAAATGAATAAAGTTAACATACTGGTTATGGTTTCTTTAGACACTTGATACTGAAAATGGCAACTTTGATCATGGTCTGCTGTTGCACATTTTTTCAAGATCAAATGTCTGATGGTCCAGGATTGCATTTTTCAGTTTTCACACTAGTCCTTGAGGAAGCGTGCATCTGTGTTCCATTACCCTCTTGTGCAAAGCATGTTTTTGGTCACTGTTCATATCTTTGTTCATACATATAAACTGTCTATATGCAATTTTTATTGCTCTATCTGATATACACAAGATGATTTCCTTAGGTTGTCGAGAGTGGGGGAAAGAACATAGAGATTGCTGTGATGACAAAAGAGCATGGCCTTCGTCAGTTCGAAGAATCTGAAATCGATGCCATTGTCGAGGAGATTGAAGCTGAAAAGGCAGCAGCTGAGGCAGCAAAGAAGGCCCCTGTTCGGGAGTCCTGATATTTAAATGGAACTTGCAGTTCAATAACATAAACTTATTCTTATCCAGTCAATCTGGGGCAGGCTGAATTTGCAATTTATTGAAATAACCCTAATTAAAGAGATAGAAATCCTTTCTTTTGGCATGTTGGCTTTTACGATGATGTGGAAATTTTGGTAGCATGCAGGATGTTTTTTTTTTTCTTTTTCCTCCAATGATACAGGAATTCGATGGCATTTTGTATGACCTATGTAAGTGCAGTTATATATGCTGAAAGTCTCTGGCCTTCTCCATTCACACCTTGAGTCCGTTTACAAGCAAAAAGAACCAACAAACAAAAATAAACTTCTCACCCAAGGATCTGCTGATTTTGTGTTTTGAGATAGAAAAGAACAACACTGGGGATGTTTTGATCTCAGCCATGGTATAAATGAATTGGGATCAAGGAAAGATGTGCTTCACATTGGTCTATAGAACTCATCTGCATGGAAAACTCCTCTGCTTTCACGAGCATAACATTGTTTTTCTCAAAGGTCACTCGGATGGAGAAAAGGTGGAGAAAACTGCCCAGGACCCAAACTTGAACCATGAGATAACTTTCTCCACATTTTGTATATGGAGAAAACAAGTGGTTTGACAACAATGTTCTCCATTTTCTCTCACCCAAACAAACGCTGTCCACACTATATGCACATTGAAGTTTGCTTAATTACCGGGGTAAATTCACCCAGAACTTGACTAGGTAAGTGGTAGATGGACTGTGTCAAACAGTAAATGGATCTATAGATCTTTGTACATGTTTGAGAGCTGAATTATTTACTGCTGGTCCCTACCATGGATAGATTGAACCTCAATAGCCCACCTGCCAATTAATCACAGCCGCGGATTAATGTCCTTAAATGTGGATTGTATCTTACAGATTGTATTTTGGGATGTGGTCCAGTAAATTATGGATATCTTACGTTCATTCCCATGCTTAGGTTCACCAAAAATCAAGGGTAGACACTTGTAACCACTGCCAAAAAGGCTCAAAAAAGGCATGACCTTTTCCTGTATTTGGGTCCCAGTCCCAACTGAAACAGATACCATCCATGTAGAAGAATAGAGAAACAGGAACTTCAATTTCCACAACACATTCTCCTTATCCTCTTTCAGACAAAAACAAGAGGAGGCCCCAAAATATCTACAAACCAAACCAATTTCTAGCAACTCCCACCGTCGTCCATCTGAAGCCTCTCTGCCCAACAATTCAGCATTCTGAGTCCATGTCTAGTGTTGCCACGGCCATTACTGCCTTCTCAAATTCATCTCCAGCTCTTCCTTCAATTTCTCTCCATGCAATACCATCTAAACCTTCAGTTCAAATTCTGTCACCCCCATCATCCTTTTCTAACCTCCTGCTGTCTGAGGACTCCCTGACCGTTGTAGCTGCAGCACAAGCAGTCACTCTGGCGAACGCCGCAGCGCAAGCTGCTAGAGATGCTGTTTCATTGTCTTTGACACTCACTCAGATGGCATTCCCTGAAGTCCATGACTTGCCATTGGAGAAGGATGGAACTCGATTGCCATATAGCGAACCAAAATCTTTACCAGCAGCTGTGGTGAGAAATAGAAGAAAGAAGAGGAGACGACTATCCGAGTCGATAAGTGCCAACCTAAGTAGCTCTTCCACCCTCTGCTCCTCATCAAGTTCTGGTAATTCAAGGTATTTAACACCTAAAGAAGAGGCTGACTTGACTGTCTATCTCAAGGTATCTTCAGTCTCATCTACTCTTTCTCATACGTCTCTGGGTAGAATGCTATGGTAATCAGATAGAACTCCAAAGGAATGCAGTACAATCTTTTAGAATTCTATCTTATTTAAATTGGAATAAGATAGGACTTCAAAACAGTCCTACCTCATGAAGATGGGAGTAAGATTGGGCTCTGAAACAAGTGTCACTTTTCAGAGTCCCATGCTCCTGTTTTTATGATTATAGTGCTTTAGCATTTGTCTCCTGCAATTAGATTTAGATAGAATTTGTGCAAGTATAGTTCCACATGCCTCATTCATTGGCAGGAAGTAGCCAGGCTCGAAGCGGTTCGGAAACGAATCAGGGAAACAAGAAAGTTTGATCCAACCATGTCTCAATGGGCTGAAGCTGCAGGGATGAAGAGAGGGAGTCTGGATAAGATAATATGGAAGGCAAGGTTGTATAGAGAAAAGATTAGTCTGAGTCATAAGAGGCTCATAGTAACTGTTGCCACTCCTTATCTGGGCAGAGGACTAAGCCTTCATGACTTGATACAAGAGGGGACCATTGGCCTCCTTAAAGGCGTAGAACGGTTTGACCGGGACAAAGGATGCAAGCTTTCGACGTACGTCTACTGGTGGATCAAACAAGCCATAATTAAGGCCATAGCAACCAAGTCAAGAATCATCAGACTACCCGTAAGTAGTATTAGACTTGGTTGTTGTAATAGATCCCATAATCAACTGATCATCAAATGATTAACTAAGCATAGTAAATGAATGCTTGCTTAGTCTGTTATGTGCAGGGAAGCATGCGGGGATCAGTGGCCCGAATTGCAGAAGCTAACAACTCCTTGAGAAGAGAGTTGGGGCGGTGGCCCACTTACGATGAGATTGCGGAAGCTGCTGATTTGGGTGTTTCAAGTGTGAGGCTAGTGAGGGAGAGGACTAGACACCCAATCTCACTGGACCAGCCCATGAGCAACCAAGGGAGCATCACACTCAAGGTTCTTTTCTCATCCTCTGTTTTCTTCACCTTTTACCAACACGTTAATGAACCCATCATAGTTCACCGTGGGGCACACCATGGTTTGATCCATCTAATTCTATAGCCTTAGTTTAGTATATGCAAGATGGTTATATAAAATGATAAAGATTACAAAGGTGAAAGAGTTGCATTTCAGCAAACAAGTTTACAAGCTTAGCAAACTAATGCAAATGAGTTGTCAATGGATGACAAGATTTTAAATGAGAACTTTCTAGTTTACAATGAGTTAGAAACTTATGTAAGGGTTCACCTGTGATCAATTCAATCTTTGGACACTCTGTATGGCCACCAATGCACCCTATCTGACACTGATTCAACTGTTATCCACCCTTGGATTTAAAATCACAAAAAAAAGAAAGAAAGAAAGAAAAGAAATCTACACTCAAAACCATTAAAATTTGGGCCTCTGAATAGATGATCATGATGACAAGATAAAAGCCGATTTTTAACTTGCCATACAGCCATATTATTTAAAAAGGCCTTCCCATTCCCCTGGTATTGGCCTACCAAAACTGCTTTGAATTTTGTAGCCATTTGTCCTTGAGATCCCCCTTTCAAAGGATAACTTCTTTTCCTGTAACAGATAACTTTGATTGGTTAAGAAGAGAGTACAACTCAGTGCAAGAAAACTAATAGAGGTACAAGACCATTATACCAACTCATAAAAAGGACATAAAAAACGAGAAGCACATAGGCAAAAGGAACATTTCCTTGGCTACTTAAACAATCTGTTCCCTTTCTACCAAAAAAAAAAAAAAAAGTTAGAAGAACCTGATAAACAAATGGGTCAGATTCATTTCAAATCTCACCCTTCATCTTTTAAATGGTTCCATTATATATCTTAGTAAGTTTGAGGGCCAAAATCATGACCACAAATAATTCAGATTGTACATGTATCAGACTCATTCAGATTCAGGATCCTAAATGGCTAATTGTATCAGACCCAAATCAGACGCCTATTCCACCTTACTTGCAATCAGAAAAGGAAAAGCTAACAACTCTTAAATGTATGGTCTATGATCTTCAGCCAATAGTTTTTGAAAAGTTTTCCATTTTTGTAAATAGAAAAAAGATGTGTTAGTCAAATTTCAGAGGAAGATCAAATGCGGTAGATTAACTTGTTTAATTGGAATGTGGTGTAGGAAATCCTTCCAGGGCCAGAGGAAACAATGCCTGAATCCATGGTTACAAGACAACAGATGAAGCAAGACTTGGACAGGCTTCTCAAGACATTGGATCAGAGGGAGGAACACATTCTAAGATTATACTTTGGCCTGAATGGTGAAACTGTTCGATCTTGTGAAGAGATTGGGAGACTCATAAACCTCTCAAGGGAGAGAGTTAGACAGATACGTTGCATTGCACTTTCCAAGCTTCAAAAGATGAGCATAGTTGATTCTCTAAAACCTTATGTGATATAAGACATTGCACTAGAATACAGTTTATGCAACTAAAAGCAGCTGTGTGAATATGTCATTATCACAGCTCATCTTCTAGTAGTACTGGGAGATCCATGTACTTGGAAGTGTGAGCTTCTTCAAGTGTTGTGTATTGCCAATTGATTATCAAGCAAACGTTTGGAAGTAGAGAAAACAGGTGAAGAAAACAAGCGGAGAAAACTGATAGACAACTGGCCAAGGTACAAATTTGTACCTTGGATATTTTACTTTACCTTCTCTCATCATCCAGCCTGGGTGCATGCTTAGTTGCTTACCATGCCTATGCATTTTATTTTTATAATTGTTTCATTTTCCATCAAAAGGAAAAACTTGACCCTTCATTACTGGAGTTTTAGTTTTCATTGTTTGGTGCAACGAAATAAGTTGAGAGCAGGAACACAAATAATCCTGTCATGGGCACAAAATGGTGATTATTTAAAAAATACTGGAAGAGAACAATTGATTATGGTCTACATTACGCGAGGAAACCCACTATTATTAATAGGATATAACGATGCTTACTAGATATCGGATTGGATTCCAAGGAATTCAAGTCTATGAACAAGAATGTGTTTGCTTTAGATATACAGTGGATATATATTTTGTGGAAATCCTAATGTGTATCCTGATTTATAGTAGAAGGTAATTTCTTTAGTAATAACAAGAGAAGATGTTAATTGCCTCAAAAACCTGTTTCCAGATATTCATCCATGTAGCTAACAAATTCCAACAATCTCTCTCAAGTCTCAATTGTTATTGCCAAACTACTATATTGAAAGTTAACTAAGGCCTATTACTTTAAATCAATTGCTTGACACGACCTGAGCCCGAGATTATGATAAATCCGAGATAACCCCGAATCGCGTCGCATACTTGCTCCCGTGAACCTCAAACACATTAAAATTCACAAGGAATATCGAATATATATTATGCGGAATATCAATAATATACATTACTTGTAAAACAAAATTCATTTACACTATGTACAAACCAATCACTTGCATTTTTAAATACAATGCAAGGATTTAAACTGTGACACATTTCCCACCAATTTCCATAACAAAAGTTTTCCTTTCAATTTCATTTCAATATCATAATCATATGATATTGTTTCACTTCCACTCAACTAGTCCTCCTGGAGGAACCGGATCGGACGTCTCCGCTAGCGCTGTGGCCTCAGATAGGACCGGCATGGGTAGCTGTACCTGTAATGTCATCAATAACACTATGAATTTGACAATTCAACAATGTATAAACAATCCCATGATTGTATGTGCTAAATAAACATTTAATCCATCTAACTTATTGTTAGACCAGTACAAATTCAATTCATAATCAATAAGAGTCTTTTTATTTGGCAAACTACAACAGCATTTCAATTCATATTCCATCTTCCTAAAAAGGAAGGATTTCATCTTCCATACAGAATGATTCATATATTGTGGGACTTATCAGAGCCCGGGCAGGGGCAACTGATATCACCACAGAGTCCCGGAACACCCCAAATAATCTGCTGCAGCAAAAACAACTCTAATGAGCTTACAGAAATCATCACGTAGTGTCAGACTCAAAAGTAATAATACAATTAACATATTAATTCCGTTCAATTACAATTAACGGATTCAATTCAATTTAAATTTACAATCCAACTTGGACACAATTCAATGTACCAATTCCCATTATCTAGTACCAACCATTAAGGTGTAATCATCAGTTGTTTAATGTACGTGTTATTTTCGATGACATCACAGTTTATGTGAATTTTGTACATTAAAGTCCCCTTAATTAACACCCATAGTAGTAAAACAATATTGCTAGCCTTGATATGACCAATAGGCTTTATCTTTAAAACTCAGAAATTAATTATGAAATTATACTAACTCCATACAATTCATCAACGTATTATCAATTAGCTTTGGAAGCTAATATTATTGTTGAATTACAATTATTAGCTTTGGTTAACATACACTTCACTTTGGATCAAAATCCAAAGATAACACTTTATGGAAATAGTAATGAATTCATTATTCCTTAATCGTACTATAATTAGCCTTTAAACTAATTTTTATAGACCATCTATGATCCTAAAACCAAAACTTGATGAAATCAATTTCCACCGGACTCAAACTGAGTCCTCCAATCAATCGGCCAGAATCTCGTCCCAGTTAAGGGCCTGTCCAATTGATTGGATGACAGTCCGATCGATTGAACCTGCAGCGAACTCAGTTGCAGAATCCTGAAACCGATCTCTTTTTTCATTTCTTTCAAAACCTGCATATAAATTAGGACCTCCTGTCCCCTCCTTATTCATCATTCATTCATATAAACCCTTCTCCAAACATTAATTCATCTAATCAATCCATACTATCAATCAAACCTTAAGAATATGGCTAAAAACCAAAACTATAACAAAACTCAAGAAAAACCACATTCATTAGCATATAAACATAAATATCTGCTTATACTTGCCTTATAGTAGAGGTGATACAAAAACCCTTTTCTTTTGAGCTCTAATTGACACAAAAGCACCAAATCTCAAGCCCTAATATCAAGAGTAAACCCAAAAGCGAATCCTTTATGAGCTATCCATGATAAATATCAGTCCTAATCACACATGAACACTTAAAAAACCAACAAAAAACCTAAACCACTTACTTGTTGCTTTTCAAAGAAAATCACAGGTTCTAACTCCAAAGAAACCAAGCAATCTGATGAAGAAAATGACAACACTAATTCATCTTTGAAAATCACTTTTGAAAATCCCTTTCCAAGTACTCCACAGTGAAGAGCGAAGAAGAAGAAAATAAGAAAACTCAAGTCTGAGCTCAATGGTTGTAGTTTCAGCTGGAACAATCGAGTAACTTCAATTTGGGTTCTTTTTAACCCTTCCATAAGTTGAAATTTGCAATTGAACCTCACCTATTTATCTTATTTCAAGTTTAAGTCAATTGAAAGCCCACTTGACTTATTTGAGGTCAAATCAACATGAGTATATTATGAAAGTTATTGTACTTATCGAGATACACATGTTGACATTAAGTTTTACTGTATTCGACGAAATACGTATAAGCCCATATTTACGGAAAAGTCCTCAATATCACCAATTTGAGTCTAAAATCAACTCAATTAAGCCAATCTCTTTCAGAATTGTTCATTATGCTTATTTAATCTATTTGAGACTAATTTGACCCATATTAGTCATTAATCACCATTAAGTTGATTAATCATGCTTAAATCAAGTTAATCTCGATTAATTAGAGTTAATCTTGATTAACTCGGGATGGAGTGTAACATTGCTCAATAATGGAGTGATGATTTTGAGTTTTGTTTGATCATAAAGATATATAATTTAGCTGATCCTCATCCCAAAGGGTCTCACTAGAGAGGGAGTCATATTAACATGAGGGGTATAAACAAAACTTCTAATTATACCCAACCTGTCCGACTGAAGATTCTAATTATACCCCAACTACCTTTGGGTGGTATATAAACAGCACTTCCCATTTCTATCTGAGATAGTGTCTCACCGCTAACATGTAGAGTGCTAAGGTTTTTGCAATGGTAAGGTGTTATTTTATTGTCTATATTAGGTGGGTGAAGCAATCAAGAAGTAACCATTGAACAAAACTTGTCGGGCCCTTAATTTATAATGGATTGACAATCCAATATTAGTAAGGCTAGAAATTATCTGCCAATGTAAGTAGAGTTCGGATAGAGTTCGAATCCTCTGTCACAACTATTATACGTAAATGTGTAACACATGCTTGGAACTCAATTGTGGCCCCCACCTAGAGATGATCTAGTTTGTTCAAGATGATTTCCATGATGGGTTGGTGAAGCCTAATCTAGATTTTATTTTATTACAGAGGTTTATCTGTAATTTGTCGGTTTAATCTGGACTATCTGTTATAAGGACAGATTCGACGATTTTGGGTGTCTAGAGGTTTAGGGTTTCATATATTTATATTGGGTGATGAGAGCATTGTACTTATGGTGATATTGAGAGAGAACAAGAGAGACAGTGAATGCTTGTACTCTTGTGGGAATCTTTAATAATAATAAACGACGTGAATCTCTCATGGACATATGCAATCTTGCTAAACTACGTAAATCTGTCGTGGATTGATTCTGTGATTGTCTCGTAGATCGTGTGTGTTTTCAATCCTAACATTTCAACCCCTCCACTGAATCCTTGAGTTTCGGTTCAAAAGGCATTGATCCCACTGTCCGATTGAGAACTATGATGAAAATGTGATCAACATCATATCAAATGCGATTTTACGTCAATACCCAATTACATTTCCATTATGGTGCACAATCTTGGATAGTGGGACCCACTCCCTTTTCAGTTGAAACTTAAATATCAGTGGTGGTAGTGGGGGTATAACATATTATGTACCAATCTAAAAACTAAAGCTAATAAGTAAAAGTCCCAAACAGAAATTCCATTAAAAGTTAACCAAAAAGCTGGTAGATAGACCTGACAGCTTTACAACAACTCAAGACAAAAGATCCTCTAACAGAGAGAAAAGGAAAAAAAAAATCCAAGTCCCTACACTTGTGTGAGTGTTAGAAGAGGTGCTACAATTTTTAAAGCCTTCAAGCAATATCCTTTCCTATCCAAGTTGCCTCCTGTTGCCTACAAACCTCTTATGAAAATAAGTCTCCCATATATGCATAAGAAGGGAGTGGTACAACACAATCTCCTGATCAGGTGGGACCAATTTTGCTAGTTGATTCACCATTACATTTGCAAAACTTTGGGCATAGGGTAACTTTTCATTCGGCAATAGAGTCACTTTCCATTCATTGATTTTTCTTTGTAATTTCATGGATTTGCTTCCCATTCAACATCAAATGATAATTCAGCCAAACTACCTTACTATTCAGTTTCATGGACACATTCGATTAGCTCATTCTATGTATTGTCAACTTATCTTTTCCTTTCAAGACGTGCACCTTAAACTTGTCCCATCACATCTGCCACTATTACAACTGCCAACAACAAACAGCAACAATAATGGAAATAACAATTGACCATACATTGGATTTTTTCCATACGGCCACAATAGGTCATTAATAACCCACTTACGTTATCAAATTCCACAATTTTACCAGCACCTTCCCCGCACTGTGACACGTTTGTAATATCACATAAAGTGTTATATTAAAAGTCAACGAATCTATTTTTATTTATATTCTTATTTCATTCTGTAGATTTTATTATGTATTTTTGTGAATCTCCTGCTAGTTCTCTGCTTTTATTCTCTGTAAGTGAATCTCTCTCGTTATCATTTATAGCATTGAATCTCTTGCCAGCAGCCACATCTTTTTCTACTGCCATTCTCTGTTATATTTACGGTATTCATTTCCTATTTCCTACCTTGTATGTATCCTTATCTTATTTATTGTGTTATTTTTTCCTTCTTTGTGTCTTTTGAAGGTGGTTAGAATATAAGGAATTCCACGTGAAGAAACATTTGAAACATTTTGTATAAATATTAGTAGTGACCTTATGAGAGACTTGAAGAGCTTTACTTTTTTTATAAACATCCACGTGGAAAACATAGGCATTCAGCCTTATGTCTTTTGATAGTTTACCGAAATCCAATTACGTTTGAAGATATATCAAATTTTGTCCGGTGAATAAAAACGGACCATGCAGTTGAGTTGAGATGAGACTTTGACTTTCATGGGCCGGTCCCACCTTGGTTGTACCACTGAGTTTCTGTTGATTTCCTTGAAATAGTTGATAATCATACTGCATTTCAAGCCTTACTTTCAGGCTTGCCTTTACAAATGGTGATATCGACATCAAAGTAAATGACAGAGCAATTGAAGCCTGACTTTGCAGCTAGATTGGATAATAGTTAAAGACATTTATGACCGTCTAACATAAAAAACCCAAGGATATAGCACAACTTATGTAGTTTGGTGGGGAAGACATTTATGACCTTCTAACGTCCCCCACCCCCCAAATTTGTTATTGGTTTGTGTTCGTGGACAATTTTTTTCCAGCACAACCCCTGCATCATTTATTATACATCAGTGCGGTTTGTCACACAGGATGAGGTGAAATTCAGTGGGGTCTCACATTTGGTGAGAGTCCGGATGCGTGCAATGAAAGGGCATGTGCAGGAAAATTTTTCCCAATGGTCGTAAAAGGCCAAATGGAATGGGCTCACTCATGCACTTGAGATGGTCCACACTATTAAAACTCTGTATGATAAATACACCCATATGGAGATTTCAAAGATCTTTTCATTTTCCCACTCTTTGATTTTTTGTCTGCACAATCCATAGGATCTTCTCTTTGCAGCAGTGGCTTTACAGAACCAAAATCCTACAGGCAGTATATTCCAATGAAAAAACAATATATATATGATTGTGTTTCCGAGTTCCTCCGTGTTTCGCATAAAAACAAACCTCTTTTTAGTGAGGCCCATTTGGATGCATGACAGTCGGTGGATAGACATAGATGGAAAGGCTTGGCTATAGATGAAATGAATATGAGATATTAAGTGAATTATATGATCCTGGCTCATCTTGATGGCTTATCATATTGTTTGAGAAATTTATTATAAAAATTCAGATATAAGAAACTAGGCCCCACTTTTGATTTCTAGAGGTGTGAATAGCTCTAATGGTTTTTGCTATCAGATTGAAAACTCAAGGAGAGAAGAGGCATCTAATTTATGTCATACCTTCAGTTAATGTCATTCCTAATAAGAGGATTTGCATCATCTTAAAAAAAAACAAGTTATGCCTATCTATTCTCTGTCATGACCCTCAGAAAGTTATAAGAAATAAAAAATTCTTAAATATTATTTTGGAAATCTTCCTTTGTTTTTCTTAACAATTTCGTCAAAAAATTATTTGATCCTCAGTGATTATCACTTTTTGAAAAATAAATAAAAAAACTTATCATTAATTAGCGATAAATGGACTTCCTATAAGTGCTTGTTTGGCAGTTTTTATCTAATTGAAATAAAGCCTATTCGAATATAGACTTGTTTGAAATAAAGTTCTTTCAACTAGGCCCATTTACAAATGGATTGGTTGGTATGTCAAATTCAATTACAACAAACTTATTATACCATAAAATTTATATGAGTAAAATTGGCATATAATAACAGTACAGGTAAACTTGTTATATTATAAATGTTATATGAGTACACTTAAAAAAATAGAAAATTATTTAACTTCTACGTTCTATTTTAAAAGTTAGCTTTTGGCGGAGTTTTTAAAAAGAGGCAATTAGTCTTAAAGTTAGATTAAATTAGACACCCACATGCCCTATTGTAAAATAGTCCAAAGTAACAAAAAAAAAATCTATTGAAATTGGTTTCAAGTCAAATCGACAATAAAAGTGGACTTGCCACTCAAGTGTATGATATAGCTTTGGACAAATCTAATTTTTGGTTACTTTTTGTGGAAGAGATAAAAGTGTAGATATTCACATAAACGTCATCAAAAATATTTGAAATAGATATTTTAATCAGTTTTAAGTCAAATAGTTAAAAATGTTAGACCTGCCAAATGACAACTTTCAAATTAGTTGATCATTTATAAAACGGACAATGAGTAAAATTGAGAACAAAAAATCATGACAAACTAATTAAACTGTAAATAGTTCTGAATCACATTTTGAAAACTTCAAGATCTAACTTCAAAACAAAGGTTTTGAACAGCATGATTCTTAACATAAACATAGTTTGTAACTTTTTATTGTAATATAAATTTAACCATGACAGGCTTCATTGCAGGCCCATTAGTAGGATCTAAACCCATCAAATGGTGAGAACCTGTCACATTAATTTTTAAGAACAGAAAATGTCTCAATCGAACAAGGTTCGACTGTGGTTTGTCAAAGTTGGGCTTCATTGAACTACCATCAAACTGATTTCTACCCAACTTTCCATCAAACTATCTAACATTTGGCTATTTGGTGGAAGCTATTTGCTATGTCCATTTTAAGGTCAATGGATAGAATTAGAATGGTCATTGATCCAACAATGTTCTATAAATCATCAGAGATATCTGATTCAACGGCTAAGATTAAAAATAAAAAAAGACGAACGTCAACAGAAACCTAGTTACGTATAATTCTTCCTCTTGTGTGGAAACTAGCAACACCTCGTGCTATGCACTGTCCACCGTGATTTTCTTGCATTGATATTGGGATTCAGGTAGGCCACCCGATGACCCATCTGATCCGTGGATCCGAAGAAGGACCCATGGGCGACCCAGTAGTTGGTAGACCCGTACGTGGTGGGCCCTGTTTGGTCCACCATCCAGCGTCTGATAAGAGAGAGGGAGAGTACGTGTTTCAGGAAGCACTTAAGAAGCAAGATTTTTTTTCCTTTTTTTAAGTTTCAGTCATTGTTTGGTCCATTCAGTTTCTTGCGTTGATATCAGGACCCATCTGATCCGTGGATCCAAAGGAGGACCCACTGAAGATCCATTATGTGGTGGACCCGTGCGAGTTGAGCTTTAATTGGCCCACCATCCAGCGTTTGATCAGAGAGAGGGAGAGGACTTATTTTTTGAAGCATTTAAGAAGTGGGAATTTGTTTCTTTCTTTTTCTAAAGTTTCAGTCATACAATTGTTCTGCTTGATTTTCTTGCGTTGATACCGGGACCTAGGTGGGCCACCGGATGACTCATTCGATCCGTGGATCCGAAGGAGGACCCACCGGTGACCTATTAGGTGGTAGACCCATGCGAGGTAGGCCCTATTTGGCCTACCATCCAGCGTCTGATCAGAGAAAGGGAGAGTACGTGTTTCATGAAGCACTTAAGAAGCATGATTTTTTTTTTCTTTTTTTAAGTTTCAGTCATTATTTGGGCCATTCAATTTCTTGCATTGATAACGGGACTCAGGTGGGCCACCGGATGACCCATCCAATCCGTGGATCCGAGGAGAACCCACCGGCGACCCATTAGGTGGTGGACCCGTGAGAGGTGGGCCAAACATCCAGCCTCTGATCAGAGAGAGGGAGATGAAGTATTTTAGAAAGCAGTTAATAAGTAGGAATTTGTTGTTTTCTTTTTAAGTTTCAGTCATTGTTTGGGTCATACAGTTGTTCCGCTTGATTTTCTTGTGTTGATGCCGGGACCCAGGTGGGCTACCGGATGACCCATTCGATCCGTGGATCCGAAGGAGGACCCACCGACAATCCATTATGTGGTGGACCCGTGCGAGGTGGGTCCTATTTGGCCCACCATCCAGCTTCTGATCAGAGAGAGGACGTATTTTAGGAAGCACTTAAGAAGCGAGATTTTTTTTTAAAAAGTTTCAGTCATTGTTTGTGCCATTCAGTTTCTTGCGTTGATACCGGGACCCAGGTGGGCCACCATCCGACCCATCCGATCCATGGATTCGAAGGAGGACCCACTGACGACCCATTAGGTGGTGGACCTGTGCGAGGTGGGCCCAATCTGATCAGAGAGAGGGAGATGACGTATTTTAGGAAGCAGTTAAGAAGTGAGAATTTTTTTTTTAAAGTTTCAGTCATTGTTTGGGTCATTTAGTTTTTTGCGTTGATACCGAGACCCAGGTGGGTCACCCAATGACCCATCTGATCCATGGATTCGAAGGAGGACCCATAGGCGACCCATTAGGTGGTGGACCCATGCAAGGTGGGCCATGTTTGGCCCACCATCCAACATCTGATCAGAGAAAGAGAGAGTACGTGTTTTAAGAAGCGGAAATTTTTTACTTTTTATTTTTTAAGTTTCAGTAATTGTTTGGGCCATTCAGTTTCTTGCGTTGATACCGGGACCCAGGTGGGCCACCTGATGACCCATTCGATCCGTGGATCCGAAGGAGGTCCCGTCGGAGACCCATTATGTGATAGACCCATGCGATGTGGGCCATGTTTGTCCCAACATCCTGCGTCTGATCAGAGAGATGGAGAGTTCGTGTTTTAAGTAATAGTTAAGAATTGAGGAATTTTTTTTTTTTAAGTTTCAATAATTGTTTGGGCCATTCCGTTTTACAGATGTTCGCTTGTTTTTCTTGCATTAATATCGGGACCCAGTGGACCACCAGATGACCCATCTAATCATTGCTGAGCCCCAGTTTGATAAGTAGCCACAAGAAAAGAGCGAAAGAAACCATCTCGTGGGTTTCCTTGAGCATCGATTTTGGGTACACACACCACAAAACATGGGGCTCATATACAATATTTCATTCAAGGGTTTTATTGCTGGGAACACACAGACAATGTTTTATGCAATGTCCTTTTCGTTTTCTCTTATACTACTAGTAAGAAAACATCTTCTTCTTTCTTCTTCTCTTCCCCTCGTATCAGTCTTTTTTTTTTCAAATATTATTTGTATTTGGAGTTACAGATAAGTTACGTAGTGTTTTTTTTTTTAGGAAGTTATGTGGGTCGGTTAGTGAGAGTGGAGAGGGAGAGGAGATACCGACACTTGGAGCCCGTGGTTAAACGAAGGGGAAATACATTCCCTTAGTAATATATAGATCTCTTTTTATCCTCCCATAGACAAAGTTTTTCCGTAAAATTATAACAAGTTTAAATCAATTTATATATATATATATATGGAAATATTCAAGATAGAACTTTTTTGCGAGGCAAAAATAACAACCCATCCAAATCTAGCAACCAACAGGGAACTCTTTGATAATCACTAATCCGAACACATCCGAATGGACTGAATCGTTAGATCGATGGTTGAATACTTTTTTTAATATAAAGCTATTAAATTTGTGGGCTACGGATGAAAGAATTAGGGGAATGGATTTGGAGTCAAACTTGATACTTGGGGTGATCTCACATAGATCTTTCCATCCCCCCTTGTCTCATCCCAAATTTAACCCACAATTGAGCCTCACTACAAAGCTCTTATCTAATATGTGTGAATAATTATCACCTAAATATTACCCATATATATATATATATTAAAAAATATGGTTGCGCCAAACCTGAAAAATACTATAACACAAAAAGGAATTTCTACTATCCTCATCTTCTATCACGAGGACTCATTTTTCACCCCTTGCATTAATAAAATCAACACCCGATCTGACTATCAAAATCTCCAAATTGTCGATTATGAGAAAACAAGTGTAACAGTCAAGGTCAAAAGTTCAAACAAAGAAAAGGCAGCCGAATATCATCCGTTGGATCTGTGGTAGGACGGCCCGTTTCGCTTGTAAAGCACGTTTACGTTCGAGTCTTCACCACCACTGAAAAGACCCGGCGGAAACCGCGATGAAATTATTTGTCGTCTTCCTCTGCCACTGATTCGAGCAAATCTGTGTAGCTTCCACTTTTTAACGAGCTCACCGGGTTGGATAAATTTGGTCTTGGACATGCGCCCAATATTAGTCAGCACCTATTAAGTGTCCAGTGTGTGAAGCACGGGCGGTAGCATGGAAATGCTAAATTTTAAAATATTAAATTTATATTAAAAAAATACAAAAAATTAAAGATTCTACACAGTTTACTTCATATTCGGTAGAACCGCGTTCCAAAAATAGTCAAACCGCACTCAGAGGACAGATCCGCTCCAGAAATGCCGGTTCTCGTTTTCGAAGCGGTATAAAAATGGCTAAGAGTTGGTTCCATGCACCATCAAATAATACTAACCTCTAATCTCCACAGCCATAAGCTTTTGGTGGTTATATGATTAGCTTAGTTGATTAGAAAAAAGACCCATTAAAAGTAGGAACTTGATATGATGTTTAGTTACTTGAGCATGAATGACAAAAGTAGAGCGAAGAAGCAAAGTTATAGTGTGATTTTTTTTATTTTTTATTTTAAACTTTAGCTTGTTTTAGATGTAAAAAGTAGAGCAAAAAAGTAGAGTTCTGATGCGTCACCAATTGACCATTTATTATTCTCTCGGCCTTTTTTTTTCACTACAAAAGTGCCATAAACTGAATTTTATCAGAAAAAAAAATATTTCTTATTTATTTATTTAATTTTTTCATGATTTTGCAATATTCTTTTCTTTATGTTAAACTACTAGTTAAGAGTGATGTTTTTAACTTGAAGACCGAGTGATTTTTCATTGGGCATATATATGATCGAAAGGTGCCAACACTACTTAGCAAGGAATTAGCATCTACTTTATCTTTACTCACCGACAATACATGTAAATAAATACACCAATTAATATATATATATATATATATATATGAAAGGGATATGATTCAATTTCACAACTGGATCTCCAATTTCGGAGTTGATTGCAAAATCGACTTCCAATTATGCAATAAATAAATACATCAATTAATATATATGAAAGGGATAAGATTCGATTTCACAAGTAGAGCTTTGCGAAATTGGTTCCAATTCTGCAATTGATTTTGAAAAACTGAATTATTTTGACAGATTTAAAGAGAAGTTTTTTTTTTTTTTTTTTTCAAGAGTCCAATGTAAATAGGAGAGATTCTCTATTTTCAAGTTAATATATGGAGAGTTTTAAATCTAATATTGATCTTAATCTCGTAGTAAATTCCTTTCCTTAAAAACCCATTATAACTTTATATATAATGAGAGGTGGTGGTGGTTGTCAAATCCCTATTAAATCCGAGGGCTTCTATTGGCACCGTGGTTCTATTGGGGACGCATATTCTGAAGAAGTATAGTGCTCCTTCAAGGGTCGAAGAGGTGGAGCCTCAGGACCCCCATCTTCTTTTCTTTCCTCCGCCATTAGTGAATTTGTGTGTGAGACGATAGAAGGGTGTTTAGATGATCTAATTTTTCTAAGGACTCGCTCCAAATTTTGGTCTAGAGAAACCAAATCTGGATGACAAGAGCGATGATCAAGCATGTACACACAAAACTTACTGCAATTATATAAAAAGAATCAGAAAGTCTAGGCTTACCGCGCTCTAGGTATAAGCGACCTTTTAATTGAGTAGGACTTTCAAGTTGTCAACAGTGCTCTAGGGTCATGCATAAACCTTAGGATTCTCTCTGCTAGAATCAATATCCTGTAGTAAGAATAGTAGATGTGTGAGAAAAGATGATAAAGTAAAATAAAATAAAAAAGAAATTGAAAAAGCTAAACTAATGTTAGAATTAAAAGAAACAAACAACCATGTTAATTGTCCTCGGCAACGGTGCCAAAATTTGACCAGTCCTAAAACAGGGTTGCAAATATAAATTATTTCCCGTAACTGTCTCTGCTTGAAAAAGCAAAGATGTTAACCGAGTATCGTATCAACTAGGACAAAAAGGCTAAGTTGTGTTGTTTCCTAAATTCCTAAACTAATTCTATTAGAAAATAAAGTTATGATTCTTAGACTAATCATATTAGAAAACGAAGTGTTGGGTTGATTGATTGTAATTCCTAAATTAACAAATTAAAAGACATGGTTGACTCAATCAGAGAAAATATCTCAGGGTACGAATTCACTCTAACCTCGCACAATGACAAGTATAGACCTAAGGTTTCACTTTCAACGCTATAAAAACTCGTTTTGGTTACAAACCTTCAGAGTCAACAAATAAGGGATGTGGATGTAAATCGGGGCATAACCTATCTCTATGGCATAGATTATCTTAGATCTAACAAACACATTCATTCAAGCATCGTTATATAACTTAGTATTTAAATCTACAAGATTAAAATACCAAAGAAAGAGATATTGCATTAATAAAATCCAATCAATAGATTAACATCTTGCATATAACCCAAAGCGTTTAAAATAAAACCCTAAACCTATACATCACCATAAACAAGAGATTAGGGCTTCATCGCAACCCAAAGATAAAGATTTAGTTACGCATGGCATGAAGTTGACGAAGAATCTCTGATGAAATCCCATGGACGCGCTTCCAAAAGCTCCAAAACCTTGCTTCAGACATTCTCCCAAGATGTGAATATCTCTAAAACGAGATTAGGGCTTATATTTATAGGTTTTGGACCTAAAAAACTCTCAAAACGTGAAGATGTGAATATCTCTAAAACGAGATTAGGGCTTATATTTATAGGTTTTGGACCTAAAAAACTCTCAAAACGTGCTAGAGGCGGAGTCTTCATCTCTATGACCGGGCGTCCGGTGCCAGTGAGCACCAGTTCGTTTGGATTTTTGCCATTTTTTTCATTTTGCGCCAATTTCTTTCCAATGCACCTAGAACATCTGTAAACATGAAAATAACACAATTAGACTAATTAGACTCATAAAAGTGTATTTCAAAGTCTAAACTAAGGGGCCTAAATGGTACATTTTAGGCTCTTATCACACCTCTTCCCTCCCCACCTTTTCCTCCCCCTCCCAGTCGCCCGCGGGGTGGGTGCAACCCTTGCCGCAGGGTTTTCGCCTGCTGCAGCCCGATCTCCCTCCTCGCCAATGACTGGGAGGGGGAGGAAGAGAGGAAGAGGTGGGGAGGGAAGGAGAGATAAGAAGAGGAAAGGAGAGAAAATAGAGGGGGAGGGAGGAAGAAAGAGGGAACATGGGGGGAGGCCCAGCCGGCTCCCTCCCTGTTGTTTTCCCTTTACATCATGGACACTACATAAATGATCTTCCATATCAAGGAAAAGATTTAAGGTAAATTTTTCTCTTTCACTTCCATCGTTTTTATATATTTATTTTGCTCCACTTCCATATCAATGGTGATTGGATCGTGCCCACAACATTGATGATCTTCCGGGGGCATGTTTTGCTAGTTATAATTGAATTAAAACCCTTAATTGGAGGAAGCTGAACTAAGGAAGGGTAGATTTCTATGAAAAGATTGGATGGATCATGTAACCTATACATGAAAACCAAATGGGCAGATACCCAACTAATGGTTTCAACAGCCGAGTCTATGTAAGAATATGTAGTTGCTCGGTTGGCTAGTAACTATGTTATTTACTTGGCCGCCCAATATTTGAACTTTAGCTATGCCAACTATGCTGCTTAGTTTTATTTGTAGCCTCCTTTTTTACATGTGTGGGCTTTCTTTTCATCTCAGTAGGGTCAGTAGATTGCCTTCGATCATGTGTGGGCTCTCAAAAGACAAAAACAACCGAAAACTCTACTGATAAGTATTTGTCTGGATTTGTGCTGCCATCCTAGGCCCGCGTGCTGGGATGGGCCTAAATTAAGGAAAAGTTCACTCTGCCCGACCTGGGATCCAATGGCCCTCCTGGGGGACCGGGCCTGAATTTGGTCCCCCAGTCGAGCGGGATAGCACGACTGTTAAATTAAAGATCCTATATTTAAATGGGTTGAGTGAGCCTACATAAAATAAAATAAAATAAAAAAGGAGCTAATCATATTTGCTAGAGATTCGTGTGCAGCCCTAAACCTGAACATTAATCCAGAGTAACCAAACGGGCTAGACTTAGAGAGGCTTTGGTGCAGCCCGGTTAGACCCATATGAAACCCATTAAACATAGAGAATTCCCTTCCAAGGTGCATTTTACGTGCTTCGTTGTCACACGAAATGCCCCTCCTCTTTCCATAAAGAAGAATTACTAAAATACCCTCTCGTCCGTCGTTAAATCATCGTACGCAAAGGCCCAAACAGCATTTAAAGCCAGGAAGGGATTTCAAAAACACCAGCGACATTAACCAAAACCCAGAGTCTTCGACTTCTCTCTTTTCCCAATTTGCCCTTCCCTCGCAACCACTGAGATGAATCAGAGCAGAGAACCCAAGCCCTGCGATTCTCTAAAACCCTACGCTTTCCCAACGGATAATAAACTCGGCCAGTTTTACTGGCGGTGGTTTAAGCTCGTGCTAGGGTTTTTCCTCCTCGCCTCCTCCCTCTTCGTCTTCTACACGACCCTGTCCTCCCAATTCCACCTTAAATGCCTAAAATGCCCCAAACCCGTTACGAACCCCGACGTCCGGATTGGAATGGGAACCATGTCGGTCGAGCCGACGAACATCTCCCACATCGTCTTCGGGATCGGCGGATCCGCTGCCACGTGGAAGAACCGCTCTCACTACAGCGAGCTCTGGTGGACACCCGGCCAGACACGAGGATTCGTGTGGTTGGACGAGAGGCCGTCCGGAAACGACGCGTGGCCGGAGAAATCGCCTCCGTACCAGATTTCGGCCGATTCGTCGCGGTTCAGAGGGTCGCGATCTGCTGTTCGGATCGCGCGGATCTTGGCGGAGAGCGTGCGGCTTGGTATGGAAGGCGTGCGGTGGTACGTGATGGGGGACGACGACACGGTGTTCGTTACGGAGAACTTGGTGTCGGTTTTGGGGCGATACGACCACGAGGAGTTTTACTATGTTGGTGGCGTTTCGGAGAGCGTGGAGCAGGACGTGATGCACTCGTACGGGATGGCTTTTGGCGGGGGCGGTTTCGCCATCAGCTACGGGCTGGCGAGGGAACTGGCACGTGTCTTGGACGGTTGCTTGGTCCGTTACGCGTCGTTTTACGGTAGCGATCAGAGAGTCCATGCGTGCCTCACCGAGTTTGGTGTGCCCCTCACTGCAGAGGCCGGATTTCATCAGGTTAGATTCCTATTCCTATTCTCCTATCTCTCTCTGTTTTTTATTTTACAAATATGTGGGTGATGGGTCCCATCAATTAGATGGGGGGGCATTCCTTCGAATGCGTTGTATCCATCGTCCACGTCATCGACATTTGTGAAAATGAGTGGCTGGATGTGCTGCTTGGATGGTGATGGGACTGCTCTCTGCAGCTTGTACTGCAGGGGGGGGCATCTGTGTTTCCTATATTAAGCGGGTGTAAATATGATCGTACTTTTATGGTAGTCTGTTTGCATATTTCTATGTTGGAACCGACGTTTTACTTTGTGGAAAGGGTACCTACTTTTGGGTATGAAATGGACTCAGATGATAGTCCCAGCCCCAGGTACACGGCTGGTGTATCACACACTTCAATTGTCACTTATCACAACTCACCATGATCACTAATATATAAATAAACAAATAAATATGATTTTGACAAAATCAATAATCAAACGCAGACACTCGAGAAAGTCATGAATTTTTAAATAATTCCAAAAAGTAAAAAAAAGACATGAATCAATAGTTATTTTGAAGTAAAATGAATCATCAGTCTCTTCTTGAAGTAAAATTTGAGGATGTATTATTGGAAGAAAGCCATTAATTTTGAATGGTTACGAGTATTAAAAAGTAGCACTGAAGTTCCATATATTTCACTCATCGAAAGTGAAGTGCGTGGGAGACACTTGGGGATGGGATGAACAGTATTAAACATAACAGTACTTCATGCTAAGTCTTTTGCCCCCAAACTCATATAATATTATTAGAATCCGGCCTGTTTGACATTTTACTTTTAAAATAAAGTAAAGTGAGGTAAAGTGAAATAAAAAGAGAATAAAACATAAGTGAATTATTATTGTATTTGGTTTTTAGTCGTTTAGAATGAAATATTTTTTACTTTATTATGTACGAGGAGATAGAGTTTTTGAGTTTTAAATTAAAATGTTTTTAATTTGATGTTTAATTTTACTTTATTTGACAAGTCTAATCATCAAACAGGCCGTAAATTATGGTGTATGTTAAATACCTAATCAATATTATTTAAGCTGAAAAAAAAAAAAAAAAAAAAACAATGACTCATCAGACGTGGAACATTAAACCTGTGGACCATTGACTAAGAGGTGGGATTTTCCTTGTCTGGTTTGATGAAATGGTCCATCCGTGAATCCACTTTCGTGTGAAAGACTTATAAGTCAATCTCTGCCCTGGAAACTTTCTGTAACACTATAATAAGTATTACTTTATCAAAAGAAGATCACCTGGCACACAGTACAGTCCGAACGCAGGACAGTCAGTTATGTACGGCTATCAATGGTGGCTCCAATTTCTACGGAAGTTTGTGGATGAGATTTCATCTTCATTGAAAGAACAAAAAGGCAATCTCCTATATAGTACAACGGTGGTAGATACTCCTTTTGATTACTTTTGATTAGTAAAATATAAAAGAGTGTTTTTTAACGGTTACTGTAGTTAGTAGCCTTATCTTGTGGATTGAGGTGTAACTGTTATTTTCTAATTTCTACCATCCGATTTCCAGGCGTCCTGCTTTGCCATAAATTCACTGTTGAAATCGAAGCCTCTCGATGTGCCAATTTGCCTGTAGACCAAAAACTTACTGCTATAAAGAAAACTATGCCTATCCTTATATTGTGGATTGTGGATTGTGGAGTCCACGTATTTGATTATTTTGTACGTGACAGGTGGACCTGCGCGGGAACATATACGGCCTCCTGGCGGCGCACCCGGTGGCACCTCTCGTCTCTCTCCACCACCTTGACTCGGTGGTCCCCATCATCCCAGGCCGCACCCAGCACGACGCACTGCAGTCGATCCTCGGCGCGGCTCGATCGGACCCCAGTCGCATCCTGCAGCAGACCTTCTGCTACGACAGGCACCGCAACTGGTCGGTGTCGGTGTCTTGGGGATACACGGCACAGATCTACACACGGATCCTCACCCCCAAGGACCTGAGCACGCCCCTCCGCACGTTTAGGACGTGGAGGAGCTACCACGAGGGGGCCTTCACCTTCAACACGAGGGCCTGGCCCAAGGACCCGTGCGACCGGCCTCTGGTCTACTTGGTTGACCGTGTGCATGATTTGGGCAAGGGTGGGACCCGAAGCTCTTATTTGAGGGAGAAGAACGAGACAGAGCTGAGGAAGGAGTGCGCGAGGAGCGATCACGACGCGGCTTTGAAGATTGAGACGGTCGCTGTTTTCGCACCGAAGATGAGGCGCGACGAGTGGAGGAAGGTAAGACCGTGCCGCAATTACGTTTTACTTTCTGCTTCCAACTTCTTATAGTGGACCCAGTTTTTTTCACATAAAATTGAATGGTTAGGGATGTAAATGTCTTTTATTTTTGAATTATCTGAAGATTTCGATTCATTAAAATTAGATAGGGGTTTTTATTTAGGCTTGATAAGTAAATGAGTCCGGATCTAATTCCACATCCGTAGACTAAAGACCTTACGTATTATCTCAAATTTTAAAATTTTCTCCTAAATTTTATGTTTTTTTAATATCATTTTCTTCCTAGCCTTGGAACTGGATCTAGACCCGTCACCCGTCCCATATATAGTTTTACATCCGGTTTCGGAGCCAAGAAACCGGTTTTGAAACGGTTTTGAATTTTGATCTGGTTTCACTTTCTCTTTAATGGTTTTGGTTCCACCATGGAGCCGGACCGGAGCCGACCCGTTTACCACCCTATTTCTAACCCGTGAAAAGAAAAGAAAAATCATTTAGTGTTTTTAACTCTTTTAACTTTTATTTTCTTCCTTTCCCACTTAATAGTTGACCCTTAACTTTATTTCATTCATTCTTTCATGCAAACGAGCTGAGTTAAAATCTCATCTCCATCTTCACTTAATATCCTTTACCCTCTTATTATCCAATCAAATTGATCTCTGGTTAAATTTCACTCTAACAAGAGTTAGGTCTGCTGCAATATTGATAGTAAATAAAACACATGAATTTTCTAAAATACTTTACATATTTTACGTGCGATGAATTAGCTCTAACAAAATTAGTTTAGATCTCATAGAAAATGAATAGGTTTTTTTTTTTTTCAATTTAGATTATTGATAAGTGAGGCCTCGTTGATGAGCCTTCCTTAATTTTTCAAGGGTGGGAGTGACAACCTTTAATTTATTAATGAGTATTGGTGGGCCTTAAACCTTTCAAAGTAATTAATTGGATCTATGAAATACAAGCCTTTCTCAATGGCTGCATTTGTAGTTTTGTACTGACACTTTGCCCAATGTTGATGAGCAGGCTCTACGAAGACACTGCTGCGACGTGCATCACGAGGCCAGACATAAGAACGGCATCAAAGTCACCATAAGAAAATGCCATCCAAGTGAGAGTCTATCTCCACCGTAGAGTTGTCATTTCATCAACTCTTGAGAGTCTATTCCCACCACACGTTTCTCCACCTTCTCTTCTAATGTATATACCAAATAATATTTTTAAAGGAAAATTACACTAATATATAAGAATAAAATTCGGGCAGGTAATTTCACGATACTCTTCTCTCACCTCTTTCCCTTGTTCCATCAGATCGTGGGATAGATTGGGGCCCACTTAATTTGTGGGATGTCCTCAAAGTTTACTTTCTAAGAGTCAGCATGTAATTTACGAATGTGATCAATGAACATAATTCATAATGCATAAGATTGTGCATTGGTCTAATGCTTGATTTTATAGGAGGGCCAGCTTCTTTGAATAAAATGTAAGGAGATACCATACCATACCTGGATCTGGATGGGCGATCATTTTAAGCACCTTTAGTTTTCAGTTAGGTGGGCTCCACTTTAGAGTTATACGAGACCATCAAGGGATCCTTGCTCATTGTGAAACTATGGTGATGTGTCCGATCCTGTCCTGTGTGGCCTATTGCAAGTTTTGGATCCTTCCTTTCTAGAAATGACTCCTCTGGTAATCGTGATCAGGATCCTCAATTCTTGAGGTGGAGGTGTGGAACATACTAGGGAGCTCATTTATTGAAAATCCAAACATCTCATAATGAATCTCTTGTCATTCATTGGATGACCTCAAATTCTACTCTAATAAATGACCATATGATGAATGACTTGAATAATATAAGGGTTTTCATTTTGAACGCCTTAGATCTTCACTAGAATGGTACTGTAGAGTTATACATACCACTCAAAATTCGTTCCCCAGAAAGGAATAAAAGAATTATGAAACCCCTCACGAATTGATTTATCAAGGAACTATGAAAAACTTGGCCTATATTTATTTTTTACTTAGAACTTGATGTATTAAACATGAATTTTACTATATCCCAACCAATAATTTCCGTAGTTTTCTCCTATCTTGAGGATGTGTACGACATGTGGCATGGATGAGTTCATTCTTCCGCGTCGTTTCTGATCATTGCCGATTGGCATCAAGGTTTTTTTTTTTTTTTTTTTTTTTTTTGCTAGTATTTTCAATCCTTTGGCCCAAAGGTAAGCCGAGTAAGTGTGGTAGTGCAGTTTTCCAGTGTGGTAGTGCAGTTTTTAATCTATAACCTCCGGATAAAAATTTTGGTTCTAAGCCAACTAAACTATCCATTTAAATTGATTGGCACCGCATTCCATGCATAAAAAAGGGACGCACAGCCGTCCAATATGGAACAAAAGAAAAAAAATCTTTACTTTTCTCATGAACCCGAAAAAGGTTTGCTGTCGTGCATTGACCATCCGTCTCATTGTGGTTCCACTTTGGTACAAGCCAAAAGATCAACCTAACTAGTTTGACATATGAACTTACTGGGGTCATTCCACTATTGTCTACGACTTGATTGGAATATCTTGATGCAGACGGTAATCGCCAATTTCGCTAGGAACCTCATTTTGATTTGCCCGATTTGAAATTTCGTCACATCCATTCCAAATTTACAAATTTGGATGGGCTTTTAGGAAATTTTAGTGGTTAGAAAATCATCTCTTTTTTCATAATACTTATCCCCTTTTATCATTTTAAAAGGAAAACCTTCTTTGACATTACCATAAATCTCTTAAATCTTTTAAACTTTCCCTAAACCTTAAAAATCTTTAAACGGTTAAACTTTGCCACTCAGATCAAACAACGAATGACGGTTTTTTATTTAAGGTTTAGGTGGTTGAATCATTGAGAGAGGGGATCGCACCTAATCTTGCATGATTTGATCATTGATTGAATCTTAGACTTCTTTTTTACCCATATTGAGAAATCTAGTTCGTGTGGCCTACCTTCATATGGATGGGGTCCACCTTTTGGAACCCAATTCCAAATCAAAGCTACAATGGTGCATATCAGATGAGTGCAATGATTGGACAAGTGGGATGTTCTAATCAATGTGGTTATGCCATTTTTGTGGGCCCAATCTCCTCATCTGATTATTATTATTTTTTTTTAATGATGACCCTTATCTTATAAGGAGACCATTACAAGTATTTTGCCCTCGTGATCCACTATTAGTCTAATACTCCTCATCTTATTATTATTATTATTTCTTTTTCATGATGACCCTATTTGTAAGGAGACCTTTACAAGTATCTTACCCTCAATCAATGATCCACTAATAGTCTAATAGATCATACTATAAATACATCAAATTTAAAAACTACATCTAACTATCAGCATTGAAAAAAAATCAATTGCAGTTTTTTTAATTTTAATAGATTTGATATAGAGAATTTCAAAAAGTTAAATAATATATCTATTTATCTTGGATTTATTTTATTTATAATGTCATTCTCAAAAATATTAAATTTGTATTTTTTTTTTCAGCACGAGCTTAACTCAAAAGGAGAGTTTCTGCCCCTATCTAATTGCCAATGATTTTTTAGTATTTTAAAATATCCACCTTTGTAGGAGAATATTTAGGAGAGAGAATCGGATATGTGTATCACTATTGACACGCGTCACACTTTTATTAGCTAAAAGAGGGGCCTTTTTTTTTTTAGAAAAATGCCCTTAGGAGTTTCGTAGCATAACTCATATATATTATAAAAAAATAAAAAATAAAATAAAATAATTAATATGAGTTTAATCAATTCTAGTAAAAACTTTCGGAAATCACATTTTGGGAAAATATAAGAAAGACAAAGTATATAGAGGATTTTACAGAAAAACTCCCAGTAGATGGTTGTTGCGTGAAAAACGACCCCGTAGTTGGGGTCTTACAAACGAGGTCCGTCATCCATTAATTTTTTTTTGTTTTGAACTTTGAGAGGAGTGACACTACCGGAACCCGTCTTTGACGTGGTGACGCTAGCATCGCTCCTCGTCTCCTCCTTATCCAGGCCCACCATCACCTATGATGAAGGAGTGGAAAATCACAAACGACTAAGGAAGAAACCTCTAAAAGAGTGGAGAGATCAACCGAAGATGTCTTGGCAAACATACATTGACAATCATCTGATGTGCAATATCAATGGCCAACATCTCATAGCGACTACAATCATCGGCCATGATGGAAGTGAGAATAAAAGAAAGATAATCATATGAGGTCAACAAACGACAGCTAAGCATAATAGTACATGAATAAGCATGTGACATGATGAATCATATATGACAATCCCTAACTATATTCTAACAAGTTGGCAAAACCGCATTAGCTATATTCTCCCAAATATGCTGTTACACGTGGCTTAGAAGAGAGCATGAAACATAACACAGTATGATATGATAGTGCCACTAGGAGGTAGAGGGCTCCGAAACTTCATCGCGGACCTAGAGCACTAGTAAGCTCCCAAAATAAAAATTTAGACTGCAATTAGTCCATAAAGTTAGACTGTAGTTTGTCGGGCCCGACAGGAGTAAGGTCGTAGTTAAGTGGTGTTGATACTGGGTGTTATATATATATAATATATATATAGAGGATCCCTCTCCTCAGCTCAAGTGCATCATATGGTCCGCTCAGCACGTGGGGACAGTGAAGAGATCGTGCGATTTTTCAAGTGGACTTCAGCGTTATCAAGTAGACCCCGCCCAAGGAAATTTGATTTCCCGCTCTACACCTGACTTCATTTGATCAAAACGAAACGAAAGCTCAGGGCTCCTCTCTCTCTCCATTCCCCATTTCCTCTCCATCTGCTCTCTCTCCGTTCTGCCAGCGAACGCGCGATCCTCTCCTCAGGCGAGAACGGCGAACGAATCTGCGCTGGATCTGCTCTCTCTCCATTCGCCCATTTCACTTTCGCTGGCTCTCTCTCTCTCTCTTTTCAGCCAGACACTATCTTCATCCTCTGAGCAGAGCGATCGTCTCCGCCGAGGAGCTCCTCTCCTCAGGCTTCTCTCCAGCGAACGAACCCTTCCCCCATTTCTCCATCTCCTCTCCCTTTCCATTTCGACCTAACCTGAAACCCATTTTTCTCTCCTGCGAGGTTTGAAGCGACGCACCCTCTCCTGCGATCCGCTATCCGGAAGGCACGATCTAACTCCTGCGATCGATTCTCCCATTTCCATCGCCAGGCACGCCCCTTCTCTTCGATGTATGCATTTTCTTCCTTCTTTCTCTGTTTTTTTTTTTTTTCCTCTGTTTTTTTCTCTGCCAGCTAGTTTGATCTGGGGTTTCGCAGTGCCTTGGATTGAGGGTTGTCTGTGTTTGGACATGTTTAGGTTTCTATTCAAGAAAAAAAAAATTGTCATGTACGATCTAAGCACATGACTCCATTGTCTGTGTTTGGACATGTTTAGGTTTCTATTCAAGTGATGTTTTAGCTTTTGGATGAAGACTTGCAGTGTCGCAGGAAACAATATGCGGGAATACCTATTGGTTGCTAATAAGCTGATTGAAGAGTTTTTATTGTTGCCGATTTTGACGGATTAAAAACACTAAATGCCTTCTTTTCTTTCCTTTTAATCATTCATGTAAAATGACTTTTGCCTTTGCCCTCTTGTAGAATCATCTGTCATTGATAGCTAGACTAAAAAAATTTCTGATCCATTGTGCTATTATGTTCGAAGACAATTTTTTTTTCTGATCCATTGTGCTATTATGTTCGAATTTCCATTCCTTGGTTTTGGTAGTCGGGACTAGTTTCTATGTAACTTCAAATGCAGGACTTGACTGCTGTGAACCTAACTTGTTTCTTCTTTTAAATGTTATGTAGGATTTCCTTCTTTTAGTATTGTTGTCATCGATGATTGGTCATGATTATTTAGGATTTCTTTATTTTTCTGCTGCTGTGGTTATTGATGATTGCTCATGGTTATAAAGATTGCTTAGCAAAATAACCCGTCAGATATACATTGATATGTAGGAGTCAATGAGCACAGGTGCATACTATCCCACCTGTATCTATGGTGATGACAAAAAGGAGGAGCACTTTAACAGTCTTGAGTATACAGTAGCATGGTCATGTAGAATCTAAGCACATGACTCCATTGGCCTACATGTGTGCTCCTTCAGAAAAAATATGCACCATTTGAGGACCACACCATGGTCCTCTTCTTCATCTGAACTTACTTGGTTTCCTCAAATCTACAGAATCTAAACAACAGTGGGTTTTGGTGCTTTTCTGGATTAAATTGGGATAAAAATAGCTTAAGGCTGAGAGTGATCTTTTGTTGCTTAAAAGCATTGCCCTTAAAATATATAGGCCTAGTATGAACTATTAACCATGTATATGAGAGGAATGGGTGCAATTGGATGTCCTAGAGTGGCGCTGACAATTTGAATTTCTAACCTCTTAGGTGTAAAATTTCTTAAAGAAGGCATTTAGTGTTTTTAATCCGTCAAAATCGGCAACAATAAAAACTCTTCAATCAGCTTATTAGCAACCAATAGGTATTCCCGCATATTGTTTCCTGCGACACTGCAAGTCTTCATCCAAAAGCTAAAACATCACTTGAATAGAAACCTAAACATGTCCAGACACAGACAATGGAGTCATGTGTTTAGATCGTACATGACAATTTTTTTTTTTCTTGAATAGAAACCTAAACATGTCCAAACACAGACAACCCTCAATCCAAGGCACTGCGAAACCCCAGATCAAACTAGCTGGCAGAGAAAAAAACAGAGGAAAAAAAAAACAGAGAAAGAAGGAAGAAAATGCATACATCGAAGAGAAGGGGCGTGCCTGGCGATGGAAATGGGAGAATTGATCGCAGGAGACAGATTGTGCCTTCCGGACAGCGGATCGCAGGAGAGGGTGCGTCGCTTCAAACCTCGCAGGAGAGAAAAATGGGTTTCAGGTCAGGTCGAAATGGAAAGGGAGAGGAGATGGAGAAATGGGGGAAGGGTTCGTTTGCTGGAGAGAAGCCTGAGGAGAGGAGCTCCTCGGCGGAGACGATCGCTCTGCTCAGAGGATGAAGATAGTGTCTGGCCGAAAAGAGAGAGAGAGAGAGCCAACGAAAGTGAAATGGGCGAATGGAGAGAGAGCAGATCCAACGCAGATTCGTTCGCCGTTCTCGCCTGAGGAGAGGATCGCGCGTTCGCTGGCAGAACGGAGAGAGAGCAGATGGAGAGGAAATGGGGAATGGAGAGAGAGAGGAGCCCTGAGCTTTCGTTTCGTTTTGATCAAATGAAGTCAGGTGTAGAGCGGGAAACCAAATCTCCTTGGGCGGGGTCTACTTGATAACGCTGAAGTCCACTTGAAAAATAGCACGATCTCTTCACTGTCCCCACGTGCTGAGCGGACCAAATGATGCACTTGAGCTGAGGAGAGGGATCCTCATATATATATATTGGGAATAGAGAGTGAACATAACGTAATCAAGAACATATATTGATAAGCATAATGTGTCATGAACATGAGTATAAACATAACGTACATGTATCTTGACCTAGTGTACCCACATAAACATGGTAAACATAATAGATCATAAGAGCATAAATGCATAATCAAAGCATAAAATAAGAAAACAAGAGATATATAGAAGCATGAAGCAAGTCATGCGAATATCTAATATCTGAAAAACATAGGACAAGATGCATTTAAATAGATTAATCATGTATCAAGGAATAAAACACAATCCATGCTAACATCCAGATTGCCCGTTCGCATCATTATCCAAGTACGTGTAGTACTCAGGTCTCCGACGTCTCTGAGCTACCTTAATCTTGTCATTACTTGAGGTTATGGACATTGAATACCCTAGGATGTATGTGGTTCGCAATGCTATAGTTTAAGACTAGTTTTAAAATCCTGTATCTCTATGGTCAGCTTTACGATTACCAGCAGTTAGCCATGAAGTGTTATATGATTAGCCATGGGTCACTTAAGGCTAGCCACAATAGCTCAAGCTGAAACAACAACTTTCAGGTTGGAGTTACGATTTTTGCAAGGCTAGCTGCTCGGCGAGCCATGGGTGGCCTATGGTTGACTCGACCGTAGTTCAAAATCCATGAAAATTGTAGAATCTGGGAAGTTGACCGTAATAGGGCTCTGGAGCCTTACGACTAGCTACGAGAAGTTCACGGTTAGTCATAAGCTTCAAATTTCCTATATATGAAATCTGGACTTGTAATTTCAGATGAATTTGCTTCCCACTTGTTCCAATCTTCAATAAATCATGTTTTTTTATATTAAAAGCATTTTTAAGCTTTCCAAAACCATGTTAATAAGCTTTAGGATAATTCCATATTTCAAATCCACAAAACCTACTAAATACTAATGTGCTTAAAAAGGGTGTGCTAAGCATGAATAACATGAAGAATCAGGCAAATAAGCATGCAAGAATCAAGCAAATAACCATGCATGCAAGTTATTATAGATGTTCACTTGCCTTTAATTTGGTGCTAAGCTCAAATCCCACCAATCCAGGACTTTTTCCTCACTACCAAGCCCAAATCTAAAGCTCAAAACAAACCCAACACAACACGAGATGAAATGGAGGTTGAAAGGGCTACCGATACTAGATCTAGGCTACTAAGAATTGATTTCTAGTAAAGGAAGGAGTTAAGGAGTGAGAGCTTACCAAATAGAAATAGTAGAAGCAAGTGGGTGTTGTTGGTAGCTCGGAGAGGATGAGGTTGGGGAAGAATGGAGCCTTGGAGCCTAGGAATCTTTCTTTCAAGCCCTCTTTTGGTGTTTGGAAGCAAGGAAATGGAAGAGAAATGAAGAAGAGAGGAGCTCTAGCTATGCTCTTGCAATGGAGGTGATAGTGAAATGGGAAGAGATGAGATTTAGGGTTAGGGTTTTAATTTTTAAACATGAAGTTTTTATTATTTGTAGGGAAGTCCAATTTCATACATGGATTAACCCTTTTTAGAATTGAGATGGGTCAAAAAGGGTCCAAACACGAAAGTTAATCGGGACAAAAAACTCTATCCAACATAACCAATCTCTCGCTAAACCCAAAACCACATGCAATGTTATCTGTTACACTCCAACCCAATTTAATATTCATTAATGCTAGTTAATGGGGATTTAGCCTAATTAATTTTGTTTAGTTATAAATCATCGACGTGAGTACTCATTAGTCCTTTGAGACTGAGTCAATTGAGTATTGAGTCTTGAATAGGTGAGTGGAGTAGAGTTGACTCACTTGGATTGAGTCAAAGGCCTTTTTCGTAATTATAGATTTTCTCGTTTTGCATCGTTTTCACGTCATTTTGGGGTCATTGCGTGTATCTCGTTGAGCTTGTCAATTTTCGTATTTGACTTTACTTCATTGGGTCACTCGTTGAAGAAATGAACCCTCATTTGACTTAAATTGGAATTGTACACAACTAATGGGCTTTTCTGCAAAATGTCCATCTTTATCACCTTAAGCAACCCTTTTTCATTTCATTCGTTTGATACAAGTTGGCTGTGGAGGGAGTGAGTGAGAGAACTCTTCTTCTCTTCTTTCATTTCCAATTCTCTCCCTTTCCCTAAGCTATTTAGCCTTGACAAGTGCAAGTGAAGTTATGTGTGGAGCTCTTCCTCTTCATCTCCTTCATCTCCATCTCTTGTTTCAAGAAACCATTTCCTCTCCAACTTCAAATTCGAAATTATTACAAGGGGTAGGCTTCAAACTCTTTTGTTTGGATTTTTTTGGAGTTGTATTAGAGTCAAGAGACCCTTGTGATAGACATGCATTCATATTCATGTGTTTTCCATGTATATTTGTGTCTAGGGTTTGAGTCATTTGGGAATTTTAGGGTTTTGGAACACCAAGAGAGTAAAAGAGTTTGGAAAGCTTAAAAATTGAGGCAAGTATATGCATAATATGGATTTACATTCTTGTTAATTTCATTGACTCAATGATACTTTATTCAATGCTCTTAGTTCTTAATAAATGGATGATTTGGAATGATTTCAAGTTAATGGAATTGATTGGAAGAATTATTAGTGTCTATGTGATGAATGGGAGCATGAAGGCTCCATTCTCTTTGCAGGTTAGTAGTGGAAGAATAATGTAAGTGAATGAGGATTGGAATGGAACAGAATTCCGAAGTCTGGGATTCTGGACAGTTCGCTCGAGCGAACTGGACACATCGCTCGAGCGAATGAACCGTTCGAGCGAACTAATAATGGTCGCTCGAACCTTCAACTCTCTGGAAGGGGTCCGCTCGAGCGAACCTAATGTTGTAATTGGACCTCTTTTTTACCCCAATTTTAGGGTGAATTATCACCCTTAACATATCTAAACCCACCTTAAATGTTCCAAATGGATACTTAAGGTGCCTACCCTATTCCATAGGAAATTAGTAACTCTTTTGGACTTCTAGGATCATAAATGGAACCATTAACCTCAATAATTGAGCCATGGAATAAGTATTAGTCCAACATTATGCCATGAAGGTTGTTTGGAACTTTAAGGTAATTCTCTTAATTAGTGACACCGACAAGTAGTAATACGTTGACGTTCCGAATTCACCTTGTATTGGACGGTGAAGGACTTAATTCAATAGTGTATTGGTTAGTAAATGTTCTTGATTCCTTAAATCATTGCATTTCATATTGGATTATATCTTCATTTGATAGATCAATCATTATACATAAATAAGTTTATTGCATTCATAGATCCTTTGAAGTTTAATAGCTCTATTTTCTCCACCATTCGCCATATATGGTATATCGGTTCAGTAATCATGTGAAATGTGGGTTGAGTGAATATACGATGATATATGAAATGAATTGATTTTGTTTAGAAATGATTTGGAATACAAACTCACTCGAGTCCACTTATTATTCGATTTGTTTGATTCGATTGTGTCTGCACTATCTAGCTTCGACCTTGTGACGCCTGACGGGGCCAGCACTTGGTTTAGTTATGAAAGACTACTGCAGTAAGTCGCCTGGAGCACTGGAACTCCAGAACCGGGTAGCCAGTTAGCCTTTGGCCGGGCGGCTGGTGACATCCCAACTAGATTTGCTCTCTTTGAGAGGATGAGCTTTAAGTAGTAGTCAAATTTGTACGGTTTCTTATTTATTGATTCATCAGCATAATTATTCAATCTTAGCACGATCTGCGTAGATGATACTTATCATTGCTATCCACTGATTTACTCGTCTTAAGTTCAAATTTGCAACATTATGTATTTCCTTATTTTGCCTATACTTGCTAAATCGTCGTATTAAGATACTACATTTGGTGTCACAGACGCAGATGTAGCTCCCGGTCCTGAAGAGGCCCAGGAGAGAGAGAGAGGGTACCCAAGAGGTACCGGCAGGACTAGAAGAGTGGCCAGAACCAGGGGCAGCCTAAATTTGACCTCCTCAGAGTGCGGACTATACTAGTAGATACCATAGTTCGTGTGCCTAGCCCTTTTTGTACGGTCACACGAAATTCTTTTGTTGATACTTTTGGTAGTGGATGTATAGGGTTCTTTCATTAGTTCCCTTTTTGAAATTAATGTATATATTTGTCTAATTCTTTTGTATCAAACTTAAATATTTAATTGCACTGGATGGAAGATGATATTTTTAGTAAATGAGTTATGACTTCCACCTATGTTAAATGTTATTTATTCTCACATGTGGATTAGTCGCTTTTCTCTCCTTCGTGTGTTGTGTTTGGCTCGAGACAGGTACAACATGCGGGAGTACGTGTGGCACACCTCGAAAATTACCCTAGGCCAGGGTGATTTCGGGACCGGGATGTGACACTATCCATAACCCCAATATCACAAAAAGGTCCTCAATCCACCTAGTTTTGGTCAAAACTCATCTAATCTACGTAATCACCATTACTAGTAAATAAATCAATACATTAGGCACCCTAATCATCATTAATTAAGTGCTAACCAAAGTTAAGAAGGGTCTGGGTCTTACAAGAACCATTTCAAAGTAATGTAGAAACTCATACATTCTTTTAAAATAAGCAAATTATGATACATTTGAAAACTCCCAACGTTTTGAATCTTGTAGCATTTCTTTTAAATGTGCACTTGATCACGACTAAAAACTTTAAAACCGCAGGAGGTATAGCAGAAAAAAGGTTATAAAGCTCCACTGATTTTAGATCAACCTTAATACAAACTTATTCTAAAGAAAGAAACACAAAAATAAAAAGTTTTCTACATAATTTACCATTTTAAAAATACTTAGCATTGGTTCACCTAATTCCAGTCACTTATTTCATTGTTTCCTCACACAAGGGAGAAGAAAATATAGACAAGAACATAGCAATTGTGACAGAAGATAATGAGAATAATCTAATATAGCTAACATATGCAGGAAAAGAAAAAAAAACACAAAAACCTGATAGAGATCAAGTTTAAGGTAGGACATATATCATTGCCAAGAGATATGCTCTCAAAGTCCAAGCTTCTAGGGCTACCCATGCCATAAACAACAACCCACACTGGCATGCCATCCTAGTGTCCATGATCCAAGGATGTTGGGATGATTGATGGAGATGCAGATTGTGAAAGAGTTTGTTTGCTGTTATGGATAATTGAGATTCATGTCATGGGGGTGGAGATTTGTGGGGTCAATGTATGTTTTTTTTATTAATGAGACAGGGACTATTGATATCTTATATGTTCATGATTTTGCTCTATTTCATGTGTATTCATGTTTATTTATTTTTACAAATAAGACATTTAATCCATGTTTAGGTGAATTAGGAGATTTGGATGGGAATGAGAATTAGAATGTGATGTGATATAATACTTAAATGCAAATTGGGCCCTTCAATTTTCAAATTCCGCTACCTGACCCAACTAAAAGAAAAAAAATCAGGTAGTGGTTGTTTGGATTGGTATCAGGCTTGGACCTGGGTTTTTAATCTACATGAAATTCAGTTCAGGTTTGGGTTTGGGCTTGACCCAGGTGGCTGATTCTACATATAATAGTGTATAATGCTTACCAAACTCAGTATATACTAAGTCTAGGTTGGTGTTTTTATAGACAGGTGAGGTGAAGATTCCCTCCATATATCTGAACCATCTTCATTTTTTCCTATCCAATGTCATCACTAAAATCAGCTCAAACAAGGCCCTTTTTCTTCTCTTTTCTCAGAATCAGTTAGAATTGATCATTGATTATGATAGAGGTAAGCCTGAAATGGTGAAAGGAATTGCAGAAACCAAGCTGCAAGTAGGACCTCATAATTTAATTGGTCTTTGTCATGGTTGTTGGCCTAAACTGGTGCAGAAGTTCCTTGATTGTAGTAGATAAGGACTCATTCTGCTACCATTTTTGAATGGTCAGTCTGCTACTTCTCTTACAGAGAGGTTTTGGGCAATTAAGCCCATAATTGCCCGAACTATAACTAGAGTTCGTTCATGTAGACCAAGTCATTAAGATTTTAGAAAAGATTATTTCCCAGACGAGAATGACTGGAATTTTGAGTTAGATAAGCTGAAGGTCATGAGATAATCATTACTGATGCCTTTTGGTTTCTGTGGATTCATGTAAAATCTCACAATACAAAGTTACTCTAAAAAAATTACTTGCATCACTCATTTTACAGAAGTGTAATACTATACATTTGCCAGCTAAGTGGATGAGCGGTGAATAAGTCACCATGTTCTCTCATAATTATAACAATGATCCTATAATATTCAATTGTAAGTCTTGGTTATTTCATTATTAGAATTAGGTATAAGATTGATGCTCTACTTTTAAAGCCTTTATTTTTTTTTTTCTATGTAACTGTGCTTGTTTCATGTAATTGAATATGTAGGATTGTATTTCTACGGGTGGTTAAAAATGTAAAACATGACCATCAAACAACCTCTCCCTTGATGGAAATTAAATCAAGAGAATATGAGAAATGAATGCTCAATCATCATACTCATCATTCAATACCTAGGAAAGTCAAAGTCTCATCTACATCTCTACCTCATATCCTTCACCACTCACCTCTTTAATAATCATTCGGTTGAGCTCATTTCACCATGAAATCTTATTTATTTTATGCAAACCACACGCCCCTATATTCCATATCATAAATATAAGATTTGCAAGGATAAATATAAAGAAGTACAACCGATCCCAAGTGGGCCCATGAAAAACTAGAATGGTCAAATAGACTTCATGTAGCCACCCACAATATAGTTGGGACATAGCCTTGGTGGTGGTGGTGGTGACAATCATCATCATAAATATAAGATTTGCTGCCTTTGTTATAAATGGCTAAACTGAATGAACTGTCCTTGATTTGGCATTTGGGTATTTTATAAACAGCCAAAGTTCATTAACTGACTTGGGGTTTGAGAGATGTATTAAGACACATCCTGCAAAACAAATTTTACTATTCAGACAAGTGAAATCTGTTTTAGGAGAAGAGAAAGTCCAGTTTAGGAATTGTCGGATGTCATCAGCTTGTGTTCAGAATCCTGTAATCTGTTCTGATCAAATGCAGTTGTGTCAAAGCTTCTAATTGTTCCCTTGGAGAATTGAGAATCTTTGCAATCATATATGTGAACAAAAAAACAGCCTTCATACAGTACACTCACTCTCTCTTGAAGAGGAGAAAATAGGATATGGGAAGAGCAACATATCTCAATCATCATCTATGTAGATGGTTTCTTGCTGAAACAGACCACCAAAGACTTTCTTCACCTCTGGTTTTGTCTTCGATGATTTCTGTTGCGGCTTTGGCTTGGGTATAGGTTTTGATACAGGTGGTCTGATGACTGCCTTCTTGGGTAGCAATGTCCTGGCCTTTGTTTCACCCCTAATGGTAGCAATCTGCACTTTTGATAGGCCATCGCCAGCGGTCGAGATCTGTGAACTCAACTTCTCCCAAGAGAATCCGCTACTCAAATCTTTCGCTCTGCTCATGAGACCCTCTAAAGAAGACCCAGCTGCCTCTGCTTTCTCTCGGGCTTCTTCAGCTAGTGTAGCAGCTCGTGATTCTTGTTCAGATAGCTTCTTCACCTCTTCTTCTAGCTTCTTCGTAGCCTCAGCTGCTTCGCGGGCTTTCTCAGAAGCTTTTAGTGCTTCTTCTTCTGCTTTTGCCTTTGCCAGAATTTCTGCATATTCTTTCCTTCTACCATCTTCAGGAATGGCTCTGAAAAAGGACATGGCATTAAACAGCTAGCATTAGAATATTGTCATATGGTGACCCTCTGAAGCGTTTGGCATTCAGCAGAAAAATTAATAAGGAGTAAACTATGATTACCCAAAAAGTTCGCCTATGGGCTTTGAAGGTGCTGATGGATTTGTAGAAACTTCAACCACCTAAACAATATTTCAGATAAAACTTCATGTTTCAATCAGCTTCACAAAGGCATGTAAGCTTAGCTAAGTCTAGTAACTAAAAGTTTCTACTCCCTCCAAGCTTACTAAATAGTATTTTTCAGAGGAACAATGTAAACTACTTGGATTAGGTTTTGAGAAGTTGACTTCAATTTTAAACTTCGCACTTCCAAACTAAAGGGGTGCGAAGGGGAATTTACAGGACTTGGAACAGAAAAAGTGAGCATTATTATGTTACAATCAGCTTCACAAAGGACATGACATTTCAGCACATTTCAGCACATAGTGAAGTAATTCATACTAAGTAAGTTCTAACTTTGAACTGGTACATTCAAAACAATTTGCAGTTTTGATTTGCTCAGTCCAATCTTACATGGAACTGTCATAATCCTACTTTGCTAATACTGAACCTGTGCATTAATATTTTAAATGCCTCTTACTAGAGGGGTTTATTTATAGGAAACAATCAAAGATGTTATTTGAGTAACTTTGATATACAATTACATCTAATTAGTAAGTTTTTGACAAAGATATTATAGATATTGGGAATACTTACATTGCACCTATAAATGTGCAAATTGAACCAAATCACATTTAGCAACAAAATCAGATTGCGACAAGTATAGATTTGCAAATCGCAAACTTGAATATGAATTAGTCCAATTACAAAGAATACAGACAAATATTTCGACATACCCAATTACAAACAAGGTCAAGTGAGAGCATGAATGAGTTTTAATTTCTTTTCACTTTAACGGGATGATTTTGATATCACAAATCATAAATCTGTCCCGAATCGAAATAATTACGGATCAATCATGGGTTGGTGAGTCGGGTTGAGTTTAAATTTAGACTAACCCGACCCATGGCCATCCCTAGCATATAAAATGTGGTTGGGGATTACAGGTCAGCATTATCTCATCACCTTGTTCTCAGCCACCGATGTGTTGCCAAAAACAACAGCTACAAGCGAAGCCATCTGCGATTTCGACACCTGATTAACACAATCAAAAAGGTCAAAAAAAAAGCCAAAAGGTCAAAAAGAATGAAAGTCGAGCGGTCAACGAAATGTGGGTCCCACTCCCACCCATAGGACCACGGTGGGCCCCACGAGGAGTGAATCCGACAAAAGAGAGAATAAAAAAAACGCGCGAAGAAAACCGACACGGCTGAAAATATCGCCACCCGTTACCGTTACATTACTTTGTACTCGGTGTCAGCGCGGCGGCCCTCCGGACTCACCACCACGCTCCCGGAATATTCCGTGGAGGAATATTCCTCCGTAAGGGTGGCCTTGAGAAGAGTGAAGCTGACGTCAGTCTCGACGACCTTCTGCAGGAACTCCGTTAGAGATAACGGCAGTGAGCGTGAGAAGAGGTTGGAGAAGAAGGAGGTGATGCCGTCCAGGACGTTGTAGGTGGAGTTGATGAGGGAGGATGAGCTGGAGTCGTAGACGACCGCCACGTGTCCGACGCCCGCCAGCTGGGCGGCCTGGATGACCTGGAGGGCGCCCGTGGTGGTGACTGGGGAGGTGGGCCCGTTCTCGAAGGGACCGATCGTCACCACCACTTTGGAGGCGTTGCCGATGGCTTTGGCGATCGACTCGGCGTCTTGGAACGTTGACTCGACCGCGTTGAGTCGCTTTGACTCGTCCAGTGAGATCAGCTGCGAAACAAAAACCACAAATCAATATTTATATATATATATAGGGGAGTTTTCAAGTGCATCCATCCCTTACCATAGGGTGAGGGACACTTCCATAATTAGGCATTTTCAAGTACAAAAGTTACTTTTCAAGTACATAGGGTGAGGTACACATCCTTGTCTTCATGTGCAAAAATGGGAAGTGTCTCTCACCCTATGGTGAGGGATAGATGCACTTGAAACTTTCTCATATATATATATATATATATATATTTCTTATTTTTTTTAGAAAAAATATCAAATAAGATCTTATACTTTTATTTTATTTAAAAAAAATATCGCGAATTTCAAAACTTTCCGAATTAGTCGCTAAGATTTTTATAAACTTAATCAATGCCCTCTCAACTCCAGCTAAGGATTTAGCTACTTTTCTTAATAGTAACTTATTTTATATTTCATGCTGCATTAATTGAAAGTCAAATGAGTGTTAATTTGAATCTAATGCCAAGTCATAGGTGGGTGCATGAGGTTAGGAAGACTGGGTAATTACATTATTCAAGTTGGTTGGTCCCACATCCTCCTCCGAAATAATGAAAACAATCTTTTTTTAAATTTTAGGTTTAATCAGGGCACTCAAACCATGTTTTTTTTCTCTCAATTTTTTCTTTCACTAGCAAAGGGTTCCCAATCCTTTTCCTTTGGACTGGATTAATCCCTCCGGGCCTAGAGGAAAGCCAGGTAAATTCTTCGGTAACCCCAGTGTGGTAGTGCAGTCTCGAACCTACAACCTTAGTCCTAGGCCAATTGAGCAACCCTTTGGAGTTAATTTTTTTTCTCTCATCACCATTGAATAATCATCAAATAAAACTGGATTTCAAGTGACATTTGAACTCCACAATCTGGCTCGTCCTATAACAGGTGGGACTTGATCAATTGCGCGAAAAAAAAAAAAGACTAAGAATCTTGGGATGGCCACACATTTTCAATCCACCATCAAATTTGTGACTTGGGTAGGCCATAGGCCCCACCCTCTTAACCAAGACACCTCAGAGTTGGGATCACCCATTACATTTGTTATATCTTCATCGTAAGTGGACCAATAACACTCCGACAAGTCATTCAAGAATTTAGATGATTCTCTTTTATCTAATTTAAATTTTAAAATCACATAAATTCTCAAATGACATGTCGAAATATTATTGGTCCGGTAACAAAAAAAAAAGTATAACAAATACAATAGGTGATCGGAATTCAGACACATGCAGACCCACAATATTCCTAATAACACTCTTCCACCGTACAATTTCATCCACCACCAAACCCACATTGTCATGTACAGTGCAAATTCCAAACACCAAAACTAACCTTATACTTGACAGCAACACGAGCGAGCTCCTGAGCAGCAGCAAGGTCCGGCACGCCAGCCCGAACAGCAAATCCCTCCCTCAGAAGCGTCTGCGCGATCCGAACTCCAGACTGCCCGGTCGCTCCTGCAACGAAAACAGTCTTGGCATCCTTTCTCCGAGAGTTTCCAAAAGACAAAGCAGTAGACGGCTGGGCCACTGCAGGCACCAGAGACTTCACATCTGGGAACTTGCCCAAGTCGAAGAAGGATCGATTGGTCTTGTTGTTGGGTCCTTGGGAATTTGAGCTCTCATCAACTCCCTCGTCTCTTTTGCCGATCCGGAAGTTGAATTTTGCAGAGATTGGTGGGGTTGATTTGGGGTTTTTGAAGGAGAGAGTTGATCGTGGGGTGGTGGTGTTGAGGAGAAAGAAATTGGAAGCCATGACCAATGGGATGAGATGATTGAATCTACTATTCTTCTTCTTTAACACAAAAAAAAGAAAAACCAATTTCTTTGGTTGGGTGAGGGAGAGATGAAGAGTGTATGTATCAGGTGGAAGTGACCGAGGGTGGGATGGAGGATGGTTGGCTTATCTGAATGGAATGGGAAGGGGACAGCACCACCAAGTGAGCCAATGGGATCGCACCACGTCAAGTGCGGTTATCTGCTGAGACAACTTTGGCACCAGACGTTTCTAATGGTGTGGTGTTTTGGGGTAACTCGGGGTCGGGCCCACTGGATAACGACCTAAATCCGTTTGGGGGTTTGCACATCCTGTCATTGCTTCCTGATTTATTACTCATTTGGACTTTGGAGATTGTTAGCCCTTAAAAGATTTTGATTGGAGTTTTCAAGTTAATAATGTGGGAAAAATGTTCTCCTACGGTTAGGCTATGTGGGGCTCACTTGGGTAGGTCCGACTTTACACTCATTGAAATCTCACTTACCTTTGATTGAATCTCAAAATCTACATTAAGGCACCATCAGACTTTGGGGCAGTTAATTAAGTGCTAAGATGATTTGGTGGGGCTTGTCCTGAGAGACCTTTCCAGGTGCCTTCGTCCTATTAACAAATATGCATTTAAGTGGGCTTCATAAGGTTGATTGTATATGAGGAATATGCATTTTGCTTGTGGGAGAACATTCTCCATTAATATGAAAGCATATGTCTAAATTCTAATGGATATTTTTTTTATATTTACTTTGTATACATGTTATAGATCTTGCACGATGTGGGATAGGTACATGAAGCTATATCAAACCGATTACTTGGGTGATATGGGAAGTGAAACTTTCTCAATAAAATAAATGCTAGCTATTTTTCAGTGGAGAGAGGTGCTCCGTCAATAAGTTGTCCGCGAATTGACTGATTTTTTTTTAATGGATTTGCAACTTGAATATTAGATTTTAATGGATTTGCAATATGGATATTAAATTACGAAAATTTGGATCATCGTTTAGGTGGATCAAGTTTTCAATCCCCTTTGACAAACTGAATGATGAACTAAGAGTACATTGGTCAAATGATTCCTATGCAAAATAGTTAAGCATTATCATGTTTGTCACTCATTTACACAAGTTGTATATAAATGAAGCGTGAAAATGATGTGCAGATAAGGCCATGAACACTCCAAAATTTTCACTCCTAAATAGGTGCCCAAGTGATTAACACCCCACTTGCAAAAAAGGCGTCATTACAATCTCTTACACTGTGATTGCGTCCTTGTGGGCCCTAGCAACTACTTTTCTTTTTTCTATTTCTCTTGGGCCCCATATTTATTTTCTAAATTATTTATTTTATTTATTGAAATAATAAATAATATCTTAAAGCTAATTATCCTAAGCTTCAAAGATTTTTAATAACTTTTGAAAAGTTCCAACCTATGGTATTATTTTATGCACTTATGTGAGTCCCCAATTCATGACCTGAATTTTTAAATATTCTTGTATTAATGGTAAATATTAGAAAATTTAGTCTCACACCTTAATTATTCATGAATCTTGATAAACTTTTGAGAAAACATCCAAAAAACCTAAATACACTTGGAACTATTGGATGCACTTATTTGCTCATGTGAAAATAGTGTTTTTGACAAACATGCGATGTGTTTCACATGTGTAACATCTACATATGAAGAATTTACACATGTAAATTTCATTTTCCTATCATTGATAAAAGGCAAATGAGTTTTTTAAACTCATATTAAACTAACCCATAATTGTGATCCAGATCGTTGACCAAGATGTCAAATAATGATCTAGGTAACCCAAACTCAGAACTTGTGCTTCCTGCCTTCCTATTAGAGGATTTGATGTCTACATCTTATTGATTGCATTAGGTAGACGGATGAAAATGCTCTCATCATAATCTGTCAATTTGCTCCCCTGGACTTGCATCTTAATATCGGGCCTCAACCCCTTGATGAACCTCCTAACCCTCTCTGACTCAGGACGAATGAAGGCCTCTGCAAACCGGGACATATCAATAAATACTATCTCATACTCCTAGAATGATAGAACTCCATGTACTAGCTGCTCAAACTATGTCATCTTTTGTTCTCTGTAGTGCTTAGGGATGAACTTCTTCTGAAACTGCTTTGTGAAAGTCTTCCATGCGGTCTCATCCTCAGCTGTCTCATAAGGGTTTTCACCGTCTTCCACCATCTCTCCTCTACTCGACAGAACATATGAGCAGCCAACTAGACTTGCTGTTGGCCTGTGCACTTGAACACTTTATAAATCTTTTCCATTTTCACTACCCACTCGTCTGCATCTGTGGGGTCCTCTGTGCCATGGAACTCTGGTGGGAACCTCTTTTTGAACTTCTCAACCAGCTCACTGAGGTCATGTTCCTTAGCCTATGGCTAGCTCACCTTCTGAACTACCTCCAGCATCTGTGCTTGGAATGCAGCTTGGTTCTCAATCCGCTTACTATTTTGCTCGGCCAGGTCCTTCTGTGACTAAAGGAATGCATTGAGAAACTACTAAAATTGATTCTCCAGGCCATTATGAGAAAAAACTACCCTCCAGTGGTGGCACACTATTGGATCGAGTCTGTCTGTTGGCCATATTTTTGTAAAACGGTTCAAAATTAGTTCCTATATGACTCAAGTTAACAACACAATTCTAGGAATAAGACAACGAACCAACCTACTAACTAATGAAATCCTCACACGCGTCCTATATATGGTTTCTACCAATTTTACCTTGAGAAATCATCCATTGCTCTGATACCATTCTATTATGTCCCCCAAACATAATTAGAGAATAAGACGGATTTGGGGAGTGACATCTAGGGCTAATTAAGAATTTTCGCCCTTCTTGCCCAAGGATCGTAAGTCCGCTATGAGGAGAATGCATTTAAAGCCTCATTTAATATCATAGATGTGAAACTTGTCATAAACCAAATGATATTTAATACCAAAGCAAATGAATGTTTATCCTCATTACTAATTTAAGTTAAATAACAAATAATTAAGGCTAAACAAAGGACAATAAATCTTAAACCAATGGTCATCCCAAAGTCCTAGACCATTTGGTGAAAACATAAGAATCAATAATAAGAGTGGTCCAATAAATGAATAATGGAATAATACAAAAATTCTAGTAGAAGTCCCATGAGTGTCTCTCTCTCATGTCAACTAAGATGACACTACCTTACATTATTGGCACGCCACTCTAGGTCCTCCTCTACCAGTTGGAGATCCTCTAGGATCTTCTCACCTCCTGCCTCCTCGTAGTACTCTACTACGGTGTCTGTACACCAAAGAACATAGTCAACGACATGTTGAGCAAGAAATAAGTAATGCACAAATATCATGTATAACAAATGTCAAAAGAGATGTAAAGATAGGTACATGACCATATGACACCAAGGTAGGAGAAAGCCAAGCATAATAGCATGAATTATAATAACAGGAACCAATAACAAGAACTCCTAGCATCAACTAGCAATAACACCATCCACATAATACAAATGCAATAATCAAGAAAGGGTGTCCAAGCCACCTCCTGATGTACCAGTAGTAATCATATTCGGACCATTGATACCAAAGTCCAGTTCCAGGGGGATCCAAGCTCCTATTCCTTGGAATAGCAACACGGTCCAAGCCTGCTCCCAGCTACTCTATGCCATGAAAGCCGTCCAAGCCGATTACCTATCCCGATGTCTGAGTAATCAGCCCATCTATAAACCCCTAAAGTGCGGCTGGTCATGACATGCAATCCTCCCCACGGTGGATCCTACTGCGGTGGGATAACGGTAGTGATGTGGTATTAACACAAGGAAACCAAGACAAGCAAGTCTAGCTAGTAATGTTCAAGACACAAGCATAGGGACTACTCTATTCGAGCAAAGTTGCAAGGCAAGTCCAAACCACCAAATAGTCCCTTATGTCCTAGCCACACATGCTTATCAAGTACAAGATACATGGTCTTAAGGTTCACTCTAAGCCTGGTCACAATCATAATTCTACAAAAGTTAGGTTTCATAATTAATCAGGTATTTCATGCCAAGGGAGTATACAAGGAAATGAGCGCAACGAATATGATTAACAATTCAAGGAGGAAGTTACAATCCAAATCTAGGCCAGTGTTGTCATCCATGTACCATACACGATCTATCGGAGTGTGTGTGGAAATTAATTCAATAATGCCTCTTAGGAAGAATCCTTGGTGTACAATCATGTTGGCATCAACTGACTCAGTTCTATATGTATCCAGTTAAACCATGCATAAGACAAGCACACCTAGACAACCATCGAAGCATACCCAAGCCATGTACTTCGATTCCAATTCTCACTAAAGTTGCATGTTACTAGGGTTTGTGGGTCCCAAAGCCAAGGTCCAAAGCTAGAGTACACATCCCTCCATAATATAAGGGATTATTTGCAATGTAGGTCAACCCTCAGTTAACCAGTTCATCTAGAGAGCACTCGGAATTAAGCCCCACCTTCCGTCTAAATTCGATCGCTCCTCGGTTAGGGTTTGGTTGACCGAACTCCACATTTCGGTGAACCGACCTTGTGTCAGAGAAATACTTTGCTTACTAGTTTAGGAACCGAACTTGAGTTCGGTTGACCGAACCTTGACCGAACCTGCAACATTCAAAGTCGGGAATACTCTATTCTAATGGTTTTTGTATCCCATTCACTTCCAATCCTTTCCCCTCCTTTCTAAGCCTTTCCAAAGGCTATAGCCTACACAAAAAGAGCCTCCATGCTCTCCCAAAACACTTTCCCATCACCTAAACACATTCAATCCAATTGACCCAACCATCCATTTGACCTATTCATTATTAAATCCTAATTTACATATTAATCAAAACCAAAATCAATAACAAGCTTGGTATTAGGGTGATCTAGCAAATGCATATATCATCAAAATCAAGGAAACATACAAGTATACATCCATTACACATTGCTAATCACTTGCCTTTGCCCAAGAGATGGAAGCCGAAGACAAAGATTGGGGAAAACATCTTCCTCGCACAATCGCCACTAAAACCCACTCTCAAGGCTCCCAATATATGCCTAGAACACAAGGGGAATAGAATAATAAACGGAAACACATTTAGCACTCCCTAAATGAGCAAAGGAACAAAATCACAGATGCTAGGGTTAGAGATATCTTACCAAAATGGAGTCGACCATCTTTGGCTTATTGAAATGACAAGAAGGAGAGGATGACAAGAAGGAGAAGATGACGGGGTTGGATTGTTGAAATTGACCATCTTTGGCTTATATCCGGGCTTGAGAAGATGAAGAAGGAAAGAGAAGAGGTTGCTGGTTCTTTTGTTGTAAAGATGAAACGTACGAATAGCGTTAGGGCTTGTCGTGGGTTAAAGGGGATGGGAAAGGAAAAATGCACTTTTACCCTTAATAAATGGGTCTGGAAAAGAATGGATTATTCTAAGGCTTTTCGATTGTCGGATCGTAATGAGCTGAGTGACAAAAATGATCTACACGACAAAACCTTTCCAACGAGCTTAAAATCATGAAGATTGAAATTTTTTGGAAAAACACTTAATGTTTTCCCTAAGGTCAAACGTGCTCTGAATTGCACGAGACTCCGTGACCGCCATCCTAATAACGAAAGAAACTCGTTCATGACCTAAACCCATCTAAATATCTAACAATACAATTAATTATAATAATTATAGAATAAGAGGGCTTACGGGCCCGTTAATGGGTTTAACTGACCCAGTAAGGTCGGAGACCTTCTAGTAATGATATTATCAACTTTGTAAACATGTTATATGTTGGTCATGCCTTTCCCAGGTTATGTGATTAGACTGCCCATCCACCTTATGGCTCTATCCTTCATTTGTTGACTTTTTGAATAAAATTGAGTACCTCTAAAATGTAATGCTGTGTTTGTAGATTTATGAGATTTTACCATCGAAATACTATTTATCAGTTTCTTTTAGCTTTGAAATCTATCCCATGTGATGGTTATGTTAAAGTTTACTCTCATTCTATTCTAATTCTGATGTAATGTTTACTTTTCTGTGGTAGATGGTTGAGCAAAATTTGGGTTATGTTTTGAGCCTAATTTATCCAAGTGATGTATTCATGCATGATTGTGCTTTCTATCAATGGTCACTCCCATCAAATTGGTTAGTTTGTCCTCTTTATATATATATATATATATATATATATATATATATATAAAGGAAGCCAAAATATATATAGTTAGAATCTACCTTTGAAAGTTTTTTCTTGAATAGAAAACTTTTGAATACTTTTTGAGAATTTTGGAGTTGTTTTGCCTGAATTGAGTTTGTAGGATCTCTAAACAATGGGTTGCTATCAAAGTTGCTAAAATCGAAAATTTGAAGAAGGTGAATATCCACAAGGATCCACTAAAGACACTATACTTTGACCACCCAAGTAATATATTCTAGAAGTCATCTATATTTTTCTTCGCATGGTAGTTTGGACTTCATGTAGTGCAGGACTTCACTAGTCTATCTATAAGGCGGACGTAAGAAGAGTATAGCCAGATGATCCTAGCCCTTCATTTTTAACACCTTCGACGTGTAACAATTTTACTAGTGCATTTTATTGTGATCAATTAAATAGTGTATAATAGTCTGTATCAATGTCAAAATGAGATGAGTGTCAACTCATAAATTAGGTGTGTGGGGTAAGGTTTGAATTTGTCTTGTGTGAACTGGGCCCCATTGTACCAAAAGAGCATCCATGTCGTTATTGCCGCATGTCTAATGAGTTCTATTTAATATAAAAGGCCACAAAAGGGAGAAAATTATTTCTCTTGAAAGCTGGAAAACGGTTATAGAGAGAGAGAGAGAGTTGATTTTGAGTGTAAATCAAGCCCTCATAAAGCCACATCAGCACATGGGAGTGGGACCCAAGTAATACCCTCTCAAGTGTTTGAGATTTCAAAAAAGAAACAACCTCATCTAATTGAAAGGACTCATTGAAACAACTCATTCCTTTCTCAACTTCTTTTTTTTTTTTGTTTTTTTTAGGGAAGTATAAAAATTCATTGATTTTAAGTTAAGTGAGTGGCGGGAGTTTTGGTATCTGGGGGAGGGGTTTTTTTTTTTCTCTTTCTTTTTCCCTTACATGGATGTCAAACACATGAAAGATTCCGTAGGTGTTAAGGAATTCTTTTCATAGGAAAGATGTCCTGGGTTGAAATTAATTTGTGCCTTCTGTGTACCTTAAAAGAATGAGATATGTGGTTGTTATAAGTTTTTAATATATTTGTGCCTGTATTATCAAATAAAGAAAGGGTTGCAAAGCTTTTTTTCATATCAAGATTTGAAGATCTGCAAGTGAAACGCTTATATGCTTCATGTCCATCAAGCCGTTAGAAAAAAAGAGGGCCAATCCGATTCCCGACTCCAAATAGGATCACGTCCCGAAATCCACAATGGAAATTTAATAGCCATTGGTCTCCAACCCATTGGTTCCTACCAACTATATAAAGATGATGAGTGGAGAGTTCCGACCCTCATATGCTTACACGCATAGGAAACTCATAAGTTTGTTTGGTAATTCTACTTATAGAGTCAAGTAAGGTAAAACCTCATTTCTAAAAAAAAAAAAAAAAATCCCATAAAAAACACTTTAATTTAAATTTTCCCACCATATTTCTAAAAGAAAAAGTCAAAAAATAATCTCATTTCTCCACTAAAAGGCAAAAAAACTCAACTTTTCAATAAAAAAAAGTTAAAAAGATTCCATCACAAACAATTAAAAACAAAATACCATTATAACCTACTTATATTTTATTATTTATTCAAAATAACCTTTACTCCACTCAACTTTACAAGTAAAGCCCCCACACAGGCAAGGCTCCCAATGGAGCATGTGAATTGAAATCCAAACCGTTTAAAAAATTAATTGGCCCCCAATAGTAAGGTATTGAATTATATTCCAATAAAAGAACAAATCCATTGGCCACTATCAAATTAATCAATTTAAAAAAGAAACATAATATTTTTCACACATTTGTAAGCTATCAATCTAACAATACATTTATCTTGGGCTGAAATCTTTTCCAAGGATTCATAAAAACAAATTATTATTTACTTTTAACAACTTAGATTTTCAATTAGCAGGCCCACTAATGAACCTTACAAACTTCTCATGATCACTAATTTGTGCTTCGCACAGGGGTTTATGCTAGTGTATATATAAAAACCAATTATGGGGTTTCCTTGAACTACACTATAGACTACTCACTCTTAGCAAAATGCTCAAAATGACACAGAATATCACATATTAGAAAGGTTTCAGTGCTTAATGTTAGGATATGTATAAATAAATTTCCTTCATAAGAAACCCAAATAAGGAAATGATAAAAAAAAAAAAAAGGAAAAATAACTTCTTGAAAGAAAACCAATAGGATTCCTTGAGCAATAAACGACTATTACCTGCTTGACTCTCCTTTCAGCATTCTCACCCCTTGGAAGAATTGTCTCCTTCATTTCTGTTCTTACCATTAACAACTAAAGATCGAAGGTCCATTGAAATTCAAGGCAGTTTGACTTCGATGCCTCTGGTTATTGGTGACTCTGTGATGCATCTTACCAGGAAAAGAAAAAGAGGATGAGGAGAAGAAGAGGAAGATAGATTAGGTTTTTGGGGAAGAGTTGTAAATACTTGGTACGGAGAGAAATTGAGAGAGAGGGGGATGGATGGGAATTTTAGATGGGGCCTAGTCTAGACGGGCCTTATAATAGGTTTTTTTTCATGTCCATGGGGATGAACCTTGAATGTGGGTTAGCCCTAGTATGTTGCTACAATGCATCTGGCCGTGGGCGGCGCCACATTGATCACAGCAGGATCAATTGAGATCTGAAAAAATATTTAAAAATATATTTTTTATGTCATGAATTGAACTTTTGGGGAGCGTTTAACCCTACTCAATTTAAGAGTTTCACCCCATTTAGCTAATTTTACAAATTTTCTTTGTTGCTGTGGTTGTGAACAAAAGTCACCATAAAATAGCCACTGTCTAAGTTAATAAGCCAACTGTCTACTAAAATAAATAAAGAATTAATGGTCCCACATTGCTGATATGCGGTCTAGCAACGAGTTTTTAGAACTTAAAGGAATTAGTGATATTGTTAGAAAATTAGTGGAGACAAAGAAGGATATCGTATACCAATTGGTTTATTTACTTTTAAAATTGAAGTTGATTTTACCCGTAGTGACTGTGCGGTAGAAAAAGTATTTTCAACAATGAAGTATGTTAAAAACATGTTGCATAACCGAATTAGAGATCAATGGATGAATGATTGTTTGGTCACATATATTGAAAATGATGTGGTTGTTAATGTTGAAAATGAAGCTATTATGCAATGATTTCAACACATGAAAACCTGTTGATGGCAACTGTAGGAGTTATTTGGATTAAGAACTATTATTAACAATGTATTAAGAATTCTATTTATTTTTTTAGAATTCAATATTACTTTTGTCGGATTATCGAAAATAAATAATTTGAAAATTTTATATTATACTAGTGAAATTATCGAAAATAGATGACAAATGTTAATAAAAGAGAAAATAAATTTATTTGATTTACAGATAATAAATCTATTATTGACCCACTGACTTAAATATCTAAAGCCGCTGGCCCGCTGCTGCATATGGCTTGTTCGCCGTATAAATGTGATACAATGCACGATAAACGAAAGTCTTTTAAAAATATATCTATAATATAAGATACAAGGAAAAGAGTTGCCCGTATTCTTTTTCTCCTTTGTTTTTTTCGTTCATTTTCTTCATCACTGCTCGTTATAGTTTCCAACATTTGTTCTATTTCTTCTTTAAGAAAGTCAAAATCATCGATTTAATAGTGAGGATAGGAATAGGGTAAAGTAAACCGACCTATGACAGCTCTATGGGACCCAGTCACCAGATATATATATATAAAAAGAAAGGCAAGGCAAGGCTTCGGAACCCGTACGCATCCAACCCTCCATCACGAGGACGCGTCGGACACAGCCCCCCTCACATTTCGACACGTGCCCCCACGCCCTTTAGACGGATGCAAACCTATTTATGTTCCTCTCTTTAATTCCCCTCTTCTTCCTCTCTCAAGTCCGCACTCTCTCTCTTCTTCTTCTCCTGTCTCTCTCTCTCTCTCAAACCCTAATCGTCTCTCTCACCCTCTGCAAATCCCTCTCGACCGCCCCATGCTTTTACCCTCCAATCCCACCAAATTTACCTCCCTGCCACTCTCCTCATCTCTCTATACCCCTTCCTCTCCTCCTCCTCCTCCCCAGCAGATCCTCACCGTCCGATAATGGCGTCAACTACAGGCGTCTCCTCCGTCTACGTCCACGTCATCGGGGATGTCATCACCAAGGTACGCGATGATTTCCTCGGTGTCGGCGCCGGAGAGAATGTCCTCAACGAGCTTCAAGGGGTAATTGTAATTTCGCACTTCTCATTTCTAGGGTTTTCGTGGTTTTTTTTTTTTGGGGGCATTTCCTTATCTAGGATTTCTAGGGTTTTGATTTTTTGTTCGTTTATTGTGTTTTTTTGGGTCGTTTCTAGCTTTGGGAGATGAAAATGATGCAATGTGGAGCGATCTGTGGTCCGATTGATAGGACATCTGTACCTAAAGCTTCAGGACAGATCCCGCCAGTGCACGATCTGAATGTGCCTTATGAAGGGCCAGAAGAGTATGAAACTCCTACGGCCGAGATGCTGTTTCCGCCGGTAATCTCTAGTTTTTTTTTTTTTTTTTTTTTTCTTTCTATGACACATGGATTTGGATTCTTGATTGATGGTGCATATTGGGTTTTCATGGAATCACAGTTGGTTTGGAATATTGGGGTAGAATGGATGATTTTCCATTTTAAGCTTTTGCTGTGATTTTGGAGTGGAGTTCAAATTGGGAATCAGATTGGGCAGGATCACATTTTTTCAATTTAATGTGATTTTTTATTCTTGGGCTGCCCCAAGTCCTTAAATTGAACAATCCATGTTACTAGAATAACCAGTCCAACTATGTTATCTTCTAATTCAATCAGCTGTAGTTGCTTATCACAAGTTATTGATTGCAATATGTACATAGTCATTTGCTCTCTCTCTCTCTCTCTCTCTCTCTCTCTCTCTCTCTCTCTCTCTCTCTCTCTTTTCCATTTGTATTTGTTTCACTATGTATGTTTGGGTGGTTCTTTTTTAATATTATCGTATATTTGACTGATTGTCTCTGTAATTTTTTTTCTTTTTGTCTTGGGTTGTACTTGTGGGGTTTTAATGGATTTTAATGTGGGTTTCCTTTGCAGACACCTATGCAGACCCCCATTCAGACTCCTTTACCTGGAATCGAGAATTCCCTATATCAACTTCCTGGTGGAAGTGGTGATTTTGCTCCTGTGCATGATAATAGGAGTGTAGATGGAAGGCCCAGTCCTTATATGGTATGTGCACTGTGAGTTAGCGTTTTTTTTTTTTTTTAAATATAATTTTCATGGTGTGTTTGGAAATTTCATTGTTGTATTTTTAATGCCTTTTTACTGGCTGGGAAAGGTTTAGAATGCTTTGGAGTGCAAGAATATGTGTTTGAGCTGTTCTTAAGGTCAAAGGGTGCATTTGCAGTTTTGCACGTAACTTATACTCTACGCAATGGGATTTGAATATTAGAGCAGAATGTCTAGGTAGCTGTTTGTTTGTGTTTTGGGCAGTATGGGAACTGGAAATCATTAATGAGCTAGGTGATATTGTTCTCTCAACTTTGTGTTCTGAGACAATATTTCCAATAAGTGATATTGTACCCATATTGTATTCAGTTTTTTGACAGAAGAAAGTCAAGAAACAAGCCCAACTGAGAGAAGCTCAAAGAAAAGAAGAAAGAGAGCAATTTTGTATTCTAGTTTTAATGTTGAGCCTTATGCATATATAGAGAGATTAATATACTTCTACTGTTTTTTTTTCAAATATCTCTCTCTCTCTCTCTATATATATATATATCTATCTCTCTCTGAATGGTAACATGACTCTAACCTGCAATGTTGTGGTAATGAGAAAGAGCACCTTTCAACTGTTGCATGAGCTCTTTCCCACTATGTTCAAACCTCAAGCACAGACTCTTGGCTTTTTAGTTTTATGAAGTATGGGACTGCGATTATTTATTTATTTTTATAAATGAATGATGTAATCAATCAGAAAGAAAACTTTCTGATATTCCATATTTCTTCGCAGCAAGCATCTTCACCTTGGACGAATCAAAGACCTCTTGGTGTGGATGTTAATGTTGGTACGTTTAATGGGCATTAAAAAAACTGATGAGCATATGATAGTTTCCCTAGCTTTGGGATATTTATAAATAGAATTCGTTGGTACTTCTTTACATGGTTGATGAGTGTTATGGCTTATTTATTTCATAGCTTATGTGGAAGGACGGGATGAAGTGGATAGAGGAGCCCCTCATAAACCCTTGACACAGGTGTTATATTCTTCACTCCACTATTTTTTCATGTCTCATTCTTTTAGCTCATTTACTCTGGAATATTGGTGGGTGTTTTGAAGATCATAATCTAAGGAGCATTTTTTTTTTGCCTTTTTATGATGTTCTGTAACTAAGGATTATGGTAATTTTTTGCACTTGTTTAGATATTTGTAGGGTGATGATTCCTTTTTGCTTTCTTTGACCAAACGATTTTATTGTCACGGAGGTAGAAGGTTTTAGGGTTATACGTATTGATGTTCGGTTCAAATTGCTAGGACTTTTTCATGATTGCTTCTGGCAAGAGGAAGCGAGAAGATTTTCCTTCACATGTTAACCAAGGTGGATACATACCACAGCAGGATGGAGCTGGAGATGATGCTGCATCAGATGTTTTTGATCTGGAGGTATGTCATCACTTACATTTTGCATGCCTTTGTCCACTTTATATTCTCATCTTTTAATTGATTTCATCACTTGTTGGTGACATTGAGTGTTTTGGTGGAGGATTATATGTTTATACTGTCCTGATCCCTTGCAAAATTGTAGTTTCTTGATCTCCATTATTTGTACACTTATAATAAGGATGGAAGAATGTCCTTACAGTCGGTACTCACAACCCAATGTCAATGACCCATGCAATTGATTACTGCACCCCCCTATATGGATGAGGAACTGAGGATTGCTTGATGGTCTCATGGATCTCGAAGATCATGAACCATCTATTTGCATTTTAAAAACACATAGTTAAATTAGATACAACGATGTTCTATAAAACTCCTGAAAATCGAGGGTCTCTGAATCAATGTTTTATAAAACAAGCTAAGCGAACTGATTGGCTCAGTTTTAGCTTGGCTTGGACATTAAACAAGCCACCTTGAGCTTGAGCTTAGCCTAGCTTGGGCTTTGTTTAAATTAAGTTGTGCCAGGCTTGATACCAATAGAACGTTCTCTAGCTTGAGCATAGGTTTGATGAGAAATCAAGCCCAGCTAAGCAATGCTTCAGCTCGGCTTGACAATGCATATAAGTTATCAAGTTTGAGCTCTAGTGAAGCGCAATTGAAACCATATTAGATTATCCTTAGCACCACTTACATGAGCACCATTGGAGCACTACTATGTGGGGTCCATCATCGGAGCTTCACTATACATGGGCGAGAAACAACATAAACAAAAAATTATTGGATATTAGGAGGTGCAGACTTGAAGGCATTAAAGATCATAGTGACTTTAGTGTAAACAAATATGAAATATGGCAGGATAGATATATTTTTGGTGGTTAATAAGGTTAGTAATATAGTATTGTTGTGAGGACATGATTATTTCTGATGTTATTGTGTATTATAACCATTAAGTTATTTTTCAAAGAGCTGTAAATGATGTTAATTTATATATATGTAGTAGTATACCCTGATTAAATTGATTTTTGAAAATTTTAAACTCATTATATTCACAATTTTTTTTTTTTTTTTGTAGTGAATATATACTTAAAAAAATATACTCACCGAGCAGGTTTGAGCCCCTTAATAAGCCAAGCTTGAGTCAAGCCTACTAACAAGTTGAGCTTGAGCTGACCCTTGTTTTGACCTTGGCTTGTGAGACAAGCCGAGCTTGATCTTGAGCCTAATTGAGCTGAGCCAAGCTGGCTCGAATTGTTGACATCATAATTTTTGGGCTTCTTGCCTGTAAAATTGGACCATCATTTCAATTACTTTGGTCAATAAAACAGGGGTCGATGAAGGCCTGACATATATGAGGTTTAGCGCTCAATAAAATATACACTCTTTATATGCTTGCTGCCCCACACCGTATAATTCATTCCCCAGTGGTTTTGTTGGATAAAAATATACAGTGTCATAAGTGTGTATTAAATTTTTTTATTAGCTTTCCTCATGTGGATTAATAACAACTGAACTAGTTGAAAAGAATGTAACTTTTGTATAAGATTTGAGGCATCACAAAATGACTTCTATATAATGGTGCTTTATGGGGTGATGCTAAGATGTCTTTTGAGAAGAAATTCAATCTAAAGCTCTAAACTGCTCCCATAAAGAATATATTATCATCAAATTGTTATCCATCAATTTGGGTCGGCTAGGAGAGTTATGAAATAAAACCTTATCTATAAAACATGGGAGAAATGCTCTCTCTCTCTCTCTATATATATATATATCTATCTATCTATCTATCTAGCTATTTGTCTCCTGCTTTATTTCTCTCTCTCTAAGCGTGGGTGTGAAAGGGATCACATGAAACTGTGAAAGGCATGTGTACCACTCTACATAGGGATTTCTAAAGTCCTCTGCATAACCTTATACAAACACGTCTAAGATAATTGGGGATACTCTCTGGTTATTGTGTGGTAAGTGCTGGTTATGCTACATCCATTTCAATCAATTCTTTATCATGGGTCTAATATCTTTACTTTCTCAATCTATTAGGGCACCATCATGCCCCTTCACCCTATTTAAAGCCAAGTTTTTAGTAAATCCACTTGCTTTGACATGTCTTTCTCCCTTTCTTAGGGCCATCAAAGGGCGAGGCCAGGGTCAGCCCTTACCCTACCCTCACATGTGCGGGCTGGTCCTAGGTCGAGCCAAAGCCCTTGGCTTCCATGGCGGCATATGATACATAAGCCCTTACCTCACCCTCAAGGGCTAGGGCCAAAAGAAAAAGAAACTTTCTTTTTAAAAAGTATATATGTATACATATACATATATAATTTTTTTCCTACACCATGGCCGAGTTCATGCCATTTTTACTGCTGATAGAACTTCTTTTCAATGATAATGAACTTGAAAGCAAAAATATTCACAAGCTATAATCAAAGAAAAGTGATGTGACAGAAAATGATACAAATTATTTGAATCTACATATATAATATTCGACATGAATCAGAATAAGAGCATCTTGATACATAGCAAGCATACACACAAAAAAAAAAAAAAGGAAAAAAGAAAAAGAAAGTTTTTTCTTCTGATGCATTGCAAATTAATATTGGATAAGCATCCATGTTTACTTATATATATATATATGTCCGGATGATGTCATGCTTTGTTTTAAACGCTTTCTTGGAATCTAATCCAAGAAATGTGGGTCTCTGACCCCAAATAAGCTTTGAGTAATTGTTGGTATTTGAAAGGAGTATTTGGCTAAAATTGTGGAAACCTTCAAGTTTACCATCCACCCATTTCTATGATCTGAAAATGAGTTGTGCAGGAAATCTGTCCTGTTTCTGATAATTATAAATGTCAGTTGGAGATGGCATCATTCTGTGTTATAATAACGAGTGATGGTGATACTGAGGATGTGAATCCATAGTTCTTCCAACATTACTTTGGCATTCAACTTGATTATAGAGGCCTTTCATCTTATTTTCAATAAATCCCAGTTTGATATTTATTCAAAAGACTATGGGCTATAGCTATTTATGTTTGTGGGCTTACTTTATTTTGCTTACCTCAATCCTCTATTGGCCTGAATGTCCCACAGGCAGATGGGAGGGAAACACAATAATCTAGTGAGTGTAACCCATATGATGTAGATTGTTACGAGAAGAGCATGATTCCATATGATGCAATTCACATATTATAAATATTTGCCATGGATCTGATGTAGATTACCACCAATAATACCCACAGAACTTAGGACACTGACAACACATGAGGTGATTCACAAAATTATGAATGTTAGACATGGCATATTAGGTCATTGTGTCTGAGATGGAAAATAAATAGCTCAAGTTAGAGAATAGTAAAATAACCTCATCATGAAAGGTTTCATGATTATTACCAAACTCCTGTTGTTGAGATCACACCTTCATTTGGTTCGATGGATTATTAGAACTCGATAGTTGACACAACTAGCAGTGAAGATTTCCTCATCCCTGAGAATCAGTAAGGCTAGGGTTTCAAAGTTACCAGTCACCGTGAAGCAGAAGGGTATTGCTATCAGTTACATATATAACTGTTATAGGCAATGCGTATTTAGGTCATAGTTTCAATTCCATCTGCCACATGAGTATTTGTGCCAGTTTTTACATTTTATTGCCAGTCCCAAGCCTTAATAAAGGAGGAGGGTTGTATTAGGGTTGCTTGACCGGCCAACATAAAACTTTTGTCACAACCCAAATATTTATATACATATATTAATGGACAATGAGCTGGGCTGGGCTAGAGAAAGGGAAGACAAATTAATTGTCACCACCATGCAAAAGGGTATTTCTATCATTTACATGCTTTTCAAAATTGGACCGACCTTATCTTGGGGCTTTGTGACAAGAACAGCAGCCTCACTTTTGTGGGATTTGACGGCCAGGCCAAGCCCCCTTGTCAAAGGCTGAATTTGACAGCCCTACTTTTCATCCAATGTCTTTAATAGTCTCCCTCTTCTCCTCATTCCTTAAATTTGTAAACCTTCAGTTTGTCTTACTAGAGCTGATTTTAGCTTTCTATAGGTGTACTGGAACCATCTCAAATGATTTCTGTAATCTATATCTTCTGTATCAACTACTGTGTTTCTCTTATGTATGTATTTCTTAATTTTATGTACAAACAATAGATGAAATGTTACGATTCTAATTCAATCTCCGCAGCTGAAGAACACGTATAGATCATTCTTTGTTTGAAAATCAAAGCTTAAGTGCAATGCTTGCTTAAATTGTGGTGAAGTCATCTACTTTTTTTTTTGGAAAAAGGATCGACTATTCACATTTATTCAGTAGCTTTTTTCTCCATTACATATGGACAAGCTCTTTTGTAATTGAAGGATGGCTTTGTAGTTTACATTATATATCAACTTTTAAACTTGTTCACATCATAGTTCAAATTTGTGGTCGCAATTGACCCTAAAAGCCAATATGTACATGGCCACTGTGGCGCATCACAATTTGAGATTTTGTCCAAAAACAAAAATAAAAAATGAAAATGAAACAATTAAAAAAATCTAGAATATTGGAAAATGTTTGACTCTTTTTTTTTTCCAATTAGGACTCATTATAAAAGCTATTATTTGTTGAAAAAAATCTAGAATATTGAAAATGTTTTGACTCCCTTTTTTTTTTTTTTCAATTATGACTCATTAGGAAAGCTATTTGTTGCTGAAGTCAGATATGCTTTGTATCATTCTTTTGTCAAAAATTGTTCAATTTGTTCAAATTTGATAACTGATTGAAATATGTTTGATAAAACTTGTAAAAGTATTAATAAAAAAACCATATGGTATGCAATAAAAGTAAATGTATGCTGCCGATAACTTTTTAAAAAACTAGTTTATTTATTTGCATGAAATCAACAATATGTAAATTTGACACTTATGAATTAAAAGTTTAAAACATAACTACATAACAATAAGTTTAAAACATCACTACATAACAATTTGGAGAATCTTTCTAGGAGTGAGAATTTACTTGGATGGATGAAGATGAGTATCATGGAGCACATTGTGCAGGCTGCATATCATCACCATCATTGTTTTTGCCTCAGTGATGGTAATAATACTTATGAAAGAATCCATATGAATAATACTCTTATTCCTGTGATTACTTGGGCTCATTATCACTTTCCTTTTCTCAACTCCATCTCCTTCTCTTAATGAAATTTCTTTCCATTTTATTTTTTTCCCTTTCCAGACCACTTTATTATTGGTCAAACCATCACTTCCTTCTTTGCCATTTGGGTTTCATCAGGAAAATTCAAAATCGATAAATCTATAATCTATGTAGAACTGTAAGGCTCTGTCCTTGAAATACTTCACTTTCCAGATGGACTGACCATTCTCAACCGTTTAAGCAAAGGAAAGAAAAAGGTATAATATTGTCTTATCAGATTTATCCTTAAATTAAAAATATGATTTTTCTTCTTAATATATATGATAACTATAGCATGGTAAAAAACACACATCTATATCATTCCTTTGTTTGAAACTGTGTCCTTCATGTATCCTCACATACCCATTTTGTCATCCCTTAACCATGGAACCCATAACTCCTTAAGATGGCTACCGCTGATTGTAACAATGTGAGCAAATCGACAACCATAATTTCTCATCTTGTGATTTTTTTCTGTATTAATATATAGAAGCTATACTGTATACCTCTACTGTAACAAAAAGAAAGCTAGGAAACAAAGAGCCAACCTATAGAGATCCCAAGCCCTGACCCACAAGAGGAAGAACAATCACAAAATTACAAATGGAACACATTCAGCAGCAGTTGAGGGCAAGAGACTTGCCCTTTGGAAAGGCAGACAGCTTCAGTATTAGCATTGCGATTAATGTGAGAGGAGACTTGAAGGCTTCTGACAAGATCCAAAATTTCATCTGCAACAGCAGCCAGCTTCCAAGGGGCTTTAGCTTTACCGTAACCCCAGCGGATGGCACACGAGTCCCCCTCAATAATTAACTATTTGAGATATAAAAGATGACCTTCTCGAAGGCCAGTCCTAAGAGCCAACAATTCAGCTTCATTGGACGAACAAGTTCCCGTAGGTCCCGAAAAGGATAGAACAGTAAAACCCACATCATTCTGAATAATACCTCCCACACCAACCAACCTCGGATTACAATAGGCAGTACCATCGAAATTAAATTCCAGGCCATCTGGGGAGGCAGAACCCAACGGTGGATAGCACCAAACACAGCCGGGGAAGAAAAGGCCACCTCTTTCCAGTTCCTCGAGATTGTATCCACAGGGAAATCTCAAAAATCAGGGAAGTTAGGAGACCCACAATGCCACAAGGAGCCTAACCTTGTCTTTAACCAGAAGTACCTAATTGGAGACTTTTGAGTCCCAGTTGTTGAGCATTTTGAGAGGAAGTTGTCCATGTGGAGGAGGAATTACCTCTCTTTAGTGGGAAGATGATGAAGGCATCTGTTTCTAATTTTCATATGCACTGTCTTTTCTTCTGATGCTGATGGTGGTTAGGGAGAAATTGGACCATATTAGAAGGGATTTCTTATGGGAAAGGTGTGATGATAGAAAGAAACTGCCCTTGATGAAAATGGTGTGATGTATCAAGCCAACGCGGTTTGGGTTTGGGAGTTTGGAGTTAAAAATTGGGCCTTGTTATACAAATGGTGGTGGAGATTTGGAGATAACATGGAAGCTTTGTGGAGAAGGGTTATTGAATCAAAATATGGTGAGGATGGGTGAGGTTGGTTTCCTAGTAGTGTCCTTAGGCATTGAGTGCCAGATTTGTGGGGTTAAATTTTTTGAGGTAGGGGATGTCTCTATTGTTGTGTCCTTGAGAATGGAGTGGGTTTTGAAGTGGAGGAGGGAAACAGAGTCCAATGTTGGGTTGATGATTGGTTGGGGATGGGTCTTTTGCCTCTTTCTTTTCCTAGGCTGTTACAGTGTTGTCCAATAAATTATCTTCTATCAAAGATTGTTATGTGTGGAAGTGGGAATTGTTTCATGGGATGTGGCTTTTAAGAAGCCATGTCAGATCTTGGAGTATGAGTTGTCGTTGAGTTTGAGTGCTAATTTTTTTTATTTGCAGGGAAGAGTCGGACACCTGCATTTGAAAGCCATGTCCTTTTGGTGCATTTTCTTCAATATCTTTGTACAAAGAGTGGGTAGAGGTGCTGCCTACCCAGCCCCCTAGCTTGCATGTTTGGTTGGGAATTCGGATTTGATGCGGGGGCAAAATCGAAGTGTTTAGAGGATCTATAACCATAAATCAGGACCCAAAGTATATAGATCCATTTGATTGACCAAATGAGGTCTCAATCCACCTTTTTCAGGGCCTGATCAAGTGGAAAGACCTAATATCCAAATTGAATGGTTCAAATAGGTCCAAGCTGAAATTATTGATTATTATTAAAGGATCAAAACAGTCCCTTAAAAGGTGGAAATATCCAGAAACACACACATCTTCATTCTCTCTTGATTCGATTGTGTTTAGAGACTCTTCTTATTTAAGTGCAATCAAGACTCATTAATTGAGAAAGCTGTTATGCTTAATAGGGATTTAAGGGTTTTGAATTGATCACTTGCCATATGGGATCCATTGAATGAAAAAACCACGAGTAGTCCAAATCAGCCCCCGTAGAAATCCTCCACACAAATCGTCCAAGGCGCTCCACATACTGCTACAACCTGCCGATCTCAAGCTCAGGATGATAGATTCTTATCTTATTAGTATTAGGGTCATTTAAGTAAGGTTTTCTTATTTATCATGATGTAAGATCATTGGCTTAGATTTATTTTAGGGCTTTAAACATTTCAAGTCTTATTTAAAGCTTGCTGTATGGACGTACTACTCTAGTTTTGATTTGTCTTTCGTATGTTTTTAATAGAAAATTGCTTTGAGCACTTTCTTCTTCTTTATTCTTCCTTGGTTGAGTACCTCCCATTGGATTGAAGATCTATGGTGAATTTTCGCGATCAATTGTAATCGAATCTACTTTTCTCCTTGTTTAATCTCTGGAGAGGTTTCTCTACGGAGGCCATTTCAAATATATGTTATCTTTATAGACAGGAGAGGGAATCGGCTGACTACCTGTTCGTACCTTTCGAGTTCTTATATTATTTGTGGTGCCATTTTTTTGAGATGGTGCAGTCTTTCTTGGTGCTTTCGGTATCTTTGTTCAGTTTATTGAGTTGTGGAGACTGTCCCCTCTTTTGATGCATGGTGTTGACCTTTGGAGGCTTGTTGCGTTCACTTTGATATTGTCAACTCGGAAAGAGAGGAATGACTTCCTTTTTGTTTCTGGGTGTTTTGGGGGAGGGTGGAGCATCTATGTCTGGGGTTGACCTTCCATCTTTGGTGATTTTGAGATTAGTTTAGTGGGCTACTTCTAGAAGTGAGTTTGATATCCATAGAGTTGCTGACACCATGATGTGGAGGCCACTTTGTCACGGGGTTTTCTAATGTGAGAATAGTGGGGAATTGGTCTCCGATCTCTGTGTTGAGTTTTACTGTAGTTGGAGTAGCAAGGGGAAAGCCAGGGCCGACGGTGTAGAAGGGTTGCTCTGTAATAGTGATGGTAATGCATTGGTGTTCTCTGAGAAAGTTGGTATCAAAGTAGTAGAATGAGGCAGAAGTGTTGACTATTTTAGAATTGCTCCAAATTTTTATCCATTCTTTCCGTGTTAAGTTGATTGTGGAGAGTGATTCAAGGTATGTTATTGCTTGGGTCTCTTCTTCCACGATGATTCCTTGGAAATTATCTTCTTTTCAAGAAAATCAATTTGTTGTCTTCTTTGATTCAAGTGGAGTTCGCTCATATTGGGTTGGTTGGTATGTTTTTCTCCTTGGCTGAATGATAGGTTGAGATCTCCTCCATTCATTGCTTTTGCTGTTATTTTTTGTTATCTTGGTATAAGGCTTTTATACCCATGTAGTCCAATCTTCCCAGTAGTGTACCTTCTGTACCCCTTATGGTTATAATGAAATACTTTGTTACTGAATAAAAAAATAAGAAAAAGAAAACATGCTGATAATTCTCAGCTTTATCTTTTTGTGATCGCGTCACTTCAGCATTTTCATCTCTCTTCTGCATCCTTTTTAAATTATTACCTCAAACATGTGTTTTTCTGTGTGCCTGTGTCAGTTTTGGATATTTTTATTGACGTCTTGTTATCAACAACCATTTCCTTGTGTTAATATGACCTTCTGAACTATTCCCTGGTCACACTGTTGGGATTCAGGTCAGCCAAGTGAAAAATACTTCCGGCAGAAGTGGCAGAGATATTGTGAATGTTGAGACCTTATCAATGCACGGTGCAAGGGTTGCTTCAAGGATTCCACAGCAGGATGGAATTCATGATGGTTTTGAGGATGTAAACTATCATTCATCACATCTTTGGCAGATTCTTTTATGTGTTTCTACTTTCTATTTGTTTTATTATTTATATTTCTTATTCTTTTTTTTCCTTTTTGAAGTTGTTGCATATGCCAGGTGTTGCCAATGAAGACTACAACACACCAGGTCACCAGGGTAAGTTTTGCAGATAAATGTAATGTTATATGTGAACTGTTGTGAAGACAGAGAAACATTTAACATTTGTATGGTCTATTGACTGATCCCTCTTTCTTTTCCTTTTATGTAGATCTACATGGAACACCAAATATCGGAACACCAAATATTGGCACACCGAAACCTCCTAAAAATGAAACTGGGGAAGATGATGAGCCACCTTTGAATGAAGATGACGACGACGACGATGATTTGGATGATTTTGAGCAAGGAGATGATGAGCCTAGTACTCACCATTTAGTACTGGCTCAGTTTGATAAGGTAATTTTGACAGATATGAGTTCTGTGTATGTTCTTACCTGCCTTATTTCTCAGCTTTCCATTTCCACATTTTTTCCTTGTGATTGGAATATTTACCTAATCCAATTGCTGCAATATTTTCTACATATTTCTCAATTTTCCAATTGCGGTTCTTGTCTTCTTTCGTCTGCATAGGTGACAAGGACCAAAAGTAGATGGAAGTGTACACTCAAGGATGGAATAATGCACATCAACAGCAAGGATATTCTTTTCAATAAGGTGCACTACAATGTTCAAGATATACTTGCCTAATTAATATGAAAAGCTGCATGGGTACATGATTTGTGCTTTCTTTCTATTTTCTCGTATGTTTCAAGAATGACCTAAGGATGATTCAACTTCTGCTGTCAATGATAACCTTGAAAATTGGCTTGAATTTGTGTGGAGATCGAATCATACGTATGGAGAACTAATTTGTGCGGAGAACTGTATGAATGGAAAATGAATTATATGTATTCCACAACAGGATAACATGCATCCAAACAAACCTTGCGAGTTGAAATCAAACACAGCCTTTTATTTTGCAGAGGAAAAACAAAGACATTGATATTCTAATCTATGATTCCAACCTCAATCATGACTTTTATTTTTTGTCTCAACAGTAAGAAAAAAAATGTTTTATTTGGACTGTAACTTCTATGATTAATAATTAAAGGAAAAAAATATTCATATCAGTATTTTGGGGTGTGATTGAATTTGAATCATTTGATATGCATCTCAAATAGTGAAATATATGATTTTGATAACTGGATTGAACAATCCTTTCCTGATGTTTACCTTTGTCTTTAAGGATTTTATTTGCTGTCCTTGATATTCTTTATGTAGTACGGCAACTGGCAGAGTACTTTCTCAATGTGACCCACTACCCACAATAGTCACTGATCCTGGGGTTGGGTTTGGTTTGGCACCCGTCTGAATGGACTATACTGTTGGATTGAGGGTCAAAAGCTTTTTGTAATATGGAGCCGTTAGACTTTGTGGGCTGCAGATGCAGGGGTTAGGGGCATGAGATTTGCTTCAAACTTGATGCATGGGGTAGTCCCCCTTGGATCTTTCTATCCCCAGATTAAACCCACAGTGGGCCACACAACTAGTTTGCATGGCGATTTTGCACCGATACACCGCCTGTGTGTGTCCCGCTATCACCTACGTGTGTATGGTGAGGGAGGTTCAAATCATCATCCTAACCACATGATCAACGACCCGCAAGTTTTGACCATCCAAAACGAGTTCATAGTCGATCCAATGGTCCAATCCATTTGAACGGGTTCCATACCCGGGTAAGTGCCACTCGGATGGATCATGAGGTGGGCCCTACTAGGTGTTTGCATACAGTGTGCTTGGTGGGACGGTGAAATTGTTTGGGTCGTTGTTCAAGTGGTTAGGATCATCATCCAAACCTCCGTCACCATACACAAGTAGGGGGAGGGGGAGATGCAGTGTGTGGGACACCTAGTAGGGCCCACCTTATGATCTGCGTGGACCATAAAACAGGGACCCCCTTGATAGTCAATGGTCCCTGGCTTTGGCACCAATCTGAAAATTGCATCCATTGTATGTATTGTACGGGTTTTAGGTTTTCTTATTTACTAGAAGAACTGAAACATTTCATTTTCAAGTCCTAGTCAGAATGAAAAAAGGATGTAGGAAATTGACAGAAATTGGATGTATGCTACCTCATTTGCAATATTTCGTGTACTATAGGTATCTGCTATGGAAACAATTTCCCAGGTATAAATCATTCAAGCTTTTCTAACCCCTTAGGACACGTTTGGGATTCATAGGAAATGTGAATTTTAGAAGGTGCTGGGCGAAAGATCAAGGGTGAAGATCTACATTTTTCTGTTGGCTTGTGCATGCGAAAGAACATGAAAAAAGCAACTTCCAAAGAGCACCAGATTGTACAATAGTATATACTTCAAAATAACCTTAGGTACATGATACTCTATTTACTTAGCCGATTGATTCTCGATTGATTGTAATACCATCTAGGGAATTAAGGATTATAATACCCTTCTCATACCCTAGTCATGGAATGAAAGATTATAATGAGCATTATATAGAAAGGAGAGGCCATCATCCAAAGGCACTCTAACTCCACTCTAATCAGTATCTTTCCTCTTCTTATCACTCTGACGTGCTTCTGTTATTGCTAGCGTTGCTGCTACATCCTGATGCCACCTGAATCGTCAGTTTGAATCATTAGTGTTGATTTTGATGCAGTTATGTTTTGTATTATAGATTTGTTTCCATTGGAGAACCTGGTGCTTCATCAAGCAGGATATTTTTCTGTCTTTTCCACCTGAAACCAACATCTTACTTTTCTGGGATCTGAAAACCAGCAGACACTGAGTTGTGTGGAAAAGAATCCCACTTGACCTGCTCTGTATGGGCCATCTAATTGGGCCTAAAAAGAACCTGTCATGTTTTTATTCAATATATTGTGTTAATTCTATGATTTCTTCCATTGAATCTTTACAGGCAACTGGGGAGTTTGAGTTTTGACTTGCAGAGGACTTCCACCAAGAATCTTGGATTGCGATTAAAAGAACTATTGCTTGTGTTGGCTTTCTGGCCTGGTTTTCTTTTTTCTTATTTTTTTTTTCTTATTGAGCGATCAAATGATTTATGGGTGAAAGGAATAGGATGCATAGAGAGCCTTGTGATAGAACATACACAAACTGCTCATAGTTTGCAAGTCTCTTCTCTGTAAAGATGTTTGGAATTTCATTTTCTTTGTAAATTTTGTCTTGATATAATCATAAACCCGAATTATTTGTTCCCCCATTTTGGCTTGTCTCTGAAGAGACCCTGTACATTTACTGCTTGGTATGAGGAAAAAAAAAAGGCAACTGCTTGCCTGAAAGTGAAACAACTTCTGAGGGTTTCATGCCTGGAACTTAATTTTTAGAATCCACAGCCATCTTGTGTTTCCATTCTGAATTTGAGCTCGCCACACTAAATTACTTTTATCTTGTCTATGTTGGCATTCTGTGAGATGACTATTTACCGTTACCTACCAAGGTGTTTCTGTTGAAGGCCCTGCTCCAAAATATCCTCCATTGATGTCCTTTTTCTGCATGAGGGCTTTTTTTTTTTTTGGATGGTTAAATGGATGTCATAAATTACTGTTTGATGGGATTTCAACCCATATTTGCCTCACTTTTTTAAAAGTCCTTAAGTGGGTTAAAGCCCCCGTACGTTATAGTCTTAGGGCCAGGACTTGGATATTCCAATGTTGGACTTGGACAAAGTCTTATCCATGTAGATTCTCCCTTTTTGGCTCACTAGAGCACTTGATATGGTCTTGTTTAAGGGATTACTCAGGCGGATTGGGGTTTCACATTATTTGACTTAATAATACAATCTTGATTAAATATTTTTTGCAAAATTGTTATACAAAAAATGTGCGATTTCACACGGTCCTAGGATATTGCATAGTGCAATATGTGTGATATCAGTATCACACAAGAGTAGGATATCGCATAGTCCGATAAGTGTGATATTACAAGAATAATTTTGTAGGAAGTACTTAAACTTCAATAATTTTGGACCAATTGTCAAGTCTAAGGGCACTTGTATGGGCAAAATCCCTATAAAAAATGACCATCAAATAGTTTACCTTTTGGCACAATGGAAGGTATTTACCATTGCGTCCTTGAGGTTGTGGGTTGAGTCATCTTGCCGAAAAAAACAAAAAATGAAAATCCAAAAGTGACCATGAAATAAACTCCCATTAAATGGAAATTGAATCAAGAGGAGATGGGACATGAGTGTGAGACATCACTTTAATAATTCAATTATTAAGAAAGTCAATTAATTGCCATTTACATCTTCAATGATCCTTTGTTGGAGTCCACTTGACCGTGAATTCCTATATATTCAATTCCATACAAACAAACAGAACCTATATTTCATTTTGAGTCAACATGATGATCAAGAGCATCCCTAGTGAGCCGGTTGGGCCAAACTGCTGTTCTGCACAATCCATCCAATTATCCAAAGGCATTCTTATTGAAAACATCTGGCATCTACGTAGACATGCAAAGTGGCCACAAGAAAACTCCAAACTATAAAATGAAATAGTCCCTTCCCTTATAGGGAGTTAGCCACCAAATAGCACTGCAGTTAATTAATCATAATCCTCGAATATAAAGCTTCATAGTTGGATGGTTGTATAACATACATACATACATAATGTATGATTAAATCCAATGGTGAACAATCTCAAGTTGGACTTATTCAAGCTCATGAAGGTAAATTTGAGTGATGGGCTTTTGTTTATCACATTGGGCCATATATGAGAATTGAAGTGCATCTAAATTTTTTTTTTTATTGGTATGTGTGTATGTGCGCATGAACGCGTGTATTTGGTCATAAGCATTGGATTTCACAATATAGTCAGGTTAAATATATACGTATGGATTTAAATCATGGGAGCACTGCTTTCCACGGCTTACTTGGTCCCAGGATCCTACTGAGTCGGATCCTGTGCAACTTGGATAGCAGAGGAATCCATATGCCTCTAATAAAGTTTTTCTTAGAATGCATTTGTGCAACATGATTTTTTCTACAATGAAAAGAAATAAGAATTTTTCGTTCTCAGCACGCTGTTTTCTCTTGCCATTACATTGGTGTGCAGAAGGTTCATACTTTCCTCAAAAGTTGAGATACGAACACGTCAAATCAAGTCTTATAGCTATTTAGGACCTTAACAAACTTGCATTTAACGTGGTGATACATGTCCTGATAAAGTTGATTTTCTTGCCAGCAGATTTTCCAAAGCACCCCTCTTAGTGGTGTGGTTTCTTCATTTTTGTATAAGGGCCTACTTATGATCAATCCAATCACTTCAAAACTGATAAATATTTATAAGCATTGGATTTATTACAATAAGTTTTCTAGATGTGTAGCCATTAAGCTTTTGAGGTCATAAACCTAAAAGCTAGGATCATTCGTCGGTCTAACATTGTGGTGTTGAGATTTTTTTTCCAAGGACAGTTGGGCACCATGGCTCTTTTACTCCCATGCTGTGTCATACATGATCTCACATGTTAGTGATTTGAGCCCAGCATCAAGGCCAACATCCGAATTGCCATGAACAAAAGAAATACAAGACAAAAATCCCAATTCTCAGGCACTTCCTTCATGGTGTCGGAGTGTGAAAGGTGGAAGTTGAGTTGAATTCTGGACCCTTCCTAATGCTTATGACGGGCTGAATTATTACTGGAAAAAAGTTATTGGGTGAAGAAATTGATTGCTTGTGAAAACTGTCCTCGCCTTCTAAGCCTTCTTGATTTAGAAACTACAGAGGAATGCTATCTCTAGTCAAAAACCACAATGCAAATTAAATTTTTTTTTTTATCACTATTGGCTCTTCGCTGATTGGGAAAAAAAATCAAAGTCATTGGAATGCCAATGCTAATATAGCAGTTACATGCAGTGAGATGGAAAATCCCAGCTGCACTGCAGTAAACCCAAAACAGAAAAGGAATGCTCATCCTATTATAGATTTTTTTTCAAAAAATCACCAATTCAAAATGGCCCAGATTTGGTTGGCAAACAAGTTTTTCCTCCAATTTTGTAGGACCCACAAAGACAAAAAAAATATATAAAAAATAAACATAAAATAAAAAGGGGACTCGATCCGACTCGGTAGGACCCAAATCAACCCGACCCGATCATGGCCAAGTCGTGGGCTGAGCCTGTGTTTTGAAACACTGATCCATAGCCAGACCTCAAATTCGTGTGAAATTTAAGACACAAATTCATTACAGTAATTTTACATATTTGTCTTTGATAGAATTAATCTTCATTCCAACTTCCAGAATAAGTACTTTTTTTTTTCTGTGGACAATGTTCTTATACCTGTGCACTCCACTTAATGTTGTTGGTTATTTTCATAAATTTGACCAGTTACCAATCAAAAGCTTTGTACTTCCCATGTTTTGAGCTGACCCAGTGAACATCAATCCATGCCACACCTCAATTTCATGTGAACATTCAAGATACAAATTCAGACAATAATTTTACACATCTGACTTAATTAAACATTAATCTTCATTCCAACTTCCAGAACAAGTAGTTAGAAGATGCTGAGCTATGTCTCAAACTACCAGAATAAAAGCACCAAGGCCCTAACAATCAAGGAGATAATACAAGCAAATATACCCCCAGAATCAACTTCATTGCACGCTATTCGCTACCATGCACTGTGATTGGAAGAAGTTGAGGAGAGACGTCGGTTCCATCGACATGGGTGCCGCCGGATGTTGCCACCCGCCTAATGGCGGTAGCCCCACCACCTTGTCATCCTCTCTAGGATCTTGTCTGCTCCCTTCCTCCACTTCATCCTCAGTTTCCACCTCTGATAGCAGAGGGGGTGACAGAATGAGTGGTGATAGTAAGGGAATTGGGGTGTGAGAAGTGGGTGATTGCTGAAAGGAGAAAGCGTTGGTGGTGCGATCGACCTGAAGAGACGCCGGTGCCTGCTTTTGTAGCCTGCTTGGGGACTTATCCTTCCCTTCCTTTGCATTGGTTTCTTTGATGAAGATGCTTTCTTCCATGGTGTTTGAAGTTTTAACTCAATTGTGGAAATTCAAAGGCTTTGTGGGGGTAGTTGGTTTTTCTGAGGTTTCTATGGGATGGGAAATTGGGTTCTTATAGGAACATTGGGGTGGGAATTGGGTTGAAAATTGAAATGGTCAAAGGTCTAGCTACAGCTTTGAAGCCAAGATTGGCGGGTAAAGAGGTTTTAAATAGCAGTTACAAGAAACGGCTGGTGGATGAATGTAATCTAGTACTAAAACAGGTGCAATGTAACCGTTTTGTTACTACTGGTCAAATATCAACTTTAATTTTAATTAAGTGCTAATGGGCCAGGCTAGCCCGAGCTTGATCAGCATTGGATTCGCTACGGGCTGTGTTTGTAGGCCCAAGGGCTGGACCAGGGCCTGATAATTAAATGGGCTCTGCATGGGCCTATTTATGCTTACAGCACAAGCCCAGCCTGCTATATATATACTTTTTACCCTTTTTGCTTTATAAGGGACTTGAAGTCATGCACCCACGCATGCTCCGCATCTCCCCAGCCAACGGTGTTGAATCAATAAAAAACTTGTTTTTGGATCTTCAGTAATTTGGACCCGGTAATTTGGACCCGGATTTGGGTCTAAATCTAAGCAGTGGCGGACTCGGGATTTTTATTTGAGTGGGGCGGATCCAGGAATTCTTCCTTGGAGGGGCCACTGTGTAGAAATAAAAATTTTGGAGGGCTAAATGTAAAAAGTGTATACAATTTTTAAAACATATAAGGGCCTTCTTGAAAACTTTGTGGGGGGCATAAATAAAAAATTATAAAATTCTTTAAACCCACATGGGGTTGTCTAAAATTTTGGGGAGGGCCACTGCAAGCCCCCCCTTTAGCACCGCCCGTGCAGAGCATTTCAATTACAAAAGTCAAAATCATCGCTAATTACGAATCATCAACTCCAATGACAAATAATCTCAAGTGATTGCATGGCTTAAAGACATGAAATTTTTTTTGTTTTTGTTTTTGGAACATAAACTCAATTCCCATAAAAGCTTTTTAACTACAACCAATTCCTAAAAAATAAATAGTTTTTTATTTAAATTATATCATAACAAAATAGAAGAGGTATGCCCTGTAAATGAGCATTACAAATATTCTTAGCGCAATCTGTCATTACTAATACCTCACCACAATTTGCCATTACATCGTAGAGGTCTTAGTATGCTATATTCTTAGTGCAAGAATTCTAGATGTGTCATTCATTAAATATGAGGAATTCTCAAAAACTCCCTATTTTAAAAGGATTGTTTTTCCCCTTTTGACTTGTCTAATGAAATAATCCCACCTCACATTATATATGCCACATCACATTATGCAAATTAAGCAAATCATTCAAGTTTAGATTTTCAAGGATACTTGAAAATGGGATTTGGTTCCAAAAATCAATGTATATAATTTAGGGGCTTTTGGCGGTGGGTCCCTCATCATTTGTTTTTATAGCCTAAGGTCTACAACATTTTATCGTATCGGCTGCAGTCCTCTAATTAAAATGACTTAGTGAAAAAGATAAAAAAGCTCTTCTACACATCAACAAATTAAAAGGGTCCGCTTAAAACCGCTTCAAACCATTTCAGAGAAGCAAAAATCAAATTCTTTTGAATCGCAGAAACAAAAGGCGAAGATAAAAGAAACTGCAGAACCTAGAAGCAAACTCAACTCATCGAATGCCTCCATCATTTGAATCGTCTTCACTTGGTTAGAAAAAGTACTTCTTCCATTCCTAAAAAGAAGATGTACAAGATAATTTCTTCTGAAAAAACTAAAAACCTAATTTGATTTCGTTTTTCTCTGATTTTATCTATTCTTTATGCTCAACTCTATGTAGACAATGGCTAGAACAAACCTCAATTCAAGAGAAAAAGCAAGCGAATGTTAGATAAATTTGTTTGAAATTCAGATAAATTTGTTCGAAACTTAGAAAAGTTGTTCAAAACTCAAATAAATTTATCTTAGTTTTGCCAGAAGTTCAGATAAGTTTGCCAAAAACTTAGATAAATTTATCTGAGTTTTGACAAATTTATCAGAGTTTTCGTCAAGTTTATCAGAGTTTCTGTTAAATTTATCTGAGCTTGGCGACACCAAAAGTCAGAATACAGAACATTAGATTATAATAAAAATCGAAATCTAAAACAAGAACACTTGATGGCCATGATCCAATCGAGAAAAGAAAGAGAGGGAAAACAAGAAAAAGAACAACTGCTCTCTTTCAAATTAGTTGTAGAGAGAGATAGAGAGATTTGGAAGAGACTTCAGATGAAAGAGTAAGAGAAAGCAAAACCATTTCTATCTTTGAAGAAATAAAAGAGAGAGAATCGGAAGTCATGGTGGCGACGGAAGGTGTTCTGCAACGATACTCCACAACCATGGAAAGGAACGAAAAATGGAAAATGAGAGATAAGAAGAAGGAAGGAGTTCTCTAGGACAACAGAGAATAAGAGATAACTTGGCATAGGAATGAGGGTTGAAAGGGACAAAGTAGTCATGAAAATATATGACGTGACATATTAGGGACCTCTCACCAAAATATCTCCAGCTGTCTGTACTATAGATATTAGAGAAAAAGTTGTTGGACTGGATGCCTTAGAAGACCGTACTCAGGGACTGTTGGCTAATTTACCCTAATTCCAGTTTTTCAAGGACGCGTGTGAATAGGATTTGATGGATGGGCCCATCATGCAAGGGTAATGATTATCATGTATTTATTTAGGTAATCCAAAGTGATATAATCTTCATCTATTGAGTCTCATAAGATGATTATTTATATGGGCGGATGGATAAAAAAATTTATGTAAAGGGTCCCTCAAAGATAGTGAGTGGTTGTGCATTCATTAGTTTCATTGTGGCCTTAATATGTGTTTTGTATTGATTGGGATTGAAGAATGAAATGTGATGAAAATTTAGAGAGAAATTGTAGGAAGAGATAAGATGAGAGGGATTTTAGGAGAAGATTGAATTGGTAAGATGAGGGAGATTTTAGGAGAATTGGATTGGGGATTATAGGAGGGAATGTGGATCAGGCGATCAGCGAATTAGAAAGAGGGGAGTGTTTTTCAACAAAAACACCCGGGGCATTTTCGAATTAATGTCATTAAATACATTGAAGATATCTGAAGTTGCATGAACGGACCTGGGGTGTTCGACCCAAGTACTTCCAACATTGGTCCGCCCCTCAACCCAAGCATATAGAATCTGGATCCTAGTACGTCATTATACTAATGCATTGCACTTTTTATTTCAGATTTTTTTCTTGTTTTTTAGTTTATGCGATTCGGATACAACAAACAGGTTCATTGTTGAATTGTTTCCGAGCCCGGATCTAAATCCACCATGTTTCCGCCTTAGATCCGCGACTTGCTTGCATCCCTAGTTGTGAGACATATAACTTGGGTAGATTTTCCGAGTTTCTTACAAGAAGGTTCCTATATTTATCTCACACACACACAAAAAATATATATATATAAAAAAAGAAATCAACCCTATATTTCATATATTTACTAAAACATCTCTAGACTACAAGTCAACCTATATAGAAACTAACAACTTTCATTGGGGGTGCTCATGGACTGGACCGGCTAGGGCCGTTCAGCTTAGGTCTGGGCTCTGTTTTTTAATAAGGCCCATTTAATATATGGCCAGGCTTGGATTTAGTGTAGAGAGCCCGAAGCCAGGCCCGAATATAATAATGGTGTTAGAAAAAATAATGATATGTTGGGCTCAAACACTAGAAAGTTGAAACACAAATGCATGGATAAACCAATAAAGCTAACCTAATACAATGTAAACTACCTATGTTTTAAATTATAAACCTAAGATGGGCTGCGCTCAGGCTTCATGTTGTTCAGGCAGGCTGGACTTGGGCCAGCTAGTTAAGGTCCGATTTGGATTTGGGCCGGGCTGGATGTTCCTTAGTCCGGTCCAGGCCAACCCATGAACACCCCTAACTTTCGTCCTCACTCTCCAACTAATTTTTTAACCAATTTGCCGGTGGTACAAACTCAAACGAGTTATCCCGAGTCAAATGATAAAAGGTCGCCAATTATTTTTTGTTGAGGGATGAGCTTCTTTTTTTTTTTTTTTTTTTTTTTAATTCTTTGGATTAGTGTCTTTTGTTGTGTAAGTCTTGTTCTCTTCCCTTTGAATGAATTTCTTTTTATAAATAAAAATAATAATTTTACCAGAAAAAAACAGATTATACACTACCACTATATCAAAAATGTAATTTTAAGTGACAACACACCGAAGATGTCATCCCGCTCCAAAAGGTCATTTTTTTTATATCATTTTTCTCGAGGGTCAACGTCATTGTAACAAGTGAGGGTGATGTCAACACTGAGCGGGCAGATTTTCTCATCTTCTTTCTGTTTATCCTGAATCCAATCAAATGACGGGAAAATTCACGTGAACACTTCAATTACATTAATCCAAACCTCAAATATAACTAAGTTATGGATGCTCAGCTATAAATGAGGATTCAGAAATTCGGCCACTCAAGAAATATGTTTTAAAGTTAATGAGTTGACTCGAATAACCCATTAAATTAACAGGTTATATTTGGGTTGAATTTTTTGGACAGGGTCGTATACGAGTTGAGTAATTTTAAAACAAAGTCGTTGATCGGTGACCGGAAGCGATTGTACTCTGCTGCCAAGTTACAATCCTTGATTTATGATTTATGCAGGTCAAAGCCTCAGCTGATCCGGAGTCATTTCATTCAAGACATGCGGGCCCCAAAGCCCTAACGCGTGTCACATATTGGAGTAATTGGTGCAAGTGCAACCAAGATGTCAGGAGTATATATAAAAGCAATAATATTATTTCTATTAACGAGCCCTTATCCAAACGTCCACTTCTATCAGCCCACATGAGTCACGTGTCCACAGACCTTACACGTGGTCTAATTAAGTTCTTTTCATGATCATTAAAATTGGTAGTTCCCTTCACTCCATCAGATGAGTGGGTCCCACAGTAATGTCAATTTTCAAGCAATCACTAGCTGAGCCTTGATGGATGGGACCCACTAATGAAGATAGATACACAGGCAAATTGATCGATCGAACTCAATGGATGATGATGGCAACTCTGGCAAATGGGAAATTCTACATGCACCCTCCCCTTATGCTGAGTACACCTACATCCATTGTGAACAGTGACACTGTTCACAATGGATGTGGGCGTGCACCGTTCACAATGGATGTGGGTGTGCTCAGTACATATAAGGGATGCATATAGAATTTCCCCCGGCAAATAACATGGCAAGTTTGCCAGCAAACAATAATTATCCAGGGCAGCCTTTTTTTTTTTTTTCCTCCCTTTCACAGGGTCATGCAGACATCCCCAGGAGATTGAGTGCTGTGATTGTTGATGACTACCAATGCAAGTAGTACGCTGACTATGCTTTCTTCTGCCTAAAATGGAGAGGAGCCACGATTTCTCAACTAGAATTTCTTCCCTCCCATAAAATGGAGTGGAGTCATGATTTCTCAACCTCTTTCCCTTCTCATTTTTATTTTTAACAGGTCTTTATTTTTTCTTACGTCAGGATTAGGGTTGTAAATAGATATTCGATTCTTCAATTATCCAGGAAATTTTGATCCGCAAAAAATAGAGCAATAAACCTACTTTAAGTTTCGATTTATAACCGGGTCCCAGTTTGGAACCCAATTTAGGTTCCGATTGATAAACGAGTCCGGTTCTAAGACTATATAAGTTTCGACCTGTGGACCCGATACTCAACATGTGAGTCTTTGCTATTGCAAATTATACCTCAAAATCAACTTTTTTCTAGATATTTTTATGTATAATATTGGAGGTAGTAGATCTTGATGCACCGTTATAAGTTGAATGATATGCTTATTTTAAGAAAAGAAAAATTAGAACTGATTTTAGAACTAAATTCCAGTCCCCTAGGTGGATCCGGTTCCAAAACCAGATTTGGGCTTTCATGTTGGAACCGGTTTGGAACCAACAAAATAGGTTCCAAGTCAAAACCGAATTTGGAACCGAAATCGTTATTTACAAACGGGTTCGGGTCCATTAGGGTTCCAAAATCCGGATTTACTTTTCTAAACATTAAGAGTTCGAAGTGATTTGTTTGGAGAAATTTTGTAGGTTTTGATATTTGTGAGCAACATATAGAAAGTCATGTTTGGTATTATTTGTATGGAGTTTTAGATACCAAGAGTGCTTTTTGTTCCCTTAATCTGGAATCTTTGAACCATCTTTAAAAACGAATTTGATAGCGAATGGATTGAACACATTTCATTATGTGATTTGTGAAAGACTTGTCAAACCCTTTTTTGATTCATTAATCAACTCCTTTTGATATTTTTTCATTTTTTTGAAATAGATATTTATCTTTCACCAAATTTCAGCATCATTCCCTCCAAACTTAAGACAATTAAGTATGAAAACCATTGAAGAAAAAAAGTCAAAGAAGAAAAAGAAAAGTTGCATGAGATTGACGATATCATCAACTTGGTTGAAGATATTGTCAACTAGGGTAATTTCGTCCAAAAACATGTACAAACAATTATCTAATCATTTTATAATTTTTCTTTATAAAACTGTTTTATTGTGGTTTACCCTTAATTTTCTCATAAAAATTCCTAAACTTTCTCACAAAATGTGCTTTTTAATCTACACTCTTGCTTGCACGTGTGCTTTACCTCTCATCATCCAAACAATTTACCATATCTCTATTCTTATTTTAATATTTCTCATCTTTACCTATTTCATTATATGAAATCCACCTTGCCTTTATTCCTTTGGCCATGTAATTAAGAAACAAAATGTTTGTAGCTCAACAAATGAAAGGAAAAATGAGTCACGTTTTGATCCTTCCCATACTTGGGACTATAAGAAATCTGACACAAAGATCACCTCACTTTAACCCATTTTCCTACATTTTACCACCAAAACAACCATGGCAGTAGAAAGTAAAAAAAAAAAAAAAACCCTAAAATGGTTTGTTTTGGATAAATCTCATTGGGAGGTCCCATTCCATCAGTGCTCATGCGGCGCACCGTTTTTCACTTCTATATCAACACGTGGCAAGCATCTCATGATCGAAATATTATGCCACGTGGCGACTTACCATGTTCTCGAATTCTCTTCCCAGTTTGCACCTGCAGCAGACTTTTGCTCAAGTGGCGTCAAAGCTTCTTTTCTTCTACATATTCAACAGAAACCGCAAAAGAAGGAGACAGAAACTAAAAACTAGTAGTCGAAGAACCCCCAAACAGAGCTCCAATGGCTTCTTCTTCCATTTCAGGACCTCTCTGCAATTTCAGAGCATTTCCTGCTCAATCCAAAAAGACCCAACTCCTCTGTTTGCTTTCCCAACAACACTCCTCTCTCTACTCATCCAAACAAAATTTCAAGACCACCACCAGCAGCAGCAGCATTAGAAATGGTTCCCAATTTAGTAGAACACCTCTCTTTTCTGGAAGCCTACTGAGACATAGGGTATGGGTCATGGGGTCTTCTGATTTCTGAATCTGTTGAGATAATCAAAAAAGAAGATTTGGGTTGTCATTCAAATTTGTTTTTAATAATTGGGTTGCTCTTTTTTTTTTTTTTTTTTTTGATATTAGGTTCGTGCCCAAGGAGACTATTCTGCAGCAGATGGGTCTGCTCAGTATGGTTCTGAGGCAGTACCTCAAGAGGAGACTTTTGCTTGGATTTCTGTCATTTTGCCGTAAGTGGTTTTACCTTTTTTTTTTTCCTTCTTTTAAAATGCTTGTTTTGCACCTGTTCATATGTTGTTATTCTATTTATTTTAATGTGTTATTTTAATTAATGGGTGATGGGATTTGAGTTATTGGAGACTGTGGTTTGAGAATAGGACTAATTTGGAAAGTTTTCATTTTAGAGTGCTAATTGATTGAGTACATTTATATGCATTGCCATAAACTTAGATGTTAAGCCCTGAGAATTAGTTCTTTAGGAAGCCCATTTGTTTGCATTGCTGTTAATTCAGATGCAGGCCTGAAAATCAGTTCTTTGGGAGGTTCATTTGCGGTAGGACTTTTTGGGGATTCTTTATCTTCAAATCTAAAATGATTGAAGCCTAACTAACTGAAGATTTATGCAAAATTCTGATTTCCTTGTCCCTTCAAGCAAATAGGGTTGTTGAGTTTTTGAGAAAAGTAGAGCCTTTTTAGGACATTATTCTATTTTTAGATTAGGGTACTTGTTTACTTTAGTGGCAATATTATGTTGTGTATCTTGATCTGATACTAATGCCAGCTTTTGATTCCATGCTGTCTTACCAATTTTGGCCAATTATTTAAATAGAAGAGAAAACAAGAACATGAGTAAAATCCAAGACCACCAGAAGATGTAGAATGTTTGGAGATGTATGACCTATTGCCATAAAGAACTACTCCCATACTCAAGTGGAAGATTCCAATGCCTTGCATAATATTTCTTCTTAACTTGCTTCTACTTGATCCATGCTCTTGTTGTTTCTCTTACACCACTTCACACACTTATCTAGAGAAAACTTGGTCTTATATTTGATATCTTTTTCCCTAAGATTAGCCACTTCCTGGGCAGATGCTTGACATACCTACACAGCCTTTCACGTACCGAGGCAACCTTTCACATTCCTAGACAATTTTAATGTTCCTGGTTAATTATTCAATTCCCTAGATGTCCATGCGCATTCCAAAGTATGGACTCTAGATAATTCCAAAACAATGTTCCTTCAACAAATTCTAACAATTTTGAGGAAAAATATCAGAGTATTTTTAACAAAAAAAAAAAAGTGATATGACTTTTCCCCTTAAAATTATGAAGGTATTCATAGAAAAAGAGATGCCTGTCTCTTATTTTTTCTTTTAAATATTATTATTTTCATTCTAGAGATGTAATCATAGCAATTAGGAACCAAACTAAATAAAATATATTATAGTAATAAAAGTAATGATAATGTGAAGGAAAGAGTGCCTAAAAAATATAGGCTTGGAGCTTGAGGTGAATTTTCATTTCTCAAACCCAATGCCCACTTTTCAATTTTGAAATTCTAATTCATTGGGTAAACAATTTATCTTGTGCTTATAAAAATCACTAAAGATATATTCGCTTTTCATTCTTTTGCTTTCATTTTATTAAGGTTGAGTATTGAGAGCAGATATATGATCTTCGACATGAAGAGACCTATGATGCCTGGATATGAAGATGGATAGAGGGATGAGGGATATGATTCTGTACTTTTGGAAATTTAACACATGGATGCAAATACAACTTTCCTCTTTTTTTTTTCTTCTTCTGTAGAACATGTCTTAATTAATGAAATTATCATCATTTACATTCCTTTCTAACATTTTTTTAGCGTGAAAACTAAGAAAACTATAAGAAATGTATGATTGAACTTGGTGAAAAGGATATACAAAACTCGAATTTTACAAGCACGTCCATGGTTCATTAATTCTGGTCATTGATTTACCGATGGGACAATTCTAATGTTTCAATAAACTGCCTTCAATTGGATGTTTATGAAACAATTAAATAATGACTCACAGAGGAATATGTGCACCTATGAGATGGATAGGATCTTGGTTGCATTTTTTGGGGCATGGTACATTCATGGTGGGTCTAGACTTAGATCAATGAACTGGATCAACTCTGCTGCCACTCGCAGATGCACAAGTCACTTAGTATTCTAAATTATCCATAGGTATAAGATCATTTAATTTCTCTTGAATGTAAATGCTTGTTTTGTGAGTTTTATATTATTGTTAAAATTATAGGTTTTTGTTTCCTGCCCTGGGAGGACTACTCTTTGGGTATGATATTGGTGCCACCTCAGGTGCCACCATCTCCTTACAGGTATACTGGTTTCTTTATTGCTTACTTACTTGATTGTCTTCTTTTTCGTCATCTAGAATGAATTTCACTGGATTCTATTAACTTATTAACGGTTCATCCAGCTAATGAAATGATTTTTCGTGCTTCTTAGTCAGCTGAGCTAAGTGGCACAACGTGGTTCAACCTGTCCTCTATACAGCTTGGTCTTGTGGTATGTTACGGTTTCAAGTATTTAAGAGCATAGGAAGGTTTATTCTGTCATTTCTTGACTAATACTTTTCCATCACTTCAGAGCCTTGTTTAAATGTTTTCAATTTACCTTACAACGATCTTATGTCCACTCCTCCCCGCGCCCCGTTTTCTTTCCAAATGCAGGTTAGTGGTTCTCTTTATGGAGCACTTCTTGGTTCCATCCTAGTTTACCCCATTGCTGATTTCCTCGGTACACATCTTGCATGTCCTACTTAAGTATTGTTTGTCCTTTGCATAACTTTTTAAGAGAGTATTTGGATGTGAGCCAGATCACAAGCACCTTCAATCTTTTGGAAAAATGGTTAGTTATTCTGCTGCACATTTTGCTGGTGCTGAAAATCATAAATTTCACTAAGTACAAAGTTTTCCTGCCTTTTCTGTCCCAAATTAATATTGGTGTCAATTCCAGAAATGGCATGGATGTGGCATTGATATGGCAGGGACACGACTTTTTTACACACACACAAAAATGTGCAGCTAAGGGCTGGGACCCAAGAGAGAGCCCCCGTACACACGGGAAGAAAGCCCACTCACGTGGGAAAGGAGCTCGCACAAGCGAGATGAAAGCCCACAGAAGTGGGAAGGGAGCTCGCACATACGGGAAGAGGTGGTGTACCTAGGGTTTGAACTTTGGGCAGCCAGGTGGGAATTGGCGCTCCTTACCACTCGGGTAAGGAGTCACTCTCAAAACATATACCACTTAATGTGATTTCTGAGTTCATAACTCTGTGCCTTGCACCCTTTGTAGTGCCAACCAGATTTCATGACAAATTGAAAATGTCTTACCTCTGAGCATGCCCTCAGACAACTCATCAAACTATCTTTTTGGACTTCTGAATAAAATTTCTTAACCAGCTTGTTGATTTTTCTTGGTAAAGGAAGAAGAAGGGAACTGATTACTGCAGCAGTTTTATATATGCTTGGTAGTTTGATCACTGGGTCTGCTCCTAACCTTGGTGTTCTCATACTTGGGCGGCTTCTCTATGGTACCGGCATAGGTTTGGTGAGCATCACTATTGGTTTTTCTTAATATAGTTGGCTAGATTTCAGGATATTGTATATGGTATCTCTTGTATAAGTTACTCTCACGAAAACAATCCTGATCTTTTAACAAGATCTAAAGGGCTCAAATAATCCTGTTAAATAATGATGATGACTTGCCTTTTAACCACTCAATAATTCTCATTCTTTTGTAATTACCTCTAAGAGGAAGTTCTTGGGATTTTTAGTACCTTTGTGTTTTCTCTTGATGTACATAAGAAATATTTACTTTTGGTCATCCCAATCACAGATAAAGGAGGAGAGTTGGCACCAAATAGGGAGGAGTTTGCCAGAAAAATCGCTAAATAAAGATTTTGGGTCTACTTTTGTTTCAAAAGTAGCACTTTATCTACCCTGTAATGCCAGGAAAAGATTCTAGCCTATGATGATATATGAGAAAGTCTTGCATACTACTTTATTAATAAAAAAAATAAAGAAAAGTCTTTAAAACCAAATAAATAATAGCTTAAAAGACTTAGATTAAAAAAATCATAGATTCAGCTAAAAGTCTAGAACCTTAAAAAATCATAGATTTAGTTAAAAGTCTAGAACCTTGTGAAATTTTGAACATTGCAAAGATATTGTGGAATCTTGAATATCAATACTATTTTAAAAATCTCACAATATTCTCAAGATAATTTCATTTTGTGAAATTCTATTGACATTGTTAATGATTTTGGCAATGCTACACAGTTGCGAATTTCAGTTTGTCTCAGCTGAAATGGTCGAATAATTGTCCAAACAAAACAGTCCCCCTGAAAAAGTTGGTCTGGATTTCAGATCATTTCAACTGAAATCTCAGATTTTAGACCGTCAGAATTCCTTGAGGTTGTTAAGTAGATATTTTCTTTTTTAGTAACTCATCCTGCCACCATTCTTGCAGGCCATGCATGGAGCTCCTTTGTATATTGCTGAGACTGCTCCATCTCAGATACGTGGAACATTAATATCTCTAAAAGAGCTCCTCATTGTTCTTGGAATTCTGGTATCCCTCTTATATGCAAATATATCAAACACAGTTGTGGAATGATCCGGTGTATGCAGCCCTCACTTCATTATAGGGAGACTTATATTGCCAGTCCCACATGGCGTAACTTTTGACCATGTTGGCCAGTGGATCAGAGGGTTATAGCTACCCACAGTGGATTTGTGCATCCCAGCCAATGATGCCTGATGCATGATCAGATTTTAAGCTTTCATTTTGCAGTCCCTTGAGTGGATATCTTTGATTATCTGGTCAATCTTACTTTTGGGATACATGCAATCCAAGGTGGTCCCTCTATTCACCAGCCTACAGAGTCATAGATGGATCCATGTGCACCCCAGACTGCAGCCTTGCGTGCGCTAGTCATTCTCTTATCTATTATCTAATGGCCCACTATGATGAGCTGAGCCTTAAATAATTGTTTGTGCAGCTGGGTTACCTTGTGGGAAGTATTGAGATTAATGCTGTTGGCGGATGGCGTTATATGTATGGCTTTGGTGCTCCTATTGCACTTTTGATGGGTTTAGGCGTGTGGAGTTTGCCGCCTTCTCCTCGCTGGTTACTTCTCAGAGCAGTTCAAGGAAAAGCCTCTATGAAAGAGTACAAAGAAAAAGCAATCAATGCCTTAAGCAGACTGAGAGGTCGGCCCACTGGTGATATAGTATCAGAGAGACAAGTAGAAGAAACCCTGGTCTCGCTGAAGTCAGCCTATGCAGATCAAGAGGCTGAAGCCAGTTTTTGGGATGTATTTAAAGGACCAAGTTTGAAGGCCTTCATTATAGGTGGGGGACTGGTCTTTTTTCAGCAGGTATTGATTATTTATCATTTGCATATAATGTCCGGGTCTGATTTGCCATAATTTGGTCCATATTTGTGCTTGCATTTTGGGTTCAGGCCCTGGGATGTGACTTACAATTGAATCAAGACATTCACCAATGATCAGAACCTAGATCCAACCTATTTACACATTTATTGTTTTATGAAGTGATAAAGCTGTTTTAAAATTTTTTTTAGATTTTTTAATATTTTTGGTTCTCTATAAAGTAGTTGGGTTATCTCGAGGACTAGGTAGACCTAGTATGCCCTGGGTATGGAATTAGACCCAAATTTGATGTTTATGGTGTCAGATCCAAGACCAGGTCCTGGGATCTGATCAATAGTATGATCCTAGTATGCTTGTTTCCTGTTGAACACGTTACTATCAACTAAGACAAGATTCAGAACAACTCGAAGAAAATTGTTTTGGATTTGGAATTGGTGTCTCCTTTGGAGATCGACCCTCTCATTAAATAATGATGAGAATGCCTTAATCAAGGCTACAAAAATGTATTACAGTGATGTACAATCTAAATATAACCAAACAGATTCTCTATAAAAGGAATTGTACACTGTGTCTTTGACCTGGATTTGAGACAACTATACAGGTGGGCCTGCGGGCCTGAGTCGACTTGTGTCTTGACACCCCCCTCAAATTGATGATGGAGAATCAATAAGCATCAATTTTCCAACCAAGAATTGATGCCGAGGTCGTGAGAGTGCTTTAGTGAGAATATTGACAATTTGTAGATCAGAAGAAATGTGCAGAAGGGTGATGACATCACGCTTGTACTCATCTTAGATAAAATGGCAATCAACCTCATTGTATTTGGTGCGCTCGTGAAATATTAGATTTTATGTAATATGAATTGCGCTAGTATTATCTGCATAGAGAGGTGTTGCATTGGAAAATCGATATTTGAAAGTAACGCGTGTAGCCAAAGGATTTCCGAATAGGCGGTAGACATAGCACGATACTCAGCTTCGGTAGAAGATTTCGAGACCTTATCCAATTTTTTACATTTCCAAGAGATCAAGCTATCACCCAGATACATACACCATCCTGTTGTAGAACGCCTAGTGTGTGAACAACCAGCCCAATCAGCATCTGAATATGCTTGGAGTGTAATGAGGTTATTCACTGAAAAAAATAGTCTGCGAGTTGGCGTTCGAAGGAGATAGTGAATGATTTGATGGACAACAGCTACATGAAGATGTTGAGGGTTAGTCATGAACTGACTTACTAAATTTACGGCATAGGAAATATCAGGGCGAGTTATCGTCAAATAGACCAAGCTGCCAACCAATCGACGATATAGAGTAGGGTAAGGAATAGGATCACCATCGTCTTTCTGAAATTTGACATTTACCTCTATCGGTGTGTCAACTGGAGCAGAGTTTTGAAGTCCAGCCATGTCAATCAGATCAAGGGTATATTTGTGCTGATTTAGTACTATTCCCTTAGCTGATTGATGAACTTCAAGACCTAAAAAAAAGGGTCAAAGGTTCGAAATCTTTCGTGTGGAAAGAATCATGAAGAGAAGCATGAAGTTGATGAATCATTTTTGCATTAGGGCCAGTAATGATGATGTCATCTACATAAACAAGAAGAACAATAATCCCTTTGGATGCATGATGTACAAACATGGATGGATCATAATGAAAATCCAAGTGAAGAAGGGCATCTTGAAAATTTTCAAACCATGCCCGAGGAGCCTGTTTAAGTCCATAAAGAGACCGATATAGTTTGGCAATATTACCCTGTCGGTACCCTGAAACACCCTGTAGAAGTCTCATATATACATCTTCTTTGAGATCACCATGTAGGAATGCATTTTTGACGTCCATCTGGTAGAGAGGCCAGGACTGAAAAGCAACAACAATAAGAATAGTCCTAATAGTAGTCATTTTCGTGACATGAGCGAAAGGTTCATCATAGTCAATTCCATATTCCTGTCTATTCCCAAGAGTGACAAGACGTGCCTTATTCCGATCCAGAGTTCCATCTGATTTAAGCTTGATGGAGTAAATCCAGTTGCATCCTATCGGCTTGATAGGAGGAGGACACGGAACAACATCCCAAGTGTGCTTGTGCTCAAGAGAATCTAATTCATCTTGCATAGCTTTATTCCAACATTTATGCAACACAACCTAAGAGTATGAGTTTGGAATAGTGGTGGATGACATGGTGGCCATTAAAGAAGTGTGGGTGAAACCATACCGGTCTGGAGGGACCGAAACACGAGTTGAACAACGTAAAGGAGAACTTCCAGTTGGACTAGTTGCTGAAGGTGGATCGAAAGGAGTACTGCCTGTAGCCTCATTATCACGTCGCCTATGATACACAAAATTAGGATTGAACTTAACAAATGGTGTTTTGTCAGAAAAACCAGGTAATGCCACAAATGATGGAGAATCTGGGGGATCAAGAAATTGTTGAAAAAAAATACTGGTCGTAAAAAAAAACTACATTCCAAGAAATACAAATGCGACAAACTTGAGGATCATAGCAAAGAAATCCCTTTTGGTTACTGGCATATTCAAGAAATGCACATTTTGTAGATTACATTGTGAGTTTGGTACGCTCAGTAGGGGGTAGATGAACAAAACACACTGAACAAAAAACATGAAGATCATTATACGATGGTGTGGTGCTATGTAAATGGAAAAAAAGGGGTTTCATTTTTAATATAAGAAGATGGCAATCAATTTATAAGATAGATTGCCGTCAAGAGAAATTATGCCAAAAAACGAGGAATGGAGGATTCGAGAAGAAGGGATCTAGTTACGTCAAGTAGATGTCCATTTTTCCTCTTATCTATCCCATTCTGTTGGGGTATGTATGGGCATGTTCTTTGAGAAATAATCCCCTTTTGTTGTAAGAAATTTTGAAACTCTATTGAGACATATTCCCCCCGAGTCATAATGCAATATTTTAATGCATTTGGAAAACTGATTCTCAACATATGCTAAAAATATCTTGAAAATAGTGAAGACATCAGCTTTAGAATGCAGGAAATAGATTCATGTAAACGGACTATAATCATAAATAAATGTCACAAAATATTTATAATGCGCATGAGATAAATTAGGAGCAATTCCCCACACATCACTATGTATCAATTCAGAACACTCATTGCTAAAAGAAGTGGATGTAGGAAAAGGAAGAGTCTTATGTTTTCCCATTTTACAAATATCACACAATCAAAAGAAACATTTCCTGAAAAATTATTCAACACACCAGAATTAAACATGAGAGACATAGTTTTGAAATTTGGATGACCAAGCTTACTATGCCACAATTGGCAATTATTTTGAACAGGAAAACAAAACAACTCATTTGCATTCTTATTCCTAATTATGGTAGATAGATTGAGTGGAAATAAGCGTCCTCATTTAGGCCCCCTCGCTATCTCCTTCCCCGACATCTGATCCTGCACAACATAACTAGAAGAAGAAAAGGAGATGTTAAAGTTATTTTCAACAGGTTGTCCAATTAAAAGTAGATTCGATGTTAGATTTGGACAAAGATAAACATTTTTCAAGGGAATAGAACTAGAAACATCTCCAATGGCAGTAATAGGGATTTTTCCTCCATCAGCCGTTTGGATGTGATGGTTTCCAGTATATTGTTTGAAATTGGAGAGTTGTGCACTGGATGATGTCATGTGATTTGACGCCCCATAATCAAGGTACCGAATAGGAGAAGGAGGTTTTGATTTACATGAGGTGCTAAATGCAGACAATGCATTGAAAATCATCTGTCGAACTAATTTAGGGGTGAGGGCAGAAGAACTAGGCTGTGCAGGCATTGAAGTGGAAACAACATCAGCAGTAGAGGAATCAGATGTGGTAACATATGCTTGGGGATTTTGTAATTGCGGACGTCGGCATTCAGTAATGATATGCCCTTTCCTTTTGCGGTAATTGCAAAATTTCTTACTGCATTGAGTTGCTATGTGGCCAAATTTGTTGCAACTGTGGCATTGCACCCTACTCATATCTTGAGTTTAAGCTGCTTGAGACGTTTGTGTCGCATGAGTAATACGAGGAGTCTGAGGATTTTGATGAGTTTGAGGAGTGCCTCTGGCAAAGTATGCAATAGTGTAGTTAGTTTTCTGTTGAACAAAATGGGCTTTCGTCATAAGACATTCTTCACGAAGTTCATTCAGACAGGCATCCAAGGATGGCAATGGCATTCGACCCATTAGAGTAGATGTGAGTGTTTCATATTCAAGACGTAGTTTCATTAAAATCTGGTCTCTCTGACTAGATGCCTGGAGTTCTTGAATTGCAGTAAGAACCTCCGCAAAAACATTCGAATATTTGATACTATCATATCCAGTCCATAGGTTTCGAAAGCCTGAATAGTAATCTTGAATAGACAAGTTACCTTGTGAATATTCTGCAATTTCACATTCCAATTGAAACTGTCGTCCAGAATTTATGCAAGTACTCCCACATTTCTTTTGAAGTCTTATAGGGTCTGAGGTTTATAATTAAATGAGGTTCAACAGATCCAAGAATCCAAGCTTTAATCTTGGCATCCTTGGTATTCCATGAAAAAAATTAATTTCTCATCTGCAGCAGGATCCGATCCCGAAATATGTCCCCGCAACTCTTTGGATTCAAGGTACAGTTGAAACTGAAATGCCCAAGCCAGGTAATTTTTCCCATTGAACTGGATCAATTTTACTCCCAATTTCTTCATGCAGATTGGATAAAACGATACCAAACAGTGTGCAATGCACTAAACCAGAACTTTCAGCAACAAAAAAAACTATGGAAAACAGATTCCAGAAGACATATCTGTGATCGTATCACAGATATCAACAAAAACAGGTGCTGGTGACCTGTATTTTGGTCAAAGAAATCCTGCATGGTGCCCACAGATTGATCTGATTGGGAATCAGATCAGAATACTTCAAGCAGACTCACTTTTCCTTTCCAGCGGTACAATTTTCATCAAAATCCATTCATAATCCATGATTTGGTATAGCTGGGATAAAAACTATTTCATAAAACTGAAAAATCACAAATCTGATCAAATGGCCTACCTCTGATCTAGTAAAAATGCTGAAAAAATCTCCAAAATTACAAGGAGAGGGAGTCGACCAGTGCTGGAGTGATTGTTAAAGACTTTGTGATGATCGCAGTTGGGCCACTCTTGATCACGATGAGATGTAAGAGGTTTTTCTCCCACTGATTGCTTCCAAATCACAGGATGCTTTGATGATGTAGATCTCATGAATATGTTTCTCCTAGACTGTTTCAGGACAGTACTGTTGGAAGTAGGTGGGCCTTGTGGTTGAGTTTTCAAAACTTTTGACCCACTTGATGCAGGGATCAAATACCCATAAGGCCAAAAACCCAATGCCAAGATCTAAAACCCTCTTCTCATGTATTAAGATTGGAGATCCATCAAGAAAAGATGGATCAAGAAGAACAAGCAAACATATCAAGAAGATCTACTAAAACAAAGAAGTTTTAGAGCTATACCTTAGGAGCTTGGTTATGCTCAAATTGAGAACTAGACTAGTTGATTCCACGTAACCGTTTCGTAGATTTGATCTCCTTAGCCTTGGTGTTCCTCCACGCTACAACCCTCTTATTAGAGAACTTCTTAAAAGAGAATGGTGGTATCTCAATCAAGAAGATAACACTAGTAGGAAAGCAGAGGAGAGAAGAGGAGAAAGAGAGAGGATGGAGCTGGACATCCACCCTTGGGCGTGGAATGCATGGGACGTCCAACACCCCTCTCTTATTTATAGGTTTTGGTAAACCTCTTCTTGGTCCATAATTAGAAGTCTTACTTCCATTATTAGTATATGTCCTACTCCTTAGGAGTTCCAATTGGATTAGTACCTTCTCTTCTTAGGGCTAGCATGGGGACCACTAAGGATTCCTTAAAAAATGGCTCCGACTGGAAATCTGGACCCCACATCTCATGTGATCTTCGGATCCACAGTCAATTGCAAATAACTCCACTTTATAAATGCAATTGCACTCCAGTCTTAGGAATATTTACAAGAAGACCCTAAACTTCCCAATTACTGCAAGTAGGCCCGTCCATCCATGGATCCATTGGATTAAATCTGTCCAACCAAATTAGATCCACATTTTATTATCCTTGTGACACAATTAATCACAGTGATCATCAGTACCATCTGATTAACTTTTAATCAAGATGGGTGCGCACTTATCAATGATAAAATCCATTAATTGGCACAAAGGGATATTTCTCACTTAGAGGATAGATTCTATCTTGAGAATTATATGTTCATACAGTCCCACTACCACGTACCTAAGACACCGAGGTGTTGACCTTCAGTTGGTCTCACTCATTGGTAACTTAAAGCAAAATGTATAGTAGAAACTAAAATTCATTAATCTCTCAGGATCAAGAGCCTATTGCTTGGGAATTATGAGAGCAGTCCTTAATTAAAGACAGATTTGCATAAGGTGCTACTCAAGGTCCTTCAGTACATCCAATGTACTAGCATAACAATCTAGAGTCTTACACTTTGATGGTTGAGATAGACCATACTATCTCATAGTGATTGAGGTGCTACAACCTTATTCAGATGAAATGCCCAGTCTCATCATTAGTTGTGAAATTACTTCAAGTATAAGAGTTGTGATCCATATCTCCTGTATGTGAATCTCATCTGCACATATGGATTACATTTAATATACTTGTGGGCTCTGGTTCATCTCATGAACCATCGTGTCATTTTGTATTAGTTATGTGCAATCATAGAATAATATACCATTCATCACATTAATAAAGCATGAAACTATAAATCAATTAAAGAGTAAATCAATTTATTCACATCATCCACTGAACTGAGGACATACAATCCAACAAATATGTCACTCAAAACAGACCCTCCCACGAACTGTTTTTGAAATAGTACGTCGACAAGGTTCACAACTTCTCCACAAGAGATTTCGATAGAAAAGAAACTCAATCCCAAGAGACGAAACCGTTTGAGATTACTGACCCAAGACTTGGTTCACTAGCCCAAGCTCTGATACCATATCAACTAAGACAAGATTCAGGACAACTCTAAGAAAATTGTTTTGGATTTGAAATTGGTGTCTCCTTTGGAGATCGACCCTCTCATTAAATAATGATGAGAATGCCTTAATCAAGGCTACAAAAATGTATTACAGTGATGCACAATCTAAATATAACCAAAAAGAATCTCTATAAAAGGAACTGTGCACTGTGTCTTTGACCAAATCCTATCAAATGGGTTCACTCAATCTGGGCCTGGATTTGAGACAACTATACAGGTGGGCCTGAGTCAACTTGTGTCGTGACAATTACAACGTTTCTAGTGCTAAATTAGATGGGTACTCTTTTTTTTTTTTTTCAATTAAAGATCTTTATGGTACCAACTTTATGCTTATATGATATAGTGGAAAGATATTTTCCACTTACTGAGTCAATTAAGCTCCATCATGACAGATTACAGGACAACCAAGTGTCTTATACTATGCAGCTTCCATCCTTCAGGTGCACTATCCTCAAATGGGAACTTTTTTGCGTTTGCATTATGATAAAATTTTTATTGATTTCTTTCTGAAATTGAATCACAGAGTGCTGGATTTTCAGCTGCATCTGATGCTGCTCGTGTTTCAGTTATAATTGGAGTATTTAAGGTAAGAAATGGATCGTTATAACCCATACGCATTAGTATCTGAGTTGCATATTTCAGAATAAGAACTGTTGGGAAAGTCCCACATCCCACATCAACCAAGTTATGGGTTTGACATGGCTTCATATACCTGTTTGGGCCTCCACCTATAAGCTTAAGCTTTTGGGGTTGGTACATGGTATCTTACATGGTATCAGAGTGGGTTTCGATCTTATTATTCTTGTGTAGCCCGTAGGTAGGCCCGTCCATGAAATCTGTTGGGCCTGCATGAGAGGAGGAGTGTTGGGAAAGTCCCACATCCCACACCACCCAAGTAATGGGTTTGACATGGCTTCAGATACCTCTTTGCGCCTCCACCTATATGCTTAAGCTATTGGGTTGGTACATGGTACCTTACAAGAACTACATTTTGAAGCTCTTCAGTTACCATTCTACTCCTGTTAATTTACTTTATTTCCTTGCTGTTGTTTGGTTATGAAATATTTTGATCCTTCATTCAAATGGTTTCTTCCCAATGGCATTTCTTTATTGTTTCAAAATATGCCATATATATAAGTTTTGTTTTTATTTTCATTTTTTAAAACTTTCAGTGAGTTTGACATTTTTCTCTTATTGAAAAGGGTGAATGCTTTTTGCCCAAATCATTTCGGGTTCAATATTGACTCGGAAAGGGGTAGTTAGTGAGTTGGGGAAGGGAAAATATGGATAAATGAAATCCTGTGCAACGTGGTTTCAATGTTCTGGTTGTCTTCAGTTTATAATTGGTCTGTCTGCTTAACTATCCTTGTGTGCATTTTCGGGTCCTTCTAGACACGGCCTTAGTGAATATCATGCTTCTGGAAGTAAAAAATGTGCAGGATTTCTGTTATCTTTATGAAGATCTTCACATCTTAGATTGAGAGGTGCTTCTGAATTAAAGATTTTCTCTGCTCATTGTGCAGTTTCTGATGACTGGATTTGCTGTTCTAAAAGTTGATGATCTTGGGAGGCGACCATTGTTGATTGGAGGCATAAGCGGAATTGTATGAATCCCACCACTTAAACACAATTTGATTCTTTGAAAGTCACAGCATTGTGTTATGATCATGACTACTTTTGATACCTTTGTTTTCCGAGTATTTGAAGTCTTTTCTTTTTTGTGTGAAATTTTTTTCAACACAAGTTATGTGAACATGGTACTGGTAGATGCCTTTTAAGTTGGCCAAAAAGATGATGCAATTTTATTACCTTTTTCTGTGCCACAGGTTGTTGCATTATCTCTTCTCGCAGCTTATTACAAATTTCTCGAAGGCCTTCCTATTGTTGCTGTGGCTGCTCTACTTCTGTACGTTGGCAGCTATCAGGTAATTTTTTTTTTTTGGTATAGATCTTTTAATTTTTTTAAGGCTGTCTGGTTTTATTGCGGTCATATATACAGGACGATATGATCTTAGTTTACAATAAAGACATTGAAACAATTGTCATGCTCAAAGAATTCTGTCAGATATCACTGTAATAGTACTTGTGAAAACTGGGAGGGGATTGGGTTAAAATTAAAAACAAGTTAGTGCAGAAATGTGTTGGGTTCCGATACTTGGTACCATCTTTATAACAAAATTGGGATATTGTAAATGGGATTGAAGAGGGTGGGCAAAGTGGAACAAGCTAATGAGTACTAGGTGATTATATCTGATGATTATTTTTACAAGATGACAATTATAACTGATTTGCTATATGGAGTTGAATCATCAAGATAGAGTGCATCGTGAGAGAGATACATGTGTTGAGACGGATGGCGGAGTTACCTGAGAGGATTGAATTAGGAAATAATACACTGTGAAAATCTCAGGATGACTCCTATCTGAGAAGAAATGGTGGAATGTAATCTGAGACGCTTTGTTCATGTGACTACCAAGACTGGAAGTCTATGGAGAAGCGATGAAGTGTATTGGTCTTCTGCTTTCTAACAGCTTAAGCGTTTGGGATGTATTGGCCAGTCAGGCTTGACATAGTATTGGAGCTATGCTAGATTGTGAGTTCGATCCCCGGGGAGGCATTATTCCCTTAGGTTGCATGCGTGGGCGTGTATTGTGTGGGTTGCGAATTTGAATGGCATTTCGTTGGGGGGGGGGGGGTGGTTCTATTGGTCTTTCACTTCCTAACAACTTAAGCTTTTGGGATGTATTGGCTAGTCAGAGTTGACAAAAGGAAGAGACAAACAATGCCTTGCAAGTACATGTCATTTTGATATTGATGCTTTGGACAATGTTATTGATTGTGTCCTATTGTGGTACGGGCATTGTATTCTCACTTGTGATCATTTTACATTTTTCTGTTAATAAAAAATAGAAAGCAAATCTTAAAAGAAAAAAAGTTTGTGATAAAGAACTCTCTAATCTCTATAGAAATAGTAGCCATTGTTTTAAGGAAAATGCGTGGCCTCTCGATTGCAGCACTAACCATGCAACTTGCGCATCTTGCCAGAACATGGTTACCATGCTTGAGAAAAAAATCTGTTATTTACTTATTTATTTATTATCGGTAACTGATAATTATATTAAGGAGAAAAGGATTGCATTAGAGACATATCACAAACTAAAAGAAGAATGTAGGTGTAAGAGCATTATACCATATGTAACCAACAATAAAAGCACATAATGTGAGCAACCAAAGGACGATCCCTATTTACCCCTTGCTTAGCCAAACAATCTGCCATGTTGTTTGGTGGCCTCACAATCCCTATTAACCCCTTGCTTAATCAAACAATCAGCTATGTTCTTAGGTGACCTGTGATCGCGGCTCCAAGTGCAGAGCCTCGATTGCAGTAATAACTGGTAAGACCAGGTCGATCTACGGGGAGCAATGTAAACTAAGATTCCTTCTCAACTTGTACCTGCCCTAAATAAAATCTAATTTTAACCTAAAATCTAGAAAAGTACATTCATCATTCCTACTTTCCAAAAATTAAATTAATTACAATCCAGTGAAAAGAAAACTTCCTAAATCTAAAAATCCTAAACTAAAAAACTAAAATTGCTACAAAAGAACACACAAGTTAGAACATCAAGAATAAAAAGTACAAAAAAAAGAAACTAAACTAGAAACAAAAGAAACCTAAGTTAGAAAGTTAGTAATGCAATATATGCCATGAGATGCTAAAAACTCTAAGTCTTAAAAACTAGCATGCAGGGCTGTTTTTATGCATGATTTTTCCTAATCTAATGCAACCTAAAACTGAGTTTAATGGCTGGGTTTTGAACTACAATGATGCATGAATCAAATAAAAAAAATGGAAGTGAAAAACGATTTAAAACGAATGAAATATGAGTGTATGAACATGACCTAAAAAAAAAACTGTGCAGAAATTCTGCACATAGGTGGGTCCGACCGCCATGTTTGAGCCACTGGTTCATCATCTTTCCAAATTTATTTTTTCTTGAAATTCTGGGATTTGAAAATACACTGATCAAACTTTAATTTCCCCAAGTTTCATCGAAAAATAATGTTTAGATCAGGTTTCTAATCGCAAACTTTTTACACAAAATCTGTCCAGAAATTCCTGCATCAATGTGCTGAATTGTGTAGTTTATATTGGGATCCGAATTTCCAAAAATTATTTGGCCGAGATTATTGACTCAAACCTCTGATTTTTCTTGTTTATTCAATTTAAAACTCCGATTCCAGCAACTTGAACATATCTAAACTCCACCAATATGAATATGCATGCAATGCTAATTAGTTCCAACCATAAACTATGCACAAAATAAACATAAAATTGAATTGATCATAAAAATAAAGATAATAAACAAAAGTTCAAGAAATTAAATGTGTGGTGAAAAAAGAAAAGTAAATGTGTGGTTACAGAAACTTAAATGTGTGGAAGAACATAAATTTAAATGTGTGGAAGTGTATTCTCCTCTTTCAAAATTCTTTTCTAAGTGGGGTCATAATTTGAATCATGCTCTTAGGGTCTTTGGGTCGTCAGTCCAAACACCAACAAGAAAAGAAACATAAAACAAGCACCAATCACCCAAGGACAAGAAAGAAAAATTGAAAGAGTAAGAAACAATTTTACTAATATGCAAAGTCTTACATAAGATATAAAAAAATAAACAATGACAATTACATACTAGGATGAGAAGCCTCTTCTAGATGAAAAACCCAAGGGTGTAGTGTGATTTCCGGCCAAATCTCCTTGAGGACTCAAATGGAGAGAAAGAGAGAGGAAGATGATGGAGTGTAGTAGTAATTCTAGAGAGAGTTGGTCTATCTTCCCATGAGAGGAGAGGGATGCTTATGACTTCAATTTATAAATTTTTGTTCCCTTTCTTTCCTTCTTTGCTCCAAGTTTGTAGCATGCAATCTTCTTTGTATGACAAGTCCCTTCCTTGGCCAAAAAGTCTTCAAAGAAATGGCAAGGTGAGTGAGAGATTTTTGGTGCTTTCCATGTGCAAAAATTGCAATCCCGAGTAGAAATTATAGCACCAACTTCCAGAGGCCATATTTTCCTCGCTTTAGCTCCGATTGACACAATCTTTGGTTCTATAGATATTTACTCGAAAAGAGCTTTCCAACGATGTATGGATTTCACCAATCCAACGGCTGGATTAAGAGTTATGGCCAATTTAATATTGCTGCCTCTGAAAAATCTGAAAATAATTGTGCACATATGGAATGATAGTTGTGCAATGGCATGTGTGAGACTCATGTGGACGTCCAAAGGGATCTTGGGATATTTCTTTCCTTGTTTCTTGACTCCCCTTCCATCTTTGATCTGCTTCCAAGCTTCTTTGATTGATTAGTCAACTCTTTTAGCATACTTTCCTTTCTTAGATTTCTTTCTTGATTTTTGAGTTTTTAAACTTAGCAAGAATTAGATCTTACCAAATTTGAAATTTCCTTTCTTGATCTTAAAATCACAAACCTATCTTTCCATTGTTGACTTTTCAAACTCTTCAAAAATACCAAGGTATATAGGTCCACCATGAAAGATGTCATACCTTTGATCTCTCTCAAATTTCACCAATGTGGGTCCCATTCTTGATTTCTCCTACACAAATTAAGACAAATAGATTCAAGAATAATTCTATGTAAGGAATTTAAATGGATGATGCATGGAACCCTACTTGAAGCACCCAAAATAATTGACTTTCCAAAAATGAATCTCCAAAAATGGTAGGTTTCATGAATTTATGCAAAAAGTGTGATTTTTAAGAAAATTATGCATGAATGCACTACAATGGACCCTAAATGCATAAAAACATGATTTTTCACTAAATAAAGCTCTTTAATATCAATAAGCCATTAAAATGGTCCAAAATTTGTATGAAAATGTGCACTTTTCAGGACTCATCAACCTGCCCGAATGTTTGAACACCACTTTATTTTTCCTTTTTGCTTGGTTGGTCTAGTGGCCAAGGGACCTGCCCAGGGATTGATCCCTGGGCAGTATGGTGAGTGCAGGAGTCCTATCCACAGAGATATCCCTATATTCTCTATTTAAGCGCCACTTTGTTACAACTAACAAATTAGTAGCATAGGTAAAATGTTTCAAGTAATTTTGAAGGGGAAATCTGAATCATATTTTAAGTATGTAGACCCTAAGTTGCATAAATATGGTAAGCCCATTGGACTTTAGGACTGCTACAGCCTTACAAGGTGTTAGCATCCGTGATATCAAGAAATAGTATTAATGGACTATGAAATAGTTAAGTGGATTGAAAAATAATATTGTTATTAGTTATTACTAAAAATAATATACTCAAATAACAGTTAGGGACTCTTTGTTTGGATAGAATACATAGGAATTCATACTTGTGGTTAAAAATGAAGATCAACGGTGAATCTTCAAAAAAAGAGCATCAAATAACCTTTCCTTTTATGGAAATAGAATCAAGGGAAGATGGGAAATGAATATGCATCCATCACTCTAGTAATTCAAATGCTAGAAAAGTCAAGGTCCCATCTACATTGCTTCCTTATATCCTTCATCCCTCCCCTCTTTAATAATCTTAAAGATGAGCTCATTTGAACATGAATTCCTATGTACTCAATGTAAATGAACAGGCCCTTAAACAGAAATGGGTCTTTCCTCAGGTCCCAAGGTTATTACTTCTCTTCCTAGATCATTCAGCCGTCTTGATTACTTGTTTGGGAAATTAGGTTGGTAATGGAAGCATCTTTACGATGCAAAACATTTCCATTTTGATTCATGTTGGCACACAATATGTTGTACATTTTGAAGAATTTATATGGCACAAGAGAGTCCTGTCAATATTGTGTCTCACTCATATGTACCCAGGGCCTGAGGACCCTGTTTATACCCTCAGGTCATAGACCTTATAATTGATCATAAAATGAAATTAGGTTTCCTTTTGTTAAATGTGAAAATTTCATACACAATTGCATCGAATAGGTGTTTTAAGCTGCTATAACAAAGTTCTTGAAAATCAACTGAACAGGAATTCCTAAATGTGTAGGAAGTCTACTTTTATTTTACTAATGGATGGGATCATTACCATTGTGTTTAGAATTTTACTTTCTGTCAACGCATATTCTAATGTTTTAAATTCCTAACTATATTGCTTAGATAATTGCAAAGGCTTAGGCAACCTGTACCCTGCCATGTTGATACCACACTGATAGTAGAAACTGAATCCATAATTGTAAGGTGACATTCAAAAGCATCTCTACCCTACTCTATTCTTTGAATTCAATTGGCTTTTTTTCTACTCTTACCAACTTATCTCATGATATTGTGTATTGATGTGATACACATTTCCACAACTGTCTTTGATTTCAGGAAACGTGAAATTAGTGTCCCATAATTTTCAAACATGTAGGTAACCTGTTCTTAATAAACATTACTTGCACATGTTAAGTTATTAACTAGTGATAAATATATGGATTATGGTATTGTTTCTTCTATTTAGTCTCTCTAGTCTCCATTGCGGTGTGTAAAGTTTCAGTATTGCAAGGATACTTCTCAAAATCTTGAAATATTACAACCAGATATGACCTTGTCACGTTTTATTTTGTCGTCTACTATAATTCTGAGAAAAAAGAGGGTTTCCCAGGAACTCAAATGCCCACCTTCTCCCATAAATGTTTCTTTGTTGAAGGAAGGTGATAAAATTGATGTAGCTGATGAAATTCTATCTTTGAAATGATATTCAGATATCTTTTGGCCCAATTAGTTGGATAATGGTGTCCGAGATTTTTCCAATTCGCACAAGAGGACGGGGAATAAGTCTTGCAGTTCTTACTAACTTTGGTTCAAATGCTCTTGTAACATTTGCATTCTCACCATTACAGGTACAGTACCTCTAACACTAACTGATTCAATCATTAAGTTCTAGAAATGTCTAACTATGATATGCAAACTTGGAGAAATGGGGTCTCTGTACTGTCTATATATTTCTCTTCATCTTCAAGTTTCTTTTGGTGGCATGAAAGTATAAAAGAGATAATGATCCATTGTTCTAAGTTCGTTAGATGATTGCAGTGTCATGATTTATTTTTGAATTTGCCATAAGAAATGAGATTTTATGAATATTGAATACAATATTAGTACATCTGGTTAAGAGTTCTTTTTCTGGTTTGTTCCTTAATCAAAATGCACAAGGCAGAAAAATCATAACTACCAATAGTTGCTTGACGAGGCTACATTTCCCCCACTCCCTTTTTTGGGAATAAAAAGCTTTCCCCTGGTTTTGGGGTTATTTCTTCTGGAGATATTCCTTTAAAAAATTGGGAGAAGTTTTCTTTAGCCCCAGAATTGCAAGGAATGATTTAGGCCAGATAGTTGACAGTTTGCTTATCAAACTCTTACCATATGTGTACATATGAAAATTTCATAAATACACCCCCATACTCTGTATCTTTGTATCTTTCAACAGGTATGGATTAATACTTGAACTTTTAAAAGAAATTGTATCAAACACAAATTATGTGTATATTGTATGGCTTTCATCTTTCATCTTTCATCATCAAGGCCTTGTCCCAATTATATGCAGATTGTACAACTATCTTGTGAAATCTTTTTGTATAAACTACAAGGAAAACTTGATAAAACCATACTTAATAAAATTTGAATTTTTATTTAAAAATAATATATAATATTTTTACAAAATAAACTTCAGGATACACTGCCTCACATATAAATCATGTTGAATATTCTAAATATAGAAACTTATATTTGAAAAGAATTTAAAATACTATCTAATAAAAAACTTCAAGCACATATACACAGTAACACATGTGCACACATGTGCACACACATGCATATATGCAAATCAGTGGACGTCAAATTTTAATGGTTTAAAAATGCTGCTTTTTTTTTAATCCAACAGTCAAACCTCATTCGGATCGGATGGGATCGGTGACATTCAGGGTGGTTGGTAGTGTGTCTCATTCGGATTGATCATAGGAGGTCTTTTTAGGTGGGAAGTGCGCATCTAAGCTATATTAGCACAAGAGCTCATCTGAAAGAGTTTTTTTTTTTTTGGTAGGATTGCCATTTGAGCATTTCTCAAACTTTCCAAGAAAAATGTACAATGTGTGTATATATGCCAAATTTTTGCCTCAAACTTTTCAAAGAAAAACGTAATATATTTGAACATGTTTTTGAAAACTTGATCCAGATTAGAGTCAAACATATTGAATACTGAATACTTGCCATATGCCAAATGGTAAGGGCCAAAGCCGAAGGGAGTGATCTATGACTGAGTGGTGGCTAGCCCAAGTCATTGGACAGCACCTTGAATCCTATGAAAGCCCCCCAAACAGCGAATAACAGAACTAAAGAAGGGAAAACTCGGATGAAAGCCTAGGATTGCACTTACATGGCTCAAGGGTGTTGAGGTCAACGTCCACCCTCGCTCCTGAGCGGTCATAATTGTGGTCGAGCCCTCGCCCTCACCATAAAACTATTGTTGTGCCGTTTCCTATCACCAATTGGTTTTGGGATAAGTGGTAGCTAAATAGGGTTGTAAGATCCTACAAGTGGTATCAGAGCCTGGTAGGTCGTGTGTTCGAGTCACGGGACACGCGTTTTGCGAGTTCGCAGCAGGAGTCGCGGCGGGTGTGCCGTTGAGGGAGGGATTGTTGAGGTCAACGTCCACCCTCGCTCCTGAGCAGTCATAATTGTGGTCGAGCCCTCGCCCTCACCATAAAACTATTGTTGTGCCGTTTCCTATCACTAATTGGTTTTGGGATAAGTGGTAGCTAAATAGGGTGTAAGATCCTACAAAGGGCCTGTTTCCAATTGTGAAAGATTTCCAGCCAAAAGATGCTAATTGACTGGATTATATGTGATTGCATGTGTAGAAGTCCTACAAGTGATTCAGGCTGTTAATAAATGATAAATCTAACCCTGGATGTTTAAATCTTGACTGTTTAAACTCAATGAAACACAATTAGTTATCTAGCCACACTATTTTCAAGCATTCGCTTAATCAAAATATGAAAACGTCTCAAACCAACCAAGTGCTGTTTGCTCAGTACTGGCACACCCATATGTGGAGCCAATAGGCCCAATCGTTCTGAACTCGTTGACCTTTGTATCTCATTATGTCCGTCCATACCCCACTAAACCAGGCTCTTGGCCCCTTGGCATGATCATATGCGAAAGTTTCGGCCTTAGCTAGGGCTGATATGGGTTTGGTTCTGTGGGCTCTCATGAAGCTGGCCCTCATCAGTCAATCATAAACTAAATGATACAATACCATAAATAAGTTTTGCTAAAGTGCCACAAAGTTGCAGAAATATCTGAGTGGTGGTAACTGTAAGCATGGATTGCAGTTTGAGTCTCTCTCTCTCTCTCTCTCTCTCTCTCTCTCGTTTGAAATATCCAAGTGTTGTGTGTGTGATTTTGTGACTGGATGTGAACGCATACATGATTTTGTGAATGGATGTGAACGCATACAAACTGGTTCAAGATTTTGGAAATATTATTTGAGAAAATGTTATACTTAAAAACCATTGCACCAGAAAAAGAGCATTCTTCAAACCTCTGTCTTTCTCTCTCATAATAGTAATGATGATGATCAAAATTTCGCTAGTTTTTATTGTTGGTCCCAATCCCGGATAAAGAAGTAGGGTTCCATTAGGTTAACAGCTTAGGTAAAATTGTCATAACCCAAACTTGAATTTTGAGAGAAACATAATTCATGTAGCCAACCCCAACATAGTTGGGGCAAGGCTTCTATGATGATAGTGACGATTGCATGGTGCATGTTGCTGATTGCTTTAGAGATGAATATTTATCACTAAAGATGTGATACACTAATGAAAAGGAAAACTCCTCAAGAAATTAACAAAGAAGTAAAGAAAGGAAAGAGAAAGTAGTTAAATTTTGTTCTTTGCGATGAATTCTATGTTTCATGTTCAATACTTTTTTTTAACTTGTCTGACTTGGCGACTTCAGTTACTGCCAGCTCAAGAAGGAACCTGGCCAACCCAGTTAGACTAAGTAGAAATAAGAAAGGGAACGTCTGGAGTTCTCTCCAAAAGATGTGTATACCGATAAATTAATTATTTTTTTTATAGAAAAACAGGCCTAAAATATTTTAACTGGTAGTGAATATGACTGCATAAAAACTCACATTTGGTTAGGTATAATGCTATATTATTCTATACTGAATTTTTGGTTTCATTTAGGTATTGACTTTCAAAACCATTAGTGATCTGAGAAAGAAGAATTAGAATATATCCATGTGATATCTCTTGCTACCTTCTGGGCATTCTGAAACAAATACCATCCATTGTTCCTAAATATTTATACCAATTGCTACTTATGCACACTTCTAAGAATCCAATTTTGTTCTGGAATATTAGCACAGTCTGTGTATGTGACTGCATCACAAGAGTTTCAACTTTCACCAAATGATTTTTGAACTTACTATTATAATTGGATTTTACAATAAAGACTGACATGAATTTAGTGTTTTTTTTTTTTTTTTTTTTTTCACTTGGCTAGATTTCCACTGTGCACTTACATCATGCATCTCTTACACAATTATACTGATTTTTCAAGCTGCATTTGCTATCATGGTCATGCAGGAGGTACTAGGGGCGGATAACCTTTTTGTCATTTTCGGGGCAATTGCATTCCTGTCACTTCTATTTGTAATATTTGTTGTCCCGGAAACAAAAGGCTTGAGCTTGGAAGAGATTGAGACCAAGATCTCAAAATGAAGTGTTCCTAAGATTGATGGCGAGAAAGGGAATCAGCTGCCTGCTGACCTTCATCCAGTTCGGGAGTTTGAATTCCCTGGTTCCTTATTCATTTAGGGAATCATCCTGTTAAAGGACCTCTTCTTGATGACACTAGAATAATAAAAAAATACTAGAAAGGCAATTCCAGGTATCCAAGCCAAGATTTGTGGTTTGCACATTTGTGTTGGTTTTGCTGTGCTTTTATATTCCAGACTGGAGGATATTGGTCATCACCTATGTTTCATGTGTGCTTGGCACTGAAAAGGCACTGTTAAATTAATGACACTTGCCTCTACCTTTCACCTCTCTCAACCCCCTCATTTTAGTATGTAAATGATATCAAAATGTCAGAATGTATTTTGGCCTCTGGTGCAGTTTGGGGCCCTTGGAAGCTTCAATATTTTCTTAATGAAATTAAGCACTTGTCTTTATCTATGAATGAACGAAGTGCCTGATATGCTAGCTGAGGAAGGGTTGTATGATATTGATGGTAGTGATTCATCTGTTTTGTAGGTTTTGAGGTTTACCTTCTCTTTCCTTTATCTGTTTTATATAGTTCCCTTGTCATATCCTTTCTATCTATGGAAAAAAAAGTACCATTTACTGATCAAACAATAAAATGTCAAACATCACTTTATACTGTCTGGGTTATTGATGATTAGCCTGTTATTCTAGTCCATTTCTTCACAGGACGATTATTAATATGCTTATTTTTTTCATTATAGTCCCTTTCTCTCTAATGTCCCATCTGGTTATTCAATATTAAATTCCTAAAATTCCTAACCAATGCCTTTATTTTAGAAGGGGTTAAAAGTAAAGGGGTGAAGGTGAAGATTCACGAGGCGCCCTACCCCTTTGATGGGCAATGATTATTCAGCTGCTACCTTCTGAAAATTGAATCATAGAAAAGTAATGATACCATCTCCTTGAACTCTTCACTGCCCTCCTTTTTAATGCTCCCAAGGAAAAGAGATCCTTCTACCATTGATTACTGAGAATTTAGTAGGAAGTAGGTAAACAGAAGCTAAAATAACATCCTATGAGCATTTCTGTATCTGTTTTAAAAGAAATGAAAGGAATATAGTGTTGGTGTCATACCTGATTCACATATGCATCATGCACACATATATCATTTAGAAGATAAATGATTGGTCACAAATCTCTTACTTTGTACCTGTTCTCATTAACTTCTTTGAATTTGAACTTGTCTGTTTTTTTAATCTTGAATTTCTGTTTGATTTAGTCAGGGATCACTTGACCCATCAGGGCAATGTTAATCTCTTGAGCCCATTGACGGCAGCTGAAGTAAAATATTTTTATTTTGACTCTTTATAGTATTAGAGCAGTTACTGAACTGGGGGACTTTGTTTAATATTATATATAAGATGCGCACACACTGATAAGATGTGATACAACAGACAACTGCTGGGATCCAAGAGAGAGCTCGTATACACACGGAAAAGCAGCCCACTCAAGTGGGAAGGAAGCCCACACACGCGGGAAGAAAGCCCACACAAGTGGGAAGGGAGACAGCACACACGACTTGATAAGTAATGTTAGCAGGAAGGGCATGAGACAAAAGAGGCAAACGCCTTCCACATCCACTAGTCACTAGGCACCCACTTGCTAGAGATGCATCCATTAAATGAAGCTTTCTATGGTTTGCTATTGTGACTTGTTTGACCTGACATGGCAACCTCTGTCCAATAAGTGCACCATCTCACCACCTTCCCTTGCCATGTCGGTTGCCTCAGGTGAATGGTCGAGATCTGATACAGGGTAAAAGCAGCACAGATGTTGATCAAAAGAAGATATATTGTATGGGATTCTCTCCATTCTAGCTGTTGCTATTCTGTCCTATTCATTCCTCCAGTCTTCTGAACAAACAAAGATGATGTTACACTCTGCTTGATATTTTGCCCTCAGTTGCCTTGTCTTTTTTCTACAAGCACCATCTTAGAAACACTCATGGGAGCTGGAAAGAAGGATAAGAAATCGACTGACCATGTCGTGAAAATCCTTTTTATAGCAAGGTCGTGTGGCAAGGAGAACCAGCACAGAGAATCTGACCACTCCAAAAATGTATCAAAGATTGGATGAGAACTTAAAAGAGTGGGTCAAAGGGAAAACAATTAAGTGGGCCCACTTTCATTTTTTTTTATACAGAGGCCTACCTGATTCATGGGCCTTGATCAATTTCTGATTGGTTCCATTGCTGATGGTGCTGGCAGACAAAACCCGTGGCAGTTTCCATAGGGTCATTTGTCTTTTGTGTATGGGATCTCAGATTTTGACTCATCAAATGCAAAAAAATGGATTAGGATAGAATTATCGTAAATAGACTAGGATTGAATTATCGTGGAGATTCGGGAGAGTCGTGTTTTTTTAAAAATAATTTTAAAATATATAAAAATGAATCAATTACTTATAAAATATAAAAATATATTTATTTACATGCATTCATGACAATTAATTCAAATAAATAAATTTAAATGTGCAAGAAAAGTACAAGAATAAAGAAAATAAAATAAAAATATTACAAATTACATAATTTGTTAGTCCAAATATCAAATGTAAAAGACCAAATATATGTTTGAATCATCATTTTTAAATTATTGATTCCAAACCTCATACATAATTACTTATAGATAAATTTTAATTATTTAAAATTAGATCTCCCTATTAAATGGTTCGGAATGAAAATAACTTAATAAAATGAGATGACTCTGTTGAGTTTCTCCTATTTTCGATTCGGTCAATAGTTAAAATGAGATGACTCGAAAGAGTCAAGAGTAAACTCGAAGAGTTTCCAACCACGGATATGAATATGAGTTTCACACATGTAAATGGTTCATATGTAACTTTTTTCATATACAAATGTTATATATGTGAACACATTATCATGTTTGTCAAAATCATCATTTTCACCTCAGTTAATAAGTATAACTAAGTTACATATGAATAATTTATCGTGTTTGTCAAAATCACTATTCTCACATGAGTAAATGAGTGTAACTAATGGTTTTAGATGTATTTGTGTTTTTCACATGTTTCCTAGAATCTTGAAGATTTATGTTATGAAACCAAGCATTCTGATGTCATTAATATGAAAATATTGACTCATTCAGACCATGAATTGGAAATCATAAAAGTATAGGATCTATAGGTTGAGATTTTCTAGAACTCCTTTTACAAAATCTTCAAGATCTATGAAGACTTAGTATATAAAATTAAATGTCTCAGGAAATGTTAGACCTATAAAGAAGCTGAATGCCTCGAATTATCAATTCGAATAATTGAAGGGGTTCAATCTGGCCACCTGTCTAAGGCTGAAACTCTATTGCATGTGTACCAACCCATTTCCTCATTTATGCTTGTAAATCATTTACCATTTCTTAGATATGTAAATGAGAGGTGGATGTAAATGAGCACAAACAAATATAATCATGAGTAAATATTAAATGCTGCATATGTATTTCATTTACATATATAAATGAATGCAAACAACTGAACCCCTAATGGTTTTAAAAGTCGATTAAAACAAAGTCTTATAGCTTGCTCAGTTACCAATATTGATTTTTAATGGATTTAATGGAAACTTAAAAATGTATGGAATTCCATTATCACCACTTTATATTTTATTTTATTTATTTACTTGCAATCAAACTGCTAAAATAATAATGATGAAGATTCGTAATTTTAACTATTTAATGTTTTTTTTTTTTTTAAGATTTCCTAAAGAAAAGACGGATAAAAGAAGGAAGAAAGATCAAAGAAAACCAAGACATTAGCTTGAAACCTATTATAATTGGCCCTGATACATAAACACAATATATAGAATGTCTTGAACCGTGTGTTCACTACTTATGGACTTTGTTTATGCAACCAAGAGCATTATGCACTCTGTGAATTTCTGTTTTCTTGAGAGAGAAAGAGGCGAATCCTACATTAACATCCTTCTAATAGAAACTGAAATTCTCTATATCAAGGAAAATTAATTTATTTTTTCTCCTTTTTCCAAGCAAACCACAGAAAATGTGGCACCAAACAAGAAGTAGTGAGATGCATGGGAAATCTAAACTTTTTTCCGCACTGTCGCAGAAACCTCTTTTCGTTAAAATGCATGATTTAATATCATTTATGGATGATCTGGTGTGCACCTAACTTAGCTGGGCATCTAATCGAGTGGCCTACTTGCATTAGTGTTGTGCAAAGTGTTGTCTCTTCATATCATCCTTACACTTTCATATATATATTTTTAATCGTTATGGTAACTTATATTAAAAGAGATAAAATAGTACAAGAAGAAAAGAAAAAAAACTGAGGAAAAGAAACATAAAAGTACAAGAAAGATGTACACCCTCACATCACAACTATATAATAAAATCCTCTCAACAAAAAAGTCTCTCAACACTTTACTTGGCTAAAGCGTCATCATTTTTTATAACCTACTCTTATGTGAAAGTTAACATTAATGGTGGTGGATAATACCGGATTTCATATTCTTCGTTTCATCGAGTATTAGATAACATTTTACATCAGGTTGGTGCACAAGGGTCCTGCTCACATACCAGATCAATGGTCCTGATCATTAAGAGTTCCAACCCTGTCAACAGAGTATATAGCAAATAACCGAAATTACCTAATTTTAAGTGGAGGGAAAGAGTTCCCAAGTTCACACCTCGACCACCCTTCATGATCAGATGGCCCACTCCAGAGTAGTACAAGACTCCAATTTGTTATTTTCCATACCCAACCTATCCACTCTTCCTAGAACCACAAAAGCCATCAGGTGATGCCACGTGGCATCTTGTCATCTCCATTGTGTGGCCGTTATGAACTCTCAAGGCAAGACCATAGGATTTGAATTCTCAACCAACACTCCATACAAAACGCTATATATCTCTACTGTTCTCTCTTCAACAGCGTTAACAGCACTGAAAAATATCAATTCATTTGGATTCAATCCGATCTCATTCGATCCAATCGATTCCTACATTCAGGACCGTCGGTTCTCATGGCTACAGGTGTCTCGACCGTTGGAGCTGTCAACAGAGTGCCGGTATTGTGTTTTTGCCGCCTTTTTTTTACCTTGCTTTTTTCTCTCCTTTGATTCCAGTTGATGTAATCTATTTTGGGTTTGTTTCCTGTTGGAATATATTTGATTCGTGGGTCTTTTTTCCTGCTATGTTTGGTTAACTGGGTTCTTCTTCAATGCTCTTTCTGGGCGTGTTTGTGTTTGAATTGGTTGGTATTGTATAGATTTGGTGATTTTCTGGCATTCTCATTCTTGGGTCTTTCTTAACTTTCTGTTTTAAGAGATGGGTTCTTTTTAAATTGTCCTTTTTTGCTTTGTTGGTGTTTGGTTTTGTTAGAAATGGTTGTATGATTAAATTATATTAATGAGTGTGCTTATTTCTCTATTTTGATATGTGGGTCAGTGGGTGCTCTTTTTTTATTTTTATCTTTTCATGCCTAATTTTTCTAGTATTGATTGCTTTCTGTTGAATTCTGGGCTTTCTCAATCCTAGGCCTGAACCCTTTCCCCTTTTTTCCAGCGCTTGTATTTGGTTTCTACTTATTTATGGTTGTCTTGGTTTAAGAATATGTTTTAAGTTTGTAGAGGAAATGGAGATTTCATTTTTAAGTCATTAGAGATCTTGGATATGAAGAAGGGGGTATTCTCTGTTGCAGCTGAGCTTGCACAGCTCTGGCTCTGGAGCTTCAGTTCCAAGTACAGCATTCTTGGGTACCAGCTTGAAGAAGGTGAACTCTGGTTTGGTCCACCCAAGAGTATACAGTGGAGGTTTCAAGGTAGTTGCAGAAGTTGATGAGGATAAACAGACAGACAAGGACAAATGGAAAGGGCTTGCGTTCGACACTTCTGATGACCAACAGGACATCTCCCGCGGAAAGGGAATGGTCGATTCCCTCTTTCAAGCTCCGATGGGAACTGGAACTCACAATGCCATCATGACTTCCTATGATTACATCAGCGCTGGACTACGGCAGTACGTATAGTTGTGGAACAAAAATTACCTTAGTTCTTTGAAAACGTTGAGGTTCATGTTCCTGGTTTGTAGAATATATATATGATCCTTGAACTGAATATATGGATAATATTTTATCCGTCCTTGAGTTTGATCCAACCTACTGTGGATGAGCCAAGTGCCCAAAGTAGAATAATTAAGTTAGTTGATCTAGATCATTGTTGGCAAGGTTAGAAATCCACCCAACTTATATTTTGATGGAAAGGTTTGGTTTTTGATGGCACAATTGGTCACTTATTCAGGTACAATTTGGACAACACCATGGATGGGTTTTACATAGCTCCAGCTTTCATGGATAAGCTTGTGGTCCACATCACCAAGAATTTCATGTCGCTGCCAAACATTAAGGTATGGTACCAATGAAAAATCTGCCTTTGAATTGGAGTATCTCTTAATCTGGTGTAGGATCAAGTGCTTGAGCCCAATACTTATTCTGGTGGATGATCACAGGTTCCTCTCATTCTTGGTATTTGGGGAGGCAAAGGTCAGGGTAAATCTTTCCAGTGTGAGCTCGTCTTTGCCAAGATGGGAATCAAGTGAGTCATCTGGGTACCCTTACTTGTTCTGTTTAAATTTGTTTCATGAAATTTCAGAAAAAGAAAGAACTATAATTCCAGGGAACGTTTAAACCAAAACATGCAAATATAATCACTGAGAAAGTGTAAATAGAATGGATAACAGCTGGTAAAGAGTTTCAACCATCTTCGCAATAACTAGCTGACGTGATCGGTGTTTTGGTTACTTGGTAGGAAAAAATTTACTCACACTCTACTTTCATTTAAGGTGTATATGGAACATGGGACAAAGTAATTGAGTAAACTTTCTTTACAGCTTTAATGGATTGGGTAAAATGACTTAGTAGTCATCTTATTAGTGATGTAGAGGCCGACTGAACAGGTTGACAAGCTATCTTCCTTGACCTAGTTTAAAAGAACCAACTAAAAAGTGGTGTCTGCTAAATGGTGGATACCTTACAGTTACACCAAAAGTTAGCCTTATTCCACTCCCAAACATGCTTTCAAAGTAGCACGTTAAGGCATTTATAGCACTAGTTCTTGCATCTTTTTTACATGCCCACTCATTCAAGTCAAGATGGTTTCAGGAAGAAATTTCCAATGTCAATACCTAGTATTTTTTAATGGTGATGTCAATGCCTAGTACATGTGTTTAAAAAGCCCCAATCGGTCTTGATAGATCTGATAGCAATTGGAAATGATGACAAGTCTTGACAAACTTTATAATGTTACATTTCTAAAGAAAGAAGTGTTGTTAATTGAAAGGTCATTCTGTTCTACGAAAAAAAATGATCTTATGATCTTCACTTGCAGTAGAAACTCCATAGAATTGTTTTTTTTTTTTTTTTTTTTTTTTTATGTGAACCTATCTACCATTTTGAATGAATGGCTGTGCTCTTCCCTTTATTCTTGGACAGTGATTTAGGGTGGAAGATCCCCACAACTTTTTACTGCACCAAACAAACTGATATAGTTCTAAGTACAAATAACCACGGATGTCCATTGGAATGATGATAGAGAGACATTCAGATGATTTCTAGATCTAACTTTCTTCTTCTTCTTCTTTTTTGAGAAAGACCAAAAAAAATAAAAAAAACAGAGAATTTTTTTATAAAAAGGCTAAAAGAATTGACAGGTTGCTTGACCAATTGAGAAGATGGAGGGACATAATTCATCTTAAACCATCAACCTAGCTTTAGTAGAAAAGGAAACAATTTGAATTTTTTACTGGAATTTGGTATGTTGTGAAGTCATGGATATGATGTGATGGCTTGTCCCCTCACATTCACAACTGCTATGTTTCTTTACTAGAATTCCTAATTTCGGCCACCTAAAAAGTCTCAAATAACTTTTGGGATTTCTGAAATCCCAACCTCTCTGCATTGTTCTGGAATTCTTGGGCTCCACCCAAGAGGACTATTCAAGAATTCCACCTGAGGGGACAGCTTTTGGAGAATTTGAATTTCTCTGGACAAGGATTTATAGTAGGACAGCGCTGAGCAGAATTAGAATCAGTCCTGTTGATTTCAATAGCTGGGCAATGTTGTTGAACTGTAAGTAAATGTTTGCTATCCTTTGTTATCTGAAACTTCATTCATAGTTTAGAATCCTTATGCATCTCTCTCATCTGAAACGACAATGTACTACCCCAGTCTGAAGAACAAGTTGATCTTTGATTTTCCTGATATTGAAGTCCCTCAATGTGATTGGTGACATTGGTCTTAACATTCTTTCTGATGATCCAGCCCCATCATGATGAGTGCTGGAGAACTAGAAAGTGGAAATGCAGGAGAACCTGCAAAATTGATTAGGCAACGGTACCGTGAGGCATCAGACATCATCAAGAAAGGGAAAATGTGCTGCCTATTCATCAATGATCTTGATGCTGGAGCAGGAAGGATGGGCGGTACAACACAATACACAGTTAACAACCAGATGGTGAATGCCACCCTCATGAACATTGCTGATAGCCCAACAAATGTTCAGCTTCCAGGCATGTACAACAAGCAAGATAATGCCCGTGTTCCCATCATAGTTACTGGAAATGACTTCTCGACATTGTATGCCCCTCTCATTCGCGATGGTCGTATGGAGAAATTCTACTGGGCGCCGAACAGGGAAGATCGCATTGGTGTCTGCACAGGAATTTTCAAGTCAGACAATGTGCCGAAGGAAGATATTGTCAAACTTGTTGATGCCTTTCCAGGCCAGTCCATTGGTAAGCCTTGAATAGCTCATCAACATTCGTAATATCTTTCACTTCTTTCCTTTACAAATACGGGTACATGTTGCAGTATATAAGAACATTTCAACATGACAACATTTTAGTCTTGTCCTGTTTGTCGCCTTGCAAAATATAGCAGCATGTAAACAACTAATGTGTAAAAAACCTTAGAGTTGCAATATTCCATCTACAACCCAAAAATAACAAATATTCAAGTTTGTACTAGTTTATTTCCAGATATATATTGTAGGTATATATCATTTGTGCACTGTTTCATAATTTGGAACTTTTGAAGCCATTTTGCCTACATGAACTTAATTGGGATTATTTTCTGGGTAATAAGTAATAACAAACTAATTACCTAAAAAACTTCATAATTGCACCTCAATTTCTATTTTATGTTAAACACTCTGTGCTTGCGTGAATTTCAGTGGTTTTTAGAACACAATTCTTTCATGATATCAGGATTTATCTATAAACATTAATTATCGGTAAACAAGTTATTCAGGGAAGCTTCTGCTAGAAGTCTTGATTCCATGTTACTGCAGCCTTTATTTGAAATTTTTTCTGTTGTTTGTTATTTTTCAAAAGACTTAGGAGTGCGTTTGATTTTGTTCTAATCTGAAAACGTCTTAAATATTTTGGTAAAATGGATGCCTAATCTTTGCAATTTAAATTGTGGGGTGATGCAGAAACCAGAAACTGCATGAGGTGGGATAATGTTCTTTCAACTTTTTCCACCCCAAATCAGTACTAGTTATCATCGCTGAACTACTTGAGGTGGAACATTGGAACATCCATATATTCAACTCCCCACCCAGTGCAGTGTACTCTCTTTACACCACTCCAAATGCAAAGAGTTTTAAAATTGCTTGCAATCTGGGACACATCCAAACAAATCCAGACTATGGTAACCATATTAATGGATCATTTTTGTGAATTTGATTTTCTATTTGTAGACTTCTTTGGTGCCCTCAGAGCTCGGGTGTACGACGATGAAGTGAGAAAGTGGGTTGAAGGTGTAGGAGTAGAAAGCATTGGGAAGATGCTTGTTAACTCAAAAGAAGGACCACCTACATTTGAGCAGCCTCCTATGACCCTTGAAAAGCTTGTAGAGTATGGTAATATGCTTGTACAGGAGCAGGATAATGTGAAGAGAGTCCAATTGGCAGACAAATATATGAGTGAGGCTGCTCTTGGAGATGCCAATGAAGATTCAATTAAGAGAGGAACCTTCTATGGTTAGCATCTTAATCCTATAGGCCTGGGTGGAGGCTTTTGCATATGTTTTTCCTTTTTCTTTTTTTTTTTCCTTGTAAACGATCATGGTTTAAAGGTAATGGTTTGGATGCAGGCAAAGCAGCCCAGCAAGTAAATATTCCTGTTCCTGAAGGATGCACTGACCCATCTGCTTCGAACTTTGATCCAACGGCCAGGAGTGATGATGGAAGCTGCAATTATAAGTTCTAAGGTGGTTCCAAGTCTTGTGCACAAAAGGGAGCACCCCACACCCCTACCCCCCCACGGTTTCACAGTAGTTTTCTTAGAATGAGAGGAATAAGCAATGGCACTTCTGTATCAATATAAACATGATGTAGTTTTTGATAACTTAAACATGATGTGGCCTTTTGCTTATATACACAGCACTCAAATCTTAAATAGGCTTTGTTCTTATACAAGGTTGTTTAACTGCTGCTCTAGTGTATTCAATGAAGCCCGCCAAGCTATCTAAACTTGATTACTAAGAATGTGAGTGAAGTCAAGGGAGTTTAGTCATCTTGTTGACACCTACCTATTCAGAAATAGGTAAGTTATACTAACATGACTCAGCTGAGTTAATAGCTGTATTATCTCACTCAGCTGCATGTAAGTACAATTTAGTTTATGAAGTGAAAATGAAACAAGTTGAACTTCAAGCTCTGCACCTCTGGAATGAAGAAACACATACTTACCACTTAAGTCTACAGTACTGTATTAATTTTAAATTTCCAATAGATATCCATCAGATATATGTGCATTTAGTAACAACCTTGAAGGCATAATGCCCCCTCATCTATCGTTGGTCCATGTTCATCCCTATGGAGCCTAAGTACATTTATTTATAATGTGATCCACAACAGTGAGTAACGAGGATCTGGTAATTGGAATTATATCTACTTTGCCTCCTTCAGGTGATAATATCCTCAATACAATTACATAAATACCTTCTCAGGGAAGTTTAAACAAAATATATATATGTACAAGGGTAAATTACGAAGACCCGATTCACAGTAATTTTCTCCTAGATCATAGTTACCTACAAGATTGCAGCCTTCAAGATAAGGCTTCCTATCTTTGAATCAATTTAGAGGTATCATTCTCCATAGGTGTATTATCCATAGTTGTCAAGTTCGTTTCGGACACCGTCTCGGTTTGGTTCCAAAATGAAACATTTCGGGTTATTCGGTCATTTTGCTTTCCAATTCGGAAATTTGTTTCGGAAAATATAAGAAAATTACATCTATATATATATTAAAAATATATAGAAAATTTCATTCCACCAAGCATCAAAAATTTAATTTCCAAAAGATAAGGTTCAAATACATCCCCTCAAATATCACAAAATAAAGCAAAAAGTCAGCTAACTATGCATCACTGTAATAATGATTATCATCTTCATTTGCTCCCAAATCCTCTCCTATAGGGCCACCTATTTCATCACCCCCATCAAAATCAGGGAGACCCTCTTGCACTTGTGTCGGTTGCTCCATAGTCGTCCAACCGTCGACATCCTCTATGGTCAAGAGAGGTGCTTCTTCAGCAACCCAATCCGCCAAAATATTAATATTCTCCAAACTTATTGGGTCAGAAGCAGCATTCCCAGTCCTTTTGAGCATATCCCTAAAATTTACATAAGTTAATATTTTGGTATGACAATTAATAATTTGCAAAAGAATCACGTACGATTAACATTTGATATACCTTTCACGGAGCTTCAAATTATAATGCACAAAAACTAGATCATTCAGCCTCTGATGTTCTAGCCTATTTCTCTTAGGAGAATGAATATGTTCGAAGATACTCCAATTTCTTTCACAACCACTAGCACTGATGCATTGGCTCAAAATTCGAATTGCCAATTTTTTTAACTCAGGCGTACCACTTCCAAACCGATCCCACCATTTATCTGTAAAAAATTATATAAAATATAAAATTATATTTTATAAACTGCAGTCATATAATAAGTTAATGAAAAATAAAAAACTTCATTTACCTGGAGACATTTTCTCTCGATTTCGTATTGCTGCTGCAGAACCGAAGTCAAAACGTGAATCTTTATAGGCATCACATTGTTTGAAAATCATGTCCTAAGTATCAAAATCAGGAACTAATTTCTCTATGACATTATTCAGACCCCTCATGACTTCACTATGCTTAGAAAAAGTAGGACTAAAGAAAAATGCTGGATTCAGATAGTATGCTGCAGCGTGTAGTGCACTGTGAAGTTGATTTTCCCACCTGCGATCGATAATCTTCTAGTATAACTGGTAGTCCTTCTTATTTTTTAACCTCTTTTGAATCACCTCTTTTGCTCGGTCCATTGCCTCATACACATAACCCATTGCAGGCTTCTCTTCACTGTCCGCTAGACGTAGAACTACCACCAAAGCTTCACTAACCTTCAATATATGCTCAACATCCTTCCAAAATGTGTTATTGAGTATGATTTCAGTGATCTCCATGTCAACAGGTGTACTCGAAGCATTAGATTCAACTCAAGCGGTACTTGTAAACATTTGCCTAAGCTCTTTTCTGTATTTAAAAAGGCACTGCAAGCTAATAAAATTGGTAGCAAATCTTGTGATGGCTGGTCGGATTAATTCTCTCCCATTTGTATATTCTCTTCTCATTAAATTCAACACTGATAAATGATTGTAAATGAACTTTGTGATTTTCCTTGCCGTCTCAATTGTGGATGCATTAACTGGAAACAAGTGGGGCTTTGCCATGTCCTCTAACATCAGATCTATGCAATGGGCTGCACAAGCTGTCCAATAAAAAGTCCCATATTTTTCAGCCACTCCTTTTCCCACTGTTTTGTAAGTGGCATCATTGTCAGTAATAAATTGGACAATATTGTTAGGCCTAACAAGTAAGACCATTTCATCAAAAATTTTAAATAGTGCATCTGAATTTTTTATAATTGGACTTGTATCAACCGACTTCAGGAACATTACCCCTTTTGGGCAATACACAAGAAAATTAAACAATGTTCTTTGCCTTTCATCTGTCCACCCATCAGCCATGACAGAGCACCCAGTTTCACTCCAACATGATTTATAATGCTCCATGAAAGCATTAACTTCTAGTACAATTTTTCCCAAAATCTTTCCACGAAGGTCATGATATGATGGCATCTTGTAACCTGGCCCCACTGCTGCGATTCCATCAGCCATTGCTTGACAAAATTTTGATCTTGCTGCATTAAATGGGAGATTTGCATCAAACCAAAAACGGCCAACAGCAAAATCAGTTGCATCCTTCAGTTCCTTTGTTGCCAATGCTGATTTGATTCCTGGCTGAGATCCAGGACTTGTTCGTGGTGCAAAGAAATTCGACATTGGAGGTTGGGAAGTATTTGACACACCCCTCCTTTTGTTTTGGGTAGATATTTGAGAGACCTTCTCTTTACCCTTTCTACTTGTTGTAGTGGGGGTAATTGGATTTGTAAATGGACCTACTTCTTCTACCTCAACATCATCTTCATTTGCATAACCCCTTGGAGTTCCATAAGGGTTTCCAATCTCCTCATTTAATTGCCTTTTCTTTCCTCTATCCTTTTTACCTTCTAAAACAAGTCTTTCCATTTTCCATTTGACATCACCTGGCACATTTTTACAAGGTGCAATATCTACTTTCACCCCCCCAAGGTGTTCTTTAAGTCTAGTGATCCTACCACCTTTTATGACTTTTTTACAAAAACGACAAATTACATGTTTGTTGTTGGTTGGATCCACATAACCATAAGCCCATGCAGGGTCATCAGATCTAATACTGGTAGCAACAAATGATATGGGTGTGCTATCACTCATTTTCAAATTAAAAAATCAATCTTCCAAATCTGATGCAATAGCAACACACAAATGATAGACAAGTACAATAGTAAGTTTAATGTTTCAGCTATTAATAGGAAAATTTTTAAAATTATATAAGTTATAAAAATGATCACTGCACATTTTATTCACTCAAATGGTTTCAGCGAATAAAAAAATGATCACTGCACATTTTTTTCATTCAAATGGTTTCAGCGAATAAAAAAATGATCACTGCACATATCAATGATCAAATGGGTGTGCAGATTAAGATTTTTATAAATTTAAAACTGATGGTGAGGAATTGCAATATTAAAAAATGATCACTTCACATATCAGTGATCAAATGGTCCAGCAAATAAAAGGGATGGTGGGCCTCACTTCCCGTGGTCAAATAAAATGAGTTTCAGTGAATAAAAGGGGTGGGCCTCACTTCCTGTAATTCATGAGGACCATCATTTGATTCAACTGTTTACCATAAAAAGCATCCCAAAAAATAAAATGAGTTTCACTGAATAAAAGGGGTGGGCCTCACTTCCTGTAACTCATGAGAAACCATCAATCGATTCAACCACTCACCATAAAAAGCATCCCAAAAATAAAATGAGTTTCAATGAATAAAAGGGGTGGGCCGTGGGCCTCACTCACTTCCTGTAACTCATCAGGACCATCAATCGATTCAACCCTTCACCATAAAAAGCATCCCAAAAATAAAATGAGTTTCAATGAATTAAAGGGGTGGGCCTCACTTCCTATAACTCATCAGGACCATCAATTGTTTCAACTGTTCATCATAAAAGGCATCCCTGACTTGCCCCTTTTTGTAATACCCTTTATAATAAGAAATTCCCAAAGTCCCAAATGGAACCCTATCGATAGGAAGTGTAAATGGCGACGCTGAAATGGAAGGAGAGGGAGAGATCGATGAATACCTGTGGATCTGCGATATTTTCTTGCAAAGAAATCAGGTAAAGCTCGCGAGGGAGATCAGGCAAAGCTCTTCGCAAAGAAATCCAGTCGACGGCCTTGGCGAGGAGAAATCCAATCGACGGCTCGGTGAGGGAGAAATCCAATATTTGAGCCTTCAATGGAGAGATATTCTGAGGAGATTGAACGGGGAATAAGGAAGATCTTGTGGCTGATACCAATTTATAGATCCTTACATGCATATTTGAGCCCAATTTATAGATCGAAGGGGATTTTGCACGCTGCATGCCGGCGAACAAGAGGAAAACGAGGCGTTTCTGCTCGATAACAGGTACTTCGAATTTATTTCGCTTGGATTCGCTCAAATGCTCAACTACATTGATTTTAATTTTTTTTTCTGTAATGGTCTTCCCCTGATTCGTCCAAATCTATTGATTCGGGTACTGTTCGCCCGAATTTAAGGGTCTTCTCCACGAAACACTATATTTCGGCGAATATTAACGAAATATGAACCGAATATTTTAAGGAGAGATTTTCGGTTCGGTAATGGTTTCGAAACGAAAGAAATCGGATGTTTCGTCCGAATCGAAACGAATTTGACAACTATGGTATTATCCCATCTATATTACTTAAAAATATAAAGAAAATCACATTCAATTATATTTCACACTCTAATTTATGTCCCTTTTATAATCCTTGGTCATTTTCTTTCATTTATCACACATCTAAAACCCATAAATGGCTATTATATATTATTGCATGAAAGCGTACTTAATGTTTCTATTGTGTCCTTCTCTCAAATGGCAATCTATGAAGGAAATTGCTACACAAGCATACTATTATTTATCTGAAATGAGTGGGCTGAATAGACAATCTTAGCTAGTGGTATTAACTGATTAAGATGACAAAGAAGGCAATGGAATTTATCCGATGCAAGGAGGCTTCACAATGATGCCTGCATGATCCACGTAAAGACGAACACGTTGAGGCAGAAAGTCTTGGGGAACACAGCTGTTGGCTGGAACCACCCCAAAGAGAGCCCGCGGTTTGTCTTTCCTTATTATATTCTTTGCGTCTTTTACTGTGAGCCCTACCACTTCCGGCCATGATCTTTGCTTTGATATCTTTAACTTCTTCTGCGTTCACTCCATTACAAACCAAACGACATAGTACGTTAGAACTAGAAAGAATATTAGCTAGTATGCATATACATATAAACATATAGAGAAATTTGCTATTTAAATTTTCTTGTGAGATATAATGTGATGCGCAGGGGTAGACCCAGAAAATTCTTCTTGGGAGGGCTCTATGTTAAAAAAAATTTGGGGGAAGGTTAAGTGAAGGAAAAAAAAAAAAGCATAGTGATTTTCAGAATTTACAGGTTTTTTTTTTAAGAATTTTGAACTTTTTCAGGTTTGGGTGGGGCTTTTAATTTGCCGAGACTCTATACTTGGGTCTGTGACATTGGTGATGAGGTGGAATACGATTATATATATATATAATTCTATTTATAATGTATTGCATGGTTGAGAAACTTTCCGAGTTGACTCTTGACTCTCCCAAATCATTTCATTTTGACGAAGGACCGAGTCAAATATAGGGGGAGACTCGGTCGATTCGTCTCAATTCAAGAAGCTATTTATATTTGAACCATTTGATAGGTAGATCTAATTTTAAATAGTTAACATTTATTTTTACGTAAGAATCCACAAGTCAAAAATTCAAAATTGATGATTGGAATGTAATTTAAAACTTATATTTGATATTCTACATTTGATATTTGGACTAACAAATTATATAATATGTAATCTTATTCATTTATTTTCTTATTATAATATTTTCCTTGTATATATAAATTTATTATCATGAATGCATGGAAATAAATGTAGATTTATATTTTATAAGTATTGGATCCATTTTTAAAATAACCTTAAAATCATTAAAAAAAAAATAATCGACTCCTTCAAGCCACCACGTTGACTATATCTGAGTCAAAATCTTTGCATTGGATGAATCGAGTCCGAGTCCCAAGTTTTCCCGCCTTAATGTATTGATCATGTGTAATGGAAAATGTATTGGATGGATGCAATGATTTTAAACTCCCTCCTTTTCTCTCATTTGAAACCCCACCACCCCCCCCCCCCCCCCCTTTCAACGTTGCTCTCTCTTCTTTCTCTTTCTATCTAAAGAAACTACATTTCATATCCACATGAACACGCGCGGCAATGAAATTTCTCTTGCCATTGCCAAAGAAGAGTACATCAAATAACCAAAATTCCTATGCAAGTGAGAAGTATGTTTCTATAGCAGCAAGTTCCGCACAGAAACATATGAGATTGGGATTTAAAAAAAAAAAAAACTCAGAAAGTATATCTCATACATAAAAGCATTGGTTAAGTTTAAATTATCGTGAAAAAGAAATTTCAAAGTAGAAAAGGAGAGGGAAAAAAGGTGAAATCCGATTTCAAGATGCATGGTAAACTTGAAAACAGAAAAAAGGAAAAGAAAAAAGAAGAACTCAATAAAGTAAAGAACAACTCTTCCCCACATAAAAAAGTCCTCAATTAAAAATAAAAAAGAAACACATCCCCACCACACTTCTCAAAAGCCCCAAATCAATAATAATCATAACAATAGTAATAATAATTAAATGCTCAAGGAATTTTAATGTTTCTGGTTGCGGGGGTTTTAGTGTCCCTCCCTCTCTCTCTATGGCTGTGTTTGTGGGTCTCATTTTTGGTGTTGTTTCTTTTCTTCTCCTTTTCTGGCTTTTCAGTATTTCCCTCTTATACCGTTAAGTCTCTTTAATGAAGGTTAACATTAAAAAAAGAAAAAAAAAAACTTCATATGAAGTGAGGATTAGGCTTTAGAGATACAAAGACTAACAATATTAGCTCTTCTAGCCAAGACCTACTGGGGAAGATTAACTAATTCTAATCTATTATGATCTAAGGTCCTAAGAGCAAAGTTGGTGCAAGCCAGATTGCCAAGGCAAATATGTTGCAGCAAACACACAACCTGTTCACAGGTTTACTAGCTAGTTTTTTTCCTTCAAAATCCAAAAAGCTCCCTTCTTCTCCCTTTACCCTAAAACTCATCTTAGCCACTGAGATAAGCCTGCAATCTAATTCGGGCCATCAACAAAAGAACAAAAAGTCTATATAGCCAACAAATGAAGATGAAAAATCAAAAGAGGTAAAAGACCCAACAATAGGCTAGGCCCATACATTCAGATGACCAACTGTGCTCTACTTCATAATGATTACAAAGGCACCCCACTCCGATAGACCCTATTAGTGTAATTAATTCAATCAATCATATGATTGATGGGGTGCATTGTCTTCCTATAAAGGATGGCCAATTTACCATTGGAGTAGAGCCACATTTTAGTGTGCCTGCATATGTGGTTTTCTCCCATGTAGCGTTTAGAGCTAAAGCTACCTTCGTACTTATGATGAGTCTTCATGCATGGTGTCTTTGTACTTATGATGAGTCTTCATGGTATCTTTGTCTGAGTTAACCCCGAGTCGCGTCGCATACTTACTCCCGTGAACCTCAATCACATTAAAATTCACAAGGGATATCAAATACATATTATGCGGAATATTCACAAATATACACATTACTCGTGTAAAACAAAATTCATTTACAGTATGTATAAAACTAATCACTTGCATATTTAAATACAATGCAAGGATTAAAAGTGTAAAGTTTCAATTCAATGATAGTTCAAAGTGGATTGAACTACAACTTTTTCAGAAAAAAATGACATTTCAAAGGGGGTTGTATATGCTAAATTTTTTTTTTTTTTAACAAAACAAGGTAATAAACGCCGTGACATGAATAGTACTTGCCACTGGAAAATCTTCTCATATGAAAATATATAACCATAGATATATCTATATAATGTATGTATTCTCTTTCAAGAAAAATAGGTACATCAATCACAACACCAAAGGAGGTCCACAAAAGCATTACATTAGTATTAGGCCAAGGTCCTTACCACTGAAACATCCAAAGGGATTACACATCATTATAGGACTATATATAGAAGATCTTTTGAGTGTAGTTGTTATTTTCTTACAAACATGACATAGGCTAATAGTTTAGAGATTTGGATTATACATCATCCAGTCTTTGGAGGCCTCACAACTTTCCCAGAGGAATCAACATATAATCTGACCCTACTGTGGTTATAATCCATGGTGACAAAGCAGTCAGGCAGAATAACATGGAAGATGGCCATAGGCATATCTTCTTTTATCCTTTTCTCTGCTTCTTCCACACTCATACCGACCACATCTGGCCATTGTCGTCTTGCTGCAGGTAAATTCAAGCCCAAAGAGTTCTTATCTATAGTTGCATCCACCCCATAAGATACCAAATCTGCAAAAATACAGTCAATTGTTAGTATATCCCCCGTTGGCCCATCTCTTCTATCAACGGTGCGATGACATTGATGCACAGATCTTCAAGAAATATTCCTAGTCTATGATGCTGTAAATGCTCCAAAACTAGGGTAAATGTGTTTCAAAAATAAAATTGAAAGGTAAGCTACAAAATGACATAGGTAGGGCATGTGTTTTTTCTTTTACACATGTGGATGTAAATTTCATAAATATGAAACATATCACCATATTTATCTGGAAGGGATTATATATATGTGAAATTTTTATATGTATCAAAATATATAAAGATTTAAGATATGAAACTAAATTTTTTGGAGTTCAATCGGCAATTTTTTTTTAAATGGTTCGGAGTTTGACACCATAACCTCTCCCAAGTGGAAATTGTACGCGCACCTCTTTAAGAAGTAAGTGTGTTATGAAGATGTGTGAAAATGGACCTATTTATGACCATTTTCTCACAATAAAAATTTATGTGACATGTAAACTAGTGCAAATGATCGTATTTCTGTGTGAATATAGTGCTTACATATCTAAATAGGTGCAAACAAATGACCTCCACTCTGAAACCATGATTAATCTAGGGACCAAATGTTTTCTTATGAAATAAGAAACCTAAGTAACAATAAGACTTTCTTTAACTATATTGTGCGATTGTCAGGTAACAGTAAGAATCAGATGACTATCTACAACTATGAATATTGGGACACCTATGGGAAAAAAGAAAAAAAGAAAAGAAAAAAACAAACAAACAGGAAAAATTGAAAATTGTGATTTCAATAAGCATATTAACCCATAATTCAGAAAAATTACCATGACCCATGTCCTATGACTTCTCCAACCATAACATTTCAGAGGAATTTGTGAAACTCAATTGTATTCAACATTGAGAACTTGAAAACCTAAATCATCCTTTCTAATAAGAGATTCATGTAAACCTCAATCATATTGTTATATATTTTAAAATCTAAATATCATAACACAACTAAAAAGCTGTGAAAAGAACGATCAATTTGACAATGGTTTTGAATTCCCTTTGAGATGCTAGAAATCAGCAAAGAGTAAATTGGACTTACTTTGCTGTTCAATGGATGGCAGAGATTGTTCCTGAGGGATTTCCTTTCTCTGATCTTCCTCAGCCATGACAAGGGAGAAGATGAGAAAGCATAAAAGGAGGGACAGAGAAAATGTTGCATATAACTTCATCGATTTGAGCCTGGGATATGTAAGCATGACCAAGATGCCTGTAGATGTCTTTTTAAAATCATGAAAGTCAATGGTTCTTTCTTCTTCTTTTGTTTAGTCATGGGGTACTAGGTTCCTCTTTTTCTAGGCAACAAAAGAGGAGCCGGCCTTGGTTGATGTTGTAACTTTGGGATAAAAAAAAAAAAAAAAAACTGCATAGTAGCATCCGAAGTTGAAAAGGATTGGATGAATAAGGACAAAGGTGATTTCAACTGTGAGACAACCAACTATAAAATGGGCAAAATTTATACCAAAAAAAAACAAAGATGGGCAAAACAATAAAATAAAAAGAATTGCCAACCCAAGTGTGAGGCCCACTTTGATCCATGTAAAAAAAATGTACGGTTGGATTGATAGGTCTCAGTTTGGACTAAGATTAGGGCAAATGTCACCATCTAATTACCTGTAAACTGTTACAAAATCTTTAAATTTAGAGCCTTTAAAAGGGTGGTTACCATAATTAAGCATGCATATATTTTACCTATAATTAGGTATTCCAAACTGCCCCTTTTAGTTTGAATAGCAAAAAAATTAGAGTTTTTATTTATTTATTTTAAACCTTAGTCAAATTAGCTGTTATTAAATTATACTAGAGTTTCCAAACAGCCCCTGAAACTTTCAAACCCCATCTTATGCCAGTTATTGACATGCATCAAAGTAAAGTCTTACAGCAAATTGGCAATTTTTTTTTCTGGCCGGCATAAACAGTCGTCATTTTTTGTAAGGTCAAACATAAAAAAAAAAAAAAACAAAGATAAGGTCAGAGATATATAATTTAATGGCCGCATCTTTGGCCGGCCATGATAGATTAGTTTGCGTTCTATTCTTTTTTGATAAAATAGATGCCTTCTTGTCATCATTATGCTCCTCTCGTTCCTAAGGTCTAAAGAGATTGCTACTAATTAAAATATTCTCTAAAGGGTCCGTTTGGGAGGGGAGGGGAGGGGAGGGGAGGAAAAATTTGAGGGGAAAGGAAAATGAAGGGGAGGGGAGGGAAAATTTGAGGGGGAAGGAAAATGAAGGGAAGGGGAGGGAAAACTCTTGTTTGAGAAGTAAAAAAGTAAGGAGAAGGAAAGTGAAAAAGTATAATTTTGTTTGTTAGTGAGGTACAGAAAAAAGACTATTTTACCCTTGCTTTTGAAAAAAATTCAAATAGAGTCTAAGGGCATTTTAGTCATTTCATCACTCCATCATCACTTTCCCCTCATTTTCCCCCCTGTTTTGGGGGGGAAATTTTTGAACAAAAAAGACAACTTTTTCCCTCCATTTCCCCCTCTCCCATTTTCCCTCCCCCCTTCCCAAACACCCCCCAAAATCACTTTCCCTCCACTTTCCCCCCATTTTTTTTTCCTCCCCCCCAATTCCCCCCCCCCCCCACTTCCCAAACAGACCAGACCCTAAGAATTGTTTGGTAGGGCGGGTGGGTTTGGAGGATACATATAGGGATCTAAATAGGTCACCCCGGTTATCCGGATGTTTCGACCGTTAAAAATCGGATTTGAGTCTTTATTTAAGCCTCGATAAATATATAGGTCTGGGTCCGGTTCCACAACCCGTGGACTCGAGACCCTATATAATACCTCAATTTTCGAAACTCTCTCCTAAAAATCATATATATATATTTTAAAAATATCATTTTCTATCTCGATCCGGACCTGTCTTATATATGGTTTTGGTTCCGGTTACGGAGCCAAGAAACCAGTTCCGAAATAATTCTGGGTCCGGATCAGGTTCCACCTTCTCTTTAATAGTTCCAGTTCCGGGTCCATTATAGACACGGACCGAAACTGACCTGTTTACAACTCTAGATACAGATTACACCATTACGCCACAATATGAAAACAAGAAGGGGTTATAATTACAAGAAAACCCCTTATATTTATATATAATAGTGGAGGACCAAATATTTTATATTAACACATGAACGGCTCTAGCTAGTTTCCAATTCTTTCTTGACTTTTTTTTGTACTTATCATGCAATATTAAGGTTGATTGCGTTATCCGGCGATATCGCCCTATATTCGATGCTTGTCCTTAGCATAAAATTAAACCTATTCATTCTTCACTTTTTCCACATTTTTCCCAAGTCATTTAGCTGCCTTCTCAAGACAAAAACTACACTTATGATTTTTAAAGGGAGTTGCTATTTGCACATTCGAAGTTGCTCATGGCACATCTCTACTCGGTGCATATCCTTGAGACCTCCCTCTTCGCAATTTGCATTTTTTCGGTGCACATCCCTCCTTCCCTCCTTCTCGGTTTGAAGCTACCCATTCTCGGTTTGAAACTAATTTGCCTAACCAAGTGCATCACTGATTTGCTAGTGAAAGTGGACATGGTAGGGTGTAAACCTGTTGACTCCAGCTTCAAAGGACAAGTTAAGCCTATTTCATGAGGATCCAAAACAATTGAGAAGCATTGTGGGAGCACTCCGATATGTTACTCTCATAAGACCAAACATTACATTTGCAATTAGTTAATCAAGTGTGTCAGTATATGCATGCCCCCGTCGAGGTTCAAATGGCAGCTGCTAAGCGAATACTTTGGTTCCTCGAAGGCACTCTTACATATGGGCTTCATTTCTACCTTGGCCCATTCCATCTCCACGCCTACTGTGATGCAGATTGTGGTGGATCTCCCTTTGATCGGAAATCCACTGGTGGTTACTGTGTTTCAGGGGCCTAATCCTATCTCCTGGTCTGCTATAAGAAGAAAAACATGATGGCTCCTTTGTCTACCCAAGCTGAGTATCATTGTCCAGCCCATACCGTTGCAAAACTCACTTGGTTATGCTCTCTCTTCCGTGATCTTCATATCCCTTTATCTAAGGCTCCTCTAATCTAATGCGACAATGCTAGTGCTATTTCTCTTTGCATTCAACCTTGTTTTTCATTCCCAGACAATGCACATAGAAATCAACTATCACTTTGTCCGCGAAATGGTGGACCATAAAGAGCTTGACGTTCAGCTCATTTCCTCATCAGATCGGATCATTACCATCTTCACCAAGGGACTTCCCACTCAGCGTGCCCAAGATCTGCAGGCCAAAAGCTTCGCATTCGGAATCGCCCGCCCGCTCAGCTTGGGGGCGGATGATAATGGTACGTACCACTCAAACATCAATTGGGCCAACCTGCACTCAGGCCCACACCGCAACTAAAGAGACAAAGTCACCTGCAAATACTCACTACCCCACAACTTACCCAATCAAATAGGTTGTTCATCATCTTCTCTACCTGCGTTCTGTTACTAAAACAATGTGGTATCGATTGTGTCTCTTGTATTTAGTATAAATAAAACCACAACCACAATAAAGAAAGAGAGGTTGGAAACCAAATACTCTTTCTACATTTACATACAGCATCTGAAATCATGATTTAAAACCTCAAAACATTTATGATCACTAACAGCTTCCTACTCATCTTAATTTCACATAATAAAAATAAAATAGAAAAAGACCAACAGTGATTACAACAATTTTTGTGGTGCAATCTTATAATACTTTTTTGGTGAAACAGTGATTACAACAATTAACAGCTCATCTAATTAACTATGAGCAATGCTAACTATGTGCAATGAATGGTGATGTGGTTGTAATGATACAGATGAAGAAGTTTATAAATAAAATCCTCTGCTTTACTTTAAATCTCTGAAAGTGGATGGATTTTTCTAGAAAATCAAATATAAGCATCAACGGCCTCCAGATGGGAGAGACGCCGCGCATGAAGAAGATGACTCGAAAAACGACTTCTCCCTGGTTGAAGTAGAAGGGTATAAAGACTCAATCTCTCTCCATACTTCATCTTCCACGATGGCTGATACAGTTGTAGCACTCCACCAGCTCCATGAAAGTTCTGGCATAGCACAATCTCCATCAAGGAACTGCATCACCTGCCTCATGCTCGGCCTATAAGCAGCCATGGGGTGTGAGCAGAGAAGCCCAAGCTTCAACACCAACTCCATCTCTTCTTTCACGTACACATTCCCCAATCTTTCATCCCTTGCCTCCACAATCTCACCCCTCTTCCAACACTGCAACACCCAATCCACCAATACCATTTCGTCCGGTGATTCTCTTAGCCCTATGGGCCTCTTACCACAAGCAACTTCTAGCATAAATGCCCCGAAGGAAAACACGTCGGTGCTTGTCGTAGCCTTCCCGGTTCGAGGCAGCTCTGGGGCAATGTAGCCCATAGTACCCACAATATGGGTCGTCTGAGGATTAGTTCCATGATCATATAATCTTGCGAGACCGAAATCACCAAGTTTTCCATTAAATTCACCATCTAAGAGGACATTGCTAGCTTTGATGTCTCTATGGAGGACAACCTTCTCCCACCCCTCATGCAGATAGAGAAGCCCAGATGCCACTCCTTTGATAATCCCAACTCTTCGGTCCCAATTGAGGGGTTTTTTTGGCTGGTCGAAAAGGAACTTGTCAAGGCTTCCATTGGGCATGAAATCATAGACGAGAAGGAGCTCCCCCTTGCGACGACAATACCCAAGAAGCTGCACCAAGTTCCTGTGTCTGAGCCGGCCAAGGCTCACAATTTCAGCTATGAACTCTTGCATCCCTTGTTTTGATTTGTGAGAGACTCTCTTCACTGCTACCTGTTTATTAGAAGATGACAACACCCCTTTGTAAACCATACCAAATCCCCCCATCCCCAACAGCTCTCTGTCTCTAAAACCCTTGGTTGCTTGAAAGAGATCCTTATAAGAAAACCTGTGCGTCCCATAATATTCACGCTCCCAATCTTCAAGTACTTCAGCATATCTAATCTTCCTTCTCACTATAAAACAAACAGTGAAGATGGTCAGGAACATGAAGAACACAACAATCGAGGGTACCCCAACTGTCAAAAGCTTGGCTCTCTTCTTCGATCCAACCCTAGGAAGCTTAGGAAGGAGAGAAAGATTAAGCTCTTGAGCTCGACCGTTCATCTTAAAGCTCCATCCAAGAACATAATGAGATGATACAATTGTGCCCGTCGCTGAAGAGAAACCCACGTACATGGAGTCTTGCTTGATAGGGGAAAGATCCATGGCTAATGACAACAGCGGAAGATTGGGCTTGGCTACATTTGTAGGCGACAACGTTATATTAATCTGTTTCTCTAAACCGCTATATTCTACCCATACCTGGATTGGGCTTCCACTTGCAAGGCTTAAGTTTCTGAACCCACCATTTCCATCGGTAAAATAAGCTGCGGGAGTAGAATTAACAGAGACTAAACTGTCAATATCGATTCCAACATGGTTGTCATCTATGTCATGGAATTCAAGATTCTTGACAGTGTCGAACTCGATGGCGACAATGCGATTTGATGAATTTCCATTGTTGGAGAAGTTGAAGAGGCCCATATATTGGCTGGCTAGAGATGTAGTGATCTCTTTGGAAGCAGAGATGACAAAGGCCATACCATGCCCATTTATACCCGAAGATTCGGGAACGATGGCCATGACAAAGGTGGTAGAGAAAGAAAAGGCATTACCAGATGAAGAGTCATTGAAGGGGATGGGATGAGAGTAGAAAGCATGTCCTTTCTCTTGCTTTGAAGTGTTGGTTAGCCGCAAGAGCCCGTTGGGTGTGATCTGGGCTAACCCATCTAGGCTCATGTTCTTTTCAGCAGTTAGAAATCCATTGTATTTGAAATCAATGATGTGGGACTGGGAAGACCCAAGATTAATGAAGAGAAACAGGACAGCGATCTTGAAAAGCATTTTGGTTTTTTGAAGGTTCCTTTGCATCTGTTGCAGAGACGAAATGGAAGTGATGTCACAACTCCAATGTACTGTGTTACTTTATAATATACAGATATCCGGATGCACAGGGTACTGTGATAGTCCCACCAATGCATGGAGACCGGATCCCTTTTTTCCTGGAATGTCTCGCTCATGCTAACCTACGAGGTGAGTGGAAATGGGTCCACTGTCAAAAATCTCATCCATAGAAATGAACTCCTACCCTTTTTATTTGAGGTCCCCAACTTTTGGTCCAAGATATATAGAGATGGTCTGATTGTATTAATATATATCGAGCATATAATTAATGTTGTGATTTATGCATTACAACTCACAATACTAATTGACTTCTCATGCTTAATGTAGATCTTTGTATAGTCATTAAAAAATAATAATTTAGTGAACAGTATTAATAAGACTTTATGAATTAATTGTAGTTAAAATCTTATTGGTGTCGGTGTTAAAAAATTAGAAAATGAGAGTCAATAAAATATATAGTGTGAAATTTCATGAGAAAAATAAGAGAGTAGTATAAATTTAAGGTGAGAATTGTTGAAATTGAAAGGAAAAATATAAACATTTAAGAATAGGTATAAAAGAATTAGAATTTTTTTTTATAACTAAAAGTAATCTTGAGGACACATACCTGAAAAATGGGCAATAACTATGACCAACTGGCTAGAATGGTTCAACCCCAAAGAATTTCAGGATGCATAACCTAACAATTATAAACTCACAAATCATACATCATAAATGGAGTTCGTCCTTAAAGTATGGGCATATGTATGCGTAAAAAAAAAAAAAAAAAAAAAATCAGTAGGCACTATTGATAGAAGTCAAGTTTTAAAATAAAATTAGTTTTTTGAACTAATCATAATTAAAACTTAATTGGAGTCAATGTTCAGAAATTAGAAAATTAAAGGGTAATAAAATAATATAAAATTTATATGAAATAAGAAGTTAATGTAAATTTAATTAGGTGAAGGTTGTTGAAATTAAAAGAAAAGGCATTCTTTACACATTTAAGAATAAATACAAAGTATTTGAAAGAAATTTTGTTTTGAAACTTGGACACATACCTAAAAATGGACAATAACCATGATGAACTGCCTAGGATTGTTCAATCACAGTAATTTTCATGACACATGGCCCACCAATTAGAACTCACTAATCAAGATATCAATTAGGATATCGGAAAGGCTTGATAGATTATGAAAGAATGAGGCTTCGCATGCATGGTATATAGTAGTAGAAATTTCCATGTTGCACCCATATAACATGAATTTGATCCTTCATCTAACATGTTAGAGGCCGTGGTCCCATTTATAACTACTTTTCACATTTTTCAAAAATTTTATGCATTGCGGTGGGTATAGTAGGTATTTGAAAATTCCAAGTGAAATGTTGTTAGTAGGGTTGCAAACGGATATTCGATTTTTCGATTATTCGGAAGTTTCGACCCATAAAATATTGGGTCTGAAACCTATTTTAGGTTCCAATTCATAAATGGGTTCGTATCCGGAACTCAATTTAGGTTCCGATTGATAAACGGGTCCGGTTCCGGGTCCACATAGGTTTCGACCCGTGGACCCGGGACTTCGCATATGAGCCTTTGATGTTGCAAATTGTACCTCAAAATCAATTTTTTTCTTGACATTTTTATGTATAATATTGGAGGTAGTAGACTTGATGCATTGTTAGAAGTTGAATGATATGCTTATTCTAAAAAAAATAAAAAATAAAGAAAAATTAGAATCAATTTTGGAACTAGATTCCAATCCTTTAAGTGGATCTGGTTTCAGAAGCGGATATTGATCTTCCTTTAGAATCGGGTCTGGAACCAATAAAATAGGTTCTAAGTGAAAACCAGATCCGGATTCGGAACTGGAACGCTCATTTAGAAAAGGGTCCAAGTCCAGATCCTCTATGGTTCCGATCTGGAATCGTCCTATTTGCAACCCTAATTGTTAGTTCAAATCTAACAGACAATTTGCGAAGTCAAACCTGAAGTTAAAATTAATGAAATCCTTTAAAAATTATAATAAAAAGGGTTGAAATTAAAATAAAAAAATCCCAAAATCAATAGCTTTAATCTATAATAACTAGTGGGACTAACTTCAACCACGGTAGAATTGAATTTTTTTTAGATTTTTAGCATTGGGGTTTCGGGTTTCGACTCGATCTCCTTTTTTTTTTTTTTTGTTTTTTTGATGAGGGTTGAAATTAAAATAAAAAAATCCCAAAATCAATAGCTTTAATCTATAATAACTAATGGGACTTACTTCAACCACGGTAGAATTGAAATATTATTAGATTTTTAGCATTGGGGTTTCAACTAGATCTCTTTTTTCTTTATGGTTGGGGCTCAAGTGAGTGAAGGAGACCTTGGATATTGTGAGAGAGTCCGCTGCTAGGGAAGTAAACCTCAAGCAGGTAGGTGCGATCACAACCAAGTAAGAACTAACGTCTTCTACCACTGATGTAAGGGGGCTCGGCTTCCACCCTCCTTTCTCACAATGAGATAAGAGTTTCGTACTCCCTTCCACAGAGATGCCGTAGGGGCGATGCAAGCAATTGGAGCGGGAATAGACGTGGGAGACTTCTATCTCTCTTTCTCATTTTTTTCACGAGACATTCAAGGAATACTTTTTGACCGGCACTGAAGGAGATGACTTTTCTAAAATGTCATATAAACATAAAGACGTCCATGTGAATAACAATCACGATCCGGATCACCTGTGTGGTCCAAACAGGGTTGAGGGGTCTTTATTCAAGGAATACTTTTTGACCGGCAATGAAGGAGAGGACTTTTTTAACTTATCATTCAAACAGAAAGACGTCCAAGTGAATAACAATCACAAAGAGGGGCCTTTATGTTTGTTTTAGAAAGGAAAAATTTCAAATAGGGCCTTTTTTTTTTACCTTATTTCAAGAAAGGACACAAGTTTCAAAACTTATCAAATTAGTTTCTAAGTTTTTCAGGAAGTTTTCAATTAAGGACATCAATCAATTTAATGTTATTTTTCCAATAAATTTTCTCCCAAGTTTTTTTTAAAAATACCAAAATTACCCTTCATTGAAATAAAACCCTTTTTGACTTTATCTATATTCTTCTTATTTTCTTCATCAACGTCCTCACTATCATTAAGGACAATAAGTGTCCTTGTAGCGATCGGTTGCATGAAGTGACTATCGGAACCAGGTGATAATTTTAAATGAAGAGTAACTTTGGTATTTTTAAAAATAAAAAAAAGTTGCAAGAAAATATATGTTTAAATAGTACGATGTCCTTAATTGAGAACTTACTTAAAAACATAGGGACTAATTTGAAAACTTTTCAAACTCGTGTCCTTTTTTGAAATAAGATAAAAACTTAATGCCTAATTGAAAATTTTCCCTTTTAGAAAATACGGGAGTGTATTTTCTGATCGATATTCCTAGATTCCTAGTGCATCATTCAAACTTTCTGTCTAGGTTTCTTTTGCAAGTGACCGGACATAGGACTCGTGACACAGATTTTCCTTTGATTACCCAACGACGAGGGCATCATCCAAAACCACGCATGCACAACTGTGATGAATTTAAAGAACGAAATTTGGATTGTTTCCATCTGACCTTAATAAATTTTCGTACAAGTCAATGTAAACCCAACTGATTTTAAATTTTCGTACAAGTCAATCTAGACCCAACTGATTTTAGTGAACACACTTGTTGACACTCATCATATTTGTCATGGGGATTTAATGATGATGATAATGACATCAAACCTTCTTCAAGATTAGTACAAATCCGGGCAGGTCTTAAAATAAATAATTTATCTCAAGAGTGGAAAACTTGATGAGTTAAGTACTGCTACTCCACCGAGTCATTTTATTTTGACAAAGGACCGAGTCAAACATAGAATTACTCGGCCAAATCACCTCATTTTGATAAATTATATGCATTACGAAGTATTTGTTAACTAGATTTGATTTTAAACAATTACTATTTATTTTTAATTAATAGATGCTTAAGGTTTGGAGTTACCAACTTAAAAAGGGAAATTTTTAGAGATGCATGAAACTGTTGGCTCATTTAAAAAAAGAAATAAATGAGGGTCTGAATATTTTAAAAAGGTATGAAGGTTTCCACAATTATTTCAATCAAGTTCTCTCCATAAATTCTTTTTGATGAATGCCATAAAAAACTCCCCTAGTGAAAGTTTTTTTTTTTTTTGCTTAACCTCTTTCCTCCCCAAAACTGGCCATTTTTATTTTGATGATCATAACCATTTAATGAGTCGAAGCTAGTTCTTTAATAATTTGGAATCTCCTTTTTAACCACAGATGCATAAAGGCCGTTGCAGTGGGCCCTTTTAGGTCATTTGAGTTGGATCTCATCATTTCTCTCAAATGATTTATTAAAGAAAAAAATTGGAAAATGACGTAAGGGCATTTATTTTTCCATTTCTCAAAACCTTTTAATGGATAAGACTTGATTTAAAGAACCCCAGAAAATTTTTATACTTCATCAAATATGTGGATATTGATATTGACTCTGCTAGGAGCCCAGTTAAAGTAAGAGAATGCTTGGTAAAGGTTTGAGTATTCAGCACATTTGAGAATTCCCTACTGCCCAAGTGCAAATGATATCTTACTATCGTACTATATATTTGTATAGCTGAGGGATTTCACATTTATATTGGTACGTGTCCATGTAATTTTTTTTTTCTAACTTCAAAGATAAGTGAGAGTCTGCATTACTAAAAATTGGGTGGGTGAGTTTTAACGTAATATATAACAAGAAAGGTCTGCCAAAACACAGTTAATCCCCATGCCGCTTAGTATACGGGCTTTATAAGTATATGGGTGCATCTGCACTTGATGAAGAACAAGGACTGACACACCTTGACCATCCAAAGCCCACAACAGGCACACACCAAGCCCACATCCATGGCATTGAAAACTAAACAAACTACAATCCGGTCACAAATAAAATAAAATAAACACTTTGCCCATAACCATAATAAAGCCAAGATGAGTAGCCATTCATCTCAAAACTGTGGTATCTGAGAGGATGGAGGCAGAGGAAGGGTGGGAAAAGCGTATAACAAGTAAGGGTATTCTCATCATTTCAATGAACACAATGTTTTACAGGGAGAAATGGAAAACATAAACATCATTGACAACAAAAACTCTACCCATATGAACTTTCACCACTAATAGAGGAGACACAACAAAGCGTTTCAGGCCATCATGCATTCAGAATTTAAGAAAAATAATTACCAGACTGAAGGGTTTTATTCTAGAACGTGCTTTTAGATTCAGAAATATTGCCCTAAACTACCCAATATAAACAATTGCCGGGAAAAAAAGAGTTGTATTTCTGCATTGGATGGAGGGATGGATTGGCTTCTCTGATCTGTCCTTCATACAGTGATTATGATTGCTTTTTGATCATGGATTGTAGTCATAACCTTGAACATTTCTGATGAAATAATTTCTAGATTTTGCTTCCCAATACACCATTTTCTCCTCACCCAAACAAATCCTTCAAAAACCTCTTTCCTTCATCAGAAGATTTCATAGTTACACAGTTACATCAACAAGAAAATATCATAATCAAAAGAAAAGAATATCTGGATTAGAAAATAAGGAAACAGAACAGATTATTCAATAAACCCACTACTAGATTAACATCATAACTATAGAATAATATAAGGAAAAGAGTACCTATTGATTTTGCAGGCCTGCAAGAATCTAGGAGAGCAATTTGTATAATGTGTTTGTATTTTTGTGTTGGCTAATTTATGGGTTGGACAAAACTCTGGATTCATTGAGTTGTATTTTCTATTTATTTTAGAATGGACGGTAGTTGTGTCGCCGGAATAGCCGAAGCAAAAAAAGAGAAGAAAAAGAAGATTTTCGGAAGACACCATCCACGAGGCTTGATCGACTGAACCTCATGACCGAATCGTTCCAATCGATTGGATCCTCTATCCGATCAACTGATCCTTGGGAATTTTTAGTTTAGGACTCTGCGAGTTTGTTACATTTTCCAACTAGTATTTCCAATTTGAATCATATTTGTGTTCTAACTATAGAGTACGAATTTGAGGCTATAAATAGGGGATTGCTCTCAACCGTAAGATATACATAATTAATTCTCTCATTGATCTAAGGTGAGAATGCTCAAGGAGAGACTCTTTGATTCTCTAGAGCTAATGAGAGGTTGTGCTGAAGAGAAAGCTATAAAGGATTTTGTTGCTTCTACTCTCTTGTAGAAAATAGTTCATCTTGATTGATAAGGTGCCACAAGATCAAATAAGAGGAATGGTGCACGGCGGGAAAATCATCGCAGCGGAAGTTGTGCAAGAACAATTACAGTCCTTAAGTCGAGGTATTAATTGAGATAAATGAGCTGTGAGTTTATTTTTTAATTGTTTATTAGTTCTTGATTTCTGGATCGTGGTTTTTCTTTTTAAATAGGATTTCCACGTTAAATACTGTGTCTTCCTTTTTATGGAGTGTGATTGGTAAATTGATTGGCTAGTTCTATCTTATTTATTTAATTACGTCCGCTGCATTGCTTAATTGAAACTAGCATCTATTCCGGTAACCTGGGAACTTTCATAATGGAAATTGGATTCAGATCTTTGTTTAATGATAAAAGACGGAGCTGATATGGAAAGAATGTGGGAAAATGAAAAAAAGAGGGAAGCAAAATAAATCCGAAGAAAAGAGGGATAAGAAACTACAATCCGGTCACGAATCAACTTATGCAAATAAATTAAGCCTCGAATCCAATCACTAACAACTGCCTTCATATGATAATTTCACATAACAAGAATAAAATAGGAGAAGTCCATTTTTTATTATAATTAACAGCTCATATACCAATGTGCAATGCTAATTATCTCCCACAAATTTCATTGTCACTATGATATAATTATCTTGCAGGGTGATGTGGTGGCTGATATGGATCAAGAAATATAGGATCAACGGCCTCCAGATAGAAGTGATTCTGCATATGAGGACGAGCATTCAAAACTTGACCCCTCCATCGTGGTAGTACGAGGATACAAAGATTTCATCTCTCTCGACATCTCATCGTCCACCAAGGCTGATACAATTGTAGCATTCCAACCACTCAGTGATAGTTCTGGCGTCGGACAATCCCCGTCGAGGAACTGCATCACTTGCCTCATGCTTGGTCTACCTGCTGCCATGGGGTGAGAGCACAGAAGTCCAAGCTTCAACACCAACTCCATCTCTTCCTTCACATACTCATTCCCCAATCTCACATCCCTTGCCTCCAGTATCTCACCCCTCTTCCAACACTCCAACACCCAATCAACCAATATGCTCTCCTCCGGCAATCCTCTCAGCCCTATGGGCCTCTTCCCACAAGCGACTTCAAGCATAAACGCCCCGAAGGCGAACACGTCGGTGCTCGTGGTCGCCTTCCCAGTTCGAGTCATTTCTGGTGCAATGTAACCGAGAGTACCCACAACGTGGGTGGTTTGAGGATCGGTTCCATGATCGTATAATCTTGCGAGACCGAAATCTCCTAGCCTTCCATTGAATTCACCATCCAGGAGGACATTGCTAGCTTTGATGTCTCTATGGAGGACTACCTGCTCCCACCCCTCGTGCAGATAGAGAAGCCCAGACGCCACTCCTTTGATAATTTGAAATCTTTGGTTCCAATTGAGGATTTTGGCAGGTTCGTTGAAGAGGAACTTGTCGAGACTTCCATTGAGCATGAAATCATAGACAAGAAGGAGCTCCCCCTTGCGACGACAGTAGCCAAGGAGCTGCACCAGGTTCCTGTGTCTCAGTCTTCCGAGGCTCACGATTTCAGCGATGAACTCTCTCATCCCCTGCTTTGATTTATGAGAGACTCTCTTCACTGCCACTTGTATATTAGAAGTTGGCAACACCCCTTTATACACCATGCCGAAACCACCCATCCCCAACAACTCTCTGTCTCTAAAGCCCTTGGTTGCTTTAAAGAGATCTTTATAGGAAAACCTGTGCGTCCCATATTCACGCTCCCAATCTTCTAATACTTCAGCATATCTAATCTTCCTTCTCACTATAAAAGCAATACTAAATAAGGTTAGAAACACGAAAAATACAGCAATTAAGGGTAGCCCAATTGTTAAAGCCTTGGACTTCTTCTTGGGTCCGACCCTAGGAAGTTTTGGAAGGTGAGAGAGATCAAGCTCTTGTGCCGGACCGTTCATCTTAAAGCTCCATCCTAGAACGTAGTGAGATGACGCTACAATTGAGCCCGTCGCTGAAGAGAAGCCAACGTACATGGAGTCTTTGATGATGGGGGAAAGGTCCTTGGTTAAAGACAACAGTGGAAGATTAGGCTTGGTCCGCTTGGCTACATTGATAGGCGACAACGTTACATTGATCTTCTTCTCTAAACCACTATATTCTACCCATACCTGGATTGGGCTTCCACTTCCAAGTGTTAAGTTTTTAAACCCACCATTTTCATTGGTATAATAAGCCGCAGGCGTGGATTCAACAGAGGTTAAACTGTTAACATCAATTCCGACGTGGTTGTCATCTATATCTTTGAATTCAGGGCTCTTAACTGTATCAAACTCGACGGCAACAATATGATTGGTTAAATTTCCATTGCTGGACAAGTTGAAGAGGCCGATATATTCGCTGGCTGTACTACTTGCAGCGAGATCTTTGGAAGGGGAGATGACGAAGGTCATACCATGCCCATTAAAACTACCGGAAAGTTCAGGAACAATGGCGATGACAAAGGTGGTAGAGAAAGAGATTGCGATACCAGATGAAGAGTCCCTGAAGGGAATGGGAAGGGAGTAGAAGGCGTGTCCAGTCTCCATCTTTGAACTGTTGGTTAGCCTCAAGATCCCGTTGGGTGTGATCTGGGCTAACCCGTCTAGGCTCATGTTCGCTTTAGCAGTTAGAAATCCGTTGTATTTGAAATCTATGAATTGGGATTTGGAGGCTGCTATATTCATGAAGAGAAATAGGACAATCATCTTGGAAAGCATTTTTGAGGGTTCCTTGATTTGCATCTGTTGTAAGACGCAGGGGAAGTAATTCTTGTGCTGCTTTATTAGGAGATAGTCCTAAGAATGTCCCAATCATGCTTGCCGTGAAACGCGGGACTAAATAGCGTGCACTTGTTGAAGATAAGATTTCTCATCTTATCCTTTTATTTGATGTCCCAGAATTTTCTTTCGAGACAGAGTTGGTCCCACTATAATACCGAGCACCTGTTTAATATAAATAATGTGATTCAAGAATTCTTATGCTATATTAGTCGCATTATTAATGAGACCAATTTATATTGGTGTAAAATTTGAAAATTGCCAGAAATATTCACTTGGTAGGCCTCACTGTGGAGTTTCACTCACCACTCATCCTCGACATGTTTGTTTGCATATATGAAGCAAATGTGAAATGGACTTCATATCATGGAAATGGTCATCCTCGGCATGTTTGTTTGCATATATGAAGCAATTGTGAAATGGACTTCATATCATGGAAATGGCCGGTAAACCTCAGGTATGGAAAAGATGAAAGTGGAGGCCTGGTAAAATATTATTTTGTTTCAATTATGAGGTAAATTAAGAAATATCACATTACAGTTAAAGACGAGCAATTGTAATTAAAAAAAATGTTTTTGTTTAAACTTAACTTCACCACACTTTATCACAATTTCCTGTAGAATAAAAAGGGTTTGTGGAGGAGTAGAAGTTAGAAATATCACACCATACCATAAGTTTACTTCTCTATATTCTCTCACCAAAATATGGTAAAGTTTTCACCTTCTCTCCTCCACTTGGGAAACAAATGTGTATTTGAGAGTGAAGTGGTAAGGTGACATGGATTCCCTTCCACAAGAGTGACGTGACCTAGGAGAGAAGGGTGTCCCCTACTGTAGGGGCAATGCAAGCAATTGGCTCGATCTAGTACATTAATATTTGCATTTGTCTAACTTGGAATGGACGTGTGAGACTTCTGTTTTAAGTCATTCTGAGTCTCCCTGCTTTTTTACTTGTTGAGAAATTCAACTAAAAGACTGGGAGTGAAAGAGATCTAGAGGAAAATGGAAAGATGTCTTTATGAATAACAATCACATGCAATTCTAGGAAAAAAAATAATAGCAATCACAAAGAGGGATCTTTATGGTTTTCAAAAGAATATAGGGTAGTATTTTTTTTTATTTCCCTAAATTTCAAGTGCCTGTTGAAATCTCTGCCACAGAAATACCAGGTTTCTCTATAGGACCAAAAATTGGACATGTGAAAACGATTTTACTTTTTTTTTTCTTTTTCTAAATTGCAGATTGAATTAAGAAAGAGAGAAAAGAATACAGCAAAAAAACAACAAAACAGAGAAGAAAAGCAACAAGAGATAGAAACAGTTGAGCACTAGTTCAACCCTTGAGGAGGCTGATTACAAAGAAGAAAGAAAGAGTTTACAGAGCTGCTGGAGTAGGAAGAAGACATATAACTTAGAGAAATAGAGGCATCATCTAAAAAGAAATTAATCACAGATTGAAGTGAGGACACTTTATTAGAGAAGAAAACCATATTCCTTTCTTTCCATAAGCTGAAGAGAGCAACTACGAAGAGGGCGCGCCTAGACCTTTCTTGGCTTTCGAGCAAGAGTTTGTAGAGAAGGCAATCCATTTCGCCGAGGCAGAGCAGGAAGAAGAGGACTGGATGTTCCCTTTAATCTCCAGCCAATCCCAAAAGGAGGATGCAAATGGACAGAGGAAGAACAGGTTTGGAGCCCATTCCTGATGGGATCCACAAATGGGGCAAGTGGACGCCAGTTGCACCCCAATGGATTGAGCCCAGACATTGGTGAGAAGTTTGTTGTGAAACAACTTCCAAGCAAAGCAAGCCATAGAGGGCTTGAGGAGACTGTTCCAAGCAAACTTGTGCCAAACTCTGGGGAGGCTTGTGTGTCTGATTGATTCCCAAGCAGCATAGAAAGACAGGTTGGGGGAGTTGGAGCTGGTCTTGATAAGAGCATCAGGGTCTTCCTGCAGCGAGTAAGAGGCTGATAGGGAGGAAGAGAAAGAAGCTGCCTGCTGAAGGTTAAAAATGCTAGAAAATCTTAGGGGATCAAAAAGGAAATCATTCACTGAAACTGACCAAGAGAATTCCATATCAGGGAAGATCTGCACCAAAGAGAGGGGGCCATGCCATTTGTCGTGCCAGAAGCTAATTCTTTTGCCATCACCCAGAAGCCAGTGACTGTTTTGAAAAATGAAGTGAGAACATCGCTTGATAGACCACCAGATACAAGAGCCAGATGAAAGGGAGTTGGGATGCCAATGAGAGAAACCTTTGAGGTACTTAGCTTTGAACCAGCTGGCCCACAGGGAAGAAGAAGAGATAATAGACCAACCCAACCTAACTGAATTAGCAGAGATCATTTCCTTGATATGGCGGAAACCCAGGCCTCCTTCACTCTTCGGCTGGCAGACAAAATTCCAATTGATAAGGCTCTTTTTAGCTTGCTCAGGGCCCCCAGACCACAGAAAATTTCTCATATATTTTTCCAAGAATTTACAAACCGAGGAAGGAATTGGGAGAACCAAGAGGATGTGAATGGGAAGACTTTGAAGAACATGCTTAATAAGAATGACTCTCCCAGCAAAGGAAAACATATTGCATTTCCAACCTGCAAGCCTTAGCCGAAAAGAATCCTTGAGACTCTCAAAATACTGAGCTTTGGGGCTGCCAATGAATAGAGGAACACCCAAGTATTTTGCTAGAAAGGAGGCCTGAGGAATGCCTAAGGATCTCAAAGTTCTAGCCTTAAAAGACTCATTGCTGTTTCCAAAAAGAACATTACTTTTCATGAGGTTGAAATGTTGCCCAGCTGCCTTTTGGTAGGCTTCCAAAACACCTTGAATAGCTTTGATACTCCTAGAAGTGGCTTTGAAGAAGATGAGAATGTCGTCGGCAAACATGAGGTAACAGACAGAGGGAGAAGCTGGAGCTCTGTAAATCAGAATCACCTGATTTTGAGAGACAAGCTTACCAATATTTAAACTAAGGAGTTCTTCCACTGATATGAAAAGGTAGGGAGAGAGAGGGTCTCCCTGCCTAAGCCCTCCCTTGACTTCAAAGTAGCATGTTGGTTCTCTGTTGATAATTACAGAGCCTTTAGAGAAACAGATGCATTCGGAAATGAGAGTCGACCAGTCCTTGCTAAACCCAAAGAAATCCAAAGCTTTGAAAAGGAAATTCCAGTTTAATTTGTCAAAAGCTTTGGAGATATCTGGCTTCATACAAATTCCTTTGCCTTTGGGACCCTTTTGGAGATTCTGAGTGAGCTCATGAGCTAAAGCTATGTGATCTTGGATTCTTCTACCTTTTAAGAAAGCCACTTGATGAGGAGAGATAAGCCTTTGGAGAACAACTGTCATTCTAGTCGCAAGGATCTTGGAAATAACCTTGTAAGAGAAATTGAGAAGGCTGATGGGGCGGTAGTCTCCAAAAGAAGAGGGCACTGCAACTTTAGGAATGAGAGAGATAAAGAAGTAATTTGAAGCTTTCAGAAGCTTTTTGGAGACAAAAAATTTTAACTGCAGCTGTTACAGCTATGCCAACAATATCCCAGCAACTGGTGAAGAAGTTGCCGGAGAAACCATCAGGACCAGGAGAGCTAGATTTGTTGAGGCTGAAAACTGAAGTTCTAATTTCTTCATTTGAAAGAATAGCCTACAGAACGGAATTTTGAGCATGGGAAACTTTCTGACTTTGCACTTGAAAGAGCAGGGGATCCAAATGAGCAGGGGAAGGAGTGAAGGAGGTAGAGAAGAAATCCACAGCTGTAGATTTAATCTGAGCATGGTTTTCAAGAGAATTTCCGTTGAATTCTATCTTATCAATGCGATTCTTAGAACCTCTGATTTTCGCAGAAAGGTGGAAGAATTTGGTATTTTTATCTCCTTCCTGCAACCATCTAATCCTGGATTTCTGCTTCCAATGGGTTTCTTCTGCTTAGAGCAAGTTTTGGAGCGAGCTTCTGGCGAGGCCTAGAGCAACCTTGGTGGATTCCTGGGGGTCTGAATCCATACTATCTTGCAATTGGAGGATATTGGATTCTGCAGCTGAAATATTGTTCTTGAGGAGCCCAAAAACTTCCTTATTTCAAGCTTTCAACCTTAATTTAAGAGCCCTTAGTTTCTGACTAAGAATGAACTGGGGATTGCCTCTAACTGGGAGTTGCCAAACTGCAGCTACCAGCTCTTTGAAGGAGGGGTGAGCAATCCACATTTCCTCAAACTTGAAAGGGATAAATCTAGCTATAATGGGAGGACGCTTGGAAAGCAGGATGGGGATGTGGTCTGAGCTTTGTCTGACAAGGTGTTGAAGGAGGCTATCTGGATAGGAGAGAAGCCGGGCTTGATTGGTGAGAGAGCGGTCTAGCCTGGCTACAACATAGGATCTATCTTTTCTGTTGTTAGACCTGGTGAAGTTACTGCCTGTGAAGCCAATATCTTGGAGGCCTGAGGAAACGATAATGTTATTGAATTCAGAGAAAGCTAGGGAGTTAATGGGATGGAGACTGATTTTTTCAGAACTAGAGGAAACATCATTGAAGTCTCCTATGATAGCCCAGGGGAAGTTATTAGAGAAAGGAGTGGAGCTCAGGTACTGCCAGAGGGATCTACGTTGAATGGGAGAGGTGGAGGCATAAATACCAGTTATGAAGGTGGTTGGGCAGTTGGAGGAGGGGGAGAGGGATATAGTGAGATGCTGGGAGGAGAAGTCTACCATTGTGGAAGAAAAGTTATGGGAGGATTTGATAAAGCACCAGATAGAGGGACAGGTTGAGGAGATTGAGTTAGAAAAGAAATAGGAGAATCCAAGCCTATCCAGTTTCTGAGATAGGTTATTGGAGTTGAAAGTTTTGGGCTCAGAGAGAAAAATAATGTTAGGATGGTAAGATTCGATCAAGAAGGTGAGGGTTCTAATGGTAGGGGAGTTTGCAATTCCCCTGCAATTCCAATATAGGGTTTTAAACATGGCGGTGGGAAGTAGGATTGAGGCCAAGAGTAGGGCTGATGGACTGGGATTCAACTATTTTCCTTGCAAGTTTATTCCTTTTGGATTTCTTATTCTTCTTGGGTAGCTGAGCTGCAACTACTATATTAGCAGAGGAGGGGGACCAAATTAAGGTTGGGGGATCTGATTTGAAAGGTTTACTGGTTTGCTGGATGATAGGGGAGATGTGTTCTTCCTGGATACTGAGGTCTATGGAGAGGTGATCTGAGATGTCAGCCAGGAGATTGGTATTGGCAGAGTTTAGAGGGGTAGAATTTGAGGGCTGAGGGTCGAAACTGGTAACCACCTGGGTAGCTTGGTCCAGGACTGAGAAGGGATTATGGATCTCAAGGGTTGAAGCAAAAGGGGAAAGGGGGTCTTCCCCAGGGTTAGGGTCTACTTCAAGGGAAGGGACTCGGTCTGTGTGGGTAGAAATAGAGGTTGGATGGGTTTGCTCTGATGCTGAGGATAGGAGAGAGGAGTTAAACGTTGGGGAGACTAGCTCAGAGACAGGAGGGGTTTTTAAAAGGCCTGGGGCAGAGGAGCGAGGAGGAGGGGGCTTAAAACCTGGTTTGACAGTTTTGGTAGTTGGCTGACACAAGCCTTCCCCATGGCCATAGCTGAGACAGAGGGAGCAAGGGACGACTTCATACAGGACTTCCACTTCCACCCTGGAATCCCCTACCAGATCTACTATAATGGAAGAGGGCTTAGGTTTTTGAAGGTCAAGATTTATGCAGATTCTGGCATAGGATAAAATTTTTTGAGAGGCTGTGATCTCATCTACCAGAATGGGGTTACCAATAGAGTTTGCTATTGAGAAAAGGATGTGTTGACTCCAGTAGTGGAAGGGTAAACCTTTGAGGCTGATCCAGGTTGGGGCTAGGGTTGGCCAAGGGAAAGAGTCCATGCCTGGAGACCAAGGGAGAAGGTGAAGCTTTCTGTGACCTAGGGGAAGGGGGGAAGCAGATAGGAGAGAGTTTCTAACTTGAGGGCAGTGGACTCTGAAGAGGAAGTATCCCTGAGCTGTGAGAGAGATCAGACTTCTAATAGGCAGGTTCCAAGCGAGGTTGGTGTGGTGCTCAACCCACTCCAGAGAGGGTCTTTTTCCTTCAAACCCACCAATCATAGCGTGGGAGAAGGACTCCTGGCTAGTGGAGATCATTTCTTTGGGGATGGTGACAGAGGGCTTGCTATCGGTCCATTTGGTAAGGGGGCATATTTGGAGGGAGAGAAGAAGGGGAATGGGAGAGAAGAGAGGCATAAGATCTGGGATGAGAGAGGTTAGAGGTGCTAGCATTGGGTTGGGTGGTTCCCCCGGTAGGGCTCTGTTTTAGAAGAGATGAGAGCTGCTGAATTTGGGCAGAGGATAAGACAGGGGAGGCCTGATCTGCTTGAAGGATAGCTTGGACCTCTGCTGTTTGGATAACGGACCCTGACTGGACTGGAGGAGGAGAAGAGTGGTGGTGGAGAAGGGGATTCTGAGCAGAAAGGGCAAGTGGGTCGGGGTCTGGAGGAGGAGGAGACATTCTAGGGCTTGAATTTGAAAAAAAAAAATGATTTTACTTTGATAAACCAAATATGAGGGCATCATCCAAAACCACTCCTGCACAAAGGTGACACCGACGGTTGTTGACTCATGACCCAAGCTCTGTGGTTTGTTAATACATTTCGGTTGTGTCTTCTGTCTTGACTTTTGAAGATCAACACTTTGGATCCTTTCTATCTAAAGGTGGATTTGATATAAGTCGGACTAAACCCAATCCACATGTATTTACACACATCTTGCTCTATATATACTCAACATAGTTGGAATATGTCTTTTTTTTCAATTTTATTTAAAAAAAACCTACATCAATTTCACCCAAGTGGATAACCAATTTGGAAATTCAGCAGACCAATCGACATCCATATTGTTGGACTTGGTCCATCAAGGGTCCAAATTGCGACCTATAGTGGAGTCCATCTTCATCTTCTAGAGGGACACATGTCGATGACACTTGTCACTTGAAGATTCATCCTTGTCCACATGAATACATGTCCATGATATATACTTGTCACTCAATGATGAATCCCTCTCTCCTGATGGTCTCATGGCAAAGGGTCAGAAAGAATTATGAGGCCTGCCACTAAGAGGATGTGGACATGTAAACAGCTGGAGAGAAAACAAAACTGAGCTGGGTTTTGCAGGCTGACGGAGCTTGGCTCTTGAGTTTGTCCATTTGAGCTATAGGCAGACACTACTTAGTCTAGCTGGGTTAGATTTGAGCTTGAGCTCGGGGCTCGAATGCATATATTGATGGGATCAACTTAAATGGATCGAGGTAGATCTAGATGTATCTCATTCAAGCTTGTATAAGAAAGATTTTATAGTAGACTGCCAATATAATATACTCTTCCAGTGATGAACATGGAGAAGCGAAATCCATTGTATTTGAAATCAATGATGTGGGACTGGGAAGACCCAAGATTAATGAAGAGAAACATGACAGCGTTCTTGGAAAGCATTTTGGTTTTTTGAAGGTTCCTTTGCATCTATTGCAGAGACGAAATGGAAGTGATGTCACAACTCCAATGTACTGTGTTACTTTATAATATACAGATATCCGGATGCACAGGGTACTGTGATAGTCCCACCAATGCATGGAGACCGGATAAGGATCCCCTATTTGGTCCAAACAGGGGATCCTTATTTGGACCAAACAGGGCCCTCCACATGGGGGGGCGGAGGAAAGTGAGTCTGACTTTCTCGTTCCTCCGCCCTCCTTCCGCCCCCCCACGTGGAGGGCCCTGTTTGGTCCAAACAGAGATCCCCTGTTTGGACCAAACAGGGGATCGGGTTCCATGGAGACCGGATCCCTTTTTTCCTGGAATGTCTCGCTCATGCTAACCTACGAGGTGAGAGTAAATGGGTCCACTGTCAAAAATCTCATCCATAGAAATGAACTCCTTCCCTTTTTATTGGATGTCCCCAACTTTTGTTCCAAGATATATAGAGATGGTTTGATTGTCATATATATCGAGCATATAATTAATGTTGTGATTTATGCATTAAAACTCACAATACTAATTGACTTCCCATGCTTAATGTAGATCTTTGTATAGTCATTAAAAAAAAATAGTGAACAGTATTAATAAGACTTTATGAATTAATTGTAGTTAAAATCTTATTGGTGTCGGTGTTAAAAAATTAGAAAATGAGAGTCAATAAAATATATAGTGTGAAATTTCATGAGAAAATAAGAGAGTAGTATAAATTTAAGGCGAGAATTGTTGAAATTGAGAGGAAAAATATAAACATTTAAGAGTAGGTATAAAAGAATTAGAAATTTTTTTATAACTAAAAGTAATTTTGAGGACACATACCTGAAAAATGGGCAATAACTATGACCAACTGGCTATAATGGTTCAACCGCAAAGAATTTCAGGATGCATAAGCTAACAATTATAAACTCACAAATCATACATCATAAATGGAGATCGTCCTTAAAGTATGGGCATATGTATGTGTAAAAAAAAAAAAAAAAATTCAGTAGGCACTATTGATAGAAGTCAAGTTTTAAAATAAAATTAGTTTTTTGAACTAATCATAATTAAAACTTAATTGGAGTCAATGTTCAGAAATTAGAAAATTAAAGGGTAATATATAAAATAATATAAAATTTATATGAAAGAAGAAATTAATGTAAATTTAAGGTGAAGGTTGTTGAAATTAAAAGAAAAGGCATTCTTTACACATTTAAGAATAAATACAAAGTATTTGAAAGAAATTTTGTTTTGAAACTTGGACACATACCTAAAAATGGACAATAACCATGATGAACTGCCTAGGATTGTTCAATCGCAGTAATTTTCATGACACATGGCCCACCAATTAGAACTCACTAATCAAGATATCAATTAGGATATCGGAAAGGCTTGAAAGATTATGAAAGAATGAGGCTTCGTATGCATGGTTTATAGTAGTAGAAATTTCCATATGTTGCACCCATATAACATGAATTTGATCTTTCATCTAACATGTTAGAGGCCGTGGTCCCATTTATAACTACTTTTCACATTTTTCAAAAATTTTAAAACAAAAATTTTATGCATTGCGGTGGGTATGGTAGGAATTTGAAAATTCTAAGTGAAAGGTTGTTAGTAGGGTTGCAAACGGGTATCCAATTCTCCGATTATCCGGAAGTTTCGACCCACAAAAAATCGGGTATGAAACCTATTTTAGGTTCCGATTCATAAACGGGTCCGAGTCCGGAACTCAATTTAAGTTCCGATTGATAAACGGGTCCGGTTCCAGGTTCACATAGGTTTCAACCCGGGACTTCGCATATGAGCCTTTGATGTTGCAAATTGTACCTCAAAATCAATTTTTTTCTTGACATTTTTATGTATAATATTGGAGGTAGTAGACTTGATGCATTGTTAGAAGTTGAATGACATGCTTATTCTAAAAAAAATAAAAAATAAAGATAAATTAGAATCGATTTTAGAACTAGATTCCAATCCTCTAAGTGGATCTGGTTTTAGAACCGGATCCTGATCTTCCTATCAGAACCGGGTCTGGAACCAATAAAATAGGTTCCAAGTCAAAACCGAATCCGAATTTGGAACTGGAACAGTTATTTAGAAAAGGGTCCGGGTCCAGATCCACTATGGTTTCGATCTGGAATTGTCCCGTTTGCAACCCTAATTGTTAGTTCAAATCTTACAAACAATTTGCGAAGTCAAACCTGAAGTTAAAATTAATGAAATCCTTTAAAAAATATAATAAAAAGGGTTGAAATTAAAATAAAAAATCCTAAAATCAATAGCTTTAATCTATAATACACTACAAGAAATTTAGGCTGTTGTGACAAAATCTGAAGACGAATTTTTTTTTTTGTCTTAAAAGAACACCCAAAGGGGACGAAATATAAATTTTGTCGTCTATTTTCATTTTTTTCAAAAGTATTGGAGATGAAAACAAAATTTCGTCACCAAAATAAGATGCCAATTTCATTTGCTTTGGCGCGAATTATTTTAGCTCATTGGAGACGAAAATTTTTGTCACAAAATATAATTTGTTTTTGTGATTAACATAATTCGTCACTATTAAGGATAAGTTATGGAAGACGAAAATATTTGGTTACCAAAATAAGGCGCCAATTTCATTTGCGGTGGCACCAATTTCGTTCGCACTTGAGCCTATTCCTCTCTTACAAGTATTGCTTTGGAAAAGCCTTTAAAATGACTAAAATGGGCCCCCCAAGGCCCTAACGTCCATCCCCCTCCCCCACCCCCACCCCAATCCAACGCCCCTTTTCCAAAACCCATTTCCCCCTTTGTCCCTCCATCTATCTCGGTCTCTCTTTTCCAAAACCCTTTTCCCCCTTTTCCAAAACCCTGTTCCAGAAGAGGAGAGAAGAACCTTTTTCCCCATTTTCCAAAATCCTTTTCCAACATCTCCCACCCATCGTCTCAAGTAACAGTCCCATGGCTCATTGACCCCCATCAATCATATCACCCTCCATCAACACACGCAGTGCAGACCCATCTCTGATCAGTGATCCCTCTCATCTCTACTTCTCTCAGTCTCTCTCGCCTAGAATTTCCAGACGCAGCCACCATCACCAATCACCATCATTTGTGCCCATCCTTCTCCATCCAGGAGTCCGCCACCGCCAGGTACACCTACCTCTCTGAGTCTCTGCTACTGTGAGAACTTGGTCCGGGCGGTACCCTTAACCACGGGGCGTAGCGTGTCAACCACAGGCTTCAAACGGTGAGTCTTCGTTAGCCCACATCAGAAATATCCAAGTCCTGACCTTGGGCTTATAAGTCAAACCCTGTATTAACTTAGCGTGAGGCTTTTTAAAACCATGCGTCCTCAGAAATCGTAAGAACTCCGAAGTTAAGCGTGCTCGGGCAGGAGCAGTATTAGGATGGGTGACCTCTTGGGAAGTCCTCGCGCGTGCACGTGGGCCAAAGCGGACAATTTCATGCTGAGTTGGGCGGGGCTGTGACAGTTGGTATCAGAGCCGAGGACGACTCTATTTCTAGTGGGGGAGAATGTGAGATCTTGGTCTGGGCAGTACCCTTAACAACTGGGCGTAGCGTGTCAATCACGGGCTTCAAACGACGAGTCTACGATAGCCTGCATCGGAAATATCCAAGTCCTGACCATGGGCTTATAAGTTAAACCTCGTATTAACTTAGCATGAGGCTTTTTAAAACCGTGCGGCCCCGGAAATCGTAAGAACTCCGAAGTTAAGCGTGCTCGGGCGGGAGCAGTACTATGATGGTTGACCTCCTAGGAAGTCCTCGCACGTACACGTGGGCCAAATCGGACAATTTCATGCTGAGTTGGGCGGGGCTGTGACTGTTGGTATCAGAGCCGATGACGGCTCTATTTCTAGTGGGGGAGAATGTGAGATCCTGGTCCGGGCGGTACTCTTAACCACGGGGCGTAGCGTGTCAACCACGGGCTTCAAACGATGAGTCTCCGTTAGCCCGCATCTGAAATATCCAAGTCCTGACCATGGGCTTATAAGTTAAGCCCCGTATTAACTTAGCATAAGGCTTTTTAAAACCGTGCGGCCCCGGAAATCGTAAGAACTCCGAAGTTAAGCGTGCTCGGGCGGGAGCAGTACTAGGATGGGTGACCTCTTGGGAAGTCCTCGCACGTATACGTGGGCCAAAGCGGACAATTTCATGCTAAGTTGGGCGGGGCTGTGACAGTTGGTATCAGAGCCAAAGACGGCTCTATTTCTAGTGGGGGAGAATGTGAGATCCTAATCCGGGCGGTACTCTTAACCACGGGGCGTAGCATGTCAACCACGGGCTTCAAACGATGAGTCTCCGTTAGCCCGCATCGGAAATATCCAAGTCTTAATCATGACTTATAAGTCAAACCCCGTATTAACTTAGCATGAAGTCTTCTACAATCGTGCGGCTTCAAAAATCGTAAGAACTCTAAAGTTAAGTGTGCTCAGGCAGGAACGGTACTAGAATGGGTGACCTCTTGGGAAGTCCTTGAGTTGGGCAGGATAAATGCGACAAAAATCTTTCGTCTCTATTTCTTATATTTATGACAAAATATTTTTGTCTCTAATTTCTTCCTTTAATGACAAAATATTTTGTCACTAATTACTTACAAGTATGTTTCCAACATAGTATATTGGAGACGAAAAAAATTACTTGTTTCCAACAGTGTATTGGAGACAAAAAAAAATCGTCACCAATTTATCTTTTTCAGTGACGATTTTTTTTTCGTCTTCAATACCTTTTAGCGACAAGGCTTTGGGGACGAAACGGGTGACGAAAAATTTTCGTCTCAATTAGTTTTGGTGACGAAATATGTACATTTTGGGACAAATTTGTGTCGTCCTTAAACCTCAAATTTCTTGTAGTGATAACTAGTGGGACTAACTACAACCACGGTAGAATTGAAATATTTTTAGATTTTTAGCATTGGGGTTTCGGGTTTCGACTCGATCTCCTCCTCTTTTTTTTTTGTTTTTTGATGAGGGTTGAAATTAAAATAAACAATCCCAAAATCAATAGCTTTAATCTATAATAACTAGTGGGACATACCTCAACCATGGTAGAATTGAAATACTATTAGATTTTTAGCAATGCGGTTTCAACTAGATCTCCTTTTTTTTTTTTTGGTTGGGGCTCAAGTGAGTGAAGGAGACCTTGGATATCGTGACGGAGTCCACTGCTAGGGAAGGAAACCTCAAGCAGGTAGGTGCGATCACATCCAAATAAGAACTAACTTCTTTTACCACTGATGTAAGAGGCCACTTTTGGGGCTCGGCTTCCACCCTCCTTTCTCACAATGAGATAAGAGTTTCTTACTCCCTTCCATAGAGATGCTGTTGGGGCGATGCAAACAATTGGAGCGGGAATAGATGTGGGAGACTTCTATCTCTCTTTCTAATCTTTTCACGAGACATTCCAGGAATACTTTTTGACCGGCACTGAAGGAGAGGACTTTTCTAAAATGTCATTACCCTTGTGTGGACCAGTTCCTAAATGCATGAAATCAGCAACAAGTGCAAGTCTGTACTCATCCCGGATGCACGCGGCTCGGTATAAGTCCCTAAGTACTGGCCGAGACCAGCGCTCCCAAGCACCACCTCTGCCGTACTCGCTAGAAGCGACGTGCATCTCGGCTGCTGCCGAGATGGAAGTGGCTGCCCGAGATGGGTTTGTTTCGCCACGGGCGACACCTGGTTACGTGGCAACACGGAGGCGCAATGATGGGACGGATATAATCCAGGCCGTCCATTCCCACCACGTTTCTGACAATCATTTCCAATAGCTGCGGCCGTATCTGGGCAGGGCCCTAGGAAAGGTCCGATGGGACCTTAGCCGCCAACAGGCCAAGGCAGGATCTAGCCCAATGTGACTAGCATTAAATGCAGCATGGGCTGATCGGACCCCGATTTAATGCAATGTGGGCTATGTAGATCCTCATTAATGCTCTATGGGCTAATGGATCCCTAGCAGTCATATCAGCCCACTGACTGATGTCTCCCGAGACTCACATATAAGGGGTTCCACAACCCAGAAAGAGGTACGCATATTCTCATGCAAGCAACTACACTCTGCTCTTTCTTGTCCGATCAGTCTCCCGGCACTAACTTAAGCATCGGAGAGCCCTGGCTGCCCACAGCCAGGGTCCTCTGACTGTTTCTTCTCCCCTTTCAGGTCCATAGCCCAAGCAGTTCTATCTCTGGTCTTTTGGATAAGTTCCTTGAGGCACCTCTCTAAACTTGTGAGTATATTTTCTGCACTTACAATTGGCGCCGTCTGTGGGGAACGATTTGCTTAATCTTCCCTATCACCATGACGAAGAGAGCTGCGAAAGGCGGAGAAACATCCAAGACGAAGCGCGCAGGACCGTTGTCTGACCTCTTTCCCGCCAAGAAGAGGACTGGGAAGAAACCAGTCGCAAAGGCCTACGTCGAGCGTGATCTCGTCCGAATCGACGTTCAGGAGCATAACCTCCGCTCGGAGCCTGCTCCCCAGAGGGGAGACACTCAACAGCAGCCTGCAGGAGGTCTCCTGATGGGTCGGGATCAGCGGAGTAAGTCTCCAGTGGTCGATGGACCACATCCCTCTGATCAGATGGAGGATGCTGAGGATGAAGAATATAATCCTGATGATGACTTCGACTCCACCCTTGAGGAGATTAGAGCACAGAATGATACCATCAAAGAGCAGGATGCTATGATCCGCCAGCTCTAGCAGTAGCTGGAAAGAGCTACGAGTTCAGCAAGGCATCAGCAGCAGTCGCGGCATCAGCAGCAGTCTCAGTAGTAGCAGTCGCAGCGACAACATGAGAGGAGGGTGTCTCGTGGCAGGCGCCCTGTCTCCCCTGAGAAAGACTTGAGGGTCCATCTGAATGAGAAAAGGCGTGACCGAACTCGAGATGAAGGCTCGAGCACCAGCCACAGCTACTCGAGGAAAGCATCGGAGACCATTCCAGAGAATAAATTTGACAACCAGGAGTGGTTGGACGAGCGCATCAGGCGGACAGTCCAGCTGAACCTCGAGGTCGCTGGCCTCACCCGAGATCAACGAGAAGCCTGCGAGACTATTGACCTCGGCGCATCTCCCTTCTCTCGCGACATCAGGAGGTACTCCCTGCCGAAGAAGTTCACAGTACCAAGGTTCGTCACTTATGACGGGACCTTGGATCCAGCTACGCATCTCAGGCACTTCTCTCAGAGGATGTCTGTTTGGGGAGATGAAGGCCATCTGAACTATCGAGTCTTTTCCTCCAGTTTGGGTGACCTCCCCTTGAAGTGGTTCTGTGCGCTCCCGGAAGGGTCCATTTCGAGTTGGCAGCAGCTCCAGCAGTCCTTCATGAAGAAGTTTCAGGCCTACAGAATCTTGCCGAAAACGGATACGGATATCATGGCCCTGAAGATGAAGCAAGGGGAGAACGTCACCCAGTTCGCGAAGCGATTCTGGACGGTCTACAGCCAGATAGAGAATTTCAAAGATGAGGTAGCAATCTTCGCGTTTCAAAATGCCTTGTTGCCAGATAGTGACCTTCGCAAAGATCTGGCCAGGAACCCGGTGTCCTCTATAGCGGCGCTTATGTCCATAGTCAACCGCTACATCGCCCAAGAGGACGACCAGGTCCGGGCTCGGGAAAACCATGGGGCCGCACAGAAGGACCGAGGTGAAAGGCCCTCAAAGAAAGATAGGGGACCGTCCCGAAGAGACAAGCCCGACCGACGTTGGACGTCGTCCAACTTGGCAAGGGCCCAGGCATTCACCTCGGGCAGAAGCAAAACGCCCAGGCCGTCCGAGGACACGCACCGGACAATTTACACGATCTTCAAGGAGCCCATTCACAAGATCATGTATAAGATCAAATCGAGGCCGTACTTCAGCTGGCCGAAGCCCATGAGAGGAGATCTGTCTTCCAGGGATCGGAGCAGGTTTTGTACGTACCACAAGCAGAATGGCGACAAGACCGAGGAATGCACGATATTGCGCTCGCATTTGGAGAAGCTCGTCCAGGACGGGCATCTGTAGGAGTTCGTCAAGGCAGACACCAGGGACGACACCCGAGCTCCGCTCTGGGACGAGAGGGGTCACGACAGCGACGGGTCAGAGAAAATCATTAATGTCATCCATTTAGCTCCGCCGCCCAAGGGGAGTAACCGAACTCGTGCCGAGGCCAGGCGTGCCTCTCACAGTGAGTAGGTCATGGCCGCCGAACTCGGCTCGGCTCCGAAGAGGGCTCGGAGGGAGTGGCCCGAAATCAGGTTCTCAGATGCGGACTTGGAAGGGGTCCAGCTTCCCCACAACGACCCGCTGATTGTCACTCTGAAATTGGATTGCTCTAAGCAAGGTGTGAAGGACTGCACTGTGCGGCAGGTCCTTGTCGACCCCGGTAGTTCATCTGAGGTCCTCTATTTCGATGGTTTCCGAAGGATGGGCCTAACGGAGAAGGATCTGCAGGAGGCCCGAATTCCCCTCATCGGCTTCAGCGCCAAGCCGGTGTACCCTAAGGGTAAGGTAACGTTCAGGGTCGAAGTCGGTGGCGCATCCGTCTTGACAACCTTCTTGGTAGTCGACGCACCCTCACCCTATAATGCCATAGTGGGCAGGACCTGGCTCCACAGTTTGGAGGCAGTCCCTTCCACTCTCCACCAGAAGCTGAAATTTCGATTGGAAGGGAAGAATGGCAGAATAGAAATCGTCATAGTCCGAGGAGATCAGCAGACAGCCAATCAGTGTTTGACAACCGTGGTGTCCGGCGAGCAGGAGCCCAAGGAAGTCAACATGGCCGAAATGGAGAAGAAGCTAGATGAGGTCGGCCAAGACCCAGAGATGAAGAGCGTGGAGGACCTGACCGAGATTAGGATCGACTCAAAAGATCCGGAACGGTTCTTCTTGCTCGGCAGCCAGCTCGGGGAACCGGAGAAGTCCGAGCTGGTCCAGTTCCTGGTGCAGAACAGAGATGCCTTCGCCTGGACGCGTTAAGAGATTCCCGGCATTGACCCCAAGGTAATGTGCCATAAACTGAATGTGGACCTAACTATAAACCGGTGATGCAGAGAGCTCGCAAGACTGGGGTACCACAAATCGAGGCCGTGGTCGAAGAGGTGGACAAACTGCTCGAGGCCGGCGTCATCAGAGAGGTCCAGTACCCGACCTGGCTAGCCAATACTATGGTCATCAAGAAGAAGACTGGCAAATGGAGGGTGTGCGTCAACTTTACCGACCTCAACAAGGCTTGTCCCAAGGATAGCTTCCCCTTCCCAAAGATCGACCAGATGATCGATGCCACTGCCGGACACGACAGAATGAGCTTCCTCGACGAGTACCGCGGCTATCACCAGATACCGCTGTATGGACCGGATGAAGAGAAGACAACTTTCATAACACTCAGGGGCACCTACTGTTATAAGGTGATGCCGTTTGGGCTGAAAAATGCAGAAGCCACCTACCAGAGACTCGTCACCAAAATGTTCCGCGATCAGCTCGGCAAGGACTGTTGAGGTCTACATCGACGATATGGTGGTCAAGTCCAAGCAAGCGCAGAACCATTTGGCAGACCTGGCCGAAGTCTTCGACACTTTGAAAAAGTTCCGGCTCAAACTCAATGCCTCCAAGTGCGCCTTTCGTGTCGGTTCCGGCAAATTCTTGGGAAGCTTGATCACACGCAGGAGGATTGAGGCAAATCCAGATCAGATCTCGGCTATCCTCAGAATACAGAGTCCCACTTCGACAAAGGAAGTCCAAAAGCTCACTAGAATGGCGGCCGCACTAAATCGGTTCATCAGCAGATTCTCAGATAAGTGTCGGCCTTTCTTTCAGCTTCTTAGAAAAAATCTAAAATTTTAATGGACTCCGGAATGTGATCAGGCCTTGCAGGAGCCTAAGGCCTATCTTTCCTCACCTCCTCTACTATCAACTCCGGTTCACGGAGAATTTTTGTATTTATATCTAACGGTCTCGGATCATGTGGTGAGCTCGGTCTTCATCCGAGAAGAGGACAAGGTCTAGAAACCAATCTATTATACGAACAAGACCCTCATTGATGCCGAGACCAAATACTTGCCACTTGAGAAGCTCGCACTGGCACTCGTTAGTGCCTCGCGGAAGCTCTCTCATTACTTCCAAACTCACACCATAGTGGTTGTTACGGAACATCTACTCAAGTCTGTTTTAAAAAAAGCTGACTTTTCAGGAAGAATCTCCCGATGGGCCGTCGAACTGGGGCAGTATGAAATTCACTATCAGCCTAGGACATCGATCAAGGCCCAAGTACTGGCAGATTTTCTCATTGAGTTCTCTTCGAGTTCGACACCAATCCAGCTCGGCACCGAACTGGGGGGCAGGGGACATGAGGCGCCCATGGGCTCTGAACAATCACAAGACCAAGCCCCCACCCCAGTTTGGAGAATCTTCGTTGATGGGTCCTCCACCTCGAGAAGAGCCGGTGCAGGAGTTGTCCTCCAATCTCCAGAAGGGCTGGTCATCGAGCAGGCTCTGACCCTGGATTTCAAGGCGTCGAACAATGAAGCTGAGTACGAAGCCCTAGTAGCCGGACTGAACAGCGTCAAAATCCTCGGAGCTCAACAGCTGGTGGTCTTCAGTGATTCACAATTGGTGGCAAACCAGCTGAATGGGGACTATCAGGCTCGCGACGACAGGATGGCCGCGTATTTATCCCTGGCAAAGAAGCTGCTCTCACAGTTCCAGACGGCCGAAATCAAACAGATAGGCAGAGAATCAAATTCTCACGCAGATGCTCTTGCAAATTTGGCATCAACTGTCGAAGCAGGAAAGAAAAGAACCATCGAAGTGGAATCATTGGCCGCGCCCAGCATTGAGCTCCATCCACCTCGGGAAGTGTCGTGTATTGATCTCAGCCCAAGTTGGATGGACCCCATCATAGCCTACCTAAAGGACGACAAGCTTCCCGAAGATAGCGGCGAAGCTTATCGAGTCAAACTCAAAGCAACTCGGTTCTGGTTGTCTCCTGAAGCCAAGCTCTATAGGAAGTCGTTCACAGGTCCGTACCTCCAATGTGTTCATCCAAGCAAAGTCGAAGACCTCCTCTTTGAAATACATGAAGGGATCTACGGAAGGCACATTGGGGGGAGATCCTTGGCTTACCGAGCCATCAGCCAAGGCTACTGGTGGCCATACATACAGAAGGATGCACAAGTCTACGCCAAAAAATGTGAGAAGTGCCAGAAATTCTCTCACTCTCTCTATCGGCCAGCGCAAGATCTCAGTCCGCTATCCAGTTAATGGCCATTCGCCTAGTGGGGGCTCGACATAGTGGGACCGCTCCACCGAACTCCAAGGAACAGAAGGTGGCTAATCGTGGCCACTGACTACTTCACCAAATGGATCGAAGCGGAGTCATTATCCTCCATCACAGAGCAGGACTCTAAGAACTTTGTGTGGAAGAACATCGTCACAAGGTTCGGCATCCCCAGAACTTTGATCTCGGACAACGGCCACCTTTTAAGGAGCTTCTGCCAGGAGCTCGGCATCCGCAATCACTACTCCACCCCGGCCTACCCCCAGAGTAATGGCCAGGAGGAAATTTCAAATAAGGTAATGCTTGATGGAGTGAAGAAGCGCCTTGACAGAGCTAAGGGGAGGTGGGTGGAAGAGCTTCCGAGCGTCCTGTGGGCCTACCGAACAACTCCAAGGCGTTCCACCTCGCAACTCCTTTTTCCTTGGCTTATGGAATGGAGGCCGTCATTCCCTTGGAGATTGGCCTTCCTACTATGAGGTCCGAACTCTTTGAGCAGGGTCGGAACGAGTCGCACTTGGCTTTGGAACTAGACTTGGCAGACGAGCGAAGGGAAGCAGCTGCAATCCGATTGGCCGCCTATCAGCAACAGCTAGCCAGAGGATATAATCAGAAGGTCAGAGAGAGGAGATTCTCAGTGGGCGAGCTGGTCCTCAAAAAGACACTCCCAAACGACAGAGACCCCAACCAGGGTAAGGTGGCGCCGAATTGGCACGAACCCTTGAGGGTGATCTCCACATCCGGACAATCGGCCTACCGGCTAGAAGACATGGCAGGCAGACAGCTACCTCGGCCGTGGAATGTATCTCATCTCAAGAAGTTCTATTTCTGAAACATGTACTCTATACTTTGAAGAAATTCAATAAAAGAGAATTTTCCATTCAAAGAGCAGAGCATCCTATGTCGGCACTTCGGCTGCGGCCAACGATGAGATCGCATCGGGTCGGCTACGGGCCACCCGGGCGTGAAACCTTTACGGCCAACGATGAGATCGCCTCGGGTCGACTACGGGCCACCCGGGCGTGAAACCTTTACGGCCAACGATGAGATCGCCTCGGGTCGGCTACGGGCCACCCGGGCGTGAAGCCTTTACGGCCAACGATGAGATCGCCTCGGGTCGGCTACGGGCCACCCGGGCGTGAAGCCTTTACGGCCAATGATGAGATCGCCTCGGGTCGGCTACGGACCACCCGGGCGTGAAGCCTTTACGGCCGACGATGAGATCGCCTCGGGTCGGCTACCGGCCACTCGGGCGTGAAGCCTTTACGGCCGACAATGAGATTGCCTCGGGTCGGCTACGGGCCACCAGGGCGTGAAGTCTTTACGACCAACGATGAGATCGCCTCGGGTCGGCTACGGGCCACTAGGGCATGAAGCCTTTTCGGCCAATGATGAGATCGCCTCGGGTCGGCTGCGGGCCACCCGGGCGTGAAGCATTGACGGCCAGACGACGAGATCGCCTCGAGTCGGCCCTTGCGCCACCCGGGCATGAGACCATTGCGGCCACTAGCGCAGTCACCTTTACGGCCACTGCTAAGACCGTTTCGTGCAAGCGCCACTCGGGCGCGGCTCCGCTTCGGCCAAATGTCGCCCCAATTTACCGAGATTAGTAGGGACCGTAAGGGTGACAAGGGCCCCTAAGGTTTACACGTCACTCCCGACTAGGTCCTGATCTGGCCGGTTTTCCTCCACCGAACTCACACACTTGTAACTTATAAGTATAAATGCGAAAAGCAAAAAAGTAGCAAAGTCGCAGGCAAGCAAAATTTCGAAATGGACATTGATTCGAAGCAAAAAGTCTGATTCCATTGATTTTACTCCCTTGTACATCAATCTCTAAAAAAAAAAAAAGAGAAGAAAATGTAAACAATCATCCAGTACAAAAAATAATCATCCAAAGTACATGACTATTAGGGAGGAGCCGAAGCGGAGGTGGGCGCCGTGGCCCCGGCTTCGAGCTGGACCATGGGCTCGATCACAATGTTTGCCCTGGGAATGGTAGGGCCAGGGAAGGGAGGAGGCTCCGCGAAGGACGAATGGTCCTCGTTGATCCCGGCCTTGCTCAGAGCAGCACGCCACCCTTTTTCCCATGCTTTGTCCCTGACCTGCAACACCCGGGTCACGTAATGCGAGGTGGCCTGCTTCACTGCATCAGCAAAGGCGACGTCGGCCTCGGCGTGGGCAGCTTGAGCCTCGGCCTCTGCTTCGGAAACCTTCTTTGACTCGGCCTGAAGGTCACCTCTCAGCTTGTCCACCACGGCCTCGAGCTCGGCGACCTTGTTCCTCTCAGCTTCGGTTTCGGCCCTGGCACCTCCTAGCTCGGCGATGAGCTCAACTCCCTGAGCTTCCAGTTGATCTGCCCTTTGAGTCGTGGAGCCAAGTGCCTCTTCTAATTCCAGCCTCTTTGCCTCCAGCATGGCGATCACCGGGCTCTGCTTGTTATACCTATCGATGACCACCATCGACTTCTGCAAGGCTTGTGACGCCAACAAAAAGGGGTTATCCGGGGTGAAATGCGGGTTTAAAGGGTCAAAAAGGAACTCGGGGAAAGGCTTACCTGAGGTTAGTCTGCAGCAGCGAAGCGAGGAGTTTCGGGTCACTGAACCCCTCGTAGAGCGCCATGTCCCTTGGTAGGGTGCACCCCTTCGCCAGCGCCTCGAGGACGAGGGAATTCGTCGCGTGGACACAGTCCTCCATAGTCAACTGCTCGCCGGTGCTGAGGGTGAAGCTCGGCTCCCAAGGTGCCGGGGGTGGCGGGCCACTCGAACTCTCGCCCTCGACCCTTGACCTCTTCCTTGGAGCGCTCCCCCCCGGAACCACCTCGGGGGAGAGGGGCCGGTCTTCCTGATAATCGGAATCCATGGGAGCGCCCCCCTCCTCGGCATGGGCCGTTTCAACGATAACTGCCTCGGAGGTCCCGAAGGCACTCGGGGGCACTCGCGCGGGAGACTCGTGGGCCTCATCTCCGAAGGCGAGCGCCTCCAGGTCGAGATAAGTGATGTGGCGCGCCATCTCTTCCGGTATCGGCGCAGGGCGTCGCGGCCACCTCACGAGGGGAGTGCCTTCCGACTCAGACTCGGGAACCGAAGCCTCGGTTCTGACAGCGACTTCGGCCTCGGTCCTAGAAGGCCCCGCTTCGGTCGGGTTTTCCCGTCTCCGGGGGCTCTCAGGAATGACCTGCTGAACGGCCTCAGCTCTCCCCGGGCCGACCTCCGACTTCTTAACGTAACCCCTGTACTAGGGCTCGTACTTGAGCAGCGCCCACGTAGCTCGGTCGGAGAAGTCGGTGCACTTGGCAACCCGGCTGTGCCAGGAATCATTCCTAACCCAACCGGCAAGCCCGACTTTTCTCTGCCGAGCACCTGCAAGATCGGAGAAGCATCAGTTTGGGAGAAGAAAGCATAAAGACAGTTAACTAAAGAATGGAGAGTTCCGTACTTGGAGCAACCCCGGGACGGCGGGGGATACTGTACGCTCTTACTTCCTCCTCGGGGCCGAACTCCCAATTCCCCGAGACGGAAATGAGCTCGTCTCCTGCGTACTTGCTGGAATCCTCCAGTGCCGTGACGAAAGCCATTCGCTTCGGCTTGATGCGGAGGTAATAGGTGTCCTCCTTTGTTTTACAGAGGTTTTATACATCCTCTATGTCGCGGATGTCTAAACCTATGTGGAGGTGCTGGTTCAATGCCACAGTGCCCATGATGACCTTGAAGGCATTTGGCATCAACTGGCAGGGAGTGAGGTTCCAGGAACAGAGGCAGGCCCGAAGCAGTAGGTGCAGCGGGAACCTGACTCCTCCCTCAACCACCGCAATGAGCAGGAACGGCATCCAACCCCCAACGCAGGATCAACGGACATGGTCTGCGGAGTCACCCTTCCGGACGAGGACATCGCCCGGAATCTCGAAGGCAGTCCTAAAGGCCTCTATAGACAAGGGGGAGTCAACCCAGTGACTGTAAGCCCCCATGGTCGATGGGAAAGAAAGAGAAGAGAAAGGGAAAAGGACCGGACGAAAGCAGGAGAAGATGAAGGACGCAAGAGACTTACCAGCACGAGAACCTAGGACGGGGACAGGCAGGGATACTCTGTGCATAGACGAGGGCTTTGCTCCAACCGCTTAGCTCTAGTTCTTAGTTTTCTCTCTCAGAGGCGTCCGTTCGAAAGCGGAAAGTAGAAAAATGGAAGAAGAGAAGGGGACCTATATTTATAAAGGGGCGCCAAATCATGGCGCCGTTTCCAAAATTCGAAAAACTGTCTCTTCAAAGGCCGCGTGCGTACTGGCAAGTACCAAAGCGTTGAATCCGGTGGTGACGCGTGGCGCAAGCAATTCGCCTCCCACAATTATTAGGGCACGGTAGTTATTGCAAGTAACTATCCCCGGCACGCGAGGAGTCAGACGGGTTCCACGTGTCATACGCGTCAGAGCAAGTCCTAGCAATCTCTGGTGGCTTTCGAAATCAGAGTTTCCACCCCCAGGGAATCCGAGATCCCAAGGAGTCGGAAACTCGGGGGCAATTGTGTGGACCAGTTCCTAAATGCAGGAAATCAGCAACAAGTGCAAGTCTGTACTCGTCCTGGATGCACGCGGCTCGGCATAAGTCCCTAAGTACTGGCCGAGACCAGCGCTCCCAAGCACCACCTCTGTCGTACTAGCTGGAAGCGACGTGCATCTCGGCTACTACCGAAATGGAAGCGGCTGCCCGAGATGGGTTTGTTTCGCCACGGGCGACACCTGGTTATGTGGCAAGACGGAGACGCAATGATGGGACGGATATAATCCAAGCCGTCCATTCCCACCACGTTTCTGACAATCATTTCCAATGGTTGCGGCCGTATCTGGGCAGGGCCGTAGGGAAGGTCCGATGGGACCTTAGCAGCCAACAGGCCAAGGCAGGATCTGGCCCAATGTGACTGGCATTAAATGCAGCATGGGCTGATCGGACCCCCATTTAATGCGATGTGGGCTATGTGGATCCTCATTAATGCTCTATGGGCTAATGGATCCCTAGCAGTCATATCAGCCCACTGACTGATGTCTCCCAAGACTCACATATAAGGGGTTCCACAACCCAGAAAGAGGTACGCAAATTCTCATGCATGCAACTACACTCTGCTCTTTCTTCTCCGATCAGTCTCCCGGCACTAACTTAAGCATCGGAGAGCCCTGTGCTGCCCACAACCAGGGTCCTCTGACTGTTTCTTCACCCCTTTCAGGTCCATAGCCCAAGCAGTTCTATCTCTGGTCTTTTGGATCCCTAAACTTGTGAGTATATTTTCTGCACTTACAACCCTTACTTGTTATACGCTTTTCCCACCCTTCCCCTGCTTCCATCCTCTCAGATACCACAGTTTTGAGATGAATGGCTACTCATCTTGGCTTTATTATGGTTATGGGCAAAGTGTTTGTTTTATTTTATTTGTGACCGGATTGTAGTTTGTTTAGTTTTCAATGCCATGGATGTGGGCTTGGTGTGTGCCTGTTGTGGGCTTTGGATGGTCAAGGTGTGTCAGTCCTTGTTCTTCATCAAGTGCAGATGCACCCATATACTTATAAAGCCCGTATACTAAGCGGCATGGGGATTAACTGTGTTTTGGCAGACCTTTCTTGTTATATATTACGTTGAAACTCACCCACCCTATTTTTAGTAATGTAGACTCTCACTTATCTTTGAAGTTAGAAAAAAAAAATTGCATGGACACGTACCAATATAAATGTGAAATCCCTCATCTATACAAATATATAGTACGATAGTAAGATATCATTTGCACTTGGGCAGTAGGGAATCCTCAAATGTGCTGATTACTCAAACCTTTACCAAGCATTCTCTTAACTGGGCTCCTAGCAGAGTCAATATCAATATCCACATTTTGATGAAGTATAAAAATTTTCTGGGATTCTTTCAATCAAGTGCTATCCATTAAAAGGTTTTGAGAAATGGAAAAATAAATGCCCTTATGTCATTTTCCAATTTTTTTCTTTAATAAATCATTTGAGAGAAATGATCAATCCAACTCAAATGACCTAATATGGCCCACTGCAACGACCTTTATGCATCAGTGGTTAAAAAGGAGATTCCAAATTATTGAAGAACTAGCTTCTACTCATTAAATGGTTATGATCATCAAAATAAAAAAGGTCAATTTTGGGGAGGAAAGAGGTTAAGCAAAAAAAAAAAAAAAAAAAAAAAAAACTTTCACAAGGGAAGTTTTTTATGGCATTCATCAAGAAGAATTTATGGAGAGGACTTGATTGAAATAATTGTGGAAACCTTCATACCTTTTTAAAATATTCAGACCCTCATTTATTTCTTTTTTTAAATGAGCCAACAGTTTCATGCTTCTCTAAAAATTTTCCTTTTTAAATTGGTAACTCCAAACCATAAGCATCTATTAATTAAAAATAAATAGTAATTTTTTAAAATCAAATCTACTTAACAAATACTTCGTAATGCATATAATTTATCAAAATGAGGTGACTTGGCCGAGTAATTCTATGTTTCATTCGGTCCTTCGTCAAAATAAAATGAATTGGTGGAGTAAGAGTACTCAACTCGTCAAGTTTTCCACTCTTGAGATAAATTATTTATTTTAAGACCTGCCCTGATTTGTACTAATCTTGAAGAAGGTTTGATGTCATTATCATCATCATTAAAACCCCATGACAAATATGATGAGTGTCAACATGAGTGTTCACTAAAATCAGTTGGGTTTAGATTGACTTGTACGAAAATTTTATTAAGGTCAGATGGAAACCATCCAAATTTCGTTCTTTAAATTCATCACAGGTGCTATCTCCTCTCTGCAGTAGCTGGTTTCATTGTTTTGGTTTTTCCTCGTGGAGCAGAGCTTCTTCTCTCAGTTGTTTGCTCTCTTCTTATTTTGGTCCCAGCTGGCTGTTAGCCCCTCCTTTTTTAGAGGTGGCCTTTTGTTTTGCTTGTCTCATTTAGGTGTATTTTTTCTTCTCCTTCCCTTTGGGGCTTTGCCCTTCTTTTCTTTCTTCAATACAAATTTACCAATTAGCAAAAAATCACAGTTGTGCAGGCGTGGTTTTGGATGATGCCCTCGTCGTTGGGTAATCAAAGGAAAATCTGTGTCACGAGTCCTATGTCTGGTCACTTGCAAAAGAAACCTTGACAGAAAGTTTGAATGATGCTCTAGGAATCTAGGAATATCAGAAAATACACTCCTGTATTTTCTAAAAGGGAAATTTTTAAATAAGGCATTAAGTTTTTGTCTTATTTCAAAAAAGGACACAAGTTTGAGAAGTTTTCAAATTAGTCCCTATATTTTTAAGTAAGTTCTCAATTAAGGGCATCGTACTATTTGAACATATATATTTTCTTGCAACTTTTTTTTTATTTTTAGAAATACCAAAATTACTCTTCATTTAAAGTTATCACGTGGTTCCGGTAGTCAATACATGCAACCGATCGCTACAAGGACACTTATTGTCCTTAATGATAGTGAGGACGTTGATGAAGAAAATAAGAAGAATATAGAGAAAGTAAAAAAGGGTTTTATTTCAATTAAGGGTAATTTTGGTATTTTTAAAAAACTTGAGAGAAAATTTATTGGAAAAATAACATTAAATTTGATGATGCCAAAAAGTGTTTCGGGCACCACCGGTCAAGTAATAAGCAATTAATGTGAAAATTAATGAAGAGAGAGAGAGTTTATAGTGGTTCGGTCGGTGTGACATACGTCCACTTCAAATTGGTGATTTTACTATTCTCCGATGTAGAGATTACAATTCAAAGGAATATAATGATGGTGTAAAAATGGAGAAGAGTTGCCTCCTTTTCCAGTATTGGTGGGGCTCTCTTTTTATAATCTTCCCCTAACAGATGGGGACGATTCTTCAGCGAGGACACTCCATTCAAGCGGAGTCTTCGAACCGCCCTCAACAGACGAGGCACGTAGGATCTCCTCCGCCGGACTTGGTAAAAGCAGGTAGATGGAACGACGCGCTGACTTTGTCGCTTCGTGGATCAGGACCCGGCCCTTAATGGGTGGACTTAGTCCAGTGCTCATCACGGACTTGGGTCACTTAGAGTGGGTTAAAATTGATTGATGTCCTTAATTGAAATCTTTTTGAAAAACTTAGAGACTAATTTGATAAGTTTTGAAACTTGTGTTCTTTCTTGAAGTAAGGTAAAAACAGAAGGCCCTATTTGAAAATTTCCCTTTCTAAAACAAACATAAAGGCCCCTCTTTGTGGTTGTTATTCACTTGGACGTCTTTCTGTTTGAATGATAATTTAGAAAAGTCCTCTCCTTAAGTGCCGGTCAAAAAGTATTCCTTTAATAAAGACCCCTCTTTGTGATTGTTATTCACATGGACATCTTTCTGTTTATATGACATTTTAGAAAAGTCCTCTCCTTCAGTGCCGGTCAAAAAGTATTCCTTGAATAAAGACGCCTCTTTGTGATTGTTATTCACATGGACGTCTTTATGTTTATATGACATTTTAGAAAAGTCCTCTCCTTCAGTGCCGGTCAAAAAGCATTCCTTGAATAAAGACCCCTCTTTGTGATTGTTATTCACATGGACGTCTTCTCATCATTTCAATGAACACAATGTTTTACATGGAGAAATGGAAAACATAAACATCATTGACGACAAAAACTCTACCCATATGAACTTTCACCACTAATAGAGGAGACATAACAAAGCGTTTCAGGCCATCATGCATTCAGAATTTAAGAAAAATAATTAACAGACTGAAGGGTTTTATTCTAGAACGTGCTTTTAGATTCAGAAATATTGCCCTAAACTACCCAATATAAACAATTGTCGGAAAAAGAAGAGTTGTATTTCTGCATTGGATGGAGGGATGGATTGGCTTCTCTGATCTGTCCTTCATACAGTGATGTTATGTTACAAGTGATTATGCTTGCTTTTTTATCATGGATTGTAGTCATAACCTTGAACATTTCTGATGAAATAATTTCTAGATTTTGCTTTCCAATACACCATTTTCTCCTCACCCAAACAAATCCTTCAAAAACCTCTTTCCTTCATCAGAAGATTTCATAGTTACACAGTTACATCAACAAGAAAATATCATAATCAAAAGAAAAGAATATCTGGATTAGAAAATAAGGAAACAGAACAGATTATTCAATAAACCTACTACTAGATTAACATCATAACTTATAGAATAATATAAGGAAAAGAATACCTATTGATTTTGCAGGCTTGCAGGAATCTAGGAGAGCAATTTGTACATTGTGTTTGTATTTTTGTGTTGGCTAATTCATGGGTTGGACAAAACTCTAAATTCATTAAGTTGTATTTTCTATTTATTTTAGAATGGACTGTAGTTGTGTCGCCGGAATAGCCGAAGCAAAAAAAGAGAAGAAAAAGAAGATTTCGGAAGACACCATCCACGAGGCTCAATCGACCGAACTTCATGACCGAATTGATTGGATGAGGGGTACCCAACTGATCAACTGATCCTTGGGAATTTTTAGTTTAGGACTCTGCGAGTTTCACTACACCAAAATTGGCAATCAGGAACATTAGTTTGAAACGGTCAGAAGCCCTTTCTATTTAGAATAGGTTTCAACCCGTTCCTGAAGTTAAAACCGTTTCGAAACAAATGGGCGGGGTTCTCATTTCCCAAATCTTGACGCCTCCTAAAAGGTAAAAAGCGTTCCATCGCACCATTCTACATTTCTCACTCTCTTTCATTCGCGCCATTTCGTCCCTCCCTCCTTTTCTCATAAACCCTTTCTTCTCTCTCAGAAATCCTTCAACAAAAGTCTCTTGAAGATCGACTGCAGAAGACAAGTATGATTTCGATTCAGGTTCGGCAATCGCCGTTGAGGTTTTCTTAGATCTATAAACTTCGACGCTGGTTTGGGATCTTGAGGAGAGTCCGATACTGCCGTTTGAGCTTCTCACCATTGTCGGAGAAGACAAAGCCCTTGGGGTGAAGGATTGGGGCAAAACTAGAACGAGATAGGACATTAGATCCTAGGATTTGGATCATACTAGGACTTCAGAAACAGAGCATTGTGGAAGACGGGTTGTGCTGAAACAGAGAGATCAATTGGCTTGAGACAGGATCAATCACAAATCAGAGGTGGGCCTCTTTTTTGGTGTGAATCCGAGAACTCAATAATAGATTTGATCTGAACGTGCATTCTCTTTTGATTTTCTTAGGTTGAGGATAACATCTGCAAGTTCGCAAAGAAGGGCTTCACCCGTCTTAGATTAGCGTCATTCTCTGTGACTCCCATGACGTTGCTCGGGTTAAAAGCGTCACTGGTAGCAAGATAGCAGTGGCTGCTGATTTTACCTAAATGGCACTCTCATCTTCTTTCGGTAATTCGTGGAAAACTCAAGCCGGCCATTTTCAGAAATCCTCTTTCTCTGCTTTTCATTTCCTGGATTTTATATCTGCTGCGTGCTCTGCTGACCCATGCCCAGACACAGGCCAGATTTATTAAGTTTGGTTCCATCGTCTGGACCAGGGGTGGTACAAAAGTGGAAATAAATCTTGGACCTATACCAATTTTTCCGTGTTGCGTCCTTTGGGTATTTGTGTTTTCATCCCTAATTATTTTGATGGCAAAGTTCCGAGTTGGTTCAATTCTATAATGATAAGTTTTGCTGATTTATGTATTTTCATTCTATCTTGTTTTCCTGAACATACAGCTTGTCTCTTGGGAAGAAGGTGGATATGCGACTTCTGACAAACCAATGCCTCGAGGAGAGGTTGTAGTTGGAGGTTTCAGTGTAACTTTAGGATATTTTAGAAACGAAGCAAAAACAAATGAAGTGTACAAAGTAAGATTCCTTATGTTGCTATTTTATTGCTGTACCCATTACTTGCCATAATGATCATGTAATATATCTATTAACAGGTGGATGAAAGGGGAATTCGATGGTTTTATACTGGGGACATTGGACAGTTTCATCCAGATGGATGCCTTGAAATCATTGATAGAAAGAAGGACATCGTGAAACTGCAACATGGAGAGTATGTTTCTCTTGGAAAGGTATGAATATCCTTTATTGGACCTGCAAATGTGCAGGGGCTCTTACCTTTCTGTAATGAATGCGTTCATCTGGTGCACCTCATCATTTGGTGGACATTGTTCTTATATCTCTTCCATTGGATGCTTGGATGATGCAGCTCATCATTGGATGGACCATGCATTTTTATTTCTCTATTGGATGCTTCTAGATGTGTGACCACTGACTACTGGCTTGCATATGCACATCTACAGCTACATCTGAGTGTCTGCATTTGAAGAGAATTAAATTAGATGGCTTGGGTCATCCCATGTCATGAGATTTTAGGATATAAATCAGTCACAATGGGATCCGGAAAATGGATGGATTCACCTTTGTGTTTTTTCCTTCTTTTTTGATTTTTTTTTTGAAGATTACCAAAAGTTTTCTACCATGAATTGAATTGAATTGGAGCCAGGTTAAGTTGAGCCAAGCAATTACTCATAGGCATGTATACTATGTGGTGTTTGATTGAACATTATATATTTCCACATACAGAGCCACCTGTCACTATTTAATCAGAGATTTTAAATGTTGCATATTGTTTATATTAAATAAATATTTAATATTTAATGTCATTGCAGCTTGAGGCAGCATTGGCATCAAGCAGCTATGTGGATAATATCATGGTCTATGCAGGTCCATTTCACAGCTATTGTGTGGCCTTAATAGTCCCCTCTCACCTGGCCATTGATAATTGGGCTCAGAATGCTCGGACTGCATATAGAGACTTTCCCGATCTATGCCAGAAGGCTGAAGCGGTCCATGAAGTCCAGCAGTCTCTTTTGAAGGTTAGTTTGGCAATAAACCCTGATTCCTTTTATGTTTTTTTCTCTCTTGTAGAAATCTTGCCAGATGTTTGAAGAGTTTCTTCTCTTTTTGCAAAGGAATTATAAGAGAGAAAGCTTTGTCGTCTCAGGTCAGATGTCTTTCTTAGGGTTTCCATTCCTTGTAATTTTTCTATGTTTGTTTGCTTGAATTTGCCTTTGATTGGGAGTTTTTAGTTTTCTTATCGTACTTGTAGGAGATGTGCTGCCATCTATTCCCATTTGGAGTCCCCAAATTTGATGAGTGCAAAGTATTAACCTCGTTCCCTTTGTCTCCCTTGGAATAAAAAAAAAAAGAAAAAGAACAACAGTAGTCAAAGATGAATATCAACTTAATCCATTGCAACCCCATGTTTTGCCCCAAAATTCTCCACCTTCAAAAAATATAATCCCCTTCAAATCCACTGCAAACCCATCCAAATTTCTACCCAACCACAATCTTGCTCACTAGAAATCCCATCTTACATGACTACTAGCATAGCACAGCTTGCCCAATCTTACAGAGCTGTATACCACATGAATAAAATGAAGAGCATGAGAAATGCTTCATTTTGGTTCCCACCAAATTCACTAGATAGTCCATTAATTCATGTTGTAGTTAGATTGAAGACTGTAACGTAGTCATATTTATAAATTTACTTTTGTCATGGAATTTTCACAAAGGCAAAGCTTCAAGTTAAATCTTGTAGCAAAATGTATTACCAACAAGGAGGGAAAAGAAATATATTTGGGTTTTCTCATTATTTTCTTGCATCTCATCAATCTGTTTAATGTTTTGATATATCACTCGTCCCTGTTGCTCCACATTGCTGAGTTCTGAAAGTCCGGGATCTGAACCTTAGAGGAGGGGGTGAATAGGGTGAGCTTCAAATTAGTGACCAATTGTGACCAATTTTAACTTCTTTAATTCAATTAGTCACCCTATTGAGTGTTTTAGAATGGAATATTCTAATATGGATTGAGTGTTTTCATGAAAACTCCTGATGAATGTTATGAAATCAAAGTCATGTCTATATTATATTATTCATGAAGCCTGAATATGTCAACAGAAATGGTCTGATCTAATTGTGTTAGAATCTAGTTACTGTAGGGGGCTTGGGTGACTAAACTTTTATGCCTATTTGGTATCATCAAAGCAAATCAGGATGATTATCTCAGGGACATCTGATATTTCTTTCATCTTTGTATGTTAATGTGCATTATTTTGGTTTATTATCATATCGTTTTGTTTATTGTAGTAATCATCTTAGTTGGCAAGAACATTTATAATTCTATTGAGATGATAACTAAAATTTCTTCCATGTTGGCATTTGGAAGTTTCACTTATTGATATTTAGTGCCACTTGCTTTTTATGTTCAATTAGGAGCAAAGCGTCAACAACTAGAACGAGAGAAGGGGATTGTCATTCGTTTCACAATTGGCCACAGGTGCATTGTTAATTTGGGGCATCCTTGCAATCTTATATGTTTGTTACTTCACCTCTTCTATATTTTCATCCTGTTGTCGCAGGTCCACACTCTTTCCAAACAAGAAAAATCATCTTAAAAGATCTGTTTTATTTGTGTTGTCATACTGTATATCAATTTCTTTCTTACCATATGTATAAAGTATAGTTTATTCTAAACAAGTAAGGTCTGAAACAAGGTCAAAGTGTCAAACTGAACAGAAAAGAAAAAAGTGGATTTGCTGGGCTTGGGGGCATAGGGGGCATGTGGATCCCTACTTCACATGTGAACAGAACAAAAAGGCTGGGTGGGTTTGTCTTAATTAAGGGAAACTTTACTTGCCACATACTAATTAAAGAAGATAAAGTTCTTTGATTATAAAGAATCCAGTTGATGGGAATTTCTCCTGTGACGAGAAACAAGTTCTTAGTTTGGTTTAAATTAACCAAGTTGCAAGTAGATGGTCCTTCTGATGGACCACTAGTGGGGATCTTATTATCCATTTTCCACCTGAAAAGAAAGGGGGTTGTGCAATTTCTCTTGCGATGAGAGACGTCTCATGTCAGATAAGATATCATAATTTAGCTGATCTTCAGATGTGTGAAGCTTCTTTCTCTTGGTGTTACAGATATGCTATCCTAGTATTCACTTGAAGTTGCTGCTTTGTTTCTCCTGTTGGTTAGCAATACATTCCTACAGTTCATAATATGCATCACAATTAATGTGTGATGGTTCAATGAAAGTGATCCCCACTATTTGCTAATGATGATCACATAAAACACCACTCTCACATGCTTCTCTCCTGAAACCAGTGACATGATACTTTCTTTCTCCTACAGATGGCGCATGAAACTGAGAACTGAATCATAAATTGCATTCTTTACTGCAGCGTTACCTCCAAAAGCATTTTAGATCTAGCCATAGACTTAGAGGAGTCTCATCATAATGACTTTCTGAGGCTGGTCAGGCCCATAATCTTCCTTTGTGCTCAGGCAAAATCCATTACTGTTATCAAACTCAAGGTCCAAATCACATTCAATGCAACTTTTTTTCTGTCTTACAGGAGCATATTGAAGGATATCATGAGCTATCTGCAAGAACGAAGACATTTTTTTTCACTGCGGTTGCCAAATGGGATGCAGAGTTCTATGTGAAGGTGGATGATGATGTTCATGTCGATTTAGGTATGTATGGCAAGGATATTTGTTCATATGGCTTACAATTAAATTTGAAGTAGTATCCAATAAAATTTCTATTGCCTAGCCAAAGAAACAAAATTAAGTAAAATGAAAATGAAGGCTAGGATTCATTATTTTGATGGTGATGGGTATAATGGGTCTCTTTGGGATCCTTAAGATTTGTATTATAAATGATGTTTACGTCTTTTTAATATGCAGGTATGCTAGCGACAACTCTTGCCCGGCACAGATTAAAGCCTAGAGTCTATATAAGTTGTATGAAGTCAGGGCTAGTTTTGGCATAAAAGTAAACCTCTTGGAGCTCTTCACCAGAACTGTTCTCTTCAGCATTTGCTATCTGTAAATATGTTTCTGTTTGTAGGAATGTGAAGTATCATGAGCCTGAATATTGGAAATTTGGAGAGGAAGGTAATAGGTACTTTGGTCATGCAAGTGGGCAGATTTATGCCATCTCAAGGGATCTGGCCACATACATTTCGATCAACCAGTAAGTTATCCATTGGTTTTTGCTATACAAATTGAAAGGTCGTATAACTCTGACACCAATTTGGCTTTTGCTGTTCTGTATTTCAGTTCTTAAGCCTATTGATGATGTCTTCTTCCCCCTTCTTTTTGTTGCATACTGAGCCTAATGATGGTGCAGCGGGTACAGGTGGCAGGGGGAGGAAGAAAGGAAGGAGAGAAGTGGGGGAAGGAAGAGAAGAGAAGAAAAGGAAAGGGAGAGGGACGTGCACAGGCATGGGTGCAGGGGAGAAGGAGAGAAGAGAGGGGGGAAAGAAATAAAGAAGAGGAGGCAGTGGGTGTGCCGGTGAGTGTGTGCAGGGTGGTGCAGCTAGTGGGTGTGTGCAGGTGGTGGAAGAGGAGGAATTAAACCTTTTCCAAAAGTTCTGGGTTGATTTTGAGTTATATGTGTTATGTATTTCTAAATATTGTAAATTGCACATTTAAATTCAAGTTAGTACATTGATTTTTTAAATAAAGTAACAGATGACGTGTGATATTAATGTGCAGGTGTGAATGCTACCATTTATGGTTTTTTTTGTGATTTAAAAAAAATGAATTTAATGGCAACTACAAAAAATTACGGTGAAATTATTTAAAAAATGATAATAATAATTAAATTAGGGATGGTTCCAAATTGTCATTTAGCATAGTAAAAACTGATCCAATATCAAAAATTAGAATTTGGAATGATTTTAGAAATTTTGAAAGTGTTTAAAAGCGTTCCAAAATAGACTAACTAATTGGGACACTTAAAATTGGAACGGTTCTACAAAATCTGAAAGTATTTATAACTTTATCAAAATTCTAAATTTGGAACGGTTTTGGAAAATATAAGTGTTTAGGACCGTTCCAAAAAGGACTACAACCATTCCAAATTTTTGTATTTGGAACGGTAAAGGGTCATTTGGCAGTGTTAAGAACCGTCTCAACATTCAACATTTGGAACGGTTCTAAGAATATTGGAACGGTTTTCAACAGTTCCTAAAGTTTGAATTTGGCGCGGTTTAGAGCCGTTCCAATGGTTTAGGAACATGGCGATTAGCAGCGGATTTGGACCGTTCCTATTTCTCATAGGAACGGTTTTGAACACTTCCTGTTCGCTGTTTTTGGTGTAGTGTTTGTTTTATTTTCCAACTAGTATTTCCAATTTGAATCATATTTGTGTTCTAACTATATGGTATAAATCTGGGGCTATAAATAGGGGATTGCTCTCAACTGTAAGATACATATAATTAATTCTCTCATTGATCTATGGTGAGAATGCTCAAGGAGAGATTCTTTGATTCTCTAGAGCTAAAGAGAGGCTGTGCTGAAGAGAAAGTTATAAAGGATTTTGTTGCTTCTACTCTCATGTAGAAAATAGTTCATCTTGATTGATAAGGTGCGATGAGATCAAATAAGAGGAATGGTGCACGGCGGGAAAATCGTGGCAGCGGAAATTGTGCAAGAACAACTACAGTCCTTAAGTCGATGTATTGATTGAGGTAAATGAACTGTGAGTATATTTTCTAATTGTTCATTAGTTCTTGATTTTTGGATCATGGTTTTCTTTTTAAATATGATTTCCACGTTAAATATTGTGTCTTCCTTTTTATGGTGTGTGATTAGTAAATTGATTAGCTAGTTCTATCTTATTTATTTAATTACGTCCGCTGCATTGCTAAATTGAAACTAGCATCAATTCTGGTAACCTGGGAACTTTCATAATGGAAATGGGATTCAGATCTTGGTTTAATGATAAAAGATGGAGCTGATAAGGAAAGAATGTGGGAAAATGAAAAAAAAAAAGAGGGAAGCAAAATAAATCCAAAGAAAAGAGGGCTAAGAAACTACAATCCGGTCCCGAATCAACTTATGCAAATAAATCAAGCCTCGAATCCAATCACTAACAACTGCCTTCATATAATAATTTCACATAACAAGAATAAAATAGGAGAAGTCCAGTTTTTATTATAATTAACAGCTCATATACCAATGTGCAATGCTAATTATCTCCCACAAATTTCATTGTCACTATGATATAATTATCTTGCAGGGTGATGTGGTGGCTGATATGGATCAAGAAATATAGGATCAACGGCCTCCAGATAGAAGTGATTCTGCATATGAGGACGGGCATTCAAAAATTGACCCCTCCATCGTGGTAGTACGAGGATACAAAGATTTCATCTCTCTCGACATCTCATCGTCCACCAAGGCTGATAAAATTGTAGCATTCCAACCACTCAGTGAAAGTTCTGGCGTCGGACAATCCCCGTCGAGGAATTGCATCACTTGCCTCATGCTTGGTCTACCTGCTGCCATGGGGTGAGAGCACAGAAGTCCAAGCTTCAACACCAACTCCATCTCTTCCTTCACATACTCATTCCCCAATCTCACATCCCTTGCCTCCAGTATCTCACCCCTCTTCCAACACTGCAACACCCAATCAACCAATATGATCTCCTCCGGCAATCCTCTCAGCCCTATGGGCCTCTTCCCACAAGCGACTTCAAGCATAAACGCCCCGAAGGCGAACACGTCGGTGCTCGTGGTCGCCTTCCCAGTTCGAGTCATTTCTGGTGCAATGTAACCGAGAGTACCCACAACGTGGGTGGTTTGAGGATCGGTTCCATGATCGTATAATCTTGCGAGACCGAAATCTCCTAGCCTTCCATTGAATTCACCATCCAGGAGGACATTGCTAGCTTTGATGTCTCTATGGAGGACTACCTGCTCCCACCCCTCGTGCAGATAGAGAAGCCCAGACGCCACTCCTTTGATAATTTGAAATCTTTGGTGCCAATTGAGGATTTTGGCAGGTTCGTTGAAGAGGAACTTGTCGAGACTTCCATTGAGCATGAAATCATAGACAAGAAGGAGCTCCCCCTTGCGACGACAGTAGCCAAGGAGCTGCACCAGGTTCCTGTGTCTCAGTCTTCCGAGGCTCACGATTTCAGCGATGAACTCTCTCATCCCCTGCTTTGATTTATGAGAGACTCTCTTCACTGCCACTTGTATATTAGAAGTTGGCAACACCCCTTTATACACCATGCCGAAACCACCCATCCCCAATAACTCTCTGTCTCTAAAGCCCTTGGTTGCTTTAAAGAGATCTTTATAGGAAAACCTGTGCGTCCCATATTCACGCTCCCAATCTTCTAATACTTCAGCATATCTAATCTTCCTTCTTACTATAAAACCAATAGTAAATAAGGTTAGAAACATGAAAAATACAGCAATTGAGGGTACCCCAATTGTCAAAACCTTGGACTTCTTCTTGGGTCCGACCCGAGGAAGCTTGGGAAGGTGAGAGAGATCAAGCTCTTGTGCCGGACCGTTCATCTTAAAGCTCCATCCAAGAACGTAATGAGATGATGCTAAAGTTGTGCCTGTCGCCGAAGTGAAGCCCACGTACATGGAGTCTTTGATTGTAGGGGAAAGATCCCTGACTAATGACAACAACGGAAGATTGGGCTTGTCTACATTGGTAGGTGACAGCGTTACATTGATCTGCTTCTCTAAACCACTATATTCTACCCATACCTGGATTGGGCGTCCACTTCCAAGCGTTAAGTTTTCGAACCCACCATTTTCTTTGGTAAAATAAGCCGCATGGGTACTTTCAACAGAGGTTAAATTGTTAATATCAATTCCGACGTGGTTGCCATCGATGTCTTGGAATTCAGGGTTCTGAACTGTATCAAACTCGATGGCAACAATATGATTGGTTAAATCTCCATTGCTGGACGAGTTGAAGAGGCCGATATATGCCATGGCTCCAGATGTAGTGAGATCTTTGGAAGGGGAGATGACGAAGGTCATACCTTGCCCATTAAAATTGAAAAATTCAGGAACAAAGGCAAAGACAAAGGTGGTAGAGAAAGAGAGGGCGTTACCAGATGAGTCCTTGAAGGGAATCGGAAGGGAGTAGAAGGCGTGTCCAGTCTTTAACTTTGAAGTGTTTGTTAGCCTCAAGATCCCGTTGGGTGTGATCTGGGCTAACCCGTCTAGGCTCATGTTCGCTTTAGCTGTTAGAAATCCGTTGTATTTGAAATCAATTACTTGGGATTTGGAGGCTGCTATATTCATGAAGAGAAATAGGACAATCATCTTGGAAAGCATTTTTGAGGGTTCCTTGATTTGCTTCTGTTGTAAGACGCAGGGGAAGTAATTCTTTTGCTGCTTTACTAGGAGATAGTCCTAAGAATGTCCCAATCATGCTTGCCGTGAAACACGGGACTAAATAGCGTTCACTTGTTGAAGATAAGATTTCTCACCTAATCCTTTTATTTGATGTCCAAGAATTTTCTTTCAAGACAGAGTTGGTCGCACTATAATACCGAGGACCTGATTAATATTAATAATGTGATTCAAGAAATCTTATGCTATATTAGTCGCATTATTAATGAGACCAATTTATATTGGTGTTAAATTTGAAAATTGCTAGAAATATTCAATTGGTAGGCCTCACTGTGGAGTTTCACTCTCCACTCATCCTCGACATGTTTGTTTGCATATCTGAAGCAAATTTGAGATGGACTTCATATCATTGAAATGGTCATCCTCAGCATGTTTGTTTGCATATATGAAGCAAATGTGAAATGGACTTCATATCATGGAAATGGCTGGTAAACCTCAGGTATGGAAAAGATAAAAGTGGAGGCCTGATAAAATATTATTTTGCTTCAATTATGAGGTAAATTAAGAAATATCACAGTACGGTAAAAGACGAGCAATTGTAATTAAAATATAAGTTTTGTTTAAACTTAACTTCACCACATTTTATCACAATTTCTTGTAGAATTAAAAGGGTTTGTGGAGGAGTAGAAGTTAGAAATATCACACCGTACCATAAGTTTACTTCTCTACTATATTCTCTCACCAAAATATGGTAAAGTTTTCACCTCTCTCCTCCACTTGGGAAACAAATGTGTATTTGAGAGTGAAGTGGTAAGGTGATAGGGATTCCCTTCCACGAGAGTGACGTGACCTAGGAGAGAAGGGCGTCCCCGGCCGTAGGGGCAATGAAAGCAATTGGCTCGATCTAGTACATTAATATTTGCATTTGTCTAACTTGGAATGGACGTGTGAGACTTCTGTTTTAAGTCATTCTGAGTCTCCCCGCCTTTTTACTTGTTGAGAAATTCAACTAAAAGACTGGGAGTGAAAGAGATCTAGAGGAAAATGGAAAGATGCCTTTATGGATAACAATCACATGCAATTCTAGGAAAAAAAAATAATAGCAATCACAAAGAGGGATCTTTATGGTTTTCAAAAGAATATAGGACAGTATTTTTTTTTTTATTTCCCTAAAATTTCAAGTGCCTGTTGAAATCTCTGCCACAGAAATACCAGCTTTCTCTATAGGACCAAAAATTGGACATGTGAAAACGATTTTACTTTGATAAACCAAATATATGAGGGCATCATCCAAAACCACTCCTGCACAAAGGTGACACCGACGGTTGTTGACTCACCCAAGCTCTGTGGTTTGTTAATACATTTCGGTTGTGTCTATCTGTCTTGACTTTTGAAGAACAATTTGGATCCTTTCTACCTAAAGGTGAATTTGATATAAGTCGGACTAAACCCAATCCACATGTATTTACACACATCTTGCTCTATATATACTCGACATAGTTGGAATAAGTCTTTTTTTTCAATTTTATTTATAAAAAAAAAAACCTACATCAATTTCACCCAAGTGGATAACCAATTTGGAAATTCAGCAGACCAATCGACATCCATATTGTTGGACTTGGTCCATCAAGGGTCCGAATTGCGACCTATAGTGGAGTCCATCTTCATCTTCTAGAGGGACACAAGTCGATGACACTTGTCACTTGAAGATTCATCCTTGTCCACATGAATACATGTCCATGATATATACTTGTCACTCAATGATGAATCCCTCTCTCCTGATGGTCTCATGGCAAAGGGTCAGAAAGAATTATGAGGCCTGCCACTAAGAGGATGTGGACATGTAAGCAGCTGGAGAGAAAACAAAACACAGTTAATCCCCATGCCGCTTAGTATACAGGCTTTATAAGTATATGGGTGCATCTGCACTTGATGAAGAACAAGGACTGACACACCTTGACCATCCAAAGCCCACAACAGGCACACGCCAAGCCCACATCCATGGCATTGAAAAATAAACAAACTACAATCCGGTCACAAATAAAATAAAATAAACACTTTGCCCATAACCATAATAAAGCCAAGATGAGTAGCCATTCATCTCAAAACTGTGGTATCTGAGAGGATGGATGCAGGGGAAGGGTGGGAAAAGCGTATAACAAGTAAGGGTATTCTCATCATTTCAATGAACAGAATGTTTTACATGGAGAAATGGAAAACATAAACATCATTGACAACAAAAACTATACCCATATGAACTTTCACCACTAATAGAGGAGACATAACAAAGCGTTTCAGGCCATCATGCATTCAGAATTTAAGAAAAATAATTAACAGACTGAAGGGTTTTATTCTTGAACGTGCTTTTCACTACTAGAAATTTGACTTTTCACGGAAGAAAAACGCGGGCGGCCGTCAGTGGCGGTTGCTAAAGAGGCATTAGCGGCCGCCATATCGCTGACGACCCACCCACTTTTTCTTCCTCCCGCGCTGGTTTCCTTCCTCCCGCTCGCTGGTTTCCTTCCTAAATCCCTTTTTCTTCTTCCTCCCGCCCGTGCTGGTTTCCCTTCCTAAACCCCCTTTTCTTCCTCCTATTTTTTCTTCCTCCCACGCTGGTTTTCCTTCCTCCCGGGCCCTGCCCTGCCCCGCCCAAGCCCTCCTCCACCTGTTCTCTCTCTCCCTCTCCCTCTCCCTCTCTCTCTCCCTCTATTTCTCTCTCTGGTGCTCTGCACTGTCCCGCCGGAGCCGCAACAGCCACGCCACCGCCTCTCTTTCCCGCCTGCGCCGGAGCCGCCGCACCAGCCACGCCACCACCGGATCCCGACTCGCCAATCACTGTCCAGGCACCCCCCCCCCCTCCCCTCTTTCTCGTCTTCTCTTCTTTTCCCCTTTCTTGGTCTCTTGAATTTTTCATGATTTCTGTATGTTGTTGATTCTGATTGCAAAGAATTGGAAAGGAAAAGGAGGGGAAATGGGATTACATGTCTGAGCTATTAAAGGTCAAAGGGCCTGTTAATAGAAGAGATGCGTAAAGAGCTATACTGTTTTATATGCTGGTGATGGATGTGATCTCAATGTATTACTCCTTAACAACGGCAACAGTACCTGAATTCTGCCATTACAATTTAATTGCAAGTACATAGGGGCAGCTCTTTATTTAGTCATGATAGAATGCAAATGGGTTGGGGGAGAGTGATTTATGCAACATAGTGTAGTGAGTTGGGGAGCTTGAATGTTCTTCTGCCATTTGGGAATCCCAAGAGGCTACTCCATTGGTCTCCAACGATTCCCCAAATTCTGTAACCCCCTTCAATCAACAGTAGAATGCATTTCTGCACTCCCATTTCACCACCATCAAGGTTCCTATCACCAAAATTAGTAGAATGCATTGTGTTAGTTGTGGATAGAGGGCATTTCATGCCAGAAATTATAAAATGTTAGTATCAGGGCTGTCAATTGTTACTCAATTTGCCCCCTAAACCAGAAGGAATCATGATTTTTTAAGCCTAGTTTAATAAGAGCCCATGGCTGTGGATCTTGGGTTTGTTCAGTAATCAAATTTCAGGTGCAAGTATAAAGGCTAGAATCAAGGGTTTGGAGTGATCATGATGATGTGACGCAATGCAAATTGGATCAAGAAAGATTTTTGGACATAGACTCCAAACTGGGTCAAGCTGTGCAGGTTCAAATGGGGATCCTGAGCATTGGATCCAGATCTGGATTCATGTCAGCATCTGAAAATGGTTTTGAGTTTCTAAAGTGCCCTCCAAAAGATGAACAGAAGCAGAGTAAATACAAACCTCAGGATTAGACCGGTCCATCCATGGTACCCAGCATGATGTGACCTTTTCATCATATTTTGTTTACTACACAATATAATGTGACCTTTTCTTCTTAAACAGAGGGCTATTGTCAATTTCCAGTGTATACTCAGCTCATGGTAGATGTTAATAGGAATTCTCAAGGCAGCTTGTTGGTCCCTAGTGGGGGAAAGTCGTTTGAATGTTGAAAATTTCAATGGTACTTGAAGACAGTCTATTCTTCATAGTTGGAAGGATCAACAGTCTTTTAAGGACAGTTTTACTCTAAAACAGGACTTGATTTCTTTTTTCTTTTTCTTTTTTTTTTTTTTTAAAGATAACAGGACTTGATTTTTGTCTTCTCTTAGAAAAGGCACTAGGGTGTAATGAGATGAATGGATTATTGTGGGCTTGGAAGGTCCAATACTTGGGTCTTTCTCAGAAATCATTGTTTCAGGGGCATCTGTGCACTGAGAGGATTTCGTGTCCAGGGAGGGAGGGACTGAAGGGATGGCAACGGGGCGGGGCGGGGACGGAATTGGGTTGCCCCGTCCCCGCCCCGCCCCGCACTTCGGGGTATCTTAAATACCCCGTCCCCGCCCCGACATGGCCCGCGGGACCCCGTTGAAGAACTAACATCAGAGGTTTCAAGAATTCAAACTGAATTCTCAGAAGCACTGGCATCGTTGAATCAAAATTTGGATGAGGTAAAGTCGAGTTAAATAGTACTGTGAGATGAACTTTTTTCAGTGAAGGAAGCTCTTACAAAAACTAAACAGGAGATTGTTGTTGTGACTGATGAAAGGACCTTAGAGTAGGCAACTTTTCCACACGAAAATCTAGATTATATTAGACAAGTTTCCAACAGAAAAATGAACCCTTCTGAGTTATGGACATTGGACCATAACTTCTGTTAAGTATCTTAATCCAGAATAGTTGTTTTACATGGATAGAAGAGACAAGTAACACGACGATCAGATCAGCTTCAATCTCCACTAGCACAACCCCTGCAGCCACAATGAACACTCTATAACCTTCTCTTCTCTCAGGTGTTTGGGGACTCTGCAGACGCAGGTAGTGGCAAAGTTGTGATCCCGGGGCTGCATGCACCTTAGGCAGCAGAGTCTTTCATAACCAGGCTGCAAATCAATCAGACACAAGATTAAGAAAGAGATTTGAATCAGTAAGTTGTCCAACAACATACAAAAACAGTCACATGCCAATTTAGTACGTGTGCACGATCTGAGCAGTCTACCAGATGGGTCCCACTGTATTAGATGTTGATGCCAAAACTAAGACTAAACTACACATTGAAATAGCCATCTTAGATTTGAACAAAATCTTGTATTGTTATTGTTATTTCCACTTAACCATGCATTTAAAAAATGCTATCTTCTTGGCCTCATCAGCCCCTTATGGACCTAATTCAACAGTCATTAGGTGAAGTAACCAAAGTCATCCAAGGGAACATAACAGAAAATTAGTAAGAGAAGATTTTGTTTTCAGTCAAGCAGGGGTGTATGTATATAGAACCAGGTCCGGCCCAACCAACCGAGCCCGAATCCAGTAACTGAGGATTTGGGCTATCCAATGGGGTGTATGTAAATAGACCCAGGTCCAGCCCAACCAACTGAGCCCGAGTCCAGTAACTGAGGATTCAGGCTATCCAATGGGCCCAATATGCCAGGTATCAAACCCAGATTTAGGGTATGGATCCCTTATTGGGCTGGACTTAGGACAGGCCCGCTGGGCTCTGGTCATACATAGATTTTTTTTTTAATATGAGCTTTATTCAGGTGACAACTATCCTCACGAGGATGGTGCAATCTGGCCAATGGGGCCCTAAAGTCAAGGCAAAAGTTTCAAGACTATATCATGTAAGTTCAAAAAGCAATAACATCAAGCATAGTGCTGGCAATAGAAATCAGCATCATCAAATTCTAACTCAAAATCTGACCTAAAGAGTCACACTATAAACCACATTACAACATTACCTCATCAATTGGCTTCCCAAATTGAAGATTTTCACTCTCAGCATGTGCACACATCACAGGAACTCATATATATACAAGTGGCAGTCACCTTGATGTTCATGTCGTTCTGGAACAAAGTTTAGAAACAAGTTAAATATACACACACAGAGAGGGCTTGTACCAAACTACCAATTAAAAAAAAAAAAAATGAATTACCCATCTTTTTCGCGTTGATTTCACTAATTTCATTTCCTCTCCATTATACCCATTAGAGAGAACTGGCACATTGTGAGAGAAAAGATTAAATGCATACTGCATGGAAGTTCAGATATTAAGAGATTTTAAGATTACATTAGGTGCAATGCAATAGTGCTTCAAAGATTCCACCTCAGATCAATGCGTCATCACCACCACCAGCATTGTTATGGAGCATTATTAAGAACGAAAAAGGAAACATGTATATACTTCTATAACAAAAGCTCAAAAAAACTGGGTTGCATCAGTCCTGGACCTGTATAGCATTCACCTGCACGGCTGCACACTTCAATGATTCACAGTCTACACTAGCCATTGGACCTGTCAAAGTTCTTCATAAAAAAGAAAAGTGAAGAAGAAGAAGAGGAAAAGCCACCTTGTAACATAAGTTTTCTGATTTCCAAGGTCATCATCAAGTTTGGAGAATTTTTAGTCAACCACAAACAAAGTTCAAATAGAGTACAATCACATCATCAAGTTTGGAAAATTTTTAAGCAACCACAAACATAGTTCAAATAGAGTACATGATTGTTCAAATAACAGAACCCCGCAATGCCACAAAAAAAGTTCAACCACAAATAGAGTTCAAGTTGCACCAGCAAGATAGGAATAAAAAAAAAAAAAGAACCCTGCAACGCCAAATGCACCAACTAGTTGTCCTCTGTCAGCCTCACTGCATGCAAAATGAAAATCTAATGAATCCAATAATTAACATATAAACTCCCAAGTAGTTACAAAAGTGAAAGTGAAAAAAAAAATTTACTTTAGAAGGTATCATCCAAGCACAATTTGATCAATTTCTTCTCCTTCATCATCATCAATGTCATCGAGAATGTTTTGAAGCGTGATGGAATCCTTTGAACTTATTTTCAATGAATGACCTAATAACACCAAAAACATATTAAAAATAAGAGAAATTCAATTAAATAACATGTAACTAATTTAAATATTAATTTATAAAACCTCCATCTCTAGGTGAAATTTCATTGTTTAACCAATTCTGAGCACACATCAACGCCTCAACTGTATTTGAATGGAGTTTACTACGATGTGGACTCAACAATCAACCACTGGTACTAAAAGCCGACTCTGAAGCAACCGTTGACACTGGAATGGCTAGAATATCTCTTGCCATACGTTGCAAATTGGGATACTTGGGTCCATTAGTTTTCCACCAAGCAAGGATGTCAAAATCAGGAGACCGAGGCAATACATCATCCTCAAGATAGTGGTCCAACTCTAACTTTATATTTCCAATTGAACCCTTCTTTCTACTACTAACAAACTGATCAAAACTTGCAAGACTGTCTTTATTTACCACATTTGGATTTGATGTAAAGGAGTCATGGCTATTTGTGTCCATATTTTGGGAACTATATTCATGCATCAAATCCTCACAAATTCCCTTTATCTTCCTAATCTCATCATCTGCGCCGTCACCATAAATTGTAGGAAAGTAGAACTCCAACAACATCATCTTATACCTTGGATCTAGGACAGTTGCTACACCCATGATACCACTAATGACATTCCAATAACTATTAAATTTCTCAAACATATGAAATGCCATATTCTTAATCACAACATTAGAATCCAAACACCACTCCTCCAATGATATTTTAATTTCACAAACTTTTGGAAAATAAATATTAGCAGTAGGATATGTGGTACCTGAGAACAACTTAGTCACATTGAAGAATAACTCTAGTTTCTTGCAAATATTTTTTGCAACCTCCCATTCTTCATCACTTGGCATGCAATCATAGGATGAGTCACGTTGTTTTAAGCGAAAGAAAACATCATTGTACATCAAGGCACTAGACAACATAAGATATGTAGAGTTCCAACGAGTCTTACAGTCTAGAACCAATTCTTTAGCTCTTTTCATATGCAACTGTTGCGTTGTCTCTCCAAATTTTTGTCTTCTCTTTGTTGATGATGTCCAAAATACCACGCTATCCCGAATTTTTTCAACTGCTACCTTAATTACACCCAACCCATCTTGAACAATCAGATTAAGAATATGCGCGGCGCAGCGCATATGCAACAAGGACCCGTGCAACATAAGTGGACTTTTTTGAAGCCTCTCTGAAAGAATTTTAGCCATGGCATCATTTGTACTACAATTATCCACGGTCATTGTAGACAACTTCCGGTCAATATTCCATTCCAATAAGCATTCCAAAAGTGAATCCGCAAGAACCTCCTTTGTATGTGGAGAAGGCACATAAATAAACCTGAAATATAATTAATTATTGAGTTTGATTAGTTAAAAAATCTACTTGTTCAATAATTAAGTTCAAACAATCTAAAATAGTATAAAAAAAAGAAGTATATACCTCATAACTCGACTATGTAAATTCCACGAGTCATCGATAAAGTGTGCCGTTACAACCATAAACCCCCTCTTTCTGTTACTTGATGTCCACATATCAGTTGTAATGGCAACTCTGCCTCGATTCTTATCTAACTTTTTCATCACATTCTCTTTCTCACAATTGTAGATTTTGAAGATTTCGCTCTTTATTGTATTTCTGCAAACCATTTTAAACAAAGGTTGCAATGAAACTACAAATCTTCTAAACCCAAAATGCTCCACTATAGAAAGAGGATACTCATGCAAAATAATCATATTTGCGAGTTCCCTCTTTGGTACTTCTTGATCAAAGTGAAGGGCAGTCAAACTCATTCTTTCATCAGCTTTATTTTGTTGATTCACCAAAACTTGTTGTCTCATATCCACAATATCTTTACACTTTCTCTTTGGACATCTCCTAAAATGGTCATGTAGATGTTTGGTCCCATTTTTAGTTTCTCCACCAAGGGATTTTGAACAATAATTGCACACTGCCCTATAAACCCCATCAACTATTATTCTATCATAATGATTCCACATAGCCGACTTCAATTTTGACTTTCCACCATCATTAGCTTCAACTTGTTCAGAATTGATAGGACTTGAAGAAGCATTGGATTGATTCTCTTCAGAAGGGATCATAGGTGATTGCGGACTTTCGGAAATTGGTGAAGAAGTTTGAGATCCACTAACCATATCATCATTTCCAGGTGAAGATGATGAAGACATTTGAACAAAATCTGCAATAATTCTTTTAGTATTTGCTTTCAACGTGTCAACTAGAAAATCCTGTAAATTAAATTAGATATACAACTAGCAATAAAAACACCAAGATGAACAACCACTGTACTTTTTAACTTCTATTAGATCTTTGAATTTTTCAAGAAGAGAAAAAAAAGGGACCAACATTTAATTGCAGATGTTAGGGAAACCAAATCACTCCCCAAGACCCCACCAAGATCAATGGATAGTATTGCAGATGTTTTGACAGTCATTATAGGAAACTTGACAGAATGGAGATAGGATTGTGATATCTTTGTACTTTGTGCCCTGCCGTAATTTTCTCTTAGTCATTTATTGGAGCATTAGTATCTCTTCAAATTCCATTAACACTTCCAGTAGAAATATATGAAACTAATTAGGCTCCTATTATCTGAACTAAATGGATTTTACTGTCTACATAGCCATGTGGTCCATTAATGTATCAAAGCACCTTTCTTAGAGTGCACACATCCACCAACTCTTTGAGCTTCAGTAGCAATTTAGAAAGGTGAGTGTGTATAAATTATCTGTGTATTCAGAAAATTCACATTCATTGACCAAGTGATGGGTCATTGCCAAAACTAAGAGCGCCACTTTGGATGGTTTTGAAATCTATCAACTAGGGATTGCTTGGTCTATGAACCATCAATTGGACCGCAAAGGTTATTGGAGATGACAATTATTGAATGCGAGGATTAAAAAAAAAGACTTGTACAATGACTTTCCAGCAGCACACAAAGGATTAGGACCTCAAACATAACATGCGATATCTTCTTTATTGAATTCTATAACCTACAAACTGTTAATCTCACACCCATGTGATTTTAGTCTGGGTAACAATTTAAGGAGTTTTCCTAATTGTTGTTTATCCAACTCATTTAGTAGGTCAGAGAAGATTGCAAAAAAGAAGAAAAAACAGAACATCCATTCAAATGAAAAGAACAAGAGAAAAAAAAAAAGGGTGGCGGCATGGGGTAGATTCATGGCATTACATTTGATTCTCTCACCCCCACAGCATGAAAAAAAAAACAATCATACAGACAACACTACACACTGCAGGGGGGCCAAGATGAAAAAAAGACAGGGGAGTGTACCTGCTGCAGGGGAGGCATCGCGTGAGGCGGAGGAGGAAGGTGAAGGCGCTGCGGTGTCCGGGGAGTGCTGCGTGCGTGCGTCCGGCGGAGGAAGATGAAGACGGTAGTGCACCAGTGCGTGAGATGGGTTGCAGCCTTGCAGGGAGAGGCAAGATGTCGATGGAGAGCGTCGCCGTTGCGCGATGGAGGATGGGAGATGGAGATGGAGATGGGCGGCTGCTGGTGTTGGAGTCTGGAGACTGGAGAGAAGATGAGTTGAGACTTGAGAGACGGCTAGGGTTTTGGTCTTTTGGACCTTTGGTTTGCTTTAAGGTGTTAATATTTCATTGAGCCCCTTTGTTTTTTCTTTTTTTTTTTTTTAACGGTTCAGTTAAGTATTTTACATACAATTAACTAGTTAAGTATATAAAATTCTTAAAATGTAGAAAAAATTCTAAAAACATATACTAGTAATTAAAAAAGAAAGAATTTATATATGAACTTCAAGTATTGTCATATGAATATTAAATCATTATTAGAGTAGAAAAAATGAATTTATATATGAACTTCAAATTCCATACGGCAAAAGAGTTGCAAACGAGCCTTTTTTTGGGTCAGGTCTGGGTCCAATACCAATTGGGCCAGGCTAAGCAAAATGCTTTATTGTTTGGACAAATAATCACTAAATTACACTCTTTATTTGGGCTCGCCTAGGCCAGGGCTTGGGCTTTCTGTCATTCATCCATGCCTGACCCAGATATTATATATGCCCAGATTATGATCCAAATGGGCCCATTAGGATTTAGGAGGTTCTTTCAAGTTTGTTGATGAGATAAGTTCTATTAGAGTATAATTTAAAATAAATCTAATATAGGTTTAGCTAGTGATGTGAACGATTTAAGATATAGGCTCTGCTGTTGGATTTATACACATTGATAAATCCGGATCCTCTAAAAGGCTTTGACATAGAGAAATCATGTGCAAGTTTTTCTATTTTTCAATAGGAAAAAAAAAAGGCAAAGAAAAAAGAGAAACGTGCTTGTACTATAAAATATATTTAAATTTGAAATTCTCCTAAAGAAGGTTGACAAAAGTGGACTCTCAACGTAGATTTCAAGCAAATTTAAAATTTATCTCTAATCAAAATTGAAATCAAAATTGGAGTTTCAATTTCGCAATTGCAATCTCAATTGAGCTCCAATTTCTCAATCAATTGCGAAATCAGACTTCAAATTCAAAATCGAATCCTAACCCTATAATGCATAATAATTAATAACTAGCTTGACCACCCGTGCTTAAAGCATGGACATTTGTCATAGTAGCCTTGATTAAGGTCAAAACCTTAAAGATGTAATTAGTTTTATGAATTAAACATTATTTAAATTTTATCGGTGTCAATGTTTAAACGTTAAAAAATAAAAGGTAATAAAAAAATATAAAAGTTTATGAGAAGTAAGAAATTAATATAAATTTTAACTACATATCAAGTAATTTTAATTGGAGTGACATAATGAGATTTATTAAGTATAAGCCTAAAGAAAAGCCCCATTTACAAATTGAGTAAAAATAAAATATAAAGTGTGATTATTTTGGGTGAAGGAATGTAGAGAGTATATTATCATGATTTTAAATTGTTGAGTGAAATGGACATGACATGACATTCTCTCTTATCGATAAAGAAGAATCTCTCTTATAGGTATATTTTGATCAACGAGATTATAAATTAAATGAGGCAATTATGTTAATAATATTTAAAAATAAAAGATGACTACAATCACCCTTAAATGATTTAACAATTAAAAAAATATAGGATTAAAGAAATTTGAAATTTAGAGGTAAAGTTTGAAATTGGAAGGGTTAGAACTGAAGTTGGTTCGGTAACAATTTGGGCTTAGCTCAAGTTCAAGTTACCTTCTAATGAAACATAAGTAAGATAGTTTTATAAACTCTTTTAATTTATGATAATTAATAAGAGCATTGTCATGAGGCAGTTGGTAAATTAGCTATAGTCCTTTAATTGGAGAAAGTTTTAGAAGAAATTGATAGTAGTAGAAATTTTGACATAACTTACCAACCTAACTCGAACTCCCCCTCCTGTACTATAAATAATCATATGCCTTGTACTCACTCAATCAAGTCCCTCACCATCAGTACTATAGTAAGGAATTGATCCTTACCTGTTTTTATGGAAGGGATGTGCCTCACCGCTAAGCTACCAGTGAATCCACTTGGTAATTCAAAGTTAGAGTTTTTTTTTTTTTCATATGTTTGAACTAACATTTCTCCAACCCAATTAATCAATGGATTGGATTAAAGTTAATCTATAACATATGACCTCTGGGCCCAACTTTACCATGACCTCTCGGCAATTTAACTTGAATGTGACCTATTAATTAAATGTTGATTTAACCTTTATAGCTTTAAAAAATATTTGAATTGACTTCTTTATCATAATTAATGAATGAGTAAACTTTAGGTCGAGCATACATGCTACTCTGCACTATTCAACACATTCAATTCCATCTCCCTATTTTTAAATTATCACTTTTTTTCTACAAAGAAAAAAGGTAAATTCATTTATTTTACATGGTAAAAATCAAATAAATGATTCTTCATCTATGTTATCTCCATGCCTTTAATAATATTAAAAAAAAAACTCAACCATGCTGACTTATTTGCCCGAAACTCAGGCCCCTCTCAAAACATTAGTCTTTCTAGGGACCATGACGTTTTTCTCAAAATAGAATAAAAAGATCTCACCGCATAAGTATTTTATAAGTGTGGGGCACTGTTAGATTGTTTATATCATAAACTCCATCAATACATGGTTTCACTCCATTTCTGGTATTGAACTGACTACATGATATATGTTCCAATTTTCCCTCAGGTCAACAAGCTTACCCAACTTTCCATGGTGTGGGCCCCAACCATATGCATACCAAGTACTAACCACAGGTAAGAAAAAGATTGGAAGATCTTAACGAGGATCAAGTCGAGTCAAAATTATTAACAGTTGATGGTCAATATCATTAAATCTCATTGATTTGGCAGAAACCTCACTTTAAGACCAATGAACTCCACTTACTAATAAAGAGGTTGATTACATATAATTAAAATTAGTATAATTTATAGTGTTGTTAGTATGATTAGAATCATATTAAGTTACTAACTATAATTTACTTTGCTATTAAAGCATGATCCATCATTCTATTATATATTTATATTCGTTTTATTTAATATGATTTATCTTGTCACAATTTAACATTATATATGATTAAAGTAAAATAAGCTTAGATAGATTTTTTAACAACTTTAACTTCATTAAATTTGAATTAGAGGGAATGGGATCATATTATATGCTTTTATAATGTCTCATTCAATTACATGTTTAACTTTAAAAAAAGTCTTCAATCAATTTACTTAACCCTTAATAACAACATAAAATCAATATATACATTTACATATAAATATGTTTATTTATTATAAAAGAAATCTAATATATATATATATATATATTTTAGAGGATTATTAATTTCGGGGCGGGTTACGGGGCGGGTTATGGGGCGGTATTTCGGGGCGGGTTACGGGGCGGTATTTCGGGGCGGGGCAGCGGGCGGGGCGGGGCGAGGCAAGAACCATACCCATCCCCGCCCCGCCCCGGATTCAGGGTATAGTTTTTTCCCCGTCCCCGCCCCGTCTAAGAGTCGGGGCGAGGAAAACCCGTGCGGGGCGGGGCGGGCACTCCGGGTTGGGGCGGGGCGGGTTAAAAATGCCATCCCTAGGAGGGAGGGAGGGAGGGAGGGAGATCAAATCCTTTCTATTGAGGGAAATCAATTCATATATTTTTTTTCATTTCCATGAGGGAAACATGTATTGACGGGGTCAATTTTTTTGTATCCTCACTTATCTCATTTCCTGCAGGGATTTAGTGAATGAAGGCCTCTTTGACATTATTACTGATGCATTGCAGAATCCAGATAAAAGACTTGTATTGACAGGGTAACTGCTTTCCCATAAATTATTTTGGGTTTATTTAATGCTTGTATATTGCAGGTGCACACTGGAAATTTATTCTTTTATCATTTTCCTCTCTTAGTTCCCAATGATATTAGTTTCAATTGTATGTATAACCTGGTTATCTACTTGGAACGCAGGACGAACATCCTTATCCTTTTCCTTAACCAAGATCCATCTCTTCTTAGAACATATGTCCTTCAACAGGAGGGCAAATCCCTTTTTCGACTTTCGGTATGCAAATTGTTGGATATGCCATCTTAAAATTATTAATGTTCATTTGTGTATTTTTAATGGTCATGTTGAGTGTAGTTCTTTAAGTTTCTCTTGTCAACCTGTTATTTAGTTTGAGCTGTATTTTGGGGGTTGGAAGTTTCAATGTTTCACCTTTTAACTTTGTAGCCACTCTTTAGTCCAGTAATGGTGTATTAATTGCAGGATTCATTTGTGGATTTCCCAGTTGCTCTTATTTTACCTCTTTAATGCGGTGTAAACTTGTCTTGTTGAGCGAATTAATGTATTATTAGAATCATTTTCATCATCATCATCATCATCAGTGCTTGTCAATTAATTAACTTGGTTGGAATCGGCTTATTAGAGTCCTTCTGCATTTTTTTATTTAACTTAGGCTGTTAATTAGTCAAATGTTTTCCCCCAATTCTTCTGTTTAAGTAACTTATCGAACTGTAACAAAAGAGAGTTCCTCAAGCTGTTGAGGTTCTGTTTGCAGGGGAAAGGTATGATAATGGATTTTGGGGAGGACATGAATTGCCAGTTCACTACACCAAAAATCGAAAATTGGAACGGAAAAGCGTTCCTAATCCTCCCGTTCCTAATTCGTTAAACCGTTCCAATTTCCGTTCCAATTTGGTACCAACCGTTCCTAATCCAAATTGGAACGGAAATTGGAACGGTTTAACGGATTAGGAACGGGAGGATTAGGAACGCTTTTCCGTTCCAATTTCCGATTTTTGGTGTAGTGGTTTCTCGAAATTCTGCGGATCTTGTTGGATTCATACACGTTGTTTGGGTCACAGGTGTGGACTTTATTTCTTTAGCCTTTTTTAAGCAAAATGGTATGAAAACCACTTTGGTTTTTGAAATGTTCCTTACTTTCTTCTTCGTGAAAAATTCATGAATGGTAAAAAGGGTTCTCATTGTCTTGTTACAGGTTTCACCCCCTCCCAAACATTAATTTTCAAAAAGCAGAAAATTTATATTTTTTTACATCCACCTGGTTTATCTTGTCAAGAACGAAAAGGTTTAACTCATTTTGCAATGAAGGGCTTAATGTCTACAACATGGCATTTTATATAGTTAATGTCTCCTCACCCATACATAATCTCAAATGACATTTTTCCCCTCTTTTATCTAAGTTACACATGGGTTTTGTTCTTTCCTGCTCATACAGTCATATCTAATTCTGGTATTTCTTGTTAATCCCCATATCTATCTTAGCATGCGTTGCCAGCTTGTAGCTTCTTGTTTTTTATCTGCCCAACATTAGTCATTCATGGCCAGCTATACAGAATATACTGTTTTACTGTTAAACACTAGAACTTTCAGGTTTTACTGTTAAAGCTACAATTAACTTCTAATATTTATTTTCCTTTTTGTCTTCAGGTGTGAGAGCATGGGATCCATCACGACAATCTGCACGAAAAATATATTTTTACTTTTTTTGGATGGGATTTTAGTACTGGATTTAATTTGTTGAACTTTTATGATGTTTTGAATATCATTAATATAAGACTTTGTTTTGTTATTAGTATTTTTAATTGATGGTAGTATGTATAAAAAGCAGGTACAGGTATAAAATAGAGGAATAAAATTGAGAAACTAAAAAATTCTATTTAAAAAAAAAATATCACTTTTAGCGGCCGCCAAAAAAAGTATTATTGGCGGTCGCTAATAGTTAATTTTTTTTAAAATAATATAATTTTTTTTAAAATGTATTAGCGGCCGCCAAAAGCAGTATTAGCGGCCGCCATTAGTAAAAAAAATATATAATTTTTTTTAAAAACGTATTAGCGACTGCTACGTAGCGATCGCCAAAAGTATTGGCGACGAAGTTTTGGCGTCATTGTCTTGACGGTCGTTGGGCGGTCGCGAATGGGTATTAGCGACCGCCTCTTGACTTTTAGCGACGGCTAATGGCGGCCGCTAAAAGTCCATTTTCTAGTAGTGTTTAGATTCATAAATATTGCCCTAAACTACCCAATATAAATAATTGTCGGGAAAACAAGAGTTGTATTTCTGCATTGGATGGAGGGATGGATTGGCTTCTCTGATCTGTCCTTCATACAGTGATGTTATGCTACAAGTGATTATGATTGCTTTTTGATCATGGATTGTAGTCATAACCTTGAACATTTCTGATGAAATAATTTATAGATTTTGCTTCCCAATACACCATTTTCTCCTCACCCAAACAAATCCTTCAAAAACCTCTTTCCTTCATCAGAAGATTTCATAGTTACACAGTTACTGATAAAGATAGTGGGTCAACCCAAACCCAAGTCAGAACCAACATAGATCCAGATCTGAATCAACCAGATAATGCTCAGTCAAATAGGTGCTCAGTCAAATGTAAATAGGTGGAACAACCTTCCTGATATTCTATGCCACCTGTCATCTGCTGTTGAGCATAAAATGGAAGCAGTTGCATTTGTATCTATCATCTTTGAATGTACTAAAATCAATCTATTTAAGCTCAGTCTACCGGCGTTCAATTCACTGAAAAAATAGTGAATGCCTGGTTTCATATTTTCTGCATTTTCTGTAATGTCCGATTCTTCTAAATCTTGTTTATTTTAGATGGTATCAGAGCTTGTCTTGTGACTCAGACATTACATTCCTTCCAAAAAAAAAAAACCAATGGCATCTTCACAATCTTCATTGCTACTCTCTGTCAACTCTCTTCACCATCTTATTAGTATCATATCAGTGAAGTTAAACTCTTCAAATTAGCTCATTTGGAAGGCTCAAATCCTTCCATTGATTCAAAGCCTTGGAGTTGAAGGTCATCTAAAAAATGCCCCACCAGTTGAAGTCGTACTCGATGATAAGGATGAGACGGTGCCAAATCCAGCCTTCACATCTTGGAAAGATTGCGATCTTCTTCTTCGAAGCTGGATGATAGGTACTTTGTTTGAAGAAGCCTTATATTATGTAGTTGGCTGCAATACAGCCCGAGATATCTGGAATGCACTTGAAGAAAATCTTCTCCAAGTCACTAAGGACCGAGAAGTACAGCTGAAACAGCAATTGCAAGACATGAGACTTGGTTCTCAGTCTTTATGTGAATATTTAAAATTGTTCAAGAAGGTGGTTGATGGCTTGGCTGCAATTCACAAACCCATACCTGATGATGACAAAGTAATATACTTGTCTCGTGGGCTTGGGGAGAAGTATAATGTTCTAGTCACTTCTATGCTGTCAAAACCTCCCTTCCCATCCCATCCTATTCTCAATTTGTTACAGCAGTCCAAAGTTATGAATTGCGTGTGCAAAGTATGAATTTTGCACCTTCGCAAATTGACACAAACATGGCCTTCTACGCGAATCGCCCAACTGGTGGACGTGGCCGAGGCCGCGGCAGAGGAAATTCTAGCAATGGGTTTAACTCTAAGGGTCGTGGGTTTGTTCCCGCCAGCCAAAAGCAATCAGCAGGTTCAAACCCCACCAACCATGCTCAAAATTCCACCATCACTATTCCAAAAAATTCAGCACCTGTGACTCAAAATTCTACTGCTGCTCCAAATGGGTTCACAAACACAAGAGCCCCACTCATTTGTCAAATATGTGACTGCCGAGGTCATTCTGCTGCCAAGTGTTGGTACAGGTGGGATTATGCTTATCAAGCCCATGATGATATACCACAAGCATTGGGCGCTGAGGATGTTGACCCCACCCTCTACATGGACACGGGAGCAAGTGCACATATAACTAATGATCCAGGTAATCTTACTAATTTAGTACCTTATGTTGGATCTGATAAAATTATGGAATATGTGTTTTATCGTCTCAGGGACAAGCTAAATGTTGGACCTCCTCCACCCTTTAGCTTGAGGGGGAGTGATAAAGGTAGTGGGTTAACCCAAACCCAAGTCAGAACCAACATAGATCCAGATCTGAATCAACCAGATAATGCTCAGTCAAATAGGTGCTCAGTCAAATGTAAACAGGTGGAACAACCTTTCTGATATTCTATGCCACCTGTCATCTGCCGTTGAGCATAAAATGGAAGCAGTTGCATTTGTATCTATTATCTTTGAATGTACTAAAATCAATCTATAAAAGCTGAGTCTACCGGCGTTCAATTCACTGAAAAAATAGTGAATGCCTGGTTTCATATTTTCTGCATTTTCTGTAATGTCTGATTCTTCTAAATCTTGTCTATTTTAGAGTTACATCAACAAGAAAATATCATAATCAAAAGAAAAGAATATCTGGATTAGAAAATAAGGAAACAGAACAGATTATTCAATAAACCCACTACTAGATTAACATCATAACTATAGAATAATATTAGGAAAAGAGTACCTATTGATTTTGCAGGCTTGTAGGAATCTAGGAGAGTAATTTGTATAATGTGTTAGTATTTTTGTATTGGCTAATTCATGGGTTGGAGAAAACTATGGGTTCATTGAGTTGCATTTTCTATTTATTTTAGAATGGACTGTAGTTGTGCCGCCGGAATGGCCGAAGTGAAAAAAGAGAAGAAAAAGAAGATTTTCGGAAGACACCATCCACGAGGCTCGATCGACCGAATCGATTGGATGTGAGGTACCCGATCGATCAGATCCTCTGTCCGAACGACCGATCCTTGGGAATTTCTAGTATTGGACTCTGCGAGTTTGTTTTCTTTTCCAACTGATATTTCCAATTTGAATCCTATTTGTATTCTAACTACATGGTACGAATTTGGGGCTATAAATAAGGGATTCCTCTCAACCCTAAGATACACATCAATTAATTCTCTCATTGATCTAAGGTGAGAATGCCTAAGGAGAGATTCTTTGATTCTCTAGAGCTAATGAGAGGTTGTGCTGAAGAGAAAGCTATAAAAGGATTTTGTTGCTTCTACTCTCTTGTAGAAAATAGTTTATCTTAATTGATAAGGTGCGACGATATCAAATAAGAGGAATGGTGCACGGCGGGAAAATCGTGGCAGCGAAAGTTGTGCAAGAACAACTACAGTCCTTAAGTCGAGGTATTGATTGAGGTAATTGAGTTGTGAGTATATTTTCTAATTGTTTATTAGTACTTGATTTTTGGATCGTGGTTTTTCTTCTTAAATAAGTTTTCCACGTTAAATATTGTGTCTTCCTTTTTATGGTGTGTGATTGGTAAATTGATTAGCTAGTTCTATCTTATTTATTTAATTACGTCCGCTGCATTGGTTAATTAAAACTAGCATCTATTCCGGTAACCTGGGAACTTTCATAATGGAAATTGGATTCGGATCTTGGTTTAATGATAAAAGACGGAGCTGATAAGGAAAGAATGTGGGAAAATGAAAAAAAGAGGGAAGCAAAATACATCCAAAGAAAAGAGGGATGAGAAACTACAATCCGGTCACGAATCAACTTATGCAAATAAATCAAGCCTCGAATCCAATCACTAACAACTGCCTTCATATAATAATTTCACATAACAAGAATAAAATAGGAGAAGTCCAGTTTTTATTACAATTAACAGCTCATATACCAATGTGCAATGCTAATTATCTTCCACAAATTTCGTTGTCACTGTGATATAATTATCTTGCAGGGTGATGTGGTGGCTGATATATGGATCAAGAAATATAGGATCAACGGCCTCCAGATAGAAGTGATTCTGCATATGAGGACGAGCATTCATAAATTGACCCCTCCGTCGTGGTAGTACGAGGATACAAAGATTTCATCTCTCTCGACATCTCATCGTCCACCAAGGCTGATACAATTGTAGCATTCCAACCACTCAGTGAAAGTTCTGGCGTCGGACAATCCCCGTCGAGGAACTGCATCACTTGCCTTATGCTTGGTCTACCTGCTGCCATGGGGTGAGAGCACAGAAGACCAAGCTTCAACACCAACTCCATCTCTTCCTTCACATACTCATTCTCCAATCTCACATCCCTTGCCTCCAGTATCTCACCCCTCTTCCAACACTCCAACACCCAATCAACCAATATGATCTCCTCCGGCAATCCTCTCAGCCCTATGGGCCTCTTCCCACAAGCGACTTCAAGCATAAATGCCCCGAAGGCGAACACGTCGGTGCTCGTGGTCGCCTTCCCAGTTCGAGTCATTTCTGGTGCAATGTAACCGAGAGTACCCACAACGTGGGTGGTTTGAGGATCGGTTCCATGATCGTATAATCTTGCGAGACCGAAATCTCCTAGCCAGAGGCGGACCCAGAATTTTCGTTTAGGTGGGGCGAAACTTTTGCTAAATTTTTTTCATATCAACAATAACAAAAGAAAAATTGTATTCCATGTAAATAGATGCAAAATATTTAACTAAATCAACTTAATATATTTCTTGTTTGAAATGATGACTATTCATTTCTCCAAAGAGGTTTTTTTTTTTTTTCGTTCTCCCTTCTTGACCTGGGGCAGAGCAAAAGAGCCAAAGAAGTTTTTTTTCTTTCCTTCTCCTCTCTTGACCTGGGGCGTGGATTGAGTTGATGCGGGGTGTGGGCCAAGGCCCATTACTATTTCAAGAGAAATTTGGAATTTGACCTGGGGCGGTCGCCCCAGGTCAATACAGCATAGGTCCGCCTCTGCTCCTAGCCTTCCATTGAATTCACCATCCAGGAGGACATTGCTAGCTTTGATGTCTCTATGGAGGACTACCTGCTCCCACCCCTCGTGCAGATAGAGAAGCCCAGACGCCACTCCTTTGATAATTTGAAATCTTTGGTTCCAATTGAGGATTTTGGCAGGTTCGTTGAAGAGGAACTTGTCGAGACTTCCATTGAGCATGAAATCATAGACAAGAAGGAGCTCCCCCTTGCGACGACAGTAGCCAAGGAGCTGCACCAGATTCCTGTGTCTTAGTCTTCCGAGGCTCACGATTTCAGCGATGAACTCTCTCATCCCCTGCTTTGATTTATGAGAGACTCTCTTCACTGCCACTTGTATATTAGAAGTTGGCAACACCCCTTTATACACCATGCCGAAACCACCCATCCCCAACAACTCTCTGTCTCTAAAGCCCTTGGTTGCTTTAAAGAGATCTTTATAGGAAAACCTGTGCGTCCCATATTCACGCTCCCAATCTTCTAATACTTCAGCATATCTAATCTTCCTTCTTACTATAAAACCAATAGTAAATAAGGTTAGAAACATGAAAAATACAGCAATTGAGGGTACCCCAATTGTCAAAACCTTGGACTTCTTCTTGGGTCCGACCCTAGGAAGCTTGGGAAGGTGAGAGAGATCAAGCTCTTGTGCCGGACCGTTCATCTTAAAGCTCCATCCAAGAACGTAATGAGATGATGCTACAGTTGTGCCTGTCGCCGAAGTGAAGCCCACGTACATGGAGTCTTTGATTGTAGGGGAAAGATCCCTGACTAATGACAACAGCGGAAGATTGGGCTTGTCTACATTGGTAGGTGACAGCGTTACATTGATCTGCTTCTCTAAACCACTATATTCTACCCATACCTGGATTGGGCGTCCACTTCCAAGCGTTAAGTTTTCTAACCCACCATTTTCTTTGGTAAAATAAGCCGCATGGGCACTTTCAACAGAGGTTAAATTGTTAATATCAATTCCGACATGGTTGTCATCGATGTCTTGGAATTCAGGGTTCTTAACTGTATCAAACTCGATGGCAACAATATGATTGGTTAAATCTCCATTGCTGGACGAGTTGAAGAGGCCGATAAATGTGATGGCTCCAGATGTAGTGAGATCTTTGGAAGGGGAGATGACGAAGGTGATACCATGCCCATTAAAATTGAAAAATTCAGGAACAATGGCAATGACAAAGGTGGTAGAGAAAGAGAGGGCGCTACCAGATGAGTCCTTGAAGGGAATCGGAAGGGAGTAGAAGGCGTGTCCAGTCTTTATCTTTGAAGTGTTGGTTAGCCTCAAGATCCCGTTGGGCGTGATCTGGGCTAACCCGTCTAGGCTCATGTTCGCTTTAGCAGTTAGAAATCCGTTGTATTTGAAATCAACGACTTGGGATTTGGAGGCTGCTATATTCATGAAGAGAAATAGGACAATCATCTTGGAAAGCATTTTTGAGGGTTCCTTGATTTGCTTCTGTTGTAAGACGCAGGGGAAGTAATTCTTGTGCTGCTTTATTACGAGATAGTCCTAAGAATGTCCCAATCATGCTTGCCGTGAAACGCGGGACTAAATAGCGTCGTTCACTTGTTGAAGATAAGATTTCTCACCTAATTCTTTTATTTGATGTCCAAGAATTTACTTTCAAAACAGAGTTGGTCCCGTTATAATACCGAGCACCTAATTAATATTAATAATGTGATTCAAGAAACCTTATGCTATATTAGTCGCATTATTAATGAGACCAATTTATATTGGTGTAAAATTTGAAAATTGCCAGAAATATTCAATTGGTAGGCCTCCCTGTGGAGTTACACTCTCCACTCATCCTCGACATGTTTGTTTGCATATATGAAGCAAATTTGAAATGGACTTCATATCATGGAAATGGTCATCCTCGGCATGTTTGTTTGCATATATGAAGCAAATGTGAAATGGACTTCATATCATGGAAATGGCCGGTAAACCTCAGGTATGGAAAAGATAAAAGTGGAGGCCTGGTAAAATATTATTTTGTTTCAATTATGAGGTAAATTAAGAAATATCACATTACAGTAAAAGACGAGCAATTGTAATTAAAATATAAGTTTTTGTTTAAACTTAACTTCACCACATTTTATCACAATTTCCTGTAGAATAAAAAGGGTTTGTGGAGGAGTAGAAGTTAGAAATATCACACCGTACCATAAGTTTACTTCTCTACTATATTCTCTCACCAAAATATGGTAAAGTTTTCACCTTCTCTCCTCCACTTGGGAAACAAATGTGTATTTGAGAGTAAAGTGGTAAGGTGATAGGGATTCCCTTCCACGAGAGTGACGTGACCTAGGAGAGAAGAGCGTCCCCGGCCGTAGGGGCATTGCAAGCAATTGGCTCGATCTAGTACATTAATATTTGCATTTGTCTAACTTGGAATGGACGCGTGAGACTTCTATTTTAAGTCATTCTGAGTCTCCCTGCCTTTTTACTTGTTGAGAAATTCAACTAAAAGACAGGGAGTGAAAGAGATCTAGAGGAAAATGGAAAGATGTCTTTATGAATAACAATCACATGCAATTCTAGGAAAAAAAAAATAATAGCAATCACAAAGAGGGATCTTTATGGTTTTCAAAAGAATATAGGACAGTATTTTTTTTTTTTTCCCTAAAATTTCAAGTGCCTGTTGAAATCTCTGCCACCGAAATACCAGGTTTCTCTGTAGGACCAAAAATTGGACATGTGAAAATATTTTACTTTGATAAACCAAATATGAGGGCATCATCCAAAACCACTCCTGCACAAAGGTGACACCGACGGTTGTTGACTCACCCAAGCTCTGTGGTTTGTTAATACATTTCGGTTGTGTCTATCTGTCTTGACTTTTGTAGAACAATTTGGATCCTTTCTATCTAAAGGTGAATTTGATATAAGTCGGACTAAACCCAATCCACATGTATTTACACACATCTTGCTCTATATATATTCAACATAGTTGGAATAAGTCTTTTTTTTTTCAATTTTATTTATAAAAAAAAAACCTACATCAATTTCACCCAAGTGGATAACCAATTTGGAAATTCAGCAGACCAATCGACATCCATATTGTTGGGCTTGGTCCATCAAGGGTCCAAATTGCGACCTATAGTGGAGTCCATCTTCATCTTCTAGAGGGACACATGTCGATGACACTTGTCACTTGAAGATTCATCCTTGTCCACATGAATACATGTCCATGATATATACTTGTCACTCAATGATGAATCCCTCTCTCCTGATGGTCTCATGGCAAAGGGTCAGAAAGAATTATGAGGCCTGCCACTAAGAGGATGTGGACATGTAAACAGCTGGAGAGACAACAAAACTGAGCTGGGTTTTGCAGGCTGACGGAGCTTGTATAAGAAAGATTTTATAGTAGACTGCCAATATAATATACTCTTCCAGTGATGAACATGGAGAAGCGAACAAGAAAGAAATATCAATCTCAAGCTGGAGGTATTTGGTTATATTGTAGAATGGGGTCCAAGAATGGGGTCCAGCCAAAGGGGAGTATTAAAAAGTATTTATGTCAATGCCTTTACTAACGCATCGAGGTTTTGGTAGGAATGCTAGTTAAAGAAATTTAATATTGTATTAGAGCCAATTAGTCGAGAATTCGAATATTAGGAGGAACTATTCAACACTGAAAAGACTGCGTATTATGAATGGACGTGGTTCCCTTGATCTTGAGGTACATCTAAGGATCACACCGATTCCATTGTGCTTGAAGGCAAAAGATGAGAATACAAGATACAAGATTTCGTGTGGCTATGCTAGGGTTACATAATAACATACAATAATATTACGAAAATACCCTTATTTGGTTCGGTTGCATTGGACCTGAGTTAGCAGTCTGACTCAGGTGAAATTAGGCACCACTGCATAGCACACCTGAGGGGGAGTATTGAAGAGTGAGCTCCACCCAAAAGGGGTTAAAAAGTATTCATGAGGAATGGAGACAAGTAAAGAACGCAGCAATTAAATATGGTTAAAGTAGCTTCTATATCTTCAGGATCTTTGCACCATATTTGTCAATGATCCTCTTAACCATTGGAAGAACAGGTTTGGAGCCAATTCCTGATGGGAGCCACAGAGGGGGCAAGTGGACGCCAGCTGCACCCAGACCTTATGCTTTATCAGACTGGAGTATTTAATATTCACCATTGTTGATGAAAAGGATAGTTCATAGCCATGGCTGTTTAGCAAAGCTGGTCCGGGACTCTTGTCACGTGTTAGGATAGAGAGAGTCAACCACCTGCTACTACTTTTTCATCTTCCAGAGATCCATCTTCTGTGGCAAACTGGTCTGGGTCTCATGTCTGAAACAACATTGAATAAAGAAAAGATTTTACACTTAACCAACCTTTCTTTCTTATATTTTGGAAACATCAAGTTTATATTTCAGTTTATACATACAACTATATATATTCGCTTGAGACTGTTGATCAATTAATCATATTATTGTTAGCAGGGTCGGAACCGGGAAGTTTTCCTTTAAAATCTTGGGGTGGTGGGGGGCCTGCATGGCCAGTGCTCCCAGCCCCCTGATGCTTCCCCTGATTGTTAGCCTTTTGCATATATAGCATCGATTTTGATAGGAGATAATCGCCCTGTACAAATTAACATGAAGATGGACCACTTATTACATAGCATTAAGCAATCGTTAATGTGGAAATCGGAGATCAATTACTAGAGATCAACCTTCCCTATTTCACTCCTCATGATTAGTGGACTAGGATGGACACCATGATCATGCCGCCATATGGGACTTAATGATGGACGCTGTAGATCAATCAAGATCAGCACTTTATTTTTACCAGTGATTTTGGGTCGACACACAACACATGGTGAACCTAACGACCGCCGATACCCCTTGTACGAACCCCAAGAGATCAATGAGATATCCACATTTTTTTTGGATTTGAAGTCCTTAGTGCGTGTAATAGATCAACTTGACTGTAACCTTTACTATAGTTTGAATTATATATACTACCAATAACCACAAGGGGTAGCTCAATTGATGTAGGACCACGGTTTGCACCCGGAGGTTGTAGGTTCGAAATTGCACTACCACACTGGGGCTACGGGGAGTTTATCCGGCTTCCCTCTGGGCCCGGAGGGATTAGTCCAGCCCAAGGGGTTTGGAACCCTCCGATAGCAAAATATATACATATATACACACACTACCAATGAAATAATTATTGCAATGCACTTGCTAGAATAGTTTCATTAATTTACGTGTGTGTAAACAGTGACATCAGCTGATCCCTATGAATGGAAGGATTGAAACTCCACCCATCTATTGAATATTCTAGCTAGGATACTCTAAAAAGTTCTCCCCAATTGGACTTTGTACCTCTCTCTTTTCTTTTGGTACTCCATTTAAGGGGTTTGGACCGAAGAGAGAGAGCCCGCACACACACGGGAAGGAAGCCCAGTCAAGTAAAAAAGGATCCCGTACAAGTGGGAAGGGAGTAAGCAAAGCGAATCAGGCAATCCGGGGTTCAAACCCTGGGTAGCCATGTAAGAACTAATGCTCCTTACCACTCGGGTAAGGAGAAAAGTGGCAATGTGATCGAGCACATGATCAATAATGTGATCAATGCAATCTATACATATTAATTATATTCATTAATCATGTTATTTTCCATTACAATTTTACGGTGGAACCAACTGTTTTTGGACGAAATCCAAATATTTGGAATCTCCATACATGCAATCTCCATACATGTGGAGATGGATGAAATCTGAATATCTGGAATTTCGCTTCTCAATTACTGTGAATAACCATACTAGCCCAAGACTCAACACCAAGATGAAAGAAGAAGAACAATCAAAAGATAAAGGGGGAAGGGAATAATTTTATTAAAAGATAAACAATACAAGTTTAACTTGAGGCCACCTTGCACAAGATATGGACTTATTAATGATGTGACTTCACTTCTCTTTACTTGCTCCAATGGGTTTCGTGGACATGGAATGAAGATGTCACCCACATGCATATTGGTATATAGAGAAGTGAAAGAATTAATGAATTATAAGGGAAATTGGTTTGGTATATGGAGCATTGGACGAGAGTAATGAACCATATGAAAATGTGGCTTTGGTGCATGAGAAATGGATTAGAGTAATGAGATGCATGTGTGTGGGAAATGTATGGTGGTAATTGCTTGATGAGGATAATGGTGTGGCAAAATGGGAACATGAAAAAGTAGTTAAGGGGAGAAAAGTTGAGAGAGAGAGAGAGACGGAGAGAGTGACGTGTTATCCACACATGTGCAAGTGGGACCTTTTACAAAGACCCCAACAAAAATTACATAATAGCCTCACTACCACACTCAATCAAAATAAAAACTAAGGAAAGTAAAAATTTAAACCAAGAAAATTCTAGAAAATGCACTTTAATAACTAATAATACAGTAGGAGGACAATCTTTTTCAGCGGTCGAGAAATTCAATAGGTAGGCCCCACTTTAGAGTTTCATTCCTCGCTGAGACACTCGGGGATCCAGAGTCCATTAGAAAGGCACAATTCTTTGGCCAGTTTGGTAACTCTACTAATATAGTCAAGCCAAGTAAAGTTGATTTTAAAGAAAGAATAAAATATAAGTGGATTATGATGATATTTTATTTTTAGTTGTTTGTTATGAAATTTTTTTTAATTTTTGTAAGGAAAAGTAAATTTTTTTTTATATCTCAGTGGACAAAGACAGTTGCTTTTCAATAAAAAAATTAGAAAGAGTTTATAATAAAATATATTTAATGTGACTTCTTAATTAAAAAATAGAGGCACTTTGATTGTATTACTCAAGTGCCAAACGCGCCAGGGTATTTCTTCCGGAGTAATGCTACTTGGACAAACTTTTTGGCCAGAATTTTGGCCAACCCATATGGTTTCCATTGAATATCATAGTGATATTCAATGGAAATCATATGAGTTGGCCAAAATTCTGGCAAAAAAGTTTGTCCAAGTAGACTTTTTGTTTCTTCCGTGGAAAGATCCCAATCGATTCGGAGAAAATTTCTGAAACAGGACAGATCTCATCCGTTCTTAAATGCCAAGTCTTAATTTTGGTGGAGGGTTGTTGGGGGCAGAAAGGACTGCCATTAATTGCATGGCCTGCACGACAGCAAGACTTTAGGACTCTCCACATGAAAATTGTCTTATGCACATACATGCATTTCATAAATCAATTGTACAAGAGAGACAGGACTCTTGAGTCCTCTTGAGTCTTCTTGAGCAAATGCTTTCCAAGATCATTGTCCCGTTTCTCTTCATGAATCTTGCAGCTTCACAATCCTACGTTGATATCAAATACAATGGATTTCTAGCTGCTAAAAAGGAGATGAGCCTAGATGGGTCAGCCCAGATCACATCCAAAGGTCTCCTGAGGCTCACCAACATTACAACGAAAGAAAAAGGTCATGCCTTCTACTCTCATCCCATCTCCTTCAAGGACTCTTCGTCTGGTAATTCTCTATCTTTCTCTACCACCTTTGTCATCGCCCCTGTTCCCGAATATCCCGATTTGAATGGGCCTGGTATGGCCTTCGTCCTCTCCGCTTCGAAAAATCTCACTTCGGATAAATCCAGCCAAGATATGGGCCTCTTATTGTCTAACAAGGGAAATTCATCGAAGCATACCATTGCCATTGAGTTCGACACGGTCAAGAACCATGAATCAGAAGACATCGACTACAACCATGTAGGTATCGATATTAACAGCTTAATCTCTGTTCAATCCGCTCCTGCAGCTTATTTTACCAATGAAAATGGTGGGTTTAGAAACTTCAGCCTTGGAAGTGGAAACCCGATCCAGGTATGGGTAGAATATAGCGGTCTAGAGAAGCAGATCAATGTGACCCTATCGCCTACTAATGTAGCCAAGCCCAATCTTCCACTCTTGTCATTGGACATGGATCTTTCTCCCATCATCAAAGACTCCATGTACATGGGCTTCTCTTCATCAACAGGTACAGTTGTAGCATCGTCTAATTACGTTCTTGGATGGAGCTTTAAGGTGAATGGCCGAGCTCAAGAGCTTGATCTCTCTCGCCTTCCAAAGCTTCCTAGGCTTGGACCCAAGAAGAAATCAAAGGTTTTGACAATTGGGGTACCCTCAATTGTTGTGGTGTTCATGTTTCTAACCTTCTTTACTCTTGGTTTTATTATAAGAAGAAAGATACAATTTGCTGAGGTACTTGAAGATTGGGAGCGTGAATATGGGCCTCATAGGTTTTCCTACAAGGATCTCTTTAAAGCAACTGAAGGCTTCAGAGACAAAGAGCTGCTAGGAATTGGGGGTTTTGGTATGGTGTATAAAGGGGTTTTGCCATCTTCTAACATGCAAGTGGCAGTGAAAAGAGTCTCTCATAAATCAAATCAGGGGATGAGAGAGTTCATAGCTGAAATCGTGAGCCTCGGCCGGTTAAGGCACAGGAACCTAGTTCAGCTCCTTGGTTACTGCCGTCGCAAGGGGGAGCTCCTTCTCGTCTATGATTTCATGCCCAATGGAAGTCTCGACAAGTTCCTCTTCGACCAAGCTGAGAGAACCCTCAGCTGGCACCAAAGATTTCGAATTATCAAAGGAGTGGCATCTGGGCTTCTCTATCTGCATGAGGAATGGGAGCAAGTAGTCCTTCATAGAGACATCAAAGCAAGCAATGTCCTCTTAGATGGTGAATTTGACGGAAGGCTAGGCGATTTCGGTCTGGCAAGATTATACGATCATGGAGCCAATCCTCAAACCACCCACATTGTTGGGACTCTAGGTTACATTGCTCCGGAGCTAACAGAAACAGGGAAGGCGACGACGAAGACCGATGTGTTCGCCTTTGGGGCGTTTGTGCTCGAAGTGGCTTGTGGGAAGAGGCCCATATTGCTGAGAGGATCTCCAGAGGATATGATACTGGTGGACAAGGTGTTGCAGTGTTGGAAGAAGGGTGAGATTGTGGAGGCAAGGGATGTTAGATTGGGGAATGAGTATCCATATGAAGAGATGGATTTGGTTTTGAAGCTTGGGCTTCTGTGCTCCCACCCCATGGCTTCTACCAGGCCTAGCATGAGGCAGGTGAAACAGTTCTTGGATGGGGATTGTCCTGATCTGCCGACACTTTCACTGAGCGGGTGGGATGATACAATTGAATCAGGAGTGGGGGAGGACCAAATGTTAAAAAAGAGGGAGTCTTTGTATCCTCTTAGTAGTAGTAATACGACGGAAAGGTCATTTTTCGAGTCTTCATCAACGGTTGTTACCGAATCCTTCCTGTCTGGAGGCCGTTGATAGCATGTAGACGTATTCAGAGATAAGATGTTTTTGTAAGATAAGCATACGATCAAATTAGAGTTACATGGGAAATGCATGATGTCTTATTCAAATTTCTCTAGTGTCATTACCATCTATTGTAATAAATGTTGCCGGAATCATTAATAGCTGGTTTGGATGCAGGGTGAATTTAAGTAGAGTGAGGTTAACATTAAATCAAAAAAGAATAAAATATAAAATATTATGATGATGTTTTGCTTGTAGTTGTTTGGTACGAAATTGTTGACCCTCGCTCCTGAGCGGTCATAATTGTGGTCGAGCCCTCGCCCTCACCATAAAACTATTATTGTGTCATTTCCTATCACCAATTGGTTTTGAGATAAGTGGTAACTCAATAGGGTGTAAGATTCTACAAGTGGTATCGGAACTTGGTAGGTCGGGTGTTCGAGTCACGGGACACGCGTTTTGCGAGTTCGTAGCAGGAGTCGCGGCTCGCTCCTGAGCAATCGTTTTTTAGATAAGTGGTAGCTCAATAGGGTGTAAGATTCTACAAAAACCTTTTTGACTTTTTGTACAGAAAAGTGGCATGGAGGTTTTTTTTTTTGGGGATTCTGCGAAAGGTCCCTGAACATTTCACTTTATTGCCTTACGTCCACAATCTTTTTTTATAGTGTGAAAGGTCCTTTTTCCAAATTTGAAAACCTAAAGTGTCTAATTTACCATTTCTTCAAATCATATCCCATGATTGGTGGGATAAGCCATTAATAATGGTCAACTACCATTAAATTAGTCACGATTAATAAAATTCCACTAATGGGATTTTCAAATAAAGTTAAAAAAACAGGAAATAAATTTCAAATAAATTTCTAAAAATGAAATAAATTTCAAAAATGCAAATAAATTTCAAAAGATGAAAATCAATTTCAAAAAATCCAAATAAATTTCAAAAGACGAAAATAAATTTCAAAAGATCCAAATAAATTTCAAAAGACGAAAATAAATTTCAAAAGATGTAAATAAAATTAAACTCTAAAAAAATAAAAAAAAATACAAAAAATACAAATAAATTTCAAAAAATGCTATAATATCAAAAGAACATAGAGAAATTTAAAAGGACGCAAATAATTTTCAAAAGAACCAAATAAATTTCAAAAGATGAAAATCAATTTTAAAAGATCCAAATAAATTTCAAAAGATCCAAATAAATTTAAAAAAAGTATAAATAAATTTAGAAAAACGCAAATACATTTGCCACAAACTCAGATAAATTTGTCCAAACTCAGATAAATTTGTCCCATGACACAGATAAATTAGCCAAAACTCAAATAGATTTGTATAGAACGTAAAGAAATTTATTTCAGAACTCAGATAAATTTACAAAAAACTCAGATAGATTTGTTCAGAATTCAGATAAATTTGCTAAAAACTCAGCTAAATTTGTCCAGAACTCAGATAAATTTGTTCTAGAACTCAGATAAATTTGTGCAAAACTCAAAACTCCGTTAAACTTGATAAAAACTTAGATAAATTTCTCATCTCTCCTTTCTCTCATCTCTCTCTTCCTCCCCTTCACCTCTTCCAACCCAACACTCATCTCTCTATCTCTCCACCCATTCCCCCAAAGCCCATCTCTAGACCCATTACAGAAACTCACGCAACTTGTCTCTGTCTCACTAACCAGAGCCAAACACCTTAAAAAACACCCAAATTCCAAAGCCCCCTTCAATTCCAAGACCCCCTTTTCCCGCACAGCTATGGAGCATACTCAATCTCTGTCAATTTTGGTACCCCACCTCAGAAATCCTCTGTAATCATGGACACAGGAAGCAGCCTTGTTTGGATCCCCTGCACTCACTCCTACCTCTGCAAGAACTGCTCTTTTCCCAGTCAACCCTCTCTCCAAAACCCCTTTCATTCCCAAATTCTCCTCTTCTTCCAAGCTTGTCGGATGCGCCAACCCGAAATGCAGCTGGCTCTCGGATTCGGACTCTCTCCAATCCAATTGCCAGCTCGGACTCAGCGGATTCGCTTACTGCCTCCTCTTGCACCGATCTGATGACACCACCAACAGCAGTTCATTGGTTTTGGACGGCGGGTTGGGTTCGGGTGAGAAAGGAGTAGGGTACACCCCATTTCTGCAAAACCCGACGGCCGGAAATCCATCGTTCTCGGAATATTACTATGTCGGGTTGAGGAAAATAACCGTTGGGGGCAAAAGTGTAAAAATTCCATACCATTACCTCAGACCCAGACCCGATGGTAATGGTGGGACGATTGTAGATTCCGGACGATGGTAATGGTGGATCTGTTTCCTCATCGACTGCTTCTCCGGCAATGGCGGCTGAGAACAGGAACTGCTTTTTGAAGCGGGTTTCGGTCTTCTTCTGTGATGGCCGAACTTCTGCAAATCAGATCGTCCAGGTCCTCTACAAATTACCGGTGTTGAGATCGAAGCAGAGAAGAAGGCCACAATCCAAGTTTCTCTGCAACCGCTAGTCCGGATCCTCTTCAAAGTGTCGTTGGCCCAGCAGAGATCAACGATGTCCTTCTCTGCAAACTCCCAGACGCTGTGTGCTGCTGCTCGTCAGAAATCGGTTGAGATCTCAATAGTTGAGATCGATCTCCGAAGAAGAAAACCCCTGTCCGGTTTAAAATAATGAGGGGAAATGGAAGATTTGAAATTTGAAATTTCAAAATTAGATGCCTAAACAGTTGGAAGAGGGCAAATTAGTCATGTAAATTATATCCAGGGACTTCTGGCTGCAAACAGTCTAACTGCTTGGACTAGAGCCCTTAAAAAGAATTTGCCTGGATTGGAGGCTTGATAGATTCAATTCTAGGGACCTTTCGCTAATTATCTTTTTTTTTTTTTCCTGTCGTTTCTTGTCGGGATTCACTTTAGTTTAACTTAAATATTTAATTACCAGACACGCCATAATATTCACAACTTAAGATCATTAATTTAAGAGCACCTCGATTCAATAGTTTAATCAGTATCATAGTTAACACAATGGTTTCTGTGAACTTTGCCCTGAGTCGGGTTCAAGGCAGGTTCAAGCTTTGGGTTAGCTTGACCCACCTCACCCCATTTACCTTAATTTTATATATTACTTAGTAAATCTTTTAATATCAAGTTATAGTAGAATAGGTTGTAATAAGAAAGTATTTTTATTTTTAAGGTCTTGGGTTTAATTCCTATCCACCACATGAGAGCAATTTTTTTTAACTTAAAATGAATAGAAAATCATCCATTAGGGAACTCGATCTGACCTATATCATGGGGTGTGTTGGGCATCACAAACCATATACTGGTAATAGGATTGGTTGGATATGGGGCGTAGAAACTGCCATTCGGGTCGGCCTAAACCCAAACCTGATCTTACCTTGCCATCCATCAAAATTATTGAAGTGTATCAGAATTGAAATCCTAAATCAGTACATAATAGTTAGTGACTTTCCGTTATTCCAACCTCTCGAAACCAAGCAAGGTATTAATCAAAGAATCCACCACTTATAATTCACAAAATAAAATTTTCAAATCAAATGAAAAGGAAAAGTCTTAATAAGAAAAAAAAAACATACTTATAAATCCCTCTTTTAAAAAAGAAACTCTGTAAATTCTATTGTCTCTCTCAGTCTTTCTTCATCTCCCTTTTCTCTTTTAAATTTAAATTTTATGATACATGACAACAATTGCATCTTTGCTGGCATCACTACTCTATGTTTCAATTGATGAAAGCCTAGCTCCTCCCAAAGGAGTTTCATATTTTCCGGTGAGAAGAACACCGCAATTTACGGAAGCCAAAGTATTTTCTTCTAACTTTAGGGTGTGTTTGGATAGGAAAAAGATAGAGTAGATGGAAGTTAAATAGGCTCTAACAATCTAAAATTTCAACTCTACCATGTTTGGATGAGTCTGCCGAATAGATGAAGTAATGTTATGAGCCACATGGACTTCATTTCACTTCAACTCTAAATACTTCCATTTCCTTGAATAAAAGTGGATTTTATTTCAAATTTTAACTTCACAAGAAGTATCCAAATAGAGTGAAGTGAAGTACTCTACTTTAACATCAATCTACTTCTCTTCCACTCTACTTTATATGTGAAATCTACTTCATTTTACTTCACTCCTTATTTATCCAAACAGGCATTTAGTGTGAATATTGTTTGGTATTCTACATTATTAATGGTACTATTTTTCTCAATTCTTAATTAGTTGATAAATTGTTTTCATCCTCTAATCATCAGGTTAAGATAAATTATAATGCTTGGATGGTATAGTTGGTAATCGCGTAGTTCTCACAAGTCCTCGAATGTAAGCTTCTACTCTCAGGCGAACCTCTCACCGTATTACTTAATCAGGTGGACATTATTTTCAATTTTGAGAAGTCTAATTTATTTTGACCTATTTCTTAGTTCCAATTTCAATTTTGACCAATTCCTTAATTGATTTAGATCGATACAAACTCAACCCAAATAATATACATCTATCCAATTTAAAAGAGCATATGTTGTATTAGATGGGAATCAAACCCATAACCTTAATTTAAAATGAAATACAAATTCTTTTACCAACTGTACTATTATGATTTCATATGATTTAAATTACAATAAAATTTATAAAAGTACTTAGATTGATGGGGCAGTTTCTAAAATTGGATTTTATAAATTTAGTCTTCTTCTACTCTTTTTTTAGGACAGGCTCGTGGTTATCCGACGCTATGTGGTAAAAAAAATTAAAACCTTTACAATGCAGAGAAACTAAAAAAAATTAAAACCCAAACCCACTGATGTGATAAGTATTGGGTTGCTACGTACCTTTTAGTTTCACATAATCTAAGTACACAATAAAGCTAATAAAAATTAAACTGTAGCCTTTTTTATACAAAGTTTTACATTTCTGGATTGTCTTTGTAACAAAATTTCTTTTTTTATGCTTTTGATGACATGGGTATCCCGTGGTATTTTATAAGGCGAAATTGTCTCTGTAACTTAAAAATAATTTGATTATCATAAACAATAGGATTGGTATTTTAATCTTATAATAATGATGATGATGGTATTTTAATCTTATGATGATGATGATGATAATATCATTGTCATCTTATAAATTTATATATTATAACATCATATATATGTTATCTTTTTCCTATTTCAATATACTTTATGGAAAAAAACTCTACATCCTTAATTGTTAATTTTTTAAAAAGTTTATATGATATGAATTATATCTTCCAAGCTAAGCAAGAAGATGTTTTGCTAGTATATTAAGAAAGAAAGAAATGCCTTAAACTAGAGATCATTTAAAGGGTAATATTCAGATGGGAACTATTCTCATATATTATGTGAGAACTTTTTTGTGGGGCCCAATTGTGGGCTCCATTTGGGGATGGGACCAGGGGGACGAAAAGATCTATGTGAGACCACTCCAAGTATCAAATTTGACAATAAACCCATGCCCCTAACTCATTCATCCGTGCCCCGTAAGTTTAAGGGCTTCATATTTGAAAGAATATTCAACCCTCGATCCAACGGTTCAGCCCATTCGAATGTGTGTCAATCCTTAAGATTAGTAACTATCAGGGAGTTCCCTGTTGATTGCTAAATTTTGATGAATTGCTAGTTGGCCCCATAATTTTTTTAAAATGATAAGTGAAAACTAATTCTCACTTGAATATTTTCCTCATTAATTTAAATATTTATGATCTCCAGAATCTGTGCATCACACGCATTTTAATCTTAACGTAGGTTCCGTGAAAAAGACACATGTCCATTGACAACTTTTGTGGTACCATTTCATTGAATAGACAACTTAATATTTACCTTTGCTCAACCACTCTTACCCTACGTTTGGGAGGGAGGGGAGGGGAGGGAAAATTTAAGGGGGAAGGAAAATGAAGGAGAGGGGAGGGAAAATTAATTTTACATCCTCTTATTTGAATAGTCAACAAGTAGGGGAAAGAAAAGTGAAAAAGTAGGGTTTTGTTTGTTTGTGATGTAGAGGGAAAATTACCAATTTATCCTTATTTTGTGAAAAACTGAAAATGACAGTTTAGTAAAATGACAAAGATTTCCCTCTTTCCCTCATACTTTCCCCTCCATTTTTGAAGGAAAAATTTTAATGTGGGCCCTACACGAATTTTATCCCCGCTTTTTCTTCCCCCTTCCCAAACACCCTCAATTTTCACTTTCCCTCTATTTTTCCCCCTTTTTTTTTTCCTTCACCTCTTCTTTTTTTTCCTTCCCCACATGGCTAGCGATAGAGACAGGACACTACCTGCCTGCTGCTCCTCTTTAAATTAAAACGTACGTATTAGAGAGTCCAAGAATTTGGACTGGTTTTCATGTCTTGGCCGACGTAAGATATTTTGGCCAGTTGACTTGTACAATAGATATGCGGAAGAGGATCCCCTGTGTTGTCCAAAAAGTGAGACCACATAAAGGGTGCCACATGGGGGGATTTTTTTTTTTTTAATGGAGGGGAAGAGATGTCATTGAATTGACATCTTTACCCCCATGTGGCACCCCTAAGTGGTCCAAACAGGTCTCCCTGTTTGGACCACACAGGGGATCTGTTTCCATAGACATGCACATGCGGTTGTTTGTAAAAAGGAAAAACAAAACTAGTCAGATCTCCACTGGTTGATTGTTGATTGCCAGAAAACATTAATTTTGCCAGAAAACATTAATTTTGGTAGATAGACAGAACGCTCCTCTACTGGACGTGTCTGTCCCGTCCACATGCCATGAATATGATGACCCCATCTCACTTGATCACATACATATCATATCCCATCAATATAATGATCTTTACAACATACATCTCAATGCATTAACAGACGCCCCACACACACACACACATAGAGAGAGAGAGAGAGAGAGAGAGAGAGAGAGAGGGGAGCCTCAAGTCATCATCCTCAGCAATGCTTTCCAAGATCATTCTCCCATTTCTCTTCCTGCATCTTGTAAGTTCACAATCCCATATCGTCGATTTCAAGTTCAATGGATTTCAATCTGCTGAACAGAAGATGACCCTAGATGGGCTATCCCAGATCACACCTAACGGCCTCTTGAGTCTCACCAACGCTACCAAGGGAGTGGACGGCCATGCCTTGTACTCCATTCCCATCCCATTCAAGGAATCTTCATCTGGTAATGCTCTCTCTTTCTCCACTACATTTGTCATTGCCATTGTTTCCAAATACTCCGATTTGACCGGCCCCGGCTTGGCCTTTGTCATCTGTCCTTCCTCCCATTTCATTGGGGCAGGCACACCTGGATATCTGGGCCTATTGAACGCATCAAACAACGGAAATTCATCAAACCATATGGTTGCCATCGAATTCGACACGGTTCAAACAGATGAATTGAACGACATGGACGATAACCATGTTGGGATCGATATTAACAGCTTAATCTCTGCTAGAGCTGCTCACGCAGCTTACTTTAGCGATGAAAATGTTGGGTTAAAAAACTTTAGCCTCAGCAGCGGAGACCCAATTCAGGTATGGGTTGATTACAGCGGGTTTGAGAAGCAGATCAATGTAACTGTGTCACCTACTAGTGTTGCCAAGCCTAAAATTCCACTGTTGTCATTCAACAAGGATCTCTCACCCATCGTCAAGGAGTCTATGTATGTGGGTTTCTCTTCCTCTACAGGTCTACTTGCAATAACTCATTATGTTCTTGGATGGAGCTTCAAGATGAATGGTCAGGCTCAAGAGCTTGATCTCTCTCGCCTTCCCAAGCTTCCTACGATCGGTCCCAAGAAGAACTCAAAGGTTTTGACAATTGGGGTACCCTCAATTATTGTGTTTTTCATGTTTGTAACCTTCTTGGCTATTGGTTTTATAGTGAGAAGGAAGATAAAATACGCTGAAGTACTTGAAGATTGGGAGCAGGAATATGGGCCTCACCGGTTCTCTTATAAGGATCTCTATGAGGCAACCAAGGGCTTTAGAGATGAAGAGGTATTGGGGATAGGAGGTTTTGGTACGGTGTATAAAGGGGTGTTGCCATCTTCTAATATACTAGTTGCAGTAAAGAGAGTCTCTCATAAATCAAAACAAGGGTTGAGAGAGTTCATAGCTGAGATTGCAAGTCTTGGCCGGCTCAGGCACAGGAACTTGGTGCAACTCCTTGGCTATTGTCGTCGCAAGGGGGAGCTACTTCTCATTTATGATTTCATGCCCAATGGAAGTCTCGACAAGTTCCTCTTCAATCAACCAGAGAAAATCCTTAATTGGCACCAGAGATTTAGAATTATCAAAGGAGTGGCATCTGGGCTTCTCTATTTACATGAGGAATGGGAGCAGGTAGTCCTCCATAGAGACATCAAAGCTAGCAATGTTTTGCTAGATGGTGAATTTAATGGAAGGCTAGGTGATTTTGGCCTGGCAAGATTATACGATCACGGAACCAATCCTCAAACCACCCATATTGTTGGGACTCTGGGTTACATTGCACCAGAGCTGACTCGAACTGGTAAGGCAACAACGAGCACCGATGTGTTCGCCTTTGGTGCGTTTGTGCTCGAAGTGGCTTGTGGGAAGAGGCCCATAGGGTTGAGAGGATCGCAAGAGGAGGAGAAATTGGTGCATTGGGTGTTGCAATGCTGGAAGAGGGGTGAGATTATGGAGGCGAGGGATGCAAGATTAGGGAATGAGTATGTGAAGGAAGAGATGGAGTTGGTGTTGAAGCTTGGGCTTCTGTGCTCTCAACCCAAGGCTGAAGCTAGGCCTACAATGAGGGATGTGATGAAGTTCTTGGATGGGGATTGTCCTCTGCCAGAACTTTCATCGAGCGGATGGAGCGCTCTAGTTGCATCTACAGTGAAAGCAGAGTTGGACTCTTCTAGTCCTTTCAGTAGTGCTAATATGATGGAGAGGTCATTTTTTGACTCTTCATCCACTGTTGTTGCTGATTCACTCCTGTCTGGAGGCCGTTGATGGTATGTAGGTTTTTTTTAAGGGATAATGCTGTCTGTGTAAGATAATTAGCATAATGTTGACTTGTAATACATATGAGATGTGAAGAACTACCAATAATTTGTAAATGTTTTTGTACTAGCACTAAATCCTTTTTTTTTTTTTTTTTAGAGAATGCATAAATATGAATTGAGTTCTTAGAAACTCACAGTCAAATGAGCTTAACCAAAGATTATTAAAGAGGTGAGAGTAAATGACATAAGGCAGGCTGAGATGTAAATGAAACTTCGACTTTCCTCTTATTTGAATCTTTGTATTGATGGCTGGCTTAAAATCATCATCTCCCAATCTTAAAATTTCATTTACATCATCTCCCTGTTTACATTATCACCAACCATCATCTCCCAATCTTAAAATGTTTTCAATACATTCTTCACACGATTTTTACTGGTCACGATGTCAAACCCCATCAACTATGTCAGTCCCAGCAGTTCAAATCAGTCAATTTATTTATTTAGCTGCTAAACCACAAGAACTTTAAGCCGATGCTCTTAAATCTTCATAGATTTTGAGTAATATGTGAAAAAAACTAGCTCCAAAGATTTCAACTTATCAATCTAATTTCTTGCACAATTATAGGCCTTCAATTCATGATATGAATCACTTAATATTTTCATATTAATGATAAGCGCCAACATATTTAGTTTCATATCTTAAATCTTCTTGGATTTTGATAAACTTGTGAAAAACATCCAAACACATTTAAAACCTTTGGGCATACTGATTTGCTTTTTTTTTTAAATAGTGATTTTGACAAAATTAGTAATGTGTTTCCCAAGTGTAACATTTGCATATATATAACTAGCTAGGGTTGTCAAAGTGCTAGGCCCCACAATTTTCTTAGTGCGTAGTTAAGTCAGGTCATGTACGTATTCCCTACAAACTACCTAACCTTGCCATGGTTATGATCAATTTAGGTGGGCCTCAACAAAATTTTAAAACAGGATCCACCCGGATCCTAAATTAGCTGGTTGAGTTCAGGTTGGGTTAGAAATTGCCTTCTACACATATGGACCATCTCTACAATGAACTTCACATTTTCCAAAATAATTTGCTGATGTAGGGAATTTGCATTGGTAAAAATCTTTTTTCCGACGTATAATTGGACTGCGTTGGCAAAAGTCATAGAGAATAGCTACTTTTACCGACGCAAGTAAAACCACGTTGGCAAAAGTTGTGGAAAACACATTGGCTCCACTAAAAATTTTCTCCAAAAGAGAGGGAAAATTTTGCCAACACGTGTTTCCCTTATGGTGACGCAATAATGCATTGGCAATTATTTAGCCTGCTGACAATACACAAGTGTGCATTGGAAAAGCTCTGACCTTTTATCCGCACCATTGCCAACGCATGATTTGCGTCTGCAAAGCTTCATTTACAACAAACTGTACATTTCCTGATATTATTTGCCGACATAGTAAAAATTTGTGTTGATAAAAATCTTATTTTCAACGCATATTAGAAATATGTTGGCAAAAGTCATAGAGAATTGCCACTTTTACCGGCGCAAGTAATGTCGCGATGGCAAAGGTTGTGGAAAATACGTTGGCGCCAACAAAAATTCCCTCCAAAAGAGAGGGAAAGCTTTGCCGGTGCGTATTTTCCTATTGGTGACGCAATAATGCGCTAGCAATTATTTTGCCTACTGCGATGCTTAAGTGTGCGTTGGAAAACATCTGAATTTTTATTTGCACCATTGCCAACACACGATTTGTGTTCGCAAAGCCCCATTTAGTAGGATTTTTTTTTGCCAAAATAACCCTAGCACACTGTTTTCAGCATTTTGATTTCCCAATCCTCTGCCTTTTTCATTTTTTTTCTAACTTCTTAGGAATAACTACAATGGCTTCTGGAGGAGTATGCCGGGAACTTTTTTTGGTGGGGATCACTTGTGCCCATATAGGGATAATCAGAGTTGTTCAAAATGATCAATTTATTCATTTATGGGATATCTCGATTTTTTGCTTATAATTGAATTGGTCCGATCATAAGATTGACCCTACAAAAAAACATGGCTAAAAGATGTTTTAATTAACTTTTGTTTTTTGTGTGTTCAATCATACGTGAGATAGCCTCCATTTAAAATGAGATTTGATGATACATTATTAATGGTTGGAGTGCTCATGTTAAACAGCTTTGATTATCCATCGATGGTGGGACCCACATATAAGAAAAGCCCCCACCTAATTTGAAAAAAGCACATAGATCAAGGCCGTCTCTTTTTCTTCCACCAGGTCTTAAAAATTATCTTTTGGTCATTTTTACTCCTCCCGCCGTTTGCTCTCTCTCCCGCCCTCTCTCTTCGTGCATCTCATATCTCTCCCCTGCTCTCTCTCTCTCTCTCTCTCTCTCTCTCTCTCTCTCTTCACCCATCTCAACTGCAATCTCCATCGTTCTCTGCAATCTCTAAGCGATTTTTATCCTTAATCGCCCCTAATCGCCACCATTACCGCCATCTCTCCAATCTCCAGCGCCATCCCCATCAAGTGAAGCACCTAATATCCACCTCCAGCCCCACCAAGTAGTGGTACTGTCTCATTCTCTCCCTCTCTATCACTCTCTCTGACCTGCCCCTCATCTCACTTTTTTTGCTTGGTTATTAGCAAAATTGGTGCCGAATCTCTTCTCTGGTTTTGGGAAAAATAATGCCTAATCTCCCTCTGGCAACAAATCACTGAGATTCTTTATCATCGAACCCTCTCTCCAAATGGATCTGCTCCTTTTGTTTTCTAACTTTTTCTCTTTTCTTTATTCTCATTATCTTTCTTTCTTCTTTAGGTTTGCAGTCTTCTATTTTCTCAGTGCTCACGGTTTCAATGAACATCTCAGGTATTGGTTTCTTTTCTTTTCTGTAAATGTAGTTGTAAATGTGTTTCTAGCTGGTGAAAGCCTTTTTTTTTTTTTTTTTTTTTGTGTGAGTTTTGAAGGTTGGATTGGAGGTTAAGTATAGATGGGTGTTGAAGTGAGTTTGCTCTTGGAGGTTTCGGAGAATAGAGTTGAGATGATGCTGCAGAATATAGGCTTGGGGCTTTTTTTTTTTTTTTTTTGAGTTCTATTATTTGTGAAAGAGAGCTTCAAATGCTTGTTACAATGTGTTTAAGGTGTTTGACAATATGCCCACATGAGAGTTGAATTTCATATATGGGGCATTGCTGAATTCACCTAATACACTAATTGAACCAACAAATCCAAGAAAAGGAAAAAGGGATTTGGGTCTTTTTAGCCTTTTTTCCCATTAATTTTCAATTGTATCTTCTTTTCTTTTAATCTGGGTTCATGGGTCTAAGGAAATCCATTCTAGGTTGGGTAGTAAGAACCTGATGAGAATGGCTTTAATATTTAGGTGGGAACTGCTATCACATATTATGTGAGAATTTTTTTGTGAGGCTCAATTGTGGGCCCTATTTGGGGGTGGGACCAGGGGGATGAAAAGATCTATGTGAAACCACCCGAAATATCAAGTTTGACCCCAAATCCATGCCCCTAACCCCTTCATCCGTGGCCCACAAGTTTAATGGCTTTATATTCAAAAAAATATTCAATCCTCGATCCAATGGTTCAATCCATTCTGATGTGTGCCAATCCTTGGGATTAGTGATTATCAGGGGTTCCCTATTGGTTGCTAGGTTTAGATGGGTTGCTAGTTGGGCCCCGTAAAAAAAAGTTCTCATATAATAGGTGAGAACTAGTTCTCACTAGAATATTTCCCTTTTTCTTTTATATCTATTTCACCATTAGCAAACACATTTTATCAATATGGAGTATTGCAAACACATGGTGTTGCCAGCAGTGTATAAGGCAAAGGCCATGTTTCATGAGTCCTAAATTCATTGAGATGGTGCTGTGAACTTTGTGGGGCCTCACTAAATGGGGTGGCTGAGGTGTGCAGGGGACCACATCAAGTTCCACCCTTGTACTGTTTACCTTGGACTTTGAGATGGGCATGCAAATATCAATGGCTTAAAAAAGTTGATTTGTTACTACCCAAATTAGAGCTCTAGGATGATTGGATGGTGGTCAAACTTGATCTTCAAACCTGTCCATGTCTTTATTTTTATTTTTTTGAAAAAAACTAACCCCTTATCCACATCATCCTCTACACATCCCATTTGTGCACTTGTAGTATCAATTTCATGACTTTATTGGGTTGGGTTTATAGGTTCTAACTAAGGTTATTACCAGTCTTGGACATAGGCTTAAACTTTAAGCTCATGACAATTGTTTGTTGGATCTTGCATATTGCATATGAATGGGGCAGTTCTTGGGCAGTTTTCTGATGAAGTTGCAGGGTTTTGGATGAGTTGAGGTGGTTCTTTTTTATTATTCTAGAAATGTGATTTCTGTGGAGTTATCATTATGGTGACTTGTGATTGTTCTTGATTCCTATTTTTCATTTTCTTTTCTGATGGTTATAATGTTGCTTTGAGATTAATAAAATTGGAAGGTTGAACTGCATTTTGGGTTTTGGGTATATTGTTGATTTTGGATCCTTGAATTGTCCTTGTAACTCAGGCAGTTGGTCTACCTGTAAATTTAAAACCTTATCATATTTCTTATGCTTATGAGTTTTGTCTACGTATGACTCCTATAACGGTGTTCATACATATTATGTGCCTTATACTCTGTTTTTCATTTTCTATTTGGGTGATAGTACCCTTCATTTATTTTATTTCTATCCATCATTTTAATAAACTTGTTTGTAACCAAGATGTGTTGCGTGTGACTCTTATTCTAGTTTATAAGCATTTAATATAATGATTTGAACTTGCACATGAACAGACATGGACAAGACTTGGACGACACTGGATAGTAAAAATCCGGTGGTAAGATTTGGTCAGGAATATCAGAGAGGGGTGAAGTCATTTATTGATTTTGCAAAGGCAAATGTGGGGGATGCTATTCAGATTTATTGCCCATGTAGGGTGTGCTTGAACGGTCGTAGGTATGACTTTGATACTGTGAAATTTCATATTCTCCATAAAGGTATGCAGGCATCTGACACGACCTGGATCTACCACGGAGAAACAATACCTCTTGTGAATGAAGCAGTCAAACCAGGACATGGGGAAATTGATAGTGACTATGAGGATTGGGATGAATATACATTAACCTCCCAAGCATAATTATACCGGCAGCAACACAGGAGCAGGAGCAAGAAGAGGAACAAGTGGATCACTCCTCGTGCTGAAGCGACATATGTGAGTTATTGAAAATTTATCAGCATGTCATACTTTATTTAGTGTTTCTTGCATATATTATAAGTTGATATAAATGCTTTGAGAATGTAGCAGGGATCGCCGCAGTCTAAGGTGAGCAGCTCACCAGTGGCTCAACAACAATTGAGAGAGGATGTTCTAGGGAAACAGGTCGCGAGGAGGCAAGGGTACCACTCAAGGTACCCAATATCAATATCCAACAGTACCACAGTGGCAATTGAGATGAGCAGCTTACGACAGCAGCTAGCCGAGTTGCAGAGAGCACACGAGGAGCTGCGACGACAGCATGAAGAGGCACAGAGGGCACAAGAGGAGTTGCGGCGACAACAGGAAAAGTTGCTGAAGCAGCTGCAAGATCAAGCGAGTCAAATTCAAATGCTGCTCCAGCGAGCTAGCCTAGGCTGTTTGGGCTCCACATGTAACCAGAGATTTGTTGAGGTGAGTGCAGTTGCACGGCTAGACTTCCTATTTCTCTTTGACTATAACTCGTAACATTCAAAGAGCTCTGCCTGGTGTGCTAATTGTATGCTTATTAGGGTTCCCATTAATATATATTAAAGACATAGGAATCGATTTCGAAATTGGAGCCCAATTTCACAATCAATTGCAAAATTGACTCTAATCTCAAATCAATTTGAGAAATTGGACCTCAAATCAATCTCAAGAGAAGCTCTATCAATCAAATTAATTTAAGTGACTTATCCAACTCAAACCCAAATTCTCAAGTTTATCCACCTTAAACCCAAATTTTCAAGAACTCTCATCCGTATCCACCTTAAATCCAAACTCTCAAGTCTACAAGTCTGAAATTGGAGTCTAATTTCGCAATTGATTGAGAAATTGGATCTCAATTTCAATTTTAAATTGCGAAATTGGAGCTCCAATTAAGATTTACATCGAGAGTCCACTTTTGTTAACCTTCTTTTGGTGAATTTAAAATTTTAAAATATCAATTATAGCCATGAGATTAAAGAGTTTGGATGATGTAAGAATTATTGGGAGATTATTTTTTACAAGTTTTGGGTATGGATTGATTTCTTCAAATTCAAAGCTATCCCTTCATCTACAATGAGATCTACCTAATCCAGCCCTATACCATGATTGTCAGAGATATGAAATAGACTGCTACATCGTGCCTTTTTATATATTCTAATTTTAATTGTAATTTTTATCACCATCTCAATATAATCTAAACTAAATATTATTTAAAAATTATATTCTTTTTAATATTATAAATTACATTGCCCGTGCTAAGCGCAGGCATGTTCTGCTAGTATAAGTATGAATTTAAATGCCTTTATTGGAGAGTAAGCCTTAGTTATATATTGTGTGTTAGTTTGATTGTTGGGATTTGGGCAGGTTTGCCATCTTCCCCTTTTGTTTCTCTTATAATTATTATATTTTGAAATGGTTGTTTGTCCCTTTTTTCCTGAGTTCAGAAACACTTGGTGCTAAATAGTGGAGATATGAATTACATTAAATTCATTCAATATCATGCCAAAGTGAGTTCCCCAAATTGAATAACATGAAGAAACCTGTGTTGAAACTTGTGTTGATGTGTATTCCTTGTTTCTCTTATCAATCTATTGTTCTAATTGTGGAATTTTGCAGTCTTGAATATGTTTAGCATTTTACGTACTTATATGCTCATATTCTCTCATCAAAAGTTCATACTTTACATATTCTCTCATCAAACGATCATACTTTAGAGTGTACAAATTTTAATATGTTTTGAATGATTGTACATATTATAATGTAATCAATAAAATATGATTGCTCCTATTCACGTACTTTGAAATGATCTACATACTACATGGTAGTTTGAGAGTGTGGATTGAGTGGAGGACCTGGATTGCCATGTTGGAATAGATTTTCCTTAAAGCTTTAGAACTTGATGTCTCATTATCACATGTTTCAGGTTATGTGAAGGTGGGAGCTATTGGATATGATACTCTCTAGGTGATTTTTTGTTACTGTCATATGGATATTGCAAAGTGATTATATAAGATTATTATGCTAATTTAATATTGTCCCATTATCCCATTATCTTTTTTTGGAGCGAATGCTTGGCCTGGCAAGAATTTATTGCTATATGTATTCTGATGGTATTCTTTTTTGGTTTTGCAGATCAATTTTTTATTTTATTGTGATGGCTGCGGACTCTTAGAATTACCTTGTTTATTTTTATCATGGACATTTGTGGATGTTAGAGATTTTTGAAAATGATAAAGTAGATATATTTGTCTATGTCAGAGATTTGTAGGGTTTATTTTGGTTTCTGGATGTAGGATATTTGGTTGTGGATGTTATTTTGGAGTGATGAATCTATTTTAAACTGGTTTGTGCATCAAGTTTGTTGGTTTGAACATGTACTCATATTTTTATTTTTAGAGAAATGAAATTTTAATTTAAAAAAAAAAATTTCCCGATGCACCAGCATGCGTTGCAAAAAAGGAAAAAATATTATAATCTTTCCCGACGTGATATATGTGTCGGCGAAGTTGCATTTCCCAATACGGCCCAAAGATATAGCACATTCCAAAAGCATTAATAGCGTCGACTATTTCATGAATTCCTAACGCATTAGTAGCGTTGGTTATTTCATAAATTCCCAACGCTTAATCATCGTTGGCCCTTACTAGGAATTCCCAATGCATTACCAGCGTTGACCATTGTCAGGAATTTTCAATACACTACTAGCAACGGCCATTAATATGAATTCCTAAAGCACTAGTGCACTACCAGTATTTTCCATCACCAGGAATCAAGGATGAAAATAGCAGTAGCGGTCCGTCGCCAAAATACTACGTAGTGGGCGTTTTGCAATGTAGCTGTGCAACTTGTAAAAATCGTCAAAAAAAAATTGAAAGAAATTATAGAAAATCTAGAATATTGAAAAATGAGAGAAATATATATATTTTTACAAAAAAATAACTAAGATAAGGGGGCATAGCGGTCCCCTCATTGCATGAAGTCCTTTATCGCTCTATCAAATATAAAATAACAGTAATGATCATTTTTTTCACTTGTATTAATGTGGCTTAGTTATGCTAACTTAGAAATTAATGAAAGGCTTATTAAAAAAAAAAAAAAAAAAAAACTATGTCACTTAAAAATACCTACAGAAAAGAATACCTCTACTAAAAGGGGTGTCTAATAGGATGTATTTAGAGAAGAATCTTTGCGAAGAATTCTCTTTATCGATTGTAATTCCTCGAGATCATGTGTTTTTTGGTGTTCTTTTAAATATAACAGGGTAGAAGAGATGCGTAGAAATGTTATTTGGAAAGAAAAAGAAAAGAAATAAGTCTTATTATACATTTTTAATTTTTTTTGGTAAGTTGGAATCTGTCTCACCTCGTAGCCGCCGCTACGGTTGTGAATGGCGCTAAATGCTATTTAGCATAGCCGTGACGACCTTTATGGTCAATAGCGGCTGCTACGCTACGTAGGTGCCTCTATTTTGATCCATGCCAAGAATTCCCAACGCATTACCTGTGTCAGCCTTTATTTATTTTATTTTTTTTTGCCAACGTTGGTAGTGCATTGGAAAATATGATTTTCGAATTAGGAAAATTGAACTTTATATTGAAGCACATCTCTTTGTTGACGCTCTAATGCGTTGGGAATTGTATTGGGTTCTGCCGACGTTGTTAAAGTAACGTTTGCTATAGATCTGACCACGGCTTGTTGCCGACGTGTGGCTAACGAATTAGAATGCGTTGGGAAATCCTTTGTCGACGTGATTTCAATTTTTCCAGGCACGGTGACTGCGTTGACAAAGTCATATTTTGCTGTAGTGCGCATCTACGCAAGATTCACCCAACTCCATCCAACGGTCATTATCCTGTTCAGCTAGGCCTCCTGAGGAATTCATGAGGTTCCTCAATGAGAACCAGTTACTAATCTAAATTTCTGGTATAAATGCCACCCTCTCGTATGGCCGCAAAATTTACTCCTGAAGGATTTAAAATCCGAATATGGTTTATGGTCCCCGATCAGATTTATGATATGTAGTTCAATAGGAACCAGTCAAATACATAAGAAGTTTATGAACACCCACTAAAAGAGACACGATGTACGTAGAACACCCTACGCGGAAAAAAATCACAGACCCTGGATCTGTATCCAGGGAAAAGCTAAGCATTATAAACAGAATCACTTACAACCCTTCCCTATTTGCAACTCAACCTAACGAACTGTAGATCTTCTCTCTAGCCACTCATTGTTCACCTTCAACCGCACTTGAATCAACCGCCTATCGCCTCGAAGCCTCTTTGAGACGAATTTTCGAATGGAAAGAGGATGATTGAATCTCTAGAGCATAGATCTTCAGTTCTTCAATGGCGGCGGCTCTAGATTTGATAAAAAATCTCTCTTTTGGATTTCTAGTGTTTCTTTCTTGGAGATATCACCTAGGGTTGGGAAAAACAAGAATATATATGCCCTATTTCGTATGATACAAAAAAAGAGTGTTTTTCCGTGTTTTCACACAAGTCGGGTTGAAAATCATGCTTACCGTTCGAACTCCTTGCGAATTTTTCAGCTTTCTCGACCTTCGTTTGATGGGATGGCATTTTTGTAATTTTTCTAAAAACTTGACGAGGCCATAACTGTATCGTTTTAGTCCGATTGATGCGATTTTATATTGTACGGATATCTACTCAAAAAAGGAATTTTAATGGTACGTAGCTTGCCCTGATATAACGGTCGGTTTGAGAGATATGACCGTTTTGATTTAAACACCTTCATTCTTGTGACACGATGAAGTACGAAAAAGTATCATAGGAATTAACATGTCTTATGACTGGGAGTACAACGGCAGGTGTACATTGGCGGCGAGCACATATGGAGGTCTTGTGGCGAAGAACTGAAGTGGAGTACCCTATTGGGAAAAGTGAAGCAATGAGAAATACCTGCGATCGACGGTCAATCAAGATGTGCAAACACGCAATCAAATATAGCAACCACACACATGAACACAGTAAGATTTACAACAATCAAGCAATAACACATAAGAACACAAGAAGATTTACATTATTTGGCTTGATTGCCTATATATATGGGAAAGAGAAACTCTCTTTTCTCTCGGTCTCATTGAGAGCTCAGGGCTACGGATTACATCATAAATATAATTCCTACTTTCTTGGCATCTAAGAAAGTTTTTCATAGCTCCCCAGAAAACAACGGTACAATTATCAAAATGCCCTCGAACCCTACTAACCCAGTTGAACCAAATTGGATATATCAAAATACAAAACATAAATCCAACACATCCGACCATTGATCCCTAGGACTTGGACTAAGGTAGTTTACCATCCCTCCTCCCATGTACGAGTCAAAAAGGGGAAAAATGACCGCATACATGAATTTCTCGTGAGTCTGACTCTGAGGATCCGGAGGGGCTTCATAACTTCGAGGTCACTCTCTTACCTTGTGGCAACTAAATATTCATGAATGCAGACATAATAAAATTAAACATCACGGGTAACTCAATCTTCCAACAATGGTGCATTATATCATCCTCAATACAACAGGGTCCCACCAGCAATAGTCAATGGTCCAACCAGCTCCCCCAGGTGGCACATCCTAAAACATTGGCATAGGACAGGAACCATGTTCGATCCTAGGTGGGGCCCATCATATCAAACGCTCGGATCAGGCCTCCACACATGTAGAGTATTCAAATTTCAAAGGCCTCAGAAAGTATGTATGATGTCTTTCAACCATCTAATTTACAAACACTAGTGAATTGTGATTTCTCAAATTATGGTGTAACTTGCAGAGACTCTTAGAAAGATCGTTCTTCTTTCTCATCTCAGCAGTCCAAAATGTCTGCTATTGGAGACCCAACATCTTCTATCTACTTTCTCATAACAAAAACGTTTCAATTCATGTGTCATGTGACCAAAAATAGACGAGGGCCAAGGAGAAGACTTTCATACATCCAATAAAAGCCAAGGGCTTTTATGCCATTGTTCAGAGAATTCAATCTTTCAACCATGTTTACCAAGATTAAACTGTTGTTTCTATGTCTCCTACCTATGCCCTGCGCCTCCGGCGAAGAGGCTGCAGACTTCGCCTGCACTGGATTTCATGGTTCGAATGTGAGCCTGAATGGCATAGCCGCGATCACACCAGACGGCCTCTTGGTGCTGACCGACACAAGCGAGCAAAAGATTGGTCGTGCCTTCTACCCAACTCCTTTGCGATTCAAGAACTCGTCGGCTGGTAATACCATCTCGTTTTCTACCACTTTTATATTCGCCATAGTCCCTGATGTTCCAGACTTGGGTGGCCATGGAATTACTTTTGTCATATCGCCATCAAAAGAGTTTCAAGGGGCTCTGCCTAGCCAGTATCTGGGTCTCTTCAATTGGTCATGCAACTGCAATTCATCAAATCATGTTGTTGCCGTTGAGCTTGACACAATTGTTAGCTCTGAATTCGGGGACATCAATGACAATCACGTCGGAATTGACATCAACAGCTTAAGGTCTGACAAGTCCTCCCCTGCTTCTTATTTTACTAGTAAAGGGATAAAGGACATAAGACTTATTAGCGGCAAACCCATACAAGTTTGGATAGAATACGATGGTGAAGAAATGCAACTTAGTGTCACATTGGCACCTTTTGGTGTTCCTAAACCAGATATTCCACTCTTAACAGAGACCATGAATCTTTCAGAATTCATCTCAGATTCCAGTTATGTTGGTTTCTCTTCATCCACTGGATCTTTGCTCACTACTCATTATTTATTGGGATGGAGCTTTAAGACCAATGGGCAGGCCCGGGAACTGGATCTCTTGCACCTTCCTAGGCTTCCACAGAGAGGTTCTAAGGAAAAATCCAAGGCATGGACAATTGAGTTACCAGTAATTGTTATGTTTTTCATGTTGTTGATCATATTGAGCATCATTTTTATAGTGAGAAGGAAGATCAAATTTGCAGAAGTACTTCAGGATTGGGAGCATGAATATGGGCCATGAAATTTCTTATGACGGCTACCAGAATGAATTACTAGTTCTATTTAACCAATTAATGCAGCGGAAATAAATCAATCAGACAATATAGAACTAGCTATCTACCAATCACACACCACAAGAAGGCAGCCACAATATTTAACGTGGAAACTCTATCTAGGGAGAAAAACCACGAACCAGAAATCAAGAGTTCACGAACAGTTACAAGATATACTCACAAGCTCTTTTACCTCAGTATGTACCTCGACCTAAGGACTGTAGTTATTCTTGTAAAGAATTCACTGACACGACATCCACCGCGCCCCATTCTCCTTACTTGATCTCCTCGTACCTTGTCAACCAAGATGATCAATCTTCTACAAGAAAAGTAGAAGCAGCATCAACCTTCTAGAGCAGCCCTTCAGAATAATCTCTCAATGGCTCTAGAGAATTAACTCTCTCTAAGAAATCTCTGACTCAGATCAATGAGAGTTGTGATGGTGTCTATGGTTGAGAGAAACACCCTATTAATAGCCCAAAATTCGTGCCTTAGACTTAGTACACAAGTAGGACTCAAACTGAGAAACAGAGTCTCAAAAGGAAACAACTGTTATGCGCGTGTATGCGGAAACGTGAAAGAACGATCGAACAATCAATCAACCACACAAGAATAATCAATCACACACAAAGAGATTTACGTGGTTCGGCAATCTTGCCTACGTCCACGGGAAAGAAACTCGACTCTCCTTTGGGTTCACTCTCTGTATGATATGCAGTACCGTACATCATGAGTTACACATTACATGAATATATAATGCTCTCTTTCTTGTCCCCCAAGAAACCCTATCTTAGTAAATAAGAAAGTCCCGGTATAATTACCAAAATACCCATGACCCTAAACCCAATTGGTCTGGACCCACTAGGCCAACAATCTCCCCCTCCAGACCATGGGGAAGACGCCTCTGAACCCCCTTACTAGGAGTCCAGTCCTGCCAACTCTAAACACAGCTCTAACTTTCCCTTAGACACGACCTTAGTCATCATGTCCGAGGGATTCTTGTCAGTATGAATCTTCTCTAGCTTCATGAGATTCTTTTCGATGACCTCACGAATCCAATGATATCTCACATCAACATGCTTCGTGCGGGCATGGTATGTAGCGTTCTTGCTAAGATCCATAGCACTCTGACTATCACAGTAGACCACACACTCTCCTTGCTTCAAATCCAATTCTCGAAAAAATTTCTTCAACCAAATCATCTCCTTCCTTGCTTCATTAGCAGCTATGTATTCTGCTTCGGTTGTAGACAATGCTGTACACTTCTGCAACTTAGACTGCCAGGAAATAGCCCCCCCTGCAAAAGTAAATAAGTATCCAGAAGTAGACAACCGATGATCAAGATCGCCTGCAAAATCAGCATCTGTAAAGCCTTCAAGAATTGGTTCGAGCCTCCGAAACACAAGCAAAAATCTGATGTACCTCTCAGGTATCTGAAGATGCACTTTACTGCTTCCCAATGCTCTTTCCCAGGGTTAGAAAGAAATCTACTCACTAAACCCACTGCATGAGCAATGTCTGGCCGTGTACACACCATGGCATACATAAGACTCCCAACTGCTGAGGAGTATGGAACAAACATCATCCGTTCCTTTTCTTCATCTGTAGTAGGACATAGTCTCTTACTGAGCTTAAAGTGAATGGCTAAAGGCATGCTAACTGGTTTAGCATCTTTCATGTTGAACTTTGCTAGCACCCGTTCAACATATTTCTCCTGTGACAACCACAGTTTCTTGGTATTCCTGTCACGACGTATTTGCATTCCCAAAATTTGTCGTGCGGGTCCCAAGTCTTTCATGTCAAAAGTCTTTGACATATCCATTTTCAGCCTGTCAATCATCTTACTATCATGTCCAACTATCAACATATCATCTACATATAAAAGAAGGATGATAAATTTGCCATTACCAAATTTACGAACATAAACACAGTGATCTGCAGCTGTCCTCTGGTACCCATGACTCACCATGAATGAATCAAACTTCTTGTACCATTGCCTCGGTGCTTGCTTCAGCCCATAGAGACTTTTCTTCAACCTGCAAACCATCTGTTCTTTTCCTTTTACCTCAAACCCCTCCGGCTGAGTCATGTAGATCTCTTCTTTCAGATCACCGTGAAGAAATGCAGTCTTCACATCCATCTGTTCAAGCTCAAGGTCCATGCTGGCGACTAGACCCAAGACAACTCTGATAGAAGTCATCTTAACAACTGGAGAGAAGATTTCATCGAAGTCAATGCCCTTCGTCTGCGCAAAGCCTTTGACCACTAGTCGTGCTTTGTGCTTTATCAGTTTTCCACTGTCATCTCTCTTCAGTTTGAACACCCATTTGTTCTTCAAAACCTTCCTGCCTTTTGGAAGTTCCACCAGCTCATAAGTATTGTTCTTTTTCAAAGAACTCATCTCATCCTGCATAGCCTTCATCCACTCATCTTTATCTGCATGAGTTGTTGCTTCTGGGTAGCTCTCTGGCTCCCCCTCATCAGTAAGCAAAATATAATCTGCTGCAGGATATCTTGTTGATGGTTGACGCTCTCGAGTAGACCTCCTAACTTGAGGTTCTGTGGTTTCTAGCTGAGGAGACTGCTCCCCCTGCTCAACACCCTGTTCATCTGGCAACCCCTGCGCCTCATCATGATCCTGATCGTTTTGTCCACCTTCTCCACCTGTAGTCTGCACTGGAGAAGGTGTCGGTGTGAGATCAACCACTCCATCAACAACTTCTTTAGATTTTTCAGTATTCTCAATATCTCCAAAGAACTGGTCTTCATGAAACACCACATCCCTACTTCTGATAATTTTCCTCTTCTTTGGATCCCATAATTTGTAACCAAACTCTGCTCCACCATAGCCAAGGAAAATGCAACATACTGCCTTATCATCCAGCTTTGAACGCTGCTCCTTTGGTACATGTGCAAAAGCCTTGCACCCAAACACCTTCAAATGAGAATATGAAGCATCTTTACCTGTCCATTTTCTCTCCGGAATGTCAAAATCCAAAGGAACTGAGGGAGACCTGTTAATCAGGTAAACGGCAGTCAGGACAGCTTCACCCCAAAATGGCTTGGGTAGCTGTGCCACTCTAATCATGCATCTCATCCTTTCAAGAATAGTGCGGTTCATTCTCTCTGCCACACCATTGTGCTGTGGAGTACCAGGAACTGTTCTTTCATGTCGAATACCATGCTTTGAGCAATAGCCTTTAAACTGATTAGATGTGTACTCTCCACCATTATCTGTGCGGAGACATTTCAAGAGCTTTCCTGTTTCTCTTTCAACCATGACATGAAACTGTTGAAATATCTGGAACACCTGATCCTTCGATTTCAATGTATAAATCCAGACTTTCCTGGATGCATCATCAATAAATGTGACAAAAAACTTATTGCCACCCAATGACTCTACCTCCATGGGACCACAAACATCAGAATATATCAAATCCAACACATTAGATTTTATCGTTGATGTTTTAGAAAAAGATACCCTATGTTGTTTACCAAACAAGCAATAATCACAAGGGTCAAGGGATGTACCTTTGGAGTAATGAATACGATCTTTCTTTGCCAATAACTGCAGTCATTTCTCACTCATATGTCCCAGTCTCTTGTGCCACAGATTCGGAGAGGTTCTGTCTTCAACAGCATTCAACACACCTTTGCATAGCATCACATGTGTCTTGTACAACGTATTACACGCCTTCCCTCTCGCAACAATAAGAGACCCTTTAGTGAGTTTCCACCTGCCATTTCCGAAGTAACTCTCATAACCTGCACGGTCCAATGAAGTTCCGGAAATCAGATTCAACCGCAGATCAGGAATATGTCGCACATCTTTCAGCGTCATTGTGCAACCAATATCGGTTTTAATGAAGACATCACCGATCCCAACAATATCCGAATGACTTGTGTTGCCCATCTTCACAGTGCCAAAGTCCCCTGCTTTGTACGTTGTGAACATCTCCTTAGAAGGAGTAGCATGGTAGGATGTCGCTGTGTCAACAACCCACTCAACCTGATCATCTGCAACACTCAAACACCCTTCATCTTCACTGGCCAGTAGCGCTACTTCATTATCCAAAGTAGCTGTAGTGTTAGTGCCATTCTTCTGCTCATTGTTGGCTCCTTTCTTTTCCTTAAAGGCAAAGCAATTCTTCTTAATGTGACCCTCCTTACCACAGTGAAAGCATTTTCCAGACTTTTTCTTAGTCTGTGGTTCACCTCTAGACTTGCCACGACCCCCCTTTGGTGCCCTACTCTTACTCCTCCCCCTTTTCTCTGTAACAAAGGCCTGTGCATTATCCGTCCCTGCAGTTTTTCTTCTTGTTTCTTCATTTAACAAGCTGCTAGTAACCTGACTCATTGATAACATACCATCTAGAGTAGAATTACTCACGGAAACAACCAATGTCTCCCATGTATCTAGCAAAGAACTTAGAAGCAATAAAGCTTGCATCTCATCATCAAGGACCATCTTCATTGTGGCTAATTCATTCACAACGCATTGGAATTCATTTATGTGCTCTTCAATTTTACCACCCTCCTTGAATTTCATATTCACAAGCTTTCTAATGAGAAAAGTTTTATTCACTGCAGTTTTCTTCTCATATCTTTCTTCTAACTTCTTCCAAAGGGTTCTCGCATTGGTTTTATTAGACACGTGATGAAATATGCTATTATCCACCCACTGTCTGATGTGACCAATGGTCTTTCTATGCATCTTTTTCCAATCTGGATCAGACATCTCTTTTGGTCGAGCACTATCCCCCTCAATGGGATCATAGAGGTCTTTACAATAGAGGATATCCTCCATCTTTGGTTTCCAAATTAACCAATTTGTATGGTTCAATTTGATCATGGTAGTGTTCACATTGTTGTTCTCCATCTCAATTGAATAATCAAAAAACATAAACAACTTTCACTAACCTTAATTTCTGCACCAATCTGTAGATCTCGTCACCACGAGCACGCTGGAAGAAACGGATCCGAAATCCAACTCTGGATGGCTCCGATATCGCGAGAATAATTTTCTTCGCTTCGATTAGTCAAACTTTCTTGTTGACCGTCAAACTGCCAATCTTCCTCCACAATTACGTAAATCTGCTCGCAACGAGTCTGTAGGCGCAAACGGATCTCCGATCTGACCTCGGATGATCAAGATATCGCGAGAACAAGTTTCTACCGTCGATCCCGATCAAACCCCTGCTGACCGTATTGTTCGCTGACGTAATGCTGACGTCAGCGTCTGCTGGACTGGGCTTCCTGCTTCGTGGGTCAGGTCGAACTGGCCCAAAACTGAACCTGTTTTGGACACTGGACTGGGCTGGGCTTATTTGCAAGTCAGGTCAGAACTGACCCAAACCCGAAACTCGGCCCACCTGCACCTTCTTCTTCAAACAGAAGTGGGTTTCTATTACAGAAACGCTATGCAACCAGCGACTATAATGTTGCTTCTGACTTCCGTCTTCCACTTGTTCTCCGGCCACGACACGACGGCGAACAAAATTCTTCTCCGGCGAAGTGCGGCGACGAATCCGGCGAAGATTCCGGCGGCGGGAGTGTCTCTTCTCCGGTGATTTTTTTTTTTTTTTTTTTTTTTCAATCGGTTGCAATCACTGCAACCGAATCAAAGGCGCTGATGCCTTCTTTGTCACTCGCACGATGTGCCGACAATCTCTGCCGCGACCCAGCCTCTTCGATATTATTCTCTTCTGCTTGATCGTGTGGCCCAACAATGATTTCTCTTTTTCTGCGACGAAGAACCACGCGCAGAAATCCGGATCAGTTCGTTGATCCGATCCGTCGATCGCAATGCGACACAAACCAACCCTAGAAAACTCTAGGCTCTGATACCACTTGTTGTGCGCGTGTATGCAGAAACGTGAAACAGTGATCGAGCAATCAATCAACCACACAAGAACAATCAATCACACACAAAGAGATTTACGTGGTTCGGTAATCTTGCCTACGTCCACGGGAAAGAAACTAGAACCGACCCGAACCCATAACTAGGTCCACTGGGCTAACAGAATTAGAGCGATCCTTGTTGCCATTCATTGCTTGGATTGCCTCCATAGTATCACACAAAACTTGGCATTTTTAATGCCCAGAACTTTGGCTCTATTCAAAGCAACAAGGATCCCTCTAATTCTGTTAGCCCAGTGGACCTAGTTATGGGTTCGGGTCGGTTCTAGTTTCTTTCCCGTGGACGTAGGAAAGATTGCCGAACCACGTAAATCTCTTTGTGTGTGATTGATTGTTCTTGTGTGGTTGATTGATTGCTCGATCGCTGTTTCACGTTTCCGCATACACGCGCACAACAACAACTTCGTATAGAAACTAAAGACTTTCCCAAATCTGCGCACGCTGTCCGATCGATCGGACTGACAAAATAACTGGATGCCTTTTCTGACCGATCGATCGGTCTGAGGCTCCGATCGATCGGGCCTGAGGGATTTCGCCTGGTCTTCTTTTTTCTTCTATTCTTCACTTCAGCTCTTCCGGCGACACATCCACAGTCCATTCTAAAATAAATTAGAAAATACAACTCAATGGACCCAGAGTTTTGTCCAACCCATGAATTAGCCAATAAAAATACTAACAGGCCACATAGGTTCTCATTCAGAGACCTTTTTGTCGCAACTAATGGCTTTAAAGAGAGAGTACTTTTGGGGTTTGGTGGTTTTGGTCAGGTGTATAGAGGAATATTAAAGGCTTTCAAAACACAAGTTGCAGTGAAGAGGATATCACATGAATCAAAACAAGGAATGAGAGAAATTATTGCAGAGATTGTAAGCCTTGGTAGGCTCCGGCACCGAAATCTGGTGCAGCTCCTTGGGTATTGCCGGGGAAAGGGAGAGGAGAGCTCCTTTTGGTCTATGATTTCATGCCCAATGGAAGCCTGGACAACTTCCTTTTCGACCATCCAAAATCAAAGCTCAATTGGAGCTAAAGGTTTCACATAATCAAACGAGTTGCATCAGGGATTCTCTATTTGCATGAAGAATGGGAACAGATTGTAGTGCATAGAGATATCAACGCCAGCAATGTCTTGTTAGACAGTGAATTAAATGGAAAATTAGGCGACTTTGGCCTTGCAAGATTATATGATCATGGTTCCAATCCGAAAACTACTCATGTTGTGGGGACTGTGGGTTACATTGCACCAGAGCTAACTAGAACCGGCAAGGCAAGTACAAGCTCCGATGTGTTTGCTTTTGGGGCATTCATGCTTGAGGTTGCATGTGGGCGGACAGTGGCGGAGCTATGTTGAGGCCCGGGCCCCCCCCCCCCAAGGTTTTTGAATTTTTTTTCTAAGTTAAACCCCACCCCACCCCGGCCCCCACTCCCAACCCTTATAACTTTCGAAAACCTCTCCAGACTCCAGTCTTAAGCCCTAACCCTCTTCAGCTCTTCCTTCTTTGTTTTGTTCTTCTCCTCTTTTTCTCCATTAATCTCTCATCTTCAGTGGTTAAAATTTTGCACGCCATCTTCTCTATGTCCAGCATTTTCAAGGAACAAAATCATGGTTGAACTTATAACTATGTCAAAAAGGAAACTTTAAAATATGATAGTTATAATAATTGGTGAAATAAAATTTTATTCAAGTTTTGCCCCCCCCCCCCCCCCCCCCCCAACCCAAGATGAAATCCTGGCTCCGCCCCTGTGGGCGGAGACCGATAGATACTCGGGCCTTGCCAAAAGGGATGGTTTTAGTCGATTTGGTATCAGATTGTTGGAGGAGAGGAGCAATTTTGGAGGCAGTCGATCCAAAATTAGGAACTGAATATGTGGTAGAGGAAGTGGAGTTGGTATTGAAGCTTGGGCTACTTTGCTCACACCATATAGCATTGGCTAGGCCCAGCATGAGGCAAGTTATGCAGTTCTTGGAGGGTGAGTCTTCTTTACCTGAAATATCATTGGATGGTATTGGTGAAAGTGTTCTAGCAGTGAGAGGTGACGAAGTTCTAGATGATCTCAGTTCTCAGCTCATGTCCTCCTTCAGCTGCAGGGTCACTACCTGAAGGCTGATGATTTGCTCAAATTTTGTGCAGCTAATTTGTATTTGTATGATTAATATGAAATTGATAGAATTTGCATTTTATTTGTAAGATTAACCTAAATGTGATCAGCATAAATTTGGATTTTTATGAACAACATAAATGTTAATGCAGTTTTCTTCTTAAGGTTTATTAGTACGCTCATCCAACTTTTTCTTTCATTAACATAACAATTTCCAATAGTCTAAGGATGCGCGCGCGAGAGAGAGAGAGAGAGCCCAGTCAACTCAGGACTTGCCCATCCTGAGTTGGATTTGGATTGTGTTAATATAACCATGGGCTGAGAACTGGCCTGCTTTCTCGGTCAATAGCTAAATGGGTAGGGCTGCAGGTGTGACTGTAGGCCTGGCTTGACCCAACGTATGTCATGCCAATGGGTCATATATTTTGTTAATGAGCTTTCCACTAACCAAACATTCTGGCCCATAGTATGTAACTATGATTCTAGGCCCCTAACTTTCAGCCCCAGTGGGTTGGAGAAGCTTTTGCCCAGCCCCCACTAGGCCAATGACAGTCCAAGGCCTAATTCATACACTGTTTATTCTGCAATTCTGCAACCTATAGGTTTAGGCTCAGCCATAATTTCTATCATATAAATATATATATATATATATATATATATATATCTCTGAACTGATTGGTTTTCACCTTTGAGAGGCATTCCTCCTAGTGAACAGTGACACTGTTCACAATGAATGTGGCTGAGAGGAGGGTGCATATAGAATTTCCCTTCCTCCTAACCTGCATCTAATGTGAGATCTCATTTAACCCTATCCGATCAGACCCTACCTAACCCAACCTAACCTGTAAAGGCTTGTACCAATCCCAATCCATTTCAAGTATTAAGGCTCTCTGAGTTTGGTTCTAGGTCAAGAAAGCTTATCACAAGCTATGCTCGATCCAAGTTAGCCCATAGATACCCGTACCGTTTCGTGGGACCTTAGTTTGACACTTGACAGCCCATATTTCTAAAACAGTTCACCAAATGCAAGTCATGTGGGTGTGTGTTACATATATGAGTCAACAAGTCCGGATATGATGAGGTAAAAATTCACGGTGACCATGAGTAGACCATTTATAGTCCACCATATTACCTAGGGCAGCTTTCCATGCATCTAGATAGGTGCAGTCCGCTGTGTCGTGGCGAACCTTGAGTGATCTGCTCCGATCATCGTGCATAGACCCACCCAGAAGATCATGATTCCTGAGTTGACCCAATCCAATCATTTAAAATTAATGTCCGTTTTTCCCATGGCGGGTTTAGTTGGTCCAATGTTGGTTGAGTTAGTGGGTGGGGAAAGATTTTTCCACCCATCACTAGACACCATACAAATAATTGAATGGCTAATGAGTCATCCATGTCATTCGTCTGATAACCTTAAATGAGATAGCCCACCCATGAAATTGTACTCTTTTTTTGTATGTGCCCTAGCCAAGGAGACTGGGATCCAAAAGAGAGCCCATACATACACGAAAAGACAGCCCACTTATGTGGAAAAGAGCTCGTTTACGTAGGAAGAAAGCCTATACAAGTTGGAAGCTTAATTAAGGTTCGAACCCATGGCATCCAAGTGAAAACTGCCGCTCCTTACAACTCGGATAAGAAGCCATTCTCAGGAAATCATAACTTAAACTGTTCATTTCCGTGTTCAATAACGATGATCAATATTACTACTTCAGATTGGATAGGAAAACGCCTATCATTCAGATGGCTCAAATTCATGATTCCTTAGCTGGTCCCAACAATGTCGATCTCTTGTAGCGAGGGGCTATATACAAAAAGGATCCACACGATTGATGGTTCAGATTCATTAGCTGTACAGCTGAAAGGTTTTCACAAAAGGAACCATAAATTTTCTCAAAACAAAATGTTGCAGGCATCCTGTTCAATCTAGAGGTCTCATACCCCTGTTTCTGTAATATATAAATCTATATCTCATTTGAAAATGACATTGCATATTGCCGAAAATACATTGGGAGAAAATCAGCAATACTTAGGAGGTAAGGACTTTTTGACTTTTGAGGCGACAGATTCATGTAGGATTGATTGCAAAATGGGTTGGGCTCAAAATGGAACAACGTTCTATTCTGATCTGGATTCTCTAGAGAGATCCGGATCTGGCTTGACTCTTGGGCTTGGTTCCTGCTTATTTTGAAGAGAAGGGAGAGAGGAGTGAATGGATGGAATGATGGCAGATAAAGAAGATTTAAAGGGAAAAGTGACTCCTTATATTTTTGAGGATTTTACCGGAAAAAACACTTGATATGCTGGTGGGACATGATCAAGCACTTTAGATGCTGTTGCATCAATTAAAACAATTGGGCCGGAAAAAACTTTTTTTCTTTTTTTTACCAATTTGGCACGTGGTCAATGCCGACCTTAATTTACACTACCTAAATTTGGTGCCAGCCCTATTATCATGAAAAGTTACAACTCTGAGCCAAAAAATTAAAAAACTTCTGTCGATACCGACCTTATTTTTAACTAATAAGGTCGATACTGACCTATATCAAAATTAGGACAAGAAAGTTGCTGACTGAATCTTCAATGCAACTAAGCTTAGCATACATGTTTAGAAGAGAAGTATTAACAAAAACATGGAGGAAAACTCACTCTTTGCAATATAGGCATGCACCATTTTACCCAATCCAACAGATTCCAGCCCAATGCAAGACTTGATAACAGTGGTGTAAGCGAATTTTTTCGGAATTACTCCATTATTCTGCAATTGGCAGAAGGATTTAAACTCATCAAGGAAAAATATATTCTCTGCCTATCCAACAACCATGACCGTCCAAGAGAATACATTTTGTTGAGGCATTTGATTGAACAAGCGACGGGCATAGTCGATTTTGGAGAAGTTGCCGTACATATGAGTGAGATGATTGTACAAAACAATTGTTTTATCGGCATTGTTGTGAATGGAATTAGATTTTAACAAGAACCCATGAAGTGATTTCCCTTGTTGGATCGACCTGCTATGTGCACAACCGTGCAAAAGATGGATGAAGGTCGGCATTTGTGGGTCTTTTTTTTTTTTAAGACAGGGATAGAGACAGTTGGTGTAGAAATATAACTTATGAGGATTTGGATTTGATGAGGTTCTTGGTGGTTGTCGGAGGAGATGGAAGTGCTGTTATCTTTATGTTGGAAGAAAAGGGAAGGTTTCGAGTTTGGAATATGAGAGAAGAGTGTTTGAGAATCGCAGGGTTGGAGGGTATAGCCCGTAGTCCGTAGACAAGTACAACATTAGTGCTCACACTACAGAAGACACACTACTGCTTACATTTTTTATTTGTACACGAACGCATTATACTCTTCTTGTAATCCTTATTTCAATACGCTAGAAATGTTAATATGTGAGTGTGAAAAAAAATCTGACTTTATCTTAAAATAAAGTAATTCTTAAAATATTACATCACCATTGGGCTTCCAAAACACCAGCCTCATTTTCAGACTTTTTAAGGATGTAGTTTATCTCACTTTTCTATATGTTTTTTTTTAACCTGCTCTTGTAGGCTTCTTCAATTTGTGATTTGGATAGTTCAACATTTTTATAGAACTAACAAACCCTTGGGTGTGAAGTATGGATTTTGAGAGAATTGTGAAAAGAGAAAAAATAATATGATTCCTATTTTTCTAATTTTTACTGACCTTACTAGTTAAAAATAAGGTTGGTGCCGATGCAGGTTTTTTATTTTTTTTAGCGTAAATTAAGGTCGGCACCAAACCACGTGCCAAATTGGTAAAAAAGAAGGGTTTTTTTTTTTTTTTTTTGCCCAATTGCTCTAATTGGTGCAACAATATCTAAAGTGCTTGATTAGGTCCCATGTGCACATTAAGTTTTTTTTGGGTAAAATCCTCTATATTTTTCTTTCAAAAATGACCACAAGCCCTAGATCCAAATAGTTTTGAACTTTCTAAGTTTTAATTTGGAAGGGAGAATTTCAAAAAAAGCATAATATTTTTAGCTCATTTTCAAAATAGAGCATGAAGATTTCAATATTTTTTAAAAGAATATAAAAGTTTTCCATATTCCTTTCAATCAAGTCTTCAACATAAAAAAAAAAATCTTTGGAAAAAGACAAAAAGTAGCCTCATTTAAATTTCTCTTTTAACAAATATTTAAGAGAAATGATCAAGTCTAATCCAAATGACATAGTAGGCCCACTCTAGCTATTTTATGTATAGATGGTTAAGTGGAAGGGTTTATATGTACTTCGAATGACTGAAAAACTAGCTTCATTAAATGGTACTTAATTCACTAAAATTAAGTTGAAGTTTGGGCCACCTGAGAATCTAGAAAGAAAAAAAAAAAAAAAAAAAAAAAAGAAAGAAAGAAAGAAAACCCTAAGGAGCTGTACAACTAAGTGGTAAGGAGCAACAGTTCTCACTCCTAGGTACACCGCCTCTTCGGCATGTGCAGGCTCACTTGGGTGGTTATCTTCCCTTATGTGTGTCGGCTCTCTCTTGGGTCCAAGTTGCCTTGGTTGGGGTATAAAAATAAAAAAAATAAAAAAATAAAAAAATAAATCATGAAGCTACTTCTCCAATACAAGACTCACATGTTGGCGGTGTGACTTCACCAACGATCTATTTTTCACAACCAAATGGCGTTCTGGCACCAAACAAAACTACACATTTGAAGGTCACCATAAACTTTTAACAGGCCAGATTCCTAAAATAGTTTGTTTCTGAGATTAACATAAACTAGCCTGATCAAAGGGTGGACATGTATATTTATAATAAAAAAAAAATAGTATTCTCATTCATTGAAATCCTTATATATTGTAGACATACATACATACTTAAATAGAAGTGATTTTAAATATATATATATATATATATGAGGAGAGATCACACAAGCTGCAGCCCAGCTTATTACAAGCTGGAGCGACTCCAGCTTGTAATAAGCTGGGCTCCAGCTTGTGTGATCTCTCCTCTATATATAATATGGTCTCATATATGAAAATATGCACTGTTATTAGATCCTTCATTACCCATGAATTGCATTCATGAGACATTTTTTTGTAATATAAAATCTTTACAATGTTTATGTTTTAGCTTTTTTATTAGTGCAGGTTCGAGTTTGGCCTGACCGTGCTAGATACCCACTTGGCCACTGTTATCCTCGGTTGACATCAAGCAATCTCCCTATGTTCTCGTTGTCGTTTAGAACCCCGCGTTCCAAACTTTAATACCACTTGCATGTAGGATCTTACAACTCATTGAGTTACCAATTATCTCGAAACTAATTATTGGTGATGGGAAAGGGCAAAACAATTGTTTTATCGTTAGGGCGAGGGTTTGACCACAATTATGACCGCTCAAGAGCGATGGTAAACGTTGACCTCAACAAAAACAATTCACAAGCACCAACAAGCCTGATTTTTCGTTGTTTGCTTATCCATCATCAACAATAGATTCACAACTATCTAGAGATCATTGTTATCATAGTAATGTTGTATAAACAAAAAAAAAAGTATCATGCCCAGGAATTTTATGGCCCTTTGTTTTCTCTTCTCTACTGCATTGCTATGGTCACTGTCATATTTATTATGATCAAGTGGATATCATAAACTAGCCGTAGAGATTGGAGGGCATTTAGATCTCCATGCATTGTTATGTCCCCCGTTGTGGTGAATCCATTCCCTCACTAGACTGCTTGCATTGTACCATTTCTCTTTATTAATTTATAATTTCCAGTTTGTTGCTTCTGATCTAAATTAAATAGATGTATTCCTCCTCTGCTTTGCGACAAATTGGACTAGTCATTTATATATACTAGCGAAAACTCCCCCTGCTAAGCACGGGCAGCGTAATTCATAATATTTAATATTAACAATATATATTATAAAATTTAAACTATAAGGTGGTGTAATAAACTCATTCTTTAAGCATATATTGTCAATATTAAATATATGCTGAATTCTAAAAGACTACCATAACAACCTATATATAACACAAAACTCTAGACTATCCACTTTCAGCAAGAAATTAATTTCGCAAGAATAACACAACTGATGAAGATACATGTGCAGGTAGGTAAATCCTCTCTATCAAGTAAAATTACTTAATAAAACAACTAAGTTCAATCAATGAAAGATATATAATATTTTTTAAAACCCTGAAAGTAACATTACCTCTTTGACCACCATGTAAAAATAAACTAATAAGGCCATTTGTTCAAATTCATCACAAATTACGATAAATCATCAGGGAAGTAAAGCTCAATATGTAATTGAAAGAAAAAAGAAAGAAAAAACAACATGTTTCCAACATCTATTACAAAAACTGATAACCAAGACAACCATTATCAACATGTTTCCAAAATTCATTCAGAATTTATATAACAAAAAGAAGACAAAAATAATATTTTCATAGGCAGGCAATAGGAAATAAGCAATATATACTTGTTTAATAGACAATAGCCAAATTGTAAGAAGCAATAGGCGTTCAGAAAAAGGGAAAAGATTCAGAGAAAATAAATAATATTTGTGAAAGAGCATGCATTTGTATACATTTAGAGCAAGAGGGAAAAAAATATGAATTGGTCGTGGTGAGAGAGAGAGAGAGAGAGAGAGAGAGTGATCTTGACCGTGGCATAGAATCTGCACATGTACAATACAGAAGGAAAAAAAATAAAATTATAAAATCAAGAGAACCCTCAAAAGAAAAACAATTGCACATACAACAAAAAAAGAAAACACACTAAAATTATAAAAACCAAGAGAATTTTCACAAATTTTTTTTTTTTTTTTGAGATATCCATGGGCCATGGGCTATCACAAATGATTTTGGTTGTGGCAAAGACAAAATAGTAGAGAGTTGCCATCACAAGTGCATAAAGATTAGAGCGGTCGATTGCCATTAGAAATGTAAGCAGTTTACAATTTATTCAAGGTGTTCATATCATGTTAGATCATTCAGGCAAGGCCTTTGGCACCCTACTCTGAGCAAATGATGTTTTTTGAAGAAAAAACAATTGCATTTTATTTTATCACATTTGTACCAGAATTGTACACTGCCGCAATTTTGTCAAACACTCTTTGCACATAGAACCAATAAACAAAACCAAAATATAACTGAGCAGAAAAACACAGGAAGAATCATGAAAAGAAATGTGGTAAATAGCAAAAGGGATGCAATACCTTTGCTTAGGTCTGGTGAAGCCTGGAAAATGCCCGTTGTAACGACCCAACCCATGCCCGGTGCAATATTGTCCTCTTTAGCTCATGGGCTACTCGACCAGAGGATCTAACCCAAGCACATCCAATCTTGCCTTAAGGCTTTAAAACGTGTCACACCAAATTAGAAAGGTATCGCACATTTAGTCTTCACTTTGGACACTCACATGAGCGACGTGGGATGTAACAATAAAAGTGATTGAGGAAGCATTGCAGCAGAGCCAACGATGGGGCAGTGGCTTTGGAAATGACGATGAATGAGCCAATGAGGATATTAGAGTCCGGTCACAGATCGATGGAGATAGTTGATAAGAGAGCTATGTATAGAAATGGCTGAGGCACTATATAATACTCTACAAGATCATGTTAAACCATGTGCATACACACTGCCACGCCACTAATCTTTGTAATCCTTTTAATTCTAGCCTTCAATCATCCAATCCATTACAACTATTACACCGTTAAAAAAAAAAGGAAAAATGAAGAAAGAACGAAAGAAAGAAGAATAGAACTATTACCCATTCAAACCAAAAGACCATTTAAGATCATTGTCAATTTCCTCTTCATACCAATGGCATTTGCTATGATAGTCTTCGCGGAGACCGCTATCAACAACCCCATTGGAATGGATCATCTCAACAGCTTCTCCCATGTCTATAAGAAAGATACAACTACACAGAAAGAAGAGAACAAGAGAAAATAATAAGAAGAAGATGGTAAAAGGAGTAAATGAGTGTGGCTTTTGGGTTACTCACAAGTAAATGGTTTTATAGCAATTTTGGGAGAGAGAAAAGTATAGAAAATGGGTCGTTTGCTGGTAGCTTCCTCAGTTTCAAAAGAGAGCTCTCCACACATGGAGACGAAACGCTTCCTATTAATGGAGACATAATTAGTTAGGCTGATATTGGTAGGAGGGGGGGGGGGGGGGGGGGGGGGGGGGGGAAGAGAGCAGGAGAGAGAGGAATCGGCTAGAGGAATTAAGAGAGAGGTTATAGAAAATTGAAAAGGTTTGAAGAGTTAATGTTTTTGGAAAGGTAGAGAGACTCAAAAAATCATGAACTATTACAAAGGGGAAGGGCAATGGACGATTCAATCATCAGTGAAATGGGGAAGAGAGTCAAGATAAATTAGTTGGTCAAAATCAAATTGAAATTGATCCCTGATTTCTCAATTGAACACTTTTCGCTTCATATATAATAATTGTTGATCAGTGGTTTTCATCACTTTGATGGTCCAGTCCTGACCCCCGGCAGAAAAGTCTTTTGATCATCACATTAAAGTCATGCTTTCTCTTTAAAGTTGAATGTTGGTTGAAAAAAAAAACCTCAATTCTGGCTTTAGGAGAAGCCACATCAGCTTATTAGGGCTCATTTGTGGATGTGTCCTTTCAAAAATACATAATATGTGCCTTTTCAATAAAAGGTGTCTCTTGAGCTAAATATGTGCCTTTTCAATAAAATGTCTATTGTGCCCATTTATGTGGATGTAACCCAATTCAAATGGATGCCTTCCAACTTTATTAAGGTTATTTTTAAAGTTTTTATTTAGTATTCAAAATGAGCATAAATGCATACGAATCCTTTGTTTTTAAGATGAAACGTATATGTTGACGTGGATTAAGCGAAGAAAGGTTTGGTTTTCATAATTTTTTGGTTGATTTAAATTTTTTAATTAGATTGTTATACATAGATATATATTGAAGGGAGATTAATTTTAATATATTATTGAGGACTTAACAAGTATGATGCACAGGGGCTTCACGCTAGTATAGTTGATAACTATACACATCTCCCTACCTTGCAAAAATGATCCACCCTAATCCAGGTTGCCCTGTTCAGATCCTGCCCACAACTATGTATTGGCAGTTTGACAGTCATCTAGATAGGCACCACAAAAGAAGCCTTCATCAAATTTGAAATTTTAGACCAGCTTTCCATTGAAAATTTGGGCTGTCCTCCTCTCTTTGCTTTCTGCATTTGTTTACTATGACTTCCATCATGAAAGATTCCCAAAATGCTGCCATCCATTCAAAATCTATACATTGGAAGAAACTAGCCATCAGTTTTTTATAAAGTTCTAGAAGATGTGAACATCATATCTGACACCAAATTTCAATCTTATATATGTATTTAATTTCCTCCATCTGTTTTCTCTCTTTTAGATGATTGTTATCCCTTTTAATGCAAAATTTTCATTGTCAATGATGTCTTTGTCCCTCCATTCTCAATCACCCATCCTGAATTTTCAACACCATTTTCTCTTTGAAAATGACTTGATTTAAATGTGGTTGACTATAAATAGGTTTCTTCGCTAGATAATTCAGGTTAGTTGGAGGGATAATGTGTTACACCCCAACCCGAGTTAATCAAGATTAACTCTAAGTAATTGAGATTAACAAGATTTAAGCATGGTTAAGCAATTTAATCTCGAGTCCGGGTCGGTAAATACTTTGGCAACAATTAAAGCCCTGTAGCATATGCATGGTGGGACCCTCCAGACCGTTGACCATGTGGGTTTATCTTTGTCTGATAGCATTCTCTTTCTCATTATCATTATAATTTCTAGATAGAAACTTATGGTACTAGTCTCAATTCATAAGACTTTGTACACTTCTTGCAGCTGCGGTCAAAATGTTTTGTTGCAGGTGCCAGTGTCTTGGGACTCTCTGGCCCTCCCTCCCTCTCTATGTCAGAGCTGTCCGCAGAGGCGGATCCAGCATGCAACCAGCCCCCAGTGGATTTTTAAGTTTCAATTCAAATTTTGGTGGGGCCCACTAATTTTTTCCATAAAGCCCCCAGTGAATTTTTTGGGCCCCCAATGGATTTTTGTAGCCCAATATTAACTTAAGGTATTTCATATTTTTGTCCTCCCTATTTTTGATTGTTTTAATCACTTTCTTGTAGCATCACCGCGTTCTTAGTCTCCTGCAAGAGCTAATGCCAAAGAAAATTAACAGCAGTCATCACTGAAAACAGTTAAGATAAATTAGTATGCAGAGGCGGATGTAGTTCATAGTCACTGGGGGGCGGAGCTGGGCCCCTAGTGACTTTTTGGGAAAAAAAAAATCATGTATTCTAAGTTAGGCCCAAATCAATTAGGCCCCTAGTGACATTGAACCAGGCCCCCAGTGACATTGAACCAGGCCCCCCCAATGAAAACTCGTAGAGAACAATTGTGATAAATAAATATGTCTTGTTTTATTGCTTGAAATTATTATATTATATTTGTTCCATATAAAAGGTTTGAAATAAATCTGCACACTATTTGTCCTTGCTAGGCATGATTTGCAATGCAGTGGAAATCTACAAACTATCTGTCTTTGAATGCACATTTCTATTTATTAGTTACTGATAGTGTATGTAAAAGGTCCACTACTTTTTTTGTGTATTGTTTTTTCTCAAGCATGAAGAAAAAAAAGAAGAAAAAATCATTTACAATCATATAAATAACCAAAAAAAAATTCCGGGGGCAACTTACTTAATCGTGCCCCCAGTGATTTTGAATCCTGGATCCGCCACTGGCTGTCCGTCGAATTCATGGGAACAAATAAGCTCATTAGAATTAAAAGTGCCATTGCAAAGTATGATCCTAAAACTTGGTAAAAATCAAGTTAAAATTGTGTAAAATGTTCGGTTACATGTACCATTTTTTATGGATAAAGTCCAAAATGATAAATGTTTTGCAACTCAATTGATACAATTTTTGTACTCTCTATACTCTATTTTGGCTTTTTTTTTTTTCATACCTGAAACATTCTAAGTGGCTACTTATTTGCATAGAATTAAATTTCTAGGAATTATAAAAATATTTCACAGAAATAAGGATTAAAAAAGGGAATTCTAAGAACAATATTCCTAAATGACTAAAATTGAAGAAACAAAAATGAAGATCCATAAATAGTCATTAGTCTTCTCCTAAATGAAGAGGAAAGTGAATTAAAGGTATCATCATAGTAAATCAAATTCTAGAAAGTTAGGTCTAGTTGATATCATAAAAAGGTGATCAATTTTTTTCTCTCCTCCATTCTTTGGGTATCATTGTTGATTCTAATATAGCATGATTGTTCCTTCGTTTTTTCTTTTTTCTTCCTCACTTGTAATCTGTCTTCTTTGGTCCTCTATATCGTTCTTTTTTTTTTTTTTGGGGGGGGGGGGGGGGGGGGGGGGGGGGGGCAGGGGGGGGGGGGGCTCTTTGTGCTCTTTTCCCCCTTTTTTCTTTTAATACAACTGCTCTTAAAGCAAAAGCAAAAGGCAAAAAAAAAAAAAAAAAAAAAAAAAATCCGAAGTCCCAAACTCTATAATTAGGAGAGTATCCAAGACTGTGTCTGAAATCATGATTTAGAACCCATGCGTCTACTAAATGATAACAACTATCTACTAATGTTAATTTCATTTAATATGAATAATACTGAAAAGACCAACAGCGGTTACAATCTACAGCTCAATATCTACCTATGTAACAATTTACAATCTACAGCTCATCTACCTATGTTACAATACTAATTATCTTCCTCAGATTTCATTGTCACTATGAGAAAATTATGTTGCATGGTGATGTGGTGGCTGATAAAGATCAATAAATTCACAAATAAAACTCTTGTTTTGTTTCAAATGTCAGCCGTTGGATTTATTTTTGAAGAATCTTGATCCTTAGCAATGGTGCAGTGAAATATGGCATCAACGGCCTCCAGATAGGATTGATTCAGCGCAAGACGATGAGGAACCAAAAAATGACTTCTCCATAGTGATAGTAAGAGGATACAGAGGCCCCATCTCTTTCAACATTTCTGCTTCCGCTGCTGATACAATATTATTCCACTCGCTCGATGAAAATTCTGGCATTGGACAATCCCCATCAAGAAACTGTATCACCTGCCTCATGCTAGGCCGACCTGCAGCCATGGGGTGCGAGCACAGAATACCAAGCTTCAACACCAACTCCATCTCTTCTTTCACATACTCATTCCACAATCTCACATCCCCTGCCTCCAGTATTTCACCCCTCTTCCAACACTCCAACACCCAATCCACCAATATCATCTCCTCCAGTGACTCTCTCAATCCTATTGGTCTCTTCCCACAAGCTACTTCAAGCATAAATGCCCCAAAGGCAAACACGTCCGTGCTCGTCGTCGCCTTCCCAGTTCGAGTCATTTCTGGTGCAATGTAACCGAGAGTACCCACAACGTGGGTGGTTTGAGGATCGGTTCCATGATCGTATAATCTTGCGAGACCGAAATCTCCTAGCCTTCCATTGAATTCACCATCCAGGAGGACATTGCTAGCTTTGATGTCTCTATGGAGGACTACCTGCTCCCACCCCTCGTGCAGATAGAGAAGCCCAGACGCCACTCCTTTGATAATTTGAAATCTTTGGTGCCAATTGAGGATTTTGGCAGGTTCGTTGAAGAGGAACTTGTCGAGACTTCCATTGAGCATGAAATCATAGACAAGAAGGAGCTCCCCCTTGCGACGACAGTAGCCAAGGAGCTGCACCAGGTTCCTGTGTCTTAGTCTTCCGAGGCTCACGATTTCAGCGATGAACTCTCTCATCCCCTGCTTTGATTTATGAGAGACTCTCTTCACTGCCACTTGTATATTAGAAGTTGGCAACACCCCTTTATACACCATGCCGAAACCACCCATCCCCAACAACTCTCTGTCTCTAAATCCCTTGGTTGCTTTAAAAAGATCTTTATAGGAAAACCTGTGCGTCCCATATTCACGCTCCCAATCTTCTAATACTTCAGCATATCTAATCTTCCTTCTTACTATAAAACCAATAGTAAATAAGGTTAGAAACATGACAAATACAGCAATTGAGGGTACCCCAATTGTCAAAACCTTGGACTTCTTCTTGGGTCCGACCCTAGGAAGCTTGGGAAGGTGAGAGAGATCAAGCTCTTGTGCCGGACCGTTCATCCTAAAGCTCCATCCAAGAACGTAATGAGATGATGTTAAAGTTGTGCCTGTCGCCGAAGTGAAGCCCACGTACATGGAGTCTTTGATTGTAGGGGAAAGATCCCTGACTAATGACAACAGCGGAAGATTGGGCTTGTCTACATTGGTAGGTGACAGCGTTACATTGATCTGCTTCTCTAAACCACTATATTCTACCCATACCTGGATTGGGCTTCCACTTCCAAGCGTTAAGTTTTCTAACCCACCATTTTCTTTGGTAAAATAAGCCGCATGGGCACTTTCAACAGAGGTTAAATTGTTAATATCAATTCCGACATGGTTGCCATCGATGTCTTGGAATTCAGGGTTCTGAACTGTATCAAACTCGATGGCAACAATATGATTGGTTAAATCTCCATTGCTGGACGAGTTGAAGAGGCCGAGATTTGTGATGGCTCCAGATGTAGTGAGATCTTTGGAAGGGGAGATGACGAAGGTCATACCATGCCCATTAAAATTGAAAAATTCAGGAACAATGGCAATGACAAAGGTGGTAGAGAAAGAGTGGGCGTTACCAGATGAGTCCTTGAAGGGAATCGGAAGGGAGCAGAAGGCGTGTCCAGTCTTTATCTTTGAAGTGTTGGTTAGCCTCAAGATCCCGTTGGGCGTGATCTGGGCTAACCCGTCTAGGCTCATGTTCGCTTTAGCAGTTAGAAATCCGTTGTATTTGAAATCAACGACTTGGGATTTGGAGGCTACTATATTCATGAAGAGAAATAGGACAATCATCTTGGAAAGCATTTTTGAAGGTTCCTTGATTTGCTTCTGTTGTAAGACGTAGGGGAAGCAATACTTGTGCTGCTTTATTAGGAGATAGTCCTAAGAATGTCCCAATCATGCTTGCGGTGAAACGCAGGACTAAGTAGCGTGCACTTGTTGAAGATAAGATTTCTCACCTAATCCTTTTATTTGATGTCCAAGATTTTTCTTTCAAGACAGAGTTTGTCCCACTATAATACCGAGCACCTGATTAATATTAATAATGTGATTCAAGAAACCTTATGCTATATTAGTCGCATTATTAGTGAGACCAATTTATATTGGTGTAAAATTTGAAAATTGTCAAAAATATTCAATTGGTAGGCCTCACTGTGGAGTTTCACTCTCCACTCATCCTCGACATGTTTGTTTGCATATATGAAGCAAATTTGAAATGGACTTCATATCATGGAAATGGTCATCCTCGGCATGTTTGTTTGCATAAATGAAGCAAATGTGAAATGGACTTCATATCATGGAAATGGCCGGTAAACCTCAGGTATGGAAAAGATAAAAGTGGAGGCCTGGTAAAATATTATTTTGTTTCAATTATGAGGTAAATTAAGAAATATCACATTACGGTAAAAGACGAGCAATTGTAATTAAAATATAAGTTTTTGTTTAAACTTAACTTCACCACATTTTATCACAATTTCCTGTAGAATAAAAAGGGTTTGTGGAGGAGTAGAAGTTAGAAATATCACACCGTACCATAAGTTTACTTCTCTACTATATTCTCTCACCAAAATATGGTAAAGTTTTCACCTTCTCTCCTCCACTTGGGAAACAAATGTGAATTTGAGAGTAAAGTGGTAAGGTGATAGGGATTCCCTTCCACGAGAGTGACGTGACCTAAGAGAGAAGGGCGTCCCCGGCCGTAAGGGCAATGCAAGCAATTGGCTCAATCTAGTACATTAATATTTGCATTTGTCTAACTTGGAATGGACGCGTGAGACTTCTATTTTAAGTCATTCTGAGTCTCCCTGCCTTTTTACTTGTTGAGAAATTCAAGTAAAAGATTGGGAGTGAAAGAGATCTAGAGGAAAATGGAAAGATGTCTTTATGATTAACAATCACATGCAATTCTAGGGAAAAAAAATAGCAATCACAAAGAGGGATCTTTATGGTTTTCAAAAGAATATAGGACAGTATTTTTTTTTTTTATTTCCCTAAAATTTCAAGTGCCTGTTGAAATCTCTGCCACAGAAATACCAGGTTTCTCTATAGGACCAAAAATTGGACATGTGAAAACGATTTTACTTTGATAAACCAAATATGAGGGCATCATCCAAAACCACTCCTGCACAAAGGTGACACCGACGGTTGTTGACTCACCCAAGCTCTGTGGTTTGTTAGTACATTTCGGTTGTGTCTATCTGTCTTGACTTTTGAAGCTAAACACTTTGGATCCTTTCTATCTAAAGGTGAATTTGATATAAGTCGGACTAAACCCAATCCACATGTATTTACACACATCTTGCTCTATATATACTCAACATAGTTGGAATAAGTCTTTTTTTTTTTCAATTTTATTTAAAAAAAAAAAAACCTACATCAATTTCACCCAAGTGGATAACCAATTTGGAAATTCAGCAGACCAATCGACATCCATATTGTTGGACCTGGGCCATCAAGGGTCCAAATTGGGACCTATAGTGGAGTCCATCTTCATCTTCTAGAGGGACACATGTCGATGACACTTTTCACTTGAAGATTCATCCTTGTCCACATGAATACATGTCCATGATATATACTTGTCACTCAATGATGAATCCCTCTCTCCTGATGGTCTCATGGCAAAGCGTCAGAAAGATTTATGAGGCCTGCCACTAAGAGGATGTGGACATGTAAACAGCTGGAGAGAAAACAAAACTGAGCTGGGTTTTGCAGGCTGACGGAGCTTGGCTCTTGAGTTTGTCCATTTGAGCTATAGGCAGACACTACTTAGTTTAGCTGGGTTAGATTTGAGCTTGAGCTCGGGGCTCGAATGCATATATTGATGGGATCAACTTAAATGGAGGTAGATCTAGATGTATCTCATTCAAGCTTGTATAAGAAAGATTTTATAGTAGACTGCCAATATAATATACTCTTCCAGTGATGAACATGGAGAAGCGAACAAGAAAGAAATATCAATCTCAAGCTGGAGGTATTTGGTTATATTGAAGAATAGGGTCCAAGAATGGGGTCCAGCCAAAGGGGAGTATTAAAAAGTATTTATGCCAATGCCTCTACTAACGCATCGAGGTTTTGGTAGCTAGTTAAAGAAACTTAATATTGTATTAGAGCCAATTAGTCGAGAATTCGAATATTAGGAGGAACAATTCAACACTAAAAAGACTCTATATTATGAATGGACGTGGTTCCCTTGATCTTGAGGTACGTCTAAGGATCACACCGATTCCACTGTGCTTGAAGGCAAAAGATGAGAATACAAGATACAAGATTTCTTGCGGCTATGCTAGGGTTACATAATAACATACAATAATATTACGAAAATACCCTTATTTGGTTCGGTTGCATTGGACCTGAGTTAGCAGTCTGACTCGGGTGAAATTAGGCACCACTGCATAGCACACCTGAGGGGGAGTATTGAAGAGTGAGCTCCACCCAAAGGGGTTAAAAAGTATTCATGAGGAATGGAGACAAGTAAAGAACGCAGCAATTAAATATGGTTAAAGTAGCTTCTATATCTTCAGGATCTTTGCACCATATTTGTCAATGATCCTCTTAACCAATGGTGATCAGAGCCATTCAGCTGTGTGCCATAACATGCCTAGTGATACATCAAGACTCACGTTCATAGACAACTTTATTTTTTCTTTTTTTTGTTAAATTGCAAATTGAATTAAGAAAGAGAGAAAATATTACAGCAAAAAAACAGCAAAACAGGGAAGAAGAGCAACAAGAGATAGAAACAACAGAGCACTAGTTCAACCCATGAGGAGGCTGATTACAAAGAAGAAAGAAATAGTTTAAAGAGCTGCTGGAGTAGGAAGAAGACATATAACTTAGAGAAATAGTGGCATCCTCTAAAAAGAAATTAATCACAGATTGAAGGGAGGGCACCTTTTTAGAGAAGAGAACCATATTCCTTTCTTTCCATAAGCTGAAGAGAGCAACTATGAAGAGGACGCCCAGACCTTTATTGGCTTTCGAGTAAGAGTTTGCGGAGAAGGCGATCCATTTCGCTGAGGCAGAGCAGGAAGAAGGGGACTGAATGTTCCCTTTTATCCGGCCAATCCCAAAAAGAGGATGCAAATGGACAGAGGAAGAACGGGTTTGGAGCCGATTCCTGATGGGAGCCACTGAGGGGGCAAGTGGACTCCAGCTGCACCCAGACCTTATGCTTTATCAGACTGGAGTATTTAATATTCACCATTGTTGATGAAAAGGATAGTTCATAGCCATGGCTGTTTAGCAAAGCTGGTCCGGGACTCTTGTCACGTGTTAGGATAGAGACAGTCAACCACCTGCTACTACTTTTTCATCTTCCAGAGATCCATCTTCTGTGGCAAACTGGTCTGGGTCTCATGTCTGAAACAACATTGAATAAAGAAAAGATTTTATACTTAACCAACCTTCCTTTCTTATATTTTGGAAACATAAAGAAAAGATGTCATTACCATCTATTGTAATAAATGTTGCTGGAATCATTAATAGCTGGTTTTGATGCACGGTGAATTTAAGTAGGGTGAGGTGAACTATCAAATTAAAAGAGGATAAATTATTAGGTGTTACGTTTGGCGTTTTGTTTTTAGTTATTTAGTAAGGAACTTTTTTTACTTTTTATACAGAAAAGTGGAGATTTTTTCTTTTTTTCCTTTCGTTTCTTGTCGGGATTCACTTTAGTTTAACTTAAATATTTAATTACCAGATGCCGTAATATTCACAACTTAAGATCATTAATTTAAGAGCACCTCGATTCAATAGTTTAATCAGTATCATAGTTAGCACAATGGTTTCTGTGAACTTTGCCCTGAGTCGGGTTCAAGGCAGGTTCAAGCTTTGGGTTAGCTTGACCCACCTCACCCCATTTACCTTAATTTTATATATTACTTAGTAAATCTTTTAATATCAAGTTATAGTAGAATAGGTTGTAATAAGAAAGTATTTTTATTGTTAAGGTCTTAGGTTTAATTCCTATCCACCACATGAGAGCAATTTTTTTAAACTTAAAATGAATAGAAAATCATCCATTAGGGAACTCGATCTGACCTATATCATGGGGTGTGTTGGGCATCACAAACCATAAACCGGTAAAAGGATGGGTTGGATATGGGGCGTAGAAACTGCCATTCGGGTCGGCCTAAACCCAAACCTGATCTGACCTTGCCATCCATCAAAATTATTGAAGTGTATCAGAATTGAAATCCTAAATCAGTACATAATAGTTAGTGACTTTCCATTATTCCAACCTCTCGAAACCAAGCAAGGTATTAATCAAAGCATCCACCACTTATAAATCACAAAATAAAATTTTCAAATCAAATGAAAAGGAAACGTCTTAATAAGAAAAAAAAAAACATACTTATAAATCCCTCTTTTAAAAAAGAAACTCTGTAAATTCTATTGTCTCTCTCAGTCTTTCTTCATCTCCCTTTTCTCTTTTAAATTTAAATTTTATGATACATGACAACAATTGCATCTTTGCTGGCGTCACTACTCTAGGTTTCAATTGATGAAAGCCTAGCTCCTCCCAAAGGAGTTTCATATTTTCCGGTGAGAAGAACACCGCAATTTACGGAAGCCAAGTATTTTCTTCTAACTTTAGGGTGTGTTTGGATAGGAAAAAGATAGAGTAGATGGAAGTTAAATAGGCCCTAACAATCTAAAATTTCAATTCTACCATGTTTGGATGAGTCTGGCCGAATAGATCGATGAAGTAATGTTGTGAGCCACATGTACTTCATTTCACTTCAACTCTAAAATACTTTCATTTCCTTGAATAAAAGTGAATTTTATTTCAAACTTTAACTTCACAAGAAGTATCCAAATAGAGTGAAGTGAAGTACTCTACTTTAACATCAACCTACTTCTCTTCCACTCCACTCCACTTGTGAAATCTACTTCATTTTACATCACTCCTTATTTATCCAAACAGGCATTTAGTGTGTATATTGTTTGGTATTCTACATTATTAATGGTACTATTTTTCTCAATTCTTAATTAGTTGATAAATTGTTTTCATCCTCTAATCATCAGGTTAAGATAAATTATAATGCTTGGATGGTATAGTTGGTAATCGCGTAGTTCTCACAAGTCATCGAATGTAAGCTTCTACTCTCAGGCGAACCTCTCACCGTATTACTTAATCAGGTGGACATTATTTTAAAATTTGAGAAGTCTAATTTATTTTGACCTATTTCTTAGTTCCAATTTCAATTTTGACCAATTCCTTAATTGATTTAGATCGATACAAACTCAACCCAAATAATATACATCTATCCAATTTAAAAGAGCATATGTTGTATTAGATGGGAATCAAACCCATAACCTTAATTTAAAATGAAATACAAATTCTTTTACCAACTGTACTATTATGATTTCATATGATTTAAATTACAATAAAATTTATAAAAGTACTTAGATTGATGGGGCAGTTTCTAAAATTGGATTTTATAAATTTAGTCTTCTTCTACTCTTTTTTTAGGACTGGCTCGTGGTTATCCAACACTGTGGTAAAAAAATTAAAACTTTACAATGCAGAGAAACTAAAAAAAATTAAAACCCAAACCAAATGATGTGATAAGTATTGGGTTGCTACGTACCTTTTAGTTTCACATAATCTAAGTACACAATAAAGCTAATAAAAATTAAACTGTAGCCTTTTTTATACAAAGTTTTACATTTTTGGATTGTCTTTGTAACAAAATTTCTTTTTTTTTTGCTTTTGATGACATGGGTATCCTGTGGTATTTTATAAGGCAAAATTGTCTCTGTAACTTAAAAATAATTTGATTATAATTTTATTATCATAAACAATAGGATTGGTATTTTAATCTTATAATAATGATGATGATGGTATTTTAATCTTATTATGATGATGATGATAATATCATTGTCATCTTATAAATTTATATATTATAACATCGTATATATGTTATCTTTTTCCTATTTCAATATACTTTATGGAAAAAAACTCTACTTCCTTAATTGTTAATTTTTTAAAAAGTTTATATGACATGAATTATATGTTCCAAGCTAAGCAAGAAGATGTTTTGCTAGTATATTAAGAAAGAAAGAAATGCCTTAAACTAGAGATCATGTAAAGGGTAATATTCAGGTGGGAACTAGAGAACTTTTTTGTGGGGCCCAATTGTGGGCCCCATTTGGGGATGGGACTAGGGGGGATGAAAAGATCTATGTGAGACCACTCCAAGTATCAAATTTGACCATAAACCCATGCCTCTAACTCATTCATCAGTGCCCCGTAAGTTTAAGGGCTTCATATTTAAAAGAATATTCAACCCTCGATCCAACGGTTCAGCCCATTCAGATGTGTGTCAATCCTTAGGATTAGTGACTATCAGGGAGTTTCCTATTTATTACTAAACTTAGATGAATTGCTAGTTGGCCCCATAATTATTTTTTTTTAATGATAGGCGAGAACTAATTCTCACTTGAATATTTTTCTCATTTAAATCTTTATGATCTCCAGAATCTATGCATCACACGCATTTTAATCTTAAAGTTGGTTCCGTGAAAAGGCACATGTCCATTGACAACTTTTGTGGTACCATTTCATTGAATAGACAACTTAATGTTTACCTTTGCTCAACCACTTTTACCCTATGTTTGGGAAGGAGGGAGGGGAGGGGAGGGGAGGGCAAATTTGAGGGGGAAGGAAAATGAAGAAGAGGGGGAGGGAAAATTAATTTTACATTCTCTTACTTGGATAAACAAAAAGTATGGGAAAGAAAAGTGAAAAATTAGGGTTTTGTTTGTTTGTGAGGTAGAGGAAAAATTACCAATTTATCCTTATTTTTGTGAAAAAGTGAAAATGACAGTTTAGTAAAATGACAAAGATTTCCCTCTTTCCCTCATACTTTCCTCCCTTTTTTTAAGGAAAAGTTTTAAGGTGGCCCCATAAGAATTTTATCCCTACTTTTCCTCTCCCTTTCTCAAACACCCTCAATTTTCACTTTCCCTCCATTTTTCCCTCGTTTTTTCCTTCAAATTTTTTTTCCCTTCCCCCATTTTACCTCCTTTCTAGTGATAGAGACAGTGAACCACCTGCCTGCTGCCCTTTAAATTAAAACGTACGTATTAGAGAGTCCCATCCTGTATGGCAATTTGGACTGGTTCTCATGTCATGGCCAACATAAGATAATATTAACCAAACAAGAGGAGTCCAGACTCCAGACTGCCGACATTCTGAGGTTTATAAATGAGAATTCACGAGGCTTAATAGTTGGGATCATTTGTTAAAAATCTGAATAAATCAGAATAAATGCCATCTTCTTTATGGGTTTTGGTTAATTTTCAGTGTGATAGGCATTTATTTTGAGTACTACATTTTTTAATAGGTAGACCTACCTTGCAGCCCTTTATTAGGCTCTGTTTCTTTAGTGGAATTCCTGTTAGGAATTTATAATTCTGGACATGATGTGATAGGCTGTCCTCTTAAATTTCTGAATTCTATTTTTCTTTATTAGCATTTCTGGATTCCAACCAAATGGAAGATCTCTTTTAACATTTTTAAATCCAGAAATTCCATTATCAAGACATCCAGAAATTACAATTTATCTAAAAATTTAGAAATTCCTGCAAAAATTCTTGGAATTTCACAAACAAAGAGACACTAAGGGCTCGTTTGGCATCAGTCTCTGAGATTATTTCTGCATTCTCATAGAAAATAACCGCCGGAACAGTGTTTGGCTGCAACGGAAGACCTATTTCCCCGAAAAGTTCTCGCAGAAATATGCGCCATTAGCACAAAAAAATCGGAACGATCGGATTTCGTTTTTTTTTGTTCCGGAATGATGGGGCGCGAAACAGAAAGCCGCCCATAACGCTCCCGCTACTTCAAGCAATCGTAATATAAATCCTCTTGCTCCAAAACGTCGACGCATCTGCACTTCTTCTCTGCAATACTTCTTCTCAGTGTAGCTTTGACCGGGTGCATAGTTTTCTTCTTTTTTTTTTTCTCCTTCTCGGTTTGACGAGTTTCCTTCTCTGCAACTCACGTTTCAGCTTCTCTGCAGCCCCCCTCCCCTCGTCCGTCTTTGTGCTCCTTGTATGACGAGTTTCACCATCTATTTTTTTAATATTACTCTCTTCAATGGATGTGATGGAATTCATTTTTATATTATTTTATTTCTTTCACAATGACTGACGTTGCAAAAGCATGCCTCCATTTTTATTTTTTTTAATAATTTCTCTTGAAATAGGAGACTTTCTTTAGTGTTTTTTTAATGAATGTCTCTTTCTCAACATGTGCTCTTCATTTATTAGTGTACAATACTCTAATTTTTATATTAGTTGTTGGGTGTCAAACAGTGTACTATCAACTCTCCACACCCCCACCTGTAGGGTAAATGTAATGCCCAGGGGTAAATAGTCATGTGACTAGCACTTGCCTTCACTTCTTTCATTACTAGAACCGTACCCAAAATGTGGACTGTCATGATTAATCTAACCATGTTGAATGACTGTTGTTCAATGCATTGTAGTGTGGTGGGCCGGACCATACTATGTAGCCCTTCCCTCAGAAGTGTAAATTGCAACTTCTATGACACAACAATTTAATGGCAGACATTGCTGTCATGCATGCGTGACGTATGGAGGCCAGTTAACTTCACCTCCATAAATAGATCTTCATTGGCATTATTGACAGCTAGCTTTCACTACAAACACTAATTTATTGGGAAGATATTTTGTATTGCTTGGGTGAGTTAACTATTTTGCAAGTCTTTACTAGGTGTAGAGAAATTGAGTGTAGAGAAATCGTCAGTAGATAATGCTGGCATGACACTTGTCAACTTTAAATATAAGGGTAATAGACAAAGAGCAGTGTTTGTCTTTCCCAGCTCACTTCGAATGCTAACATCAGCAAGAGTAGAGAATAATTAATTTGCACATTATTGTGCATGAGGAGACTGATTTATGTTCAGTTGAATGATTATATTTAAATTAGTCCAAAGTTAATGGGTGAAATATATATTATTGAATATTTTTTTTAGGAATTAATTTATTATTTTTAATTTATGTATCTTGAATGAGTGTATTGTCCATTATTAGTACAATATATTTCAAGAACGTTGCCAAACACGTTCTCAAATTTTATTCCTTTAGAACAAATTTTGAGAGAATGTTACCAAACAAGTTTTACTAAATTCATTCTAAGAATGGGAATGTTCTAGAACAACTCATGCTCAGCATGAAACTATTTCCAGAATAGGAATGATGCCAAACGAGCCCTAAGTCTCTTGTTTTCAATCGTGTGATGTAAGGAGAAAAGTATATATATATATTTCGGCCAGTTGACTTGTACAATAGATATGCACATGCGGTTGTTTGTAAAAATGAAAAACAAAACTGGTCAGATCTCCACTGATTGATTGTTGAATGCCAGAAAACATTAATTTTGGTAGATAGACAGAGCGCTGCTCTACTGGACGTGTCTGTCCCGTCCACATGCCATGAATATGATGACCCCATCTCACTTGATCACATACATATCATATCCCATCAATACAATGATCTTTACAACATACATCTCAATGCATTAACAGACGCCACAAACACACGTAGAGAGAGAGAGGGGGGGGGGGGGGGGGCCTCAAGTCATCATCCTCAGCAATGCTTTCCAAGATCATTCTCCCATTTCTCTTCCTGAATCTTGCAAGTTCACAATCCCATATCGTCGATTTCAAGTTCAATGGATTTCAATCTGCTGAACAGAAGATGACCCTAGATGGGCTATCCCAGATCACACCTAAGGGCCCGTTTGGTAATTTACTTTTAAAATAAAGTGGAGTGAAGTGAAATGAAAAGAATGAATAAAATATAAGTAAGTTATGATGATATTTTGTTTTTAGTTGTTTGGAATGGAATATTTTTGACTTTTTGTATGGGGAAATGTAGATTTTTTGTCTTTTAGTGAGTAAATGTAGTTGCTTTTTGACTTTTTTTGGAAAAGATGGAGAGAATTTTTGTAAAAGGTGTTTTTGATGGGATGTTTAACTTAACTTGACTTTATTAGTAAATTTACCAAACGGGCCCTAACGGCCTCTTGAGTCTCACCAACGCTACCAAGGGAGTGGACGGCCATGCCTTGTACTCCATTCCCATCCCATTCAAGGAATCTTCATCTGGTAATGCTCTCTCTTTCTCCACTACATTTGTCATTGCCATTGTTTCCAAATACTCCGATTTGACCGGCCCCGGCTTGGCCTTTGTCATCTGTCCTTCCTCCCATTTCATTGGGGCAGGCACACCTGGATATCTGGGCCTATTGAACGCATCAAACAACGGAAATTCATCAAACCATATGGTTGCCATCGAATTCGACACTGTTCAAACAGATGAATTGAACGACATGGACGATAACCATGTTGGGATCGATATTAACAGCTTAATCTCTGCTAGAGCTGCTCACGCAGCTTACTTTAGCGATGAAAATGTTGGGTTAAAAAACTTTAGCCTCAGCAGCGGAGACCCAATTCAGGTATGGGTTGATTACAGCGGGTTTGAGAAGCAGATCAATGTAACTGTGTCACCTACTAGTGTTGCCAAGCCTAAAATTCCACTGTTGTCATTCAACATGGATCTCTCACCCATCGTCAAGGAGTCTATGTATGTGGGTTTCTCTTCCTCTACAGGTCTACTTGCAATAACTCATTATGTTCTTGGATGGAGCTTCAAGATGAATGGTCAGGCTCAAGAGCTTGATCTCTCCCGCCTTCCCAAGCTTCCTAGGATCGGTCCCAAGAAGAACTCAAAGGTTTCGACAATTGGGGTACCCTCAATTATTGTGTTTTTCATGTTTGTAACCTTCTTGGCCATTGGTTTTATAGTGAGAAGGAAGATAAAATACGCTGAAGTACTTGAAGATTGGGAGCAGGAATATGGGCCTCACCGGTTCTCTTATAAGGATCTCTATGAGGCAACCAAGGGCTTTAGAGATGAAGAGGTGTTGGGGATAGGAGGTTTTGGTACGGTGTATAAAGGGGTGTTGCCATCTTCTAATATACTAGTTGCAGTAAAGAGAGTCTCTCATAAATCAAAACAAGGGTTGAGAGAGTTCAAAGCTGAGATTGCAAGTCTTGGCCGGCTCAGGCACAGGAACTTGGTGCAACTCCTTGGCTATTGTCGTCGCAAGGGGGAGCTACTTCTCATTTATGATTTCATGCCCAATGGAAGTCTCGACAAGTTCCTCTTCAATCAACCAGAGAAAATCCTTAATTGGCACCAGAGATTTAGAATTATCAAAGGAGTGGCATCTGGGCTTCTCTATTTATATGAGGAATGGGAGCAGGTAGTCCTCCATAGAGACATCAAAGCTAGCAATGTTTTGCTAGATGGTGAATTTAATGGAAGGCTAGGTGATTTTGGCCTGGCAAGATTATACGATCACGGAACCAAACCTCAAACCACCCATATTGTTGGGACTCTGGGTTACATTGCACCAGAGCTGACTCGAACTGGTAAGGCAACAACGAGCACCGATGTGTTCGCCTTTGGTGCGTTTGTGCTCGAAGTGGCTTGTGGGAAGAGGCCCATAGGGTTGAGAGGATCGCAAGAGGAGGAGAAATTGGTGCATTGGGTGTTGCAATGCTGGAAGAGGGGTGAGATTATGGAGGCGAGGGATGCAAGATTAGGGAATGAGTATGTGAAGGAAGAGATGGAGTTGGTGTTGAAGCTTGGGCTTCTGTGCTCTCAACCCAAGGCTGAAGCTAGGCCTACAATGAGGGATGTGATGAAGTTCTTGGATGGGGATTGTCCTCTGCCAGAACTTTCATCGAGCGGATGGAACGCTCTAGTTGCATCTACAGTGAAAGCAGAGTTGGACTCTTCTAGTCCTTTCAGTAGTGCTAATATGATGGAGAGGTCATTTTTTGACTCTTCATCCACTGTTGTTGCTGATTCACTCCTGTCTGGAGGCCGTTGATGGTATGTAGGTTTTTTTTTAGGGATAATGCTGTCTGTGTAAGATAATTAGCATAATGTTGACTTGTAATACATATGAGATGCGAAGAACTACCGATAATTTGCAAATGTTTTTGTACTAGCACTAAATCCTTCTCTCTCTCTTTTTATTTTATTTTATTTTATTTTATAGAATGCATAAATATGAATTGAGTTCTTACAAACTCAAAGTCAAATGAGCTTAACCAAAGATTATTAAAGAGGTGAGAGTAAATGACATAAGGCAGGCTGAGATGTAAATGAAACTTCGACTTTCCTCTTATTTGAATCTTTGTATTGATGGCTGGCTTAGTCTTTTTTTTTCCCTTCAATCTTCACTTGATTCAATTTCCATTAAAGAGAAAGTTCTTTCAAAGTCTTTTTTTTTTATATTCACCTTTGATTCTTTGTTTTTAACCATTTAATAAAAAAATATAAAGACAAAATTCTTATGAATTTAATTACATGAAACAAAGAGCCCCAAGTGCAATTTACACAAGCACCCAAAACTATTGGGAGGCTGTAAGAGCTCCTTTACCAACCCACCTTCAAATTCTTTCTTCTACAACAACTCCACAAAGTTATCACCAACCATCACCTAATACCGAAGTTATTCGCATAACTAACATTGGGTGTACGTAGGAAGATTTTTTATTTAATTTACAAAGACCTTCAATACCAGAACCTGCACTACATGTAATAGACATAGAGTAGGACATACCAAACTTGAAGAATATTTTAAGAAAAACTCACAAATTTTGGAAATATCCAAAATCTATAAATTTCTATTGAAAATATTATGATTCATACATGCGTGATCCTAACTCAACATCACGTTTAAATAATGATTCCCATGTTGGAATTCTTAAACTTAAATAGGTTTGAAACTCTCTCACATCTCCCAATCTTAAAATGTTTTCAATACATTCTTCACACGATTTTTACTGGTCACGATGTCAAACCCCATCAACTATGTGAGTCCCAGCAGTTCAAATCAGTCAATTAATTTATTTAGCTGCTAAACCACAAGAACTTTAAGCCGATGCTCTTAAATCTTCATAGATTTTGAGTAATATGTGAAAAAAGCTAGCTCAAAAGATTCTAACTTATCAATCTAATTTCTTGCACAATTATAGGCCTTCAATTCATGATATGAATCACTTAATATTTTCATATTAATGATAAGCGCCAACATGTTTAGTTTCATATCTTAAATCTTCTTGGATTTTGATAAACTTGTGAAAAACATCCAAACACATTTAAAACCTTTGGACATACTGATTTGCTTTTTTTTTTTTTTTTTAAATAGTGATTTTGACAAAATTAGTAATGTGTTTCCCAAGTGTAACATTTGCATATATATATAACTAGCTAGGGTTGTCAAAGTGCTGGGCCCCACAATTTTCTTAGTGCATAGTTAAGTCAGGTCATGTACGTATTCCCTACAAACTACCTAACCTTGCCATGGTTATGATCAATTTAGGTGGGCCTAAAAAAAAAATTTAAAACAGGATCCACCCGGATCCTAATTTAGCTGGTTGAGTTCAGGTTGGGTTAGAAATTGCCTCCTACACATATGGACCATATCTACCATGAACTTCACATTTTTCCAATATTATTTGCTGATGTAGTTAAAATTTGCATTGGTAAAAATCTTTTTTTCGACATGTATTTGGACTACGTTGGCAAAAGTCACAGAGAATAACTATTTTTACCGACGCAAGTAAAACCACGTTGGCAAAAGTTGTGGAAAACACATTGGCTCCACTAAAATTTTTTTCCAAAAGAGAGGGAAAGTTTTGCCAACACGTGTTTTCCTTATGGTGACGCAATAATATGCATTGACAATTATTTTGCCTACTGACGACACACAAGTGTGCATTGGAAAAGCTCTGACCTTTTATCCGCACCATTACCAATGCATGATTTGCGTCTGCAAAGCTTCATTTACAACAAACTGTACATTTCCTGATACTATTTGCCGACGTAGTAAAAATTTGTCTTGATAAAAGTCTTATTTTCAACGCATATTAGAAATATGTTGGCAAAAGTCACAGAGAATTGCCACTTTTACCGGCGCAAGTAATGTCGCGATGGCAAAGGTTGTGGAAAATACGTTGGCACCAACAAAAATTCCCCCCAAAAGAGAGGGAAAGCTTTGCCGGTGCGTATTTCCTAATGGTGACGCAATAATGCGCTAGCAATTATTTTGCCTACTGGCGATGCTTAAGTGTGCGTTGGAAAACATCTGAATTTTTATTTGCATCATTGCCAACGCACGATTTGTGTTTGCAAAGCCCCATTTAGTAGGTTTTTTTTTTTTGCCAAAATAACCCTAGCACACCGTTTTCAGCATTTTGATTTCCCAACCCTCTCCCTTTTTCATTTTTTTTTTTTAACTTCTTAGGAATAACTACAATGGCTTCTGGAGGAGTATGCTGGGAACTTTTTTGGGTGGGGCTCACTAGTGCCCATATATGGATAATCAGAGTCATTCAAAATGATCGACTTATTCATTTATGGGATATCTCAATTTTTTGTTTAGAATTGAGTTGGTCCGATCATAAGATTGACCCCACAAAAAAACATGGCTAAAAGATGTTTTTATTAACTTTTGTTTTTTGTGTGTTCAATCATACGGTGAGATAACCTCCATTTAAAATGAGATTTGATGATACATTATTAACGGTTGGAGTGCTCGTGTTAAACAGCTTTGATTATCCATCGATAGTGGGACCCACATATAAGAAAAGCCCCCACCTAATTTGAAAAAAGCACATAGATCAAGGCCGTCTCTTTTTCTTCCACCAAGTCTTAAAAATTATCTTTTGGTCATTTTTACTCCTCCCGCCCTTTGCTCTCTCTCCCACCGTCTCTCTTCGTGCATCTCATATCTTTCCCCCGCTCTCTCTCTCTCTCTCTTTCTCTTCACCCATCTCCGCTGCAATCTCCATCGTTCTCTGCAATCTCTAAGCGATTTTTATCCTTAATCGCCCCTAATCGCCACCATTACCGCCATCTCTCCAATCTCCAGCGCCATCCCCATCAAGTGAAGCACCTAATATCCACCTCCAGCCCCACCAAGTAGTGGTATTGTCTCATTCTCTCCCTCTATCACTCTCTCTGACCAGCCCCTCATCTCACTTTTTTTGGTTGGGTTATTAGCAAAATTGGTGCCCAATCTCTTCGCTGGTTTTGGGAAAAATATGCCTAATCTCCCTCTGGCAACGAATCTCTGAGATTCTCCATCACCGAACCCTCTCTCCAAGTGGATCTGCTCCTTTTGTTTTCTAACTTTTTCTCTTTTCTTTATTCTCATTATCTTTCTTTCTTCTTTAGGTTTGCAGTCTTCTATTTTCTCAGTGCTTACGGTTTCAACGAACATCTCAGGTATTGGTTTCTTTTCTTTTCTGTAAATGTAGTTGTAAATGTGTTTCTAGCTGGTGAAAGCTTCTTTTTTTTTTTTTTGTGAGTTTTGAAGGTTGGATTGGAGGTTAAGTATAGATGGGTGTTGAAGTGAGTTTGCTCATGGAGGTTTCAGAGAATAGAGTTGAGATGATGCTGCAGAATATAGGCTTGGGACTTCTTTATTTTTTTTCCAGTTCTATTAGTTGTGAAAGAGAGCTTCAAATGCTTGTTACAATGTGTTTAAGGTGTTTGACAATATGCCCACATGAGAGTTAAATTTCATATATGGGACATTGCTGAATTCACCTAATACACTAATTGAACCAACAAATCCAAGAAAAGGAAAAAGAGATTTGGGTCTTTTTAGCCTTTTTCCCATTAATTTTCAATTGTATCTTCTTTTCTTTTAATCTGGGTTCATGGATCTAAGGAAATCCATTCTAGGTTGGGTAGTAAGAACCTAATGAGAATGACTTTAATATTTAGGTGGGAACTGTTATCACATATTATGTAAGAATTTTTTTGTGAGGCTCAATTGTGGGCCCCATTTGGAGATGGGACCAGGGGGATGAAAAGATCTATGTGAGACCACCCGAAATATCATGTTTAACCCCAAATCCATGCCCCTAAGCCCTTCATCCGTGGCCCACAAGTTTAATGGCTTTATATTCAAAAAAATATTCAACCCTCGATCCAATGGTTTAATCCATTCGGATGTGTGTCAATCCTTGGGATTAGTGATTATCAGGGGTTCCCTATTGGTTGTTAGGTTTAGATAGGTTGCTAGTTGGGCCCCGCAAAAAAAAGTTCTCATATAATAGGTGAGAACCAGTTCTCACTCAAATATTTCCCCTTTTCTTTTATATCTATTTCACCATTAGCAAACACATTTTATCAATATGGAGTATTGCAAACACATGGTGTTGCCAGCAGTGTATAAGGCAGAGACCATGTTTCATGAGTCCTAAATTCATTGAGATGGTGCTGTGAACTTTGTGGGGCCTCACTAAATGGGGTGGCTGAGGTGTGCAGGGGACCACATCAAGTTCCACCCTTGTACTGTTTACCTTGGACAGCTTTGAGATGGGCATGCAAATATCAATGGCTTAAAAAAGTTGATTTGTTACTACCCAAATTAGAGCTTTAGGATGACTGGATGGTGGTCAAACTTGATCTACAAACATGTCCATGTCTTTATTTTTATTTTTTTGAAAAAAACTAACCCCTTATCCACATCATCCTCTACACATCCCATTTAAGCACTTGTAGCATCAATTTCATGACTTTATTGGGTTGGGTTTATAGGTTCTAAGGTTGTTACCAGTCTTGGACATAGGCTTAAACTTTAAGCTCATGACAATTGTTTGTTGGATCTTGCATATTGCATACGAATGGGGCAGTTCTTGGGCAGTTTTCTGATGAAGTTGCAGGGTTTTGGATGAGTTGAGGTGGTTCTTTTTTATTATTCTAGAAATGTGGTTTCTGTGGAGTTATCATTATGGTGACTTGTGATTGTTCTTGATTCCTATTTTTCATTTTCTTTTCTAATGGTTATAATGTTGCTTTGAGATTAATAAAATTGGAAGGTTGAACTGCATTTTGGGTTTTGGGTATATTGTTGATTTTGGATCCTTGAATTGTCCTTGTAACTCAGGCAGTTGGTCTACCTGTAAATTTAAAACCTTATGATATTTCTTATGCTTATGAGTTTTGTCTACGTATGACTCCTATAACGGCGTTCATACATATTATGTGCCTTATACTCTGTTTTTCATTTTCTATTTGGGTGATAGTACCCTTCATTTATTTTATTTCTATCCATCATTTTAATAAACTTGTTTGTAACCAAGATGTGTTGCATGTGACTCTTATTCTAGTTTATAAGCATTTAATATAATGATTTGAACCTGCACATGAACAGACATGGACAAGACTTGGACAACACTAGATAGTAAAAACCCGGTGGTAAGATTTGGTCAGGAATATCAGAGAGGGGTGAAGTCATTTATTGATTTTGCAAAGGCGAATGTGGGGGATGCTATTCAGATTTATTGCCCGTGTAGGGTGTGCTTGAACAGTCGTAGGTATGACTTTGATACTGTGAAATTTCATATTCTCCATAAGGGTATGCAGGCATCCTACACGACCTGGATCTACCAAGGAGAAACAATACCTCCTGTGAATGAAGTAGTCGAACCGGGACATGGGGAAATTGATAGTGACTATGAGGATCGGGATGAATATACATTAACTTCCCAAGCAGAATTATACCGACAACAACACAGGAACAGGAGTAAGAAGAGGAACAAGTGGATCACTCCTCGTGCTGAAGCGACATATGTGAGTTATTGAAAATTTACCAGCATGTCATACTTTATTTAGTGTTTCTTGCATATATTATAAGTTGACATAAATGCTTTGAGAATGTAGCAAGGATCGTCGCAGTCTGAGGTGAGCAGCTCACCAGTGGCTCAACAACAATTGAAAGAGGATGTTCTAGGGAAAATGGTCGCGAAGAGGCAAGGGTACCGCTCAAGGGGCCCAATATTAGTATCCAGCAGTACCACGGTGGCAATTGAGATGAGCAGCTTACGACAGCAGCTAGCCGAGTTGTAGAGAGCACATGAGGAGCTGCGGCGACAGCATGAAGAGGCACAGAAGGCACAACAAGAGTTGCGGCGACAACAGGAAAAGTTGTTGAAGCAGCTGCAAGATCAAGCAAGTCATATTCAAATGCTGCTCCAGCGAGCTAGCCTAGGCTGTTTGGGCTCCACATGTAACTAGAGATTTGTTGAGGTGAGTGCAGTTGCACGGTTATACTTCCTATTTCTCTTTGACTATAACTCGTAACATTCAAAGAGCTTTGCCTGGTGTCCTAATTGTATGCTTATTAGGTTTCCCATTAATATAAATTAAAGACATAGGAATCGATTTTGAAATTGGAGCCCGATTTCACAATCAATTGCAAAATTGACTCTAATCTCAAATCAATTTGGGAAATTGGACCTCAAATCAATTTCAAGAGAAGCTCTATCAATCAAATCAATTCAAGTGACTTATCCAACTCAAACCCAAATTCTCAAGTTTATCCACCTAAAACCCAAATTCTGAAGAACTATCTTCCGTATCCACCTTAAATCCAAACTCTCAAGTCTACAAGTCTGAAATTGGAGTCCAATTTCGCATTTGATTGAGAAATTGGATCTCAATTTCAATTTTAAATTGCAAAATTGGAACTCCAATTAAGATTTACATCGAGAGTCCACTTTTGTTAACCTTCTTTAGGTGAATTTAATATTTTAAAATATCAATTATAGCCATGAGATTAAAGAGTTTGAATGATGCAAGAATTATTGGGAGATTATTTTTTACAACTTTTGGGTATGGATTGATTTCTTCAAATTCAAAGCTATCCCTTCATCTACAATGAGATCTACCTAATCCGGCCCTACACCATGATTGTCAGAGATATGAAATAGACTGCTACATCGTGCCTTTTTATATATTTTAATTTTAATTGTAATTTTTATCACCATCTCAATATAATCTAAACTAAATATTATTTAAAAATTATATTCTTTTTAATATTATAAATCACATTGCCCGTGCTAAGCGCGGGCATGTTCTGCTAGTATAAGTATGAATTTAAATGCCTTTATTGGAGAGTAAGCCTTAGTTATATATTGTGTGTTAGTTTGATTGTTGGGATTTGGCAGGTTTGCCATCTTCCCCTTTTGTTTCTCTTATAATTATTATATTTTGAAATGGTTGTTTGTCCCTTTTTTCCTGAGTTCAGAAACACCTGGTGCTAAATAGTGGAGATATGAATTACATTCAATTCATTCAATATCATGCCAAAGTGAGTTCCCCAAATTGAATAACATGAAGAGATTTGTGTTGATGTGTATTCCTTGTTTCTCTTATCATTCTATTGTTCTAATTGTGGAATTTTGCAGTCTTGAATATGTTTAGCATTTTACGTACTTATATGCTCATATTCTCTCATCAAAAGTTCATACTTTACATATTCTCTCATCAAATGATCATACTTTCCGGTGTACAAATTTTAATATTTTTTGAATGATTGTACATATTATATTATAATCAGTAAAATATGATTGCTCCTGTTCATGTACTTTGAAATGATTTGCATACTACATGGTAGTTTGAGAGTGCGTGGATTGAGTGGAGGACCTGCACTGCCATGTTGGAATAGATTTTCCTTAAAGCTTTAGAACTTGATGTCTCATTATCACATGTTTCAAGTTATGTGAAGGTGGGAGCTATTGGATATGATACTCTCTAGGTGATTTTTTGTTAATGTCATATGGATATTGCAAAGTGATTATATGAGATTATTATGCTAATTTAATATTGTCCCATTATCCCATTATCTTTTTTTGGAGTGAATGCTTGGCCTGTCAAGAATTTAGTGCACTATGTATTCTGATGGTAATCTTTTTTGGTTTTGCAGATCAATTTTTGATTTTATTGTGATGGCTGCGGACTCTTAGAATTACCTTGTTTATTTTTATCATGGACATTTGTGGATGTTAGAGATTTTTGAAAATGATAAAGTAGATATATTTGTGTATGTTGGAGATTTGTAGGGTTTATTTTGGTTTCTGGATGTAGGATATTTGGTTGTGGATGTTATTTTGAAGTGATGAATCTATTACAAACTGGTTTGTGCATCAAGTTTGTTGGTTTGAACATGTACTCATATTTTTATTTTTAGAGAAACGAAATTTTAATTTTAAAAAAATAATAATTTTCCCGATGCACCAGCATGCGTTGCAAAAAAGGAAAAAATATTATAACCTTTCCCGACGTGATATATGTGTCGGCGAAGTTGCATTTCCCAATACGGCCCAAAGATATAGCACATTCCAAAAGCATTAATAGCGTTGACTATTTCATGAATTCCTAATGCATTAGTAGCGTTGGTTATTTCATAAATTCCCAACGCTTAATCATCGTTGGCTCTTACTAGGAATTCCCAATGCATTACCAACGTCGACCATTGTCGGGAATTTTCAATACACTACTAGCGTCGGCCATTAATATGAATTCCTAAAGCACTAGTGCACTACCAACATTTTCCATCACCAGGAATCAAGGATGAAAATAGTGGTAGCGGTCTGTCGCCAAAATACTACGTAGTGGGCATTTCACAATGTAGCTGAGCAACTTGTAAAAATCGTCAAAAAAAATTGAAAGAAATTATAGAAAATCTAGAATATTGAAAAATGAGAGAAATATATATATATATATATATATATTTTTGCAAAAGTAACTAAGATAAGGGGGCATAGCGGTCCCCTCATCTTATGAGGTCCTTTATCGTTCTATCAAATAGAAAATAACAGTAATAATCATTTTTTTTCACTTGTATTAATGTGGTTTAGTTATGCTAACTCAGAAATTAATGAAAGGCTTATTAAAAAAAAAAAAAAAGAAACTATGTCACTTAAAAGTACCTAGAGAAAAGAATACCTCTACTAAAGGGGGTGTCTAATAGGATGTATTTAGAGAAGAATCTTTGCGAAGAATTCTCTATATCGACTGTAATTCCATTAGATCATGTGCTTTTTGGTGTTCTTTTAAATAATAAAGGGTAGAAGAGATGCGTAGAAATGTTATTTGAGAAGAAAAAAAAAAGAAATAAGTCTTATTATACATTTTTTATTTTTTTTGGTAAGTTGGAATCTGTCTCACCTCGTAGCCGCCGCTACAAATGTGAATGGAGCTAAATGCTATTTAACATAGCCGTGAAGACCTTTATGGTCGATAGTGGCTGCTACGCTACATAGGTGCCTCTATTTTGATCCATGCCAAGAATTCTCAACGCATTACCAGTGTCAGCCTTTAAGTTTTTTGCCAACGTTGGTAGTGCATTGGAAAATATGATTATCAAATTAGGAAAATTGAACTTTATACTAAAGTACATCTCTTCTTTGACGCTCTAATGCGTTGGGAATTGTATTGGGTTCTGCCGACGTTGTTAAAGTAACGTTTGCTATAGATCTGACCACGGCTTGTTGCCGACGTGTGGCTAACAAATTAGAATGCGTTGGGAAATCTTTTGTCGACATGAATTCAATTTTTCTAGGCACGGTGACTGCGTTGACAAAGTCGTATTTTGCTGTAGTGCGCATCTACGCAAGATTCACCCAACTCCATCTAACGATCATTATCCTGTTCAGCTAGGCCTCCTGAGGAATTCATGAGGTTCCTCAATGAGAACCAGTTACTAATCTAAATTTCTGGTATAAATGCCACCCTCTCGTATGACCCCAAAATTTACTCCTGAAGGATTTAAAATCTGAATATGGTTTATGGTCCCCGATCAGATTTATGATATGTAGTTCAATAGGAACCAGTCAAATACATAAGAAGTTTATGAACACCCACTAAAAGACACACGATGTACGTAGAACACCATACGCGGAAAAAAATCACAGACCTTGGATTTGTATCCAGGGAAAAGCCATGCATTATAATCAGAATCACTTACAACCCTTCCCCATTTGCAACTCAACCTGACGAACTGTAGATCTTCTCGCTAGCCACTTGCCGTTCACCTTCAACCGCAATTGAATCAACCGCCTATCGCCTCGAAGCCTCTTCGAGACGAATTTTCGAATGGAAAGAGGATGATTGAATCTCTAGAGTATAGATCTTCACTTCTTCAATGGCGGCGGCTCTAGATCTGATAAAAAGTCTCTCTTTTGGATTTCTAGTGTTTCTTTCTTGGAGATATCACCTAGGGTTGAGAAAAACAAGAATATATGTGCCATATTTCATGTGATACAAAAAAGGAGTGTTTTCCTGTGTTTTCACACAAGTCGGGTTGAAAATCATGCTTCCCATTCGGACTCCTTGAGGATTTTTCAGCCTTCCCGGCCTTCGTTTGATGGGATGGCATTTTTGTAATTTTTCTAAAAACTTGATGAGGCCATAACTATGTCGTTTTAGTCCGATTGATGCCATTTTAGATTCTACCGATATCTATTCAAAAAGAAAATTTTAATGGTACGTAGCTTGCCCCGATCTAACGGTCAGTTTGAGAGATATGACCGTTTTGATTTAAACACCTTCATTCTTGTGACACGATGAAGAACGAAAAAGTATCATAGGAATTTACATGTCTTATGACTGGGAGTACAACGGCAAGTGCACATTGGCGAGCACATATGGAGGTCTTGTGGCGAAGCACTGAAGTGGAGCACCCTATTGGGAAAAGTGAAGCAATGAGAAATACCTGCGATCATCGGTCGATCAAGATGCACAAACACGCAATAAAATCTAGCAACCACACACATGAACACAGTAAGATTTACAACAATCAAACGATAGCACATAAGAACACAAGAAGATTTACATTATTCGGCTTGATTGCCTATATCTATGGGAAAGAGAAACTCTCTACTCTCTCGATCACTTTCAAAGTTCAGGGCTACGGATTACATCATACATATAATTCCTACTTTCTTGGCATCTAAGAAAGTTTTTCATAGCTCCCCAAAAAACAACGGTACAATGATCAAATTGCCCTCGAACCCTGAATCTCAGTCCCGACTAACCCAGTTGAACCAACTTGGATAAATCAAAATGCAAAACATAAATCCGACACATCCTACCGATGATCCCTAGGACTTGGACTAAGATAGTTTACCATCCCTCCTCCCATGTACTTGTCAAAAAGGGGAAAAATGACCGCATTCACTAAATACATGAATTTCTCGTGAGTCTGACTCCGAGGATCCGGAGGGGCTTCATAACTTCGAGGTCACTCTCTTACCTTGTGGCAACTAAATATTCATGAATGCAGACATAATAAATTTCAACAAAACGGGTAACTCAATCTTCCAACAATGGTGCATTATATCATCCTCAATACAACAGGGTCCCACCAGCAATAGTCAATGGTCCAACCAGCTCCCCCAGGTGGCACATCCTAAAACATTGGCATAGGACAGGAACCATGTTCGATCCTAGGTGGGGCCCATCATATCAAACGCTCGGATCAGGCCTCCACACATGTAGAGTATTCAAATTTCAAAGGCCTCAGAAAGTATGTATGATGTCTTTCAACCGTCTAATTTACAAACACTAGTGAATTGTGATTTCTCAAATTATGGTGCAACTTGCAGAGACTCTTAGAAAGATCGTTCTTCTTTCTCATCTCAGCAGTCCAAAATGTCTGCTATTGGAGACCCAACATCTTCTATCTACTTTCTCATAACAAAAACGTTTCAATTCATGTGTCATGTGACCAAAAATAGACGAGGGCCAAGGAGAAGACTTTCATACATCCAATAAAAGCCAAGGCCTTTTATGCCATTGTTCAGAGAATTCAATCTTTCAACCATGTTTACCAAGATTAAACTGTTGTTTCTATGTCTCCTACCTATGCCCTGCGCCTCCGGCGAAGAGGCTGCAGACTTCGCCTGCACTGGATTTCATGGTTCGAATGTGAGCCTGAATGGCATAGCCGCGATCACACCAGACGGCCTCTTGGTGCTGACCGACACAAGCGAGCAAAAGATTGGTCGTGCCTTCTACCCAACTCCTTTGCGATTCAAGAACTCGTCGGCTGGTAATACCATCTCGTTTTCTACCACTTTTATATTCGCCATAGTCCCTGATGTTCCAGACTTGGGGGGCTATGGAATTGCTTTTGTCATATCGCCATCAAAAGAGTTTCAAGGGGCTCTGCCTAGCCAGTATCTGGGTCTCTTCAATTGGTCATGCAACTGCAATTCATCAAATCATGTTGTTGCCGTTGAGCTCGACACAATTGTTAGCTCTGAATTCGGGGACATCAATGACAATCACGTCGGAATTGACATCAACAGCTTAAGGTCTGACAAGTCCTCCCCTGCTTCTTATTTTACTAGTAAAGGGATAAAGGACATAAGACTTATTAGCGGCAAACCCATACAAGTTTGGATAGAATACGATGGTGAAGAAATGCAACTTAGTGTCACATTGGCACCTTTTGGTGTTCCTAAACCAGATATTCCACTCTTAACAGAGACCATGAATCTTTCAGAATTCATCTCAGATTCCAGTTATGTTGGTTTCTCTTCATCCACTGGATCTTTGCTCACTACTCATTATTTATTGGGATGGAGCTTTAAGACCAATGGGCAGGCCCGGGAACTGGATCTCTTGCACCTTCCTAGGCTTCCACAGAGAGGTTCTAAGGAAAAATCCAAGGCATGGACAATTGAGTTACCAGTAATTGTTATGTTTTTCATGTTGTTGATCATATTGAGCATCATTTTTATAGTGAGAAGGAAGATCAAATTTGCAGAAGTACTTCAGGATTGGGAGCATGAATATGGGCCACATAGGTTCTCATTCGGAGACCTTTTTGTCGCAACTAATGGCTTTAAAGAGAGAGGACTTTTGGGGTTTGGTGGTTTTGGTCAGGTGTATAGAGGAATGTTAAAGGCTTCCAAAACACAAGTTGCAGTGAAGAGGATATCACATGAATCAAAACAAGGAATGAGAGAGTTTGTTGCAGAGATTGTAAGCCTTGGTAGGCTCCGGCACCGGAATCTGGTACAGCTCCTGGGGAATTGCCGGGGAAAGGGAGAGGAGAGCTCCTTTTGGTCTATGATTTCATGCCCAATGGAAGCCTGGACAACTTCCTTTTCGACCATCCAAAATCAAAGCTCAATTGGAGCCAAAGGTTTCACATAATCAAAGGAGTTGCATCAGGGATTCTCTATTTCCATGAAGAATGGGAACAGATTGTAGTTAAAGAATTTGATACCTCTCTTTCATATCTTTTCAATACAGTGATACATGGCTTTAATAGCTTTACACAACTTGTTCCTAAAGTCTAGGAGATATACATGGTCAATCACTCAATTACAGGGATAACAGGGATATCACTCAATTACAGGGATTATCTCTATCACTCAATCAATAGATAATTACAGAAGATACTTATGGATAATTACAAGAGATAATTATGGTATGGTAATCTGCAACACTCCCCCTCAAGTTGGTGCATAGATGTTTCTTATGCCCAACTTGTCAATGATTCCATGGAAAGCTTGACTCGATACTGCCTTAGTAAGAATATCCGCCAGTTGATCTTGTGATCGAACATGAAGGACTTCAATAATGCGTGCTTCCAGTTTCTCCTTAATAAAATGTTTGTCAACCTCTACATGTTTTGTCCGATCGTGTTGAACCGAATTATGAGCAATGTCACATGCCGCTTTATTATCACAATATAGTTGCATAGGGAATTTTGATGGAATCCTCAGTTCCCGCAGCAACCTTTTTATCCATAGAAGCTCACATATACCTTTGGCCATTCCTCTATACTCAGCTTCCGCACTAGATCTAGCCACAACTCCTTGTTTTTTGCTTCGCCACGTAACGAGATTGCCGCCCACAAATGTCAAGTATCCCGCTGTTGAACGTCGATCAGTAATGGAACCGGCCCAATCCGCATCAGTATAGCCTTCAATAGATAAAGTGTCTCCCTTAGTGAACATAATGCCTTTTCCCGGAGAAGACTTCAAATAGCGTAAGATACGTATGACTGCATTCATATGCTCCTCACTAGGAGAATGCATGAATTGGCTAATGACACTAAGAGAATATGCCAAATCTGGCCGGGTGTGTGCGAGATACATCAACCGTCCTACAAGTCGTTGATAACGTTCTTTATCCGTGGGAATCTGATCCGGAAAAATACCCAATTTGACCTTTTCAGCTGCTTGTGTATCACACGGTTTGCATCCTGACATGCCAACTTCCTTTAGTAAATCCAAGGTATATTTTCTTTGCGACAAGAACATACCTTGTTTAGACCGTAACACCTCGATTCCCAAAAAATATTTTAAAGGGCCAAGATCCTTCATTTCAAATTCACGAGAGAGATGCGCTTGCAAGGCCTTCCTTTCAACATCATCATTCCCTGTCACAATCATGTCATCGACATATATAATAAGCACAGTGAGCTTCCCTCCTCTATTATGTTTTATGAAGAGAGTATGATCTGAATTGCTCTGTCGATAACCAAACGCCTTCATTGAACTTGTGAATCTTCCGAACCAAGCTCTTGGCGACTGCTTTAGGCCATATAATGATTTCTGCAATCGACAGACTTGTTTGCTACCTTCCATCTGTAAACTGCAACCTGGAGGCAATGCCATGTATACTTCCTCGCGGAGATGCCCATGTAAGAAGGCGTTCTTTACGTCAAACTGATGTAGTGGCCAATCAAGATTAACAGCCAAAGATAAGAGTATACGGACCGTATTGATTTTGGCCACGGGTGCAAATGTTTCTGCGTAATCTACTCCATATGTTTGGCTATATCCCTTAGCCACAAGTCGAGCTTTAAACCTCTCAATGTCCCCATCAGCCTTATATTTAATTGTGAAAACCCATCGACATCCAACCGGTTTCTTTCCAACGGGTAAGTCAACCACCGCCCAAGTTGCATTCTTGTGAAGGGATTTCATTTCCTCATTCATCGCTTCTCTCCACCTGGGATCTGTCAAGGCTTCCTGCACACTAGTAGGAACATGTACAGTAGATATTTGATTCACAAATGATTCACAATCCTTTGATAACCGATGGTAAGAGACAAAGTTATTCATTGGATACCTAGAGGTGGATTTTAAAACAGGGTCATAACTAACTCTAGGGACACCTCGTGTAGTACGATTAGGAAGTGTACGAAGTGGAGGTTCGGGAGTTACCTGGGGTGGAGGAGAAGAACCATTAAGTGGGAACAATTGGTGTTGTGGTACTGGCAGTGCAGCTTGACTATCAGGATTGCATGGTGGGAGCTCAAGCAAGTCACCAACAGGTTCGGACACAACAGATGTGGGTTCAGCATGAGGTGTATGGTCATCCGGTGGAGGTGATACAATAGAGGGTGCTTGGTCATCAGGTGCAGGCCCAGCGGCTTCATGGCTGACGTGTTCAACTTGAGGATCAAAGAACTGTAAGTGGCGACTATGTTCCCCTTGACTGGCAGTGGCAACTTCTTGAAAATACATCTGGTGTTCATGAAATTGAACATCCATGGTCACATATATCTTGTGGGTTGGTGGGTGATAGCATCGGTATCCCTTTTGATGGAGACCATAGCCGACAAAGATGCAGCGAAGGGCTCGGGGTTGAAGTTTATGGCGAGTAGGCCTAGGTAAATGCACAAAAGCAGTGCAGCCAAACACTTTTGGAGGTAAGTTGGGAGTGGATGGTGAGGATAGACTGGTGTGTAAGGTTTCGAGAGGTGTTTGGAAATTTAAGGTACGAGATGGAATACGATTTATCAAGTAAGCAGCGGTAGTAAGGGATTCACCCCAAAAATGAAGAGGCGTATGGGCTTCAAATAATGTGGCTCGGACCATTTCAAGAAGTTGCCGATTTTTTTCTTTCTGCGGTGCCATTTTGTTGGGGAGAATAGGGACATGTGGTCTGATGGACAATGCCATGAAGGTGAAGGAATTGTTTCAGCTCGTGATTGACAAATTCCCCACCATTATCAGTGCGGAGAACTTGAATCGAAGTTTTATATTGTGTGGCAACCATTAAGTGAAATTGTTTAAAGAGGGAGCAAACCTCTTGTTTTGTTTTCATCAAACATACCCAGGTCATTCGACTATGATCATCAATGAAAGAGACAAACCATCGTGCACCATTTAGGGTTGGAATCTTAGCAGGGCCCCAAACATCCGAATGAACAATCATAAACGGCAAAGAACTTTTATTCAAACTCAGCGGAAAAGAAACACGGTGGCTCTTTGCCAAAGCACAAACTTCACACTTAAACAGTGAAGGTGATGTATTCACAAATAACTTAGGAAATAAATATTTTAAATATCCAAAAGAAGCATGTCCAAAACGCTTGTGTAACAACCATATGTCAGGGGATGATGAAGGTGTTGGACTAGTAATTGAGAAAGACTTGGCCAATGTACTTGAGCTTAACGGTGCAAGATCAAGATAGTATAGCTTCCCTCTTCTAGTACCACAACCAATTGTCCTCCGCGTCTTGATGTCCTTGAAAACACAAGAATCAGGCCAAAATATTACAACACAATTCAGGGCAGTGGTGATTTGAGAGACAGATAATAAATTAAAATTAAGGGAAGGAACCACAAGAACAGAGTCTAAATTGAGATTATTAGGAAGAGAAAGGGAACCTTCACCAATTACGGAAGCTGAAGTACCATTGGCTGTAGAAACGGCAAGTGTGTCAGAGGAGTTTAAAGTTGAAATAGAGGCCATATCAAAGGACATGTGATCAGTTGATCCAGAATCAATAATCCAAGTACAAGACCCAATAGAGACAGAATTGTCGAGAGACTTACCTGGTGGACTGGAAATATGCAAGGCCATAGCCTCGGATGGAGATGATTCAGTTATTGCAGCAGCAGTAGACGCTGTAGATGAAGACTTGGAGTGGCGTTTGGTTGAAGCTTTGGCAGGGTCCCACCAATCTGGGTAGCCAATCAAGTCATAGCACCGAGACTTGGTGTGACCAGTACCACCACAATGAGTACAGGTTCGAGGTGGTCCAGATGACCCAGAGGATTTGTTGCTGACTTCATAACTTCGGTTTGAGGGTGCAGATGCGGATGGTGCAGTACTAGAACCAGGCCGCCGTGTTGAAAGTATCGGATGACGGACTAACATAGCCACTGAATCCGGGGTAGTTGGATCTCCGGCCAAGAGAGTTCGACGATTGGCTTCACGGCGAACATACGCATATGTGTGTTCAAGATCCAAGCTCGGGTCCATGCGAAGAATCTCTCCACGCACCTGTTCAAAGTCAGTATCAAGTCCATTCAAGAATATATGAATCCGCAGCTTCTCTACAGATTTTCTATATGCAAGGATATCATCGGGATCCTTCATGTGCACTTTGTCTCGGTAGTCAAGTTCCTGGAAGATTTCAACTAGTTCACCGTAGTATGTAGGAAGAGAACGACCAGATTGACGGAGAGAAAATGCACGCTGATTAAGAGCAAAGATTTGGGTTTCATCGGATCCATCATTGAATGCTTTGGCAAGGGCACTCCAAATTTCACGAGCCGTACGTAGGCGAAGATATCGCTTCATTATTTCCGGTGCCATTGATGTGAGTAACCAGCCTTTAACTTTCTGGTTTTCGGCATACCATTTGGGATACGAGGGATCCTTTGCTTCAGGTTGGGGAGATTCACCAATAATGTATTCGAGTTTTTCACGACCAGCGATATGCATTTCAATAATCTGGGACCAGACATCATAGTTTAGTTCGGTGAGGGTTATGCTAGCTGTGAAGCCAGAGGTTTCAGATTGGACATGGATGATGGATGAAGAGGATTTGGTGGAAGATTCAATTGGGTCGACGTTGGCCATTAAATGGAATAGGTTTACAGGAGAGGAATTGGTGTTAAGCTTTGGTAGTGGATCGGTTTTGCTCTGATACCATAAAGAATTTGATACCTCTCTTTCATATCTTTTCAATACAGTGATACATGGCTTTAATAGCTTGACACAACTTGTTCCTAAAGTCTAGGAGATATACATGGTCAATCACTCAATTACAGGGATAACAGGGATATCACTCAATTACAGGGATTATCTCTATCACTCAATCAATAGATAATTACAGAAGATACTTATGGATAATTACAAGAGATAATTATGGTATGGTAATCTGCAACAGTAGTGCATAGAGATATCAAGGCCAGCAATGTCTTGTTAGACAGTGAATTAAATGGAAAATTAGGCGACTTTGGCCTTGCAAGATTATATGATCATGGTTCCAATCCGAAAACTACTCATGTTGTGGGGACTATGGGTTACATTGCACCAGAGCTAACTAGAACCGGCAAGGCAAGTACAAGCTCCGATGTGTTTGCTTTTGGGGCATTCATGCTTGAGGTTGCATGTGGGTGGAGACCGATAGATACTCAGGCCTTGCCAAAAAGGATGGTTTTAGTCGAATTGGTATCAGATTGTTGGAGGAGAGGAGCAATTTTGGAGGCAGTCGATCCAAAATTAGGAACTGAATATGTGGTAGATCGAGGAAGTGGAGTTCGAATTGAAGCTTGGGCTACTTTGCTCACACCATATAGCATTGGCTAGGCCCAGCATGAGGCCCAGCATGAGGCAAGTAATGCAGTTCTTGGAGGGTGAGTCTTCTTTACCTGAAATATCATCGGATGGTATTGGTGAAAGTGTTCTAGCAGTGAGAGGTGACGAAGTTCTAGATGATCTCAGTTCTCAGCTCATGTCCTCCTTCAGCTGCAGGGTCACTACCTGAAGGCTGATGATTTGCTCAAATTTTGTGCAGCTAATTTGTATTTGTATGATTAATATGAAATTGATAGAATTTGCATTTTATTTGTAAGATTAACCTAAATGTGATCAGCATAAATTTGGATTTTTATGAACAACATAAATGTTAATGCAGTTTTCTTCTTAAGGTTTATTAGTACGCTCATCCAACTTTTTCTTTCATTAACATAACAATTTCCAATAGTCTAAGGATGCGCGCGCGCGAGAGAGAGAGAGAGAGCCCAGTCAACTCAGGACTTGCCCATCCTGAGTTGGGCTGAGAACTGGCCTGCTTTCTCGGTCAATAGCTAAATGGGTAGGGCTGCAGGTGTGACTGTATGCCTGGCTTGACCCAACGTATGTCATGCCAATGGGTCATATATTTTGTTAATGAGCTTTCCACTAACCAAACATTCTGGCCCATAGTATGTACCTATGATTCTAGGCTCCTAACTTTCAGCCCACAGTGGGTTGGAGAAGCTTTTGCCCGGCCCCCACTAGGCCAATGACAGTATAAGGCCTAATTCATACACTGTTTATTCTGCAATTCTGCAACCTATAGGTTTAGGCTCAGCCATAATTTCTATCATATAAATATATATATATATATATATATAGATATATATATATATATATCTCTGAACTGATTGGTTTTCACCTTTGAGAGGCATTCCTCCTAACCTGCATCCAATGTGAGATCTCATTTAACCCTATCCGATCAGACCCTACCCAACCCAACCTAACCTGTAAAGGCTTGTACCAATCCCAATCCATTTCAAGTATTAAGGCTCTCTGGGTTTGGTTCTAGGTCAAGAAAGCTTATCACAAGCTATGCTCGATCCAAGTTAGCCCATAGATACCCGTACCGGACCATAGTTTGACACTTGACAGCCCATATTTCTAAAACAGTTCACCAAATGCAAGTCATGTGGGTGTGTGTTATATATATGAGTCAACAAGTCCTGATATGATGAGGTAAAAATTCACAGTGACCATGAGTGGACCATTTACAGTCCGCCATATTACCTGGGGCAGCTTTCCATGCATCCAGATAGGTGCAGTCCGCTGTGACGTGGCGAACTTTGAGTGATCTGCTCTGATCATCGTGCATAGACCCACCCAGAAGATCATGATTCCTGAGTTGACCCAATCCAATCATTTAAAATTAATGTCCGTTTTTCCCATGGCGGGTTTAGTTGGTCCAATGTTGGTTGAGTTAGTGGGTGGGGAAAGATTTTTCCACCCATCACTAGACACCATACAAATAATTGAATGGCTAATGAGTCATCCATGTCATTCGTCTGATAACCTTAAATGAGATAGCCCACCCATGAAATTGTACTCTTTTTTTGTATGTGCCCTAGCCAAGGAGACTGGGATCCAAAAGAGAGCCCATACATACACGAAAAGACAGCCCACTTATGTGGAAAAGAGCTCGTTTACGTAGGAAGAAAGCCTATACAAGTTGGAAGCTTAATTAAGGTTCGAACCCATGGCATCCAAGTGAAAACTGTCGCTCCTTACAACTCGGATAAGAAGCCATTCTCAGGAAATCATAACTTAAACTGTTCATTTCCGTGTTCAATAACGATGATCAATATTACTACTTCAGATTGGATAGGAAAACGCCTATCATTCAGATGGCTCAAATTCATGATTCCTTAGCTGGTCCCAACAATGTCGATCTCTTGTAGCGAGGGGGGGCTATATACAAAAAGGATCCACACGATTGATGGTTCAGATTCATTAGCTGTACAGCTGAAAGGTTTTCACAAAAGGAACCATAAATTTTCTCAAAACAAAATGTTGCAGGCATCCTGTTCAATCTAGAGGTCTCATACCCCTGTTTCTGTAATATATAAATCTATATCTCATTTGAAAATGACATTGCATATTGCCGAAAATACATTGGGAGAAAATCAGCAATACTTAGGAGGTAAGGACTTTTTGACTTTTGAGGCGACAGATTCATGTAGGATTGATTGTGTGTGGGGTCGTTCCGTGCTCATAAATCCGGTCTCGGCTTACCATCCCAGTTTCGGTTTACCATTGATCTCGGACCCATCCAAGGTCGGCCGAAATGCCATCTCGGAAGAACCAAGGAGTCTCGGTGGCCATGTCACCAAGTCCCGATCTCGGCCTCAGCCCCTACCAGACCTCGGCTCCTGTCACTCAGCCATAAATGCGGTCATAAATGCGCTGCCATGACGGGATCGGCAAACTGACAACATAGTGGGCGCCGGACCTAGATAAGGAGCACGCCTTATCTAAAAAGTCATGTCCATAGGCGGGGGGTGCTGGCCCGATGGGACATTCCCTTTTTGCCTACCCTCATTCAGGAGGTACGAATACACGCTGATGGGACTCACATCCCTTCACGAGGACAGTGCCATGATGACTTTCACGGGTATATATTGCATGAACGCAAACCATGTAAGGTACACGCATCACCCTCCTCTCTCAGAACTCTCTTTCTCCATTCTCTCAGTTCTTGCACTAACTTGAACGTCGGAGGGCCTTCGGCTACCCACAGCCAGGGTCTCTGACCGTTGCTTCTTTCCTTTCAGGGCATCCGAGGCTTGATTCTTTCCCTTCATCTTCCCCAAATCCTCAAATCAGGAGCTTAACCCTCCATTAGCTAAGTCCGTAATTTTTAGGCACTTACAGTTGGCGCCGTCTGTGGGGACAGGATCTGTGCCAAAGCCTCTACAGAAGCCATGCCTACAAAAACCAGAAACGGTGGCGGAGGACCATCGACGTCTAAAAAAGCATCGTCCTTCCCGCTACGGGAGGAACCTGCGTTCCCACCATTCTTGCCATCGCGACCAGCCCAGTCGGTTGTTCCGGAACCACCCCCTGGCCTTCGTTCTGCTCTTCTTCCCCCTCCAGGACCGACCGGGGCTCCTCCCATCGGGCATGAGCCATCAGGGACCCCACGTCAGAGAAGGTCAGGGAGAAAGTCGAGTGCCGCACACGTGGAGGGCGTCGTCCAATCGGCCTCTTCATCTCGACCCATAACCACGCACCTCCGCCAAGATAGCCTTCGTGGTGCTTCCCACCACACTGGCGAGCGGTCACACGACGGTCCGCAGCAGAACGCCTCCACAGCGGATCTTCGACGGCAGGGCAAGACCCCCGTCAGGACAGGGTCCCGTCATTCCCACCAGCACGTCCACGATGACGGCCAGTCCTTTCACCAAACCCATGGGGGCCGAATTGACAATCCCCTGCTTAAAGAGCTGGATGCCCAGAACCAAGCTCTCCAAGACAAAGACGAGGTGATTCGTCGTCTCGAGGAACGGCTCGAAATAAATGAGAGGAAGTCTCGCGGTCCACCTCCCCGGCGACCGCGGACCCATCCGGGCCACCGAGATCTAAGGCAGGTCCTCAACAGCAGAAGGAGATATCGCTGCGAAGAGGAAGGCTCGAGTAGCAGTCATCTGCCTGATGACCTCGGGGGATCGCGGCGCGAGCCAGAATCCCCGAGACTCGACGACCAGACAGGCCTCAAGGAGTTGCTAGACCACTACGTCAAGCAGGAGGTCCAGGCCCGTTTGGCCGAAGTCGGATTTGCCCGAGACCAAACAGATGAGCATGAAGAGGACGATCAGGGCATGTCCCCCTTTTCGCAGGAAATCAAACATTTCCCTCTCCCCGAGAGATTTAGCGTCCCGAGGTTCGTCCTTTATGACGGAGCCTCGGACCCAGAGGCTCATCTGCGGCACTTCACTCAGCGGATGTCGGTCTGTGGGGATGTCGGTCTCTTGAACTGCAGGGTTTTCTCATCCAGTCTGAGAGACCTCCCCCTCCGGTGGTTCTGCGCACTTCCCCCCGGGTCGGTCTCAAGCTGGCGGCAGCTCCGAAGTTCTTTCCTAGAAAAATTTCAAGCACACCGCGTCATCCCAAAGACGGGTAGCAATCTCATGGCGATCCGAATGAAAGACGGTGAGAGCATCACTGCCTTCGCCAGAAGATTCTGGACGATATACAGCCAGATCACCGACGCCAACGACGAAGTCGCCATCATGTGCTTTAGGGAAGGCTTACTCCCGGGAAACGAACTCCGTAGGGACCTGGTCCGGAACCCGGTGGCCACGATGAAAGCATTGATGGCAAGAGTGAAACAGTATGTTGAGCAAGAGGAGGACGAGGCCCACGGTACAGAGCGGTTCGGATTCCCAAAGAAACACCAACACCAAGCTGCCACCAAGGAAGGAACGTTCTCCAAACCGAGGTCGGATAAGAGGAAGCCCGCCCGCTCTTTCTTAATCTCCTCGGACAATAGCAAGAGACCGAGGTCCCAGCCCCCGAAGCCTGCCAGCGATGCCTACAGAGCCGTCAGTGTTGTGTTCAGGGAGCCCATTTACAGAATCCTGAACAAGATCAAGGCAGAGCCGTACTTCCAATGGCCGCGGCCGATGATAAGCGACCCGTCTACCCGAGACCAGCAGAAGAACTGCTCCTATCATAAGCAGCACGGGCACATGACCGAAGACTGCTTTGCGCTAAAGACCTACCTTGAAAGGCTCGTTAAAGACGGGCATCTCCAGGAGTACGTCAAGAAGGATGAACGGGTTAACCGAGCTCAGCTACGCGCCCCACTCAGCGATGATCAAGACGATGACGAACCAGCAGGTATCATCAACGTCATCCACCTGGCCCCCTCTCCATACAAAGCAAGCGCCCAAGCTCGGTCAGAGGCCAGGAGGGCAGCCCATGGTAAGCAGGTGATGTCGGCAGAATTGGAGAATGCTCCGAAAAGAGCTAAGAAGGAGAAGCCTAAGATCTGGTTCTCGAACGAGGACCTGAAGGGAGTCCAGCTCCCCCATAACGACGCCCTCATCCTCACCCTGCGGCTCAACAATTACACCACCAAGCGCGTCCTCATAGATCTAGGAAGCTCCTCCGAGGTCATCTATTACAGCTGCTTCAAGCAGCTCCGCTTGCCCGAGTCCGATCTGCAGGAGGCTCGCGTCCCTTTAATAGGATTTAGCGCCGAGCCGGTATACCCCAAGGGAAGGATCTCGCTGGAGGTCCGTGTCGGCGGCGCGACGAAGATGGCGGACTTTCTGGTGGTCGATGCCCCATCCCCTACAATGTGATCATGGGGCGAAGTTGGTTGCATGCCATGGAGGCAGTACCCTCCAGCCTTCATCAAAAACTCAAGTTCCCACTGGAGAAGCCTGGTGGGGTAGTGGAAATTGTGACTGTATGGGGAAACCAACAGATGGCCAGGGAATGCCTTATGACCATGACCCCCGGGGAGGTTGAGCCGAGACAGGTCCATATGGCCGAGCTTGAGGCCGAGATTGAGGATGTTGGACGGAGAGCAGGGCAGAAAAGCATAGAGGACCTCACCGAGGTCGGAATCGATCCCGAAGATCTGGAGCGCTTCTTCATGCTGGGTAGCCAGCTCCCCGACACCGACAGGGCCGAACTGCTAGACTTCCTACTTTTGAATAAAGACGTCTTCGCCTGGACTCCTTACGAGATGCCAGGGGTTGATCCCGAGGTCGTATGTCACAAGCTGAATGTAGACCCCGAGCACAAGCCCATTGTGCAGAAGGCCCGCCGGGCGGGGGTCCCACAAACAGAGGCAATCGTCGAGGAGGTGGACAAGCTCCTCGAAGCTGGAGCGATCCGCGAGGTGCACTATCCCCAGTGGCTCGCCAACACCGTGGTAGTGAAAAAGAAGAGTGGCAAATTGAGGGTCTGCGTGGATTTCACCGACCTCAACAAAGCTTGCCCCAAGGATAGCTTTCCCCTACCAAAGATCGATCAGATGATCGACGCCACCTCGGGACATGACAGAATGAGTTTCCTAGATGCCTACCGAGGTTACCACCAGATCCCATTGCACGGACCCGATGAGGAAAAAACTGCATTCATTACACCTCGGGGCATCTACTGTTACAAGGTAATGCCTTTTGGACTGAAGAATGCCGGGGCAACGTATCAAAGACTGGTCACGAAGATGTTCCAGAACCAGCTCGGGAAGACAATGGAAGTCTATATTGATGACATGGTGGTAAAGTCGATGGAGTCACAGAACCATCTCACGGACTTACGCCAAACATTTGCCATCCTCCGAAAGTTCCAGCTCAAACTGAATGCTTCCAAGTGTGCATTTGGTGTCGGCTCTGGCAAATTCCTGGGCAACCTGGTGACCAGAAGAGGAATCGAGGCAAATCCGGAGCAGATCGCAGCTATACAGGCCATCCAGAGCCCGACCTCGGCCAAGCAAGTCCAACGACTCACCGGAATGGCTGCCGCACTCAACCGCTTCATCAGCCGAGCCTCTGACAAGTGCCGTCCATTTTTTCAGCTCCTGAAGAAAAGTTTCAAGTTCCAATGGACGCCTGAATGCGACCTGGCATTGGAAACGCTCAAAAGGTACCTCTCCTCACCACCCTTATTGTCAACTCCATCACAAGACGATTTTCTCTATCTCTACCTTGCAGTCTCGGACCATGCGGTGAGCTCGGTGCTGGTTCGCGAAAGCAACAAACAGCAGTACCCTATCTATTACACCAGCAAAACCCTGCTCAACGCCGAGACCAGGTACCTGCCACTTGAGAAGCTAGCACTAGCACTGATCAGTGCCTCTCGCAAGCTCTCCCATTACTTCCAGACGCACACGGTGGTGGTCATCACGGAATTCCCACTCAAATCCCTCTTCCGCAAGGCGGACTTCTCCGGTAGAATTTCCAAGTGGGCTGTGGAGCTGGGTCAGTTCGACATCCAGTATCAACCCAGAACAGCAATCAAAGCACAGGTCCTGGCGGACTTCGTCGTAGAATTCACCTCTCCTAGTTCGGCACCGACCTCGCTCGATACCGAACTGGGGGACTCCAAGGGTGAGGATAAAGCTGACACCGAGACTAAGCAAGAGCAGGCCTGGGGAGAATTCCTTGGGTCTCCGTGGAAAGTCTTCGTTGACGGATCGTCAACATCTAAGAGAGCAGGTGCCGGCGTCGTCCTTCAATCCCCAGAAGGGCTAGTCATAGAGCAAGCGCTGACCCTTGACTTCAAAGCATCAAACAATGAAGCAGAATATGAAGCGCTGATCGCTGGTCTCGGTAGTGCAAGAGTGCTAGGGGCACGTCGGGTGGCAGCCTTCAGTGACTCCCAGCTGGTGACAAGCCAGCTAAGCGGGTATTACCAAGCCAGAGATGAAAGAATGATGGCCTATCTAGCCCACACCAGGCAGCTCCTCTCCCAGTTCGAAAAAGTCGAAGTCAGACAAGTCGGTAGGGAGTCCAATCGCCATGCAGACGCCCTGGCAAGCTTGGCCTCGGCCGTAGAAGCTGGGAAGAGAAGGACAGTTGATGTGGGGGCATTGGAAAGACCGAGCATAGAGCCCATCCCAGTTCAGCAAGTTTTGTGCACCGATCTCGGTCCAAGCTGGATGGACCCAATCGTGACATTCTTGAGAGAAGATAAGCTCCCCGAAGACAAGACCGAAGCTCACAAGATCAGGATAAAAGCAGCTCACTTTTGGCTATCTCCAGATGAAAAGCTCTACAGAAAATCCTACTCAGGACCATACCTCCAATGCGTCCATCCAAGCAAAGTGGAAGACTTCCTCTTTGAAATTCACGAAGGAATCTGTGGAAGCCACATCGGGGGAAGATCACTGGCTTACAGAGCTATCAGCCAGGGATACTGGTGGCCCTACATGCAAAAGGATGCCCAGATCTACGCCAAGAAATGCGAAAAGTGCCAGAAGTTCTCCCATTCCCTTCACCAGCCAGCTCGGGACCTTAGCCCTATCTCTAGTCCTTGGCCCTTCGCTCAATGGGGGCTGGACATTGTGGGGCCTCTTCACCGAACTCCAGGAAACAAGAAATGGCTGATGGTGGGCACCGACTACTTCACAAAATGGATTGAGGCGGAGGCCTTATCCTCCATCACTGAGCACGACACAAAAAATTTCGTATGGAAAAACATCGTCACACGATTCGGGATCCCCAGGACCCTGGTCTCGGACAACGGAACCCAATTTGACTCTAAATTCTTCAAAAACTTCTGCCAGGGGCTCGGCATCAGGAACCTCTATGCAACCCCGGCCTACCCACAAAGCAATGGGCAAGCAGAGATCTCGAACAAAGTGGTCCTGGACGGACTCAAGAAAAGGCTTGACAGAGCTAAAGGCAGATGGATGGAAGAATTGCCAAGTGTCCTATGGGCGTACAGAACCACCCCGAGGCGGTCCACCTCGGCAACTCCCTTTTCATTAGCCTACGGAATGGAGGCAGTCATTCCACTTGAGGTCGGCCTACCGACCTTAAGAACAAATCTCTTCGACCAAGGGCAAAACGAGATGAACATCGCCAGAGAACTTGACCTAGCCGAGGAACGAAGAGAAGCTGCATCCGTGCGTCTGGCTGCCTATCAGCAGCAGCTGTCCCGAGGATACAATCAGAGAGTCAAAGAAAGAAGGTTCTCGGTTGGAGAGCTAGTCTTGAAAAAAGCACTCCCAGCAGACAAAAATCCTAACGAAGGCAAACTCGCGCCAAACTGGCTCGGCCCTTATAAGGTGGTCTCCGTCTCGGGAAGGTCGGCCTACAGACTTGAAGGGATGGATGGCAAGGAGTTGCCACGACCATGGAACGCTGCACACCTCAAGAGATATCACTTCTAGCTGTATTCAAAAATTGATTGATCAATAAAGAAGAGCCATTTAACTAAGATCTGCCTTATGTCTTTCCAGTTGTAACAAGGCCCCGGCCCTCGCGCCAGCCTCCTTGAGTTCGGTCACAGGACCAACTCCCTAAGGCCCCGGCCCTCGCGCCAGCCTCCTTGAGTTCGGTCACAGGACCAACTCCCTAAGGCCCCGGCCCTCGCGCCAGCCTCCTTGAGTTCGGTCACAGGACCCACTCCCTAAGGCCCCGGCCCTCGCGCCAGCCTCAATGAGTTCGGTCACAGGACCAACTCCCTAAGGCCCCGGCCCTCGCGCCAGCCTCAATGAGTTCGGTCGCAGGACCAACTCCCTAAGGCCCCGGCCCTCGCGCCAGCCTCCTTGAGTTCGGTCGCAGGACCAACTCCCTAAGGCTCCGGCCCTCGCGCCAGCCTCCTTGAGTTCGGTCGCATGACCAACTCCCTAAGGCTCCGGCCCTCGTAACGGCCTTTTTCAAGCATGCCCTTAAAGTCTAGCCATTGGTTCAGAGGCAGCCTAGCGTGCTCACCAAAGGGGTTCACCATCCTACGACAGAAAGGTGGGTTAAAATCTGGGTGCTTTACCGACCTCAACGACTTGAAAGTTTCCACACCAAAACATCCACATCACATAGCAAAAAGAAAGAGATAAGGAAACAGCTGGAGAGTCGAAGAGAAAATTCCACTTTTTCATTAATGGAAGAATGAATACAGAGCCTTTTGTACAAATCCAAAAAAGAAGAAGAAAAAGTTACATCAAAGTAAAAAGGAGAAACTCCTATGGCTTCTCAGGCGCCGCCTCTTTATTTTCTGGAGCTGGAGGATCTGATGGGGCAGGAGCATCAGATGAAGGTGCCGGAGGAGGAGCCTGGGGCGCTTCGGCCTCGACGGGAGTCGGAGGAGGAGGGGGAGCGTCGGGAACTTCGATAGGGGTCCCCGGAGGATTGGATCCAGGCTCTGATTCTGAACCCGGCACTGCAGGCTGGAACTTGGGAAGGTCCGCGAATATGGGGTCATCCTCAGAAACCCCATATTTGCGGAGAGCCTCCTTACACCCCAGCTCGAACACCACCGGGCTCAGATCCATGATCTGACCTAGATACTCCTCCGACGCCCAGTCCACCCCCTCTTGGTAAGCTTTCGCTGCTTGGGCCCTTAGGGTGGACTCGACATCGGCCTTCTCTTTCCTGGAAGCCTCGAGCTCGACCTCCTTCCTGGCCGATTCGCTCTGCTTTCCAGCAAGCTCGGCCTCCCTCTGGGCGAGCTCGGTCCCCTTCGCAGTGAGCTCGGTTCCCTTCGCGGTGAGCTCGGCCTCCAAAATGGCCACCCTTTTCGCCTTATCGTCTGCGGCGCCCCTCAAATTTTTATTCTCGCCCCGCAACTTGGCAATCTCGGTCTTTGCCGCCTGTTGCTCCGTTACGTGTTGGGCGAGCTTCTCCTTCGACTTCTTTATTTCAGCTGCGCTCGCCTCCAGCGCAGCCCCCATCTTCTTCTTCTCCCTCTCCAAGGCGGCGACGTAGGCGTTCCTTTCCTCCAGCTTGTCCATCAGAACTTGAGTTCTCTGTACATTCTGCAAAAGGATAAAAATAGTGAGGAGGTCGATTCAGGCAAGCAAGAGGCAGAAATTTGAAACCAGAAGGATGAGAGCTACCTCAAGCGACGCCCTCATCGTCTGATGAAGTAGACCCGCCGGCGAGACCTTCTTATGCTTCTCCATGTCCAGGGGGAGGGCGCATCCTCGGCCCAGGGCTATGACCGATTCCCAGCTGGCGCCCAGCCGCTCCCCCATGGTCATGGGCTCGTTAGGGTTGAGGTCGAAGTTCGGCCTCCAGGGTGCCGGCACGGAAGGTTCGGTTTGCGCTTCCGCTCCCTGGGTCCTCCCCTCCGCGCCCACCAGGCGAGGCCTCTTCTCGGGAGGGGGGCCCCCGCCCTCCTTTCCGGCCTCGACGGCTCGAGGCCGAGTCTCCCTCTGCGGCTGCGGCGGAGGCAGCGGAGCCTCCTTCGCGGGCTCAACCACTCGTGGCTTGCTGTCCTTGAGCGGACGAGGTTCCTTGGGCGGCCGGGCGTCCTTGGAGGGTTCCACCGACCTCCCCTTGGCTTTAACAGTAGCGGCCCCAGCCGCTCCCGATGAGCCTGAGGAGGTGCTGGCAGCGGAGCCCGAGCCGGCGCCTGACCCACCGGGGGCATGCTTGGGGACAGGGGGAGCTCGGCCCCCAAAGATCGCGGCCCCGAGGTTCTTCAACGGGGGGCGCTGTCCGTCCATCTCCTCTTCTTCTTGACCTCGGTAGTGAGGAGGGCTGTCGGTGATGACAATTGGGTCCTGGGACTCCGTAGCTTGACCGCTGGTCTCGGCAAGCGCGAGAACGACCTCCCCTACCGGCGCAAGGGGGACCTCGGCAGTCTTATTGGTATAAGACCGGTACCGTGGCTTGTATCCTAGCAGGGAAAAGGCAGCTCGGTCGTTGTGACCGTGGTAGCGATGAATCTTTTCTAACCACGCGTCGTTTCGTTTCCACTTGTTAAAGCTGGCCTCCCTCCTCCTCTTCTGAATACCTGCACAGGAAAAAAGCAAAGGGCGTCAGCTCGGCCTGACGATTAGCAGAAGGCAATACAAGCGAAACCTAGAGGGGCGGGCATTTACTAGGGGGGTCCCAGGCTTCCGCGGAACCTGGATTCTCCGATCCTCCTCGGTCTCGGTCCCCTTGAACTCCCAGTTACCCGAGTTCAAAATGCGTTCATCCCCAGCGTATTTACTGGAATCTTCCAGGGCATTCACCAAGGGATGGCGCCTGGCTTTCACCCGGAGGTAGTAGAGGTCCTCGCCCCCTGCCGCCTTGCAGATGTCGTAGACATCCTCTATGTCATGCACCCCGAGATCAATGTCGAGGATCCGGTTCAGCTCCGCCACGCCCATTATAATCTTAAAGCCATTTGGCATTAACTGGAAGGGGCAGATGTGCCACGCATGAAGGCAAGAACGGAGGAGCGGATGGATGGGAAATCGGACCCCGCCTTCACACACCGACACCAGGGGAAAAGGCATCCAGTCCTTGTATCGGGTGAGGCCATCGGGGAGGCCCCTTAGGTCGTCGGGCCTCACCAGGACGTCGGCCGGGATTTTAAACGATGACCTGAAAGCCTCCAGGGCCGGAGGACCTTCTAACCAGTGGCTATAAGCCCCCATCTTTCCTAGAAGGCTAAGGAGCAAGGGGAAATAGGCGAAAAATTGAAAAAAACCCTAAAGAGACCAAAACCCTCTGAAAATAGAGAAAGGAGGGGTACGGAGGAGTAGCAGAGGCAGGGAGTGGAACTCACAGAGAAGGTGAGAAGGACTGCAGAAGACGAGGAGGCAGGAATAGGAAGCAGAAGGGGAAGTCTCCGAGTTCGGTGTTCCTCTAACTTGGGCGAAATGGCAGCAAGGCGTTCAGCGATATGTTCTTCAAACACTTCAGCAAAGATCTCCTTCAGACGAAAGCTAGGGTAAAAAGGAAGGGGAAGAAGACGCTTCCGTTTATATAGAGGGACGCCCCTCTTAATTACTTCGCCACGTACAGCTTCGATCCCGGTGAGCGGCCATTCGGACAGCTCCACGTGGCAGCGACGGTTCACCTCTCACCACGCTTCTGGTACGGCATTTATCGCCTCGGTCATACGGAATGGCGCCCCGCGTGCCTACCTTGGCAGGGCAATTATGACGCTCTATTCATTGCCTAGGGCAGACGAAGGGGCATCATGATGAGGATCTCATAAAGACAGGATACGAAAAGACAGCCCCATCACTTCCGAATCTTATCTCCCGACCTCGGGTGAGGCCCGAAGGGTCGAGAGCTAGGAGCAATTGTGTGGGGTCGTTCCGTGCTCATAAATCCAGTCTCGGCTTACCATCCCAGTTTCGGTTTACCATTGATCTCGGACCCATCCAAGGTCGGCCGAAACGCCATCTCGGAAGAACCAAGGAGTCTCGGTGGCCATGTCACCAAGTCCCGATCTCGGCCTCAGCCCCTACCCGACCTCGGCTCCTGTCACTCAGCCATAAATGCGGTCATAAATGCACTGCCATGACGGGATCGGCAAACTGACAACATAGTGGGCGCCGGACCTAGATAAGGAGCACGCCTTATCTAAAAAGTCATGTCCATAGGCGGGGGGTGCTGGCCCGATGGGACATTTCCTTTTTGCCTACCCCCATTCAGGAGGTACGAATACACACTGATGGGACTCACATCCCTTCACGAGGACAGTGCCATGATGACTTTCACGGGTATATATTGCATGAACGCAAACCATGTAAGGTACACGCATCACCCTCCTCTCTCAGAACTCTCTTTCTCCATTCTCTCAGTTCTTGCACTAACTTGAACGTCGGAGGGCCTTCGGCTACCCACAGCCAGGGTCTCTGACCGTTGCTTCTTTCCTTTCAGGGCATCCGAGGCTTGATCCTTTCCCTTCATCTTCCCCAAATCCTCAAATCAGGAGCTTAACCCTCCATTAGCTAAGTCCGTAATTTTTAGGCACTTACAGATTGCAAAATGGGTTGGGCTCAAAATGGAACAACGTTCTATTCTGATCTGGATTCTCTAGAGAGATCCGGATCTGGCTTGACTCTTGGGCTTGGTTCCTGCTTATTTTGAAGAGAAGGGAGAGAGGAGTGAATGGATGGAATGATGGCAGATAAAGAAGATTTCAAGGGAAAAGTGACTCCTTATATTTTTGAGGATTTTACCGGAAAAAACACTTGATATGCTGGTGGGACATGATCAAGCACTTTAGATGCTGTTGCATCAATTAAAACAATTGGGCCGGAAAAAACTTTTTTTCTTTTTTTTACCAATTTGGCACGTGGTCAATGCCGACCTTAATTTACACTACCTAAATTTGGTGCCAGCCCTATTATCATGAAAAGTTACAACTCTGAGCCAAAAAATTAAAAAACTTCTTTCGATACCGACCTTATTTTTAACTAATAAGGTCGATACTGACCTATATTAAAATTAGGACAAGAAAGTTGCTGACTGAATCTTCAATGCAACTAAGCTTAGCGTACATGTTTAGAAGAGAAGTATTAACAAAAACATGGAGGAAAACTCACTCTTTGCAATATAGGCATGCACCATTTTACCCAATCCAACAGATTCCAGCCCAATGCAAGACTTGATAACAGTGGTGTAAGCGAATTTTTTTCGGAATTACTCCATTATTCTGCATTTGGCAGAAGGATTTAAACTCATCAAGGAAAAATATATTCTCTGCCTATCCAACAACCATGACCGTCCAAGAGAATACATTTTGTTCAGGCATTTGATTGAACAAGCGACGGGCATAGTCAATTTTGGAGAACTTGCCGTAAATATGAGTGAGATGATTGTACAAATCAATTGTTTTATCGGCATTGTAGTGAATGGAATTAGATTTTAACAAGAACCCATGAAGTGCTTTCCCTTGTTGGATCGACCTGCTATGTGCACAACCGCGCAAAAGATGGATGAAGAAGGTCGGCATTTGTGGGTCTTTTTTTCTTTTTTTTTAAGACAGGGATAGAGACAGTTGGTGTAGAAATATAACTTATGAGGATTTGGATTTGATGAGGTTCTTGGTGGTTGTCGGAGGAGATGGAAGTGCTGTTATCTTTATGTTGGAAGAAAAGGGAAGGTTTCGAGTTTGGAATATGAGAGAAGAGTGTTTGAGAATCGCAGGGTTGGAGGGTATAGCCCGTAGTCCGTAGACAAGTACAACATTAGTGCTCACACTACAGAAGACACACTACTGCTTATATGAGAGAAGAGTGTTTGAGAATCGCAGGGTTGGAGGGTATAGCCCGTAGTCCGTAGACAAGTACAACATTAGTGCTCACACTACAGAAGACACACTACTGCTTACATTTTTTATTTGTACACGAACGCATTATACTCTTCTTGTAATCCTTATTTCAATACCCTAGAAATGTTAATATGTGAGTGTGGAAAAAAATCTGACTTTATCTTAAAATAAAGTAATTCTTAAAATATTACATCACCATTGGGCTTCCAAAACACCAGCCTCATTTTCAGACCTTTTAAGGATGTAATTTATCTCACTTTTCTATATGTTTTTTTTCCCCTGCTCTTGAAGGCTTCTTCAATTTGTGATTTGGATGGTTCAACATTTTTATAGAACTAACAAACCCTCCGGTGTGAAGTATGGATTTTGAGAGAATTGTGAAAAGAGAAAAAACAATATGATTCATATTTTTCTAATTTTTACCGACCTTACTAGTTAAAAATAAGGTTGGTGCCGACGCATGTTTTTTATTTTTTTAGCGTAAATTAAGGTCGGCACCAAACCACATGCCAAATTGGTAAAAAAGAAGGGTTTTTTTTTTTTTTTTTTTTTGCCCAATTGCTCTAATTGGTGCAACAATATCTAAAGTGCTTGATTGGGTCCCATGTGCACATTAAGTGTTTTTTCGGTAAAATCCTCTATATTTTTCTTTCAAAAATGACCACAAGCCCCAGATCCAAATAGTTTTGAACTTTCTAAGTTTTAATTTGGAAGGGAGAATTTCAAAAAAAGCATAATATTTTTAGCACATTTTCAAAATAGAACATGAAGATTTCAATATTTTTTAAAAGAATATAAAAGTTTTTCATATTCCTTTCAATCAAGTCTTCAACATAAAAAAAAAAAAAAAAAAAAAAAAAAATTCTTTGAAAAATGACAAAAAGTAGCCTCATGTCATTTTTAAATTTCTCTTTTAACAAATATTTAAGAGAAATGATCAAGTCTAATCCAAATGACATAGTAGGCCCACTCTAGCTATTTTATGTATAGATGGTTAAGTGGAAGGGTTTATATGTACTTCGAATGACTGAAAAACTAGCTTCATTAAATGGTACTTAATTCACCAAAATTAAGTTCAAGTTTGGGCCACCTGAAAAAAAAAAAAAAAAAAAAAAAAAACCAAGGAGCTGTACAACCAAGTGGTAAGGAGAAACAGTTCTCACTCCTGGGTACACCGCCTCTTCGGCATGTGCAGGCTCACTTGGGTGGTTATCTTCCCTTATGTGTGTCGGCTCTCTCTTGAGTCCAAGCTGCCTTGGCTGGGGTATAAAAAAAAATAATAATAAATAAATCATGAAGCTACTTCTCCAATATAAGACTCACATGTTGGCGGTGTGACTTCACCAACGACCTATTTTTCACAACCAAATGGCCTTCTGGCACCAAACAAAACTACACATTGGAAGGTCACCATAAACTTTTAACAGGCCAGATTCCTAAAATAGTTTGTTTCTATGATTAACATAAACTAGCCTGATCAAAGGGTGGACATGTATATTTATAATAAAATAAAATAAAAAATAGTATTCTCATTCATTGAAATCCTTATATATTGTAGACATACATACATACTTAAATAGAAGTGATTTTAATTATATATATATATATATATATTAATATGGTCTCATATATGAAAATATGCACTGTTATTAGATCCTTCATTACCCATGAATTGCATTCGTGAGACATTTTTTTGTAATATAAAATCTTTACAATGTTTATGTTTTAGCTTTTTTATTAGTGCAGGTTCGAGTTTGGCCTGACCATGCTAGATACCCACTTGGCCACTGTTATCCTTGGTTGACATCAAGCAATCTCCCTGTGTTCTCGTTGTCGTTTAGAACCCCGCGTTCCAGGGCTTTAATACCACTTGTAGGATCTTACATCTCATTGAGCTACCACTTATCCCCAAACTAATTGGTGATGGGAAACGGCAAAACAATAGTTTTATCGTTAGGGTGAGGGTTTGACCACAATTATGACCGCTCAAAAGCGAGGGTGGACGTTGATCTCAACAAAAACGATTCACAAGCACCAACATGCCTGATTTTTCGGTATTTGCTTATCCATCATCAACAATAGATTCACAACTATCTAGAGATCATTGTTATCATATATAGTAATGTTGTATAAACAAAAAAAAGTATCATGCTCAGGAATTTTATGGCCATTTGTTTTCTCTTCTCTACTGCATTGCTATGGTCTCTGTCATATTTATTATGATCAAGTGGATATCATAAACGTAGCCGTAGAGAATGGAGGGCATTTAGATCTCCATGCATTGTTATGTCCCCTGTTGTGGTGAATCCATTCCCTCACTAGACTGCTTGCATTGTACCATTTCTCTTTATTAATTTATAATTTCCAGTTTGTTGCTTCTGATCTAAATTAAATAAATGTATTCCTCCTCTGCTTTGCGACAAATTGGACTAGTCATTTATAATTTTATATACTAGCGAAAACTCCCGTGTGCTAAGCACAGGCAGCGTAATTCATAATATTTAATATTAAAAACGTATATTATAAAATTTAAACTATACGGTGGTGTAATAAACTGATTCTTTAAACATATATTGTCAATATTAAATATATGATGAATTCTAAAGGACTACCATAACAGCCTATATATAACACAAAACTCTAGACTATCCACTTTCAGCAAGAAATTAATTTCGCAAGAGTAACACAACTGATGAAGATACATGCGCAGGTAGGTAAATCCTCTCTATCATGTAAAATTACTTAATAAAACAACTAAGTTCAATCAATGAAAGATATATAATATTTTTTAAAACCTTGAAAGTAACATTACCTCTTTGACCACCATGTACAAAAATAAACTAATAAGGCCATTTGTTCAAATTCATCACAAATTACGATAAATCATCAGGGAAGTAAAGCTCAATATGTAATTGAAAGAAAAAAGAAAGAAAAAACAACATGTTTCCAACATCCATTACAAAAAATGATAACCAAGACAGCCATTATCAACATGTTTCCAAAATTCATTCAGGATTTATATAATAAAAAGAAGACAAAAATAATATTTTCATAGGCAGGCAATAGGGAATAAGCAATATATACTTGTTTAATAGACAATAGCCAAATTGTAAGAAGCAATAGGTGTTCAGAAAAAGGGAAAAGATTCAAAGAAAATAAATAATATTTGTGAAAGAGCATGCATTTGTATACATTTAGAGCAAGAGGGAAAAAAATCTGAATTGGTCGTGGTGAGAGAGAGAGAGAGAATGATCTTGACCATGGCATAGAATCTGCACATGTACAATACAGAAGGAAAAAAATAAAATTATAAAATCAAGAGAACCCTCAAAAGAAAAACAATTGCACATACAACAAAAAAAAGAAAACACACTAAAATTATAAAAACCAAGAGAATTTTCACAAAAAAAAATAAATTGACATATCCATGGGCCATGGGCTATCACAAATGATTTTGGTTGTGGCAAAGACAAAATAGTAGAGAGTTGCCATCACAAGTGCATAAAGATTAGAGCGGTCGATTGCCATTATAAATGTAAGCAGTTTACAATTTATTCAAGGTGTTCATATCATGTTAGATCATTCAGGCAAGGCCTTTGGCACCCTACTCTGACCAAATGATGTTTTTTTGAAGAAAAAACAATTGCATTTTATTTTATCACATTTGTACCAGAATTGTACACTGCAGCAATTTTGTCAAACACTCTTTGCACATAGAACCAATAAACAAAACCAAAATATAACTGAGCAGAAAAACACAGGAAGAATCATTAAAAGAAATGTGGTAAATAGCAAAAGGGATGCAATACCTTTGCTTAGGTCCGGTGAAGCTTGGAAAATGCCCGCTATAACGACCCAACCCATGCCCGGTGCAATATTGTCCTCTTTAGCTCATGGGCTACTCGACCAGAGGATCTAACCCAAGCACATCCAATCTTGCCTTAAGGCTTTAAAACGTGTCACACCAAATTAGAAAGGTATCGCACATTTAGTCTTCACTTTGGACAGTCACATGAGCGATGTGGGATGTAACAATAAAAGTGATTGAGGAAGCATTGCAGCAGAGCCAACGATGGGGCAGTGGCCTTTGGAAATGACGATGAATGAGCCAATGAGGATATTAGAGTCCGGTCACAAATCGATGGAGATAGTTGATAAGAGAGCTATGTATAGAAATGGCTGAGGCACTATATAATACTCTACAAGATCATGTTAAACCATGTGCATACACACTGCCACGCCACTAATCTTTGTAATCCTTTTAATTCTAGCCTTCAATCATCCAATCCATTACAACTATTACACCGTTCAAAAAAAAGGAAAAATGAAGAAAGAACGAAAGAAAGAAGAATAGAACTATTACCCATTCAAAGCAAAAGACCATTTAAGATCATTGTCAATTTCCTCTTCATACCAATGGCATTTGCTATGATAGTCTTCGCGGAGACCGCTATCAACAACCCCATTGGAATGGATCATCTCAATAGCTTCTCCCATGTCTATAAGAAAGATACAACTACACAGAAAGAAGAGAACAAGAGAAAATAAGAAGAAGAAGATGGTAAAAGGAGTAAGTGAGTGAGGTTTTTGGGTTACTCACAAGTAAATGGTTTTATAGCAATTTTGGGAGAGAGAAAAGTATAGAAAATGGGTCGTTTGCTGGTAGCTTCCTCAGTTTCAAAAGAGAGCTCTCCACACATGGGGACGAAACGCTTCCTATTAATGGAGACATTAGTTAGGCTGATATTGGTAGGAGGTGGGGGGGAAGAAGAGAGAAGGAAAGAGAGGAAATTAAGAGAGAGGCTATAGAAAATTGAAAAGGTTTGAAGAGTTAATGTTTTTGGAAAGGTAGAGAGACTCAAAAAATCATGAACTGTTACAAAGGGGAAGGGCGATGGACGATTCAATCATCAGTGAAATGGGGAAGAGAGTCAAGATAAATTAGTTGGTCAAAATCAAATTGAAATTGATCCCTGATTTCTCAATTGAACACTTTTCGCTTCATATATAATATAATAACAAAAAGTCTACTTGGACAAACTTTTTGGCCAGAATTTTGGCCAACCCATATGGTTTCCATTGAATATCATAGTGATATTCAATGGAAACCATATGGGTTGGCCAAAATTCTGGCCAAAAAGTTTGTCCAAGTAGCATTACTCATATAATAATTGTTGATCAATTGTTTTCATCACTTTGATGGTCCAGTCCTAACCCCCGGCAGAACAGTCTTTTGATCATCACATTATAGTCATTCTTTCTCTTTAAAGTTGAATGTTGGTTGAAAAAAAAATAACCTCAATTCTGGCCTTAGGAGAAGCCACATCAGCTTATTAGGGCTCATTTGTGGATGTGTCCTTTCAAAAATACATAATATGTGCCTTTTCAATAAAAGGTGTCTCTTGAGCTAAATATGTGCCTTTTCAATAAAATGTCTCTTGAGCCCATTTGTGTGGATGTAGCCTAATTCAAATGGATGCCTTCCAACTTTATTAAGGTTATTTTAAAAGTTTTTATTTAGTATTCAAAATGAGCATAAATGCATACGAATCCTTTGTTTTTAAGATAAAACGTATATGTTGACGTGGATTAAGCGAAGAAAGGTTTGGTTTTCATAATTTTTTGGTTGATTTAAATTTTTTAATTAGATTGTTATACATAGATTTATATTGAAGGGAGATTAATCTTAATATATTATTGAGGACTTAACAAGTGCGATGCACAGGGGCTTCACGCTAGTATAGTTGATAACTATACACATCTCCCTACCTTGCAAAAATGATCCACCCTAATCCAGGATGCCCTGTTCAGATCCTGCCCACAACTATGTATTGGCAGTTTGACAGTCATCTAGATAGGCACCACAAAAGAAGCCTTCATCAAATTTGAAATTTTAGACCAGCTTTCCATTGAAAATTTGGGCTGTCCTCTTCTCTCTTTGCTTTCTGCATTTGTTTACTATGACTTCCATCATGAAAGATTCCCAAAATGCTGCCATCCATTCAAAATCTATACATTGGAAGAAACTAGCCATCAGTTTTTAATAAAGTTCTAGAAGATTTGAACATCATATCTGACACCAAATTTCAATCTTATATGTGTATTTAATTTCCTCCATCTGTTTTCTCTCTTTTAGATGATTGTTATCCCTTTTAATGCAAAATTTTCATTGTCAATGATGTCTTTGTCCCTCCAATTCTCAATCACCCACCCTGAATTTTCAACAACATTTTCTCTTTGAAAATGACTTGATTTAAATGTGGTTGACTATAAATCGGTTTCTTTGGTAGACAATTCAGGTTAGTTGGAGGGATACTGTGGCAACAATTAAAGCCCTGTAGCATATGCATGGTGGGACCCTCCAGACCGTTGACCGTGCGGGTATATCTTTGTCTGATAGCGTTCTCTTTCTCATTATCCTTATAATTTCTAGATAGAAACTTATGGTACTAGTCTCAATTCATAAGACTTTGTACACTTCTTGCAGCTGCGGTCAAAATGGTTTGTTGCAGGTGCCAGTGTCTTGGGACTCTCTGGCCCTCCCTCCCTCTCTATGTCAGAGCTGTCCGTCGAATTCATGGGAACAAATAAGCTCATTAGAATTAAAAGTGCCCATTGCAAAGTATGATCCTAAAACTTGGTAAAAATCAAGTTAAAATTGTGTAAAATGTTCGGTTACATTTACCATTTTTTATGGATAAAGTCCAAAATGATAAATGTTTTGTAACTCAATTGATACAATTTTTGTACTCTCTATACTCTATTTTGGCTTTTTTTTTTCATACCTGAAACATTCTAAGTGACTACTTATTTGCATAGAATTAAATTTCTAGGAATTATAAAAATATTTCACAGAAATAAGGATTAAAAAAGGGAATTCTAAGAACAATATTCCTAAATGACTAAAATTGAAGAAACAAAAATGAAGATCCATAAATAGTCATTAGTCTTCTCCTAAATGAAGAGGAAAGTGAATTAAAGGTATCATCATAGTAAATCAAATTCTAGAAAGTTAGGTCTAGTTGATATCATAAAAAGGTGATCAATTTTTTTCTCTCCTCCATTCTTTGGGTATCATTGTTGATTCTAATATAGCATGATTGTTCCTTCGTTTTTTCTTTTTTCTTCCTCACTTGTAATCTGTCTTCTTTGGTCCTCTGTATCCCTTTTTGGGGGGGCTCTTTGAGCTCTTTTCCCCTTTTTTCTTTTAATACAACTGCTCTTAAAACAAAAAACAAAAAGCAAAAAAAAAAAAATCCAAAGTCCCAAACTCTATAATTAGGAGAGTATCCAAGACTGTCTGAAATCATGACTTAGAACCCATGCGTCTACTAAATTATAACAACTATCTACTAATGTTAATTTCATTTAATATGAATAATACTGAAAAGACCAACAGCGGTTACAATCTACAGCTCAATATCTACCTATGTAACAATTTACAATCTACAGCTCATCTACCTATGTTACAATGCTAATTATCTTCCTCAGATTTCATTGTCACTATGAGAAAATTATCTTGCAAGGTGATGTGGTGGCTGATAAAGACCAATAAATTCACAAATAAAACTCTTGTTTTGTCTCAAATGTCAGCAGTTGGATTTATTTTTAAAGAATCTTGATCTTTAGCAATGGTGCAGTGAAATATGGCATCAACGGCCTCCAGATAGGTTTGATTCAGCGCAAGACGATGAGGACTCAAAAAATGACTTCTCCATAGTGATACTAAAAGGATACAGAGGCCCCATCTCTTTCAACATTTCTGCTTCCGCTGCTGATACAATATTATTCCACTCGCTCGATGAAAATTCTGGCATTGGACAATCCCCATCAAGAAACTGCATCACCTGCCTCATGCTAGGCCGACCTGCAGCCATGGGGTGCGAGCACAGAAGACCAAGCTTCAACACCAACTCCATCTCTTCTTTCACATACTCATTCCCCAATCTCACATCCCTTGCCTCCAGGATTTCACCCCTCTTCCAACACTCCAACACCCAATCCACCAATATCATCTCCTCCAGTGACTCTCTCCATCCTATTGGTCTCTTCCCACAAGCTACTTCAAGCATAAATGCCCCGAAGGCAAACACGTCCGTGCTCGTCGTCGCCTTCCCTGTTCGAGTCAGCTCTGGTGCAATGTAACCAAGAGTACCCACAACGTGGGTGGTGTGAGGATTAGTGCCATGATCATATAATCGTGCCAGACCGAAATCGCCTAGCCTTCCGTTAAATTCACCATCTAGGATGACATTGCTAGCTTTGATGTCTCTATGGAGGACTACCTGCTCCCATCCCTCATGCAGATAGAGAATCCCAGAAGCCACTCCTTTGATAATTCGGAATCTTTGGTGCCAGTTGAGGAATCTCTTGGGCTGATCGAAGAGGCACTTGTCAAGACTTCCATTGGGCATGAAGTCATAGACAAGAAGTAGCTCCCCCTTGCGACGGCAGTAGCCAAGGAGCTGAACCAAGTTCCTGTGCCTTAGGCGGCCGAGGCTCACAATTTCAGCTATGAACTCTTTCATCCCCTGTTTCGATTTATGAGAGACTCTTTTCACTGCTACTTGAATCTTTGAAGAGGGCAACACCCCTTTATACACCATACCAAAACCCCCAGTTCCTAAGAGCTCTCTGTCTCTAAAGCCCTTGGTTGCTTTAAAGAGGTCCTTATAAGAAAACCTATGAGGCCCATATTCACGCTCCCAATCCTCAAGCACTTCAGCATATTTAATCTTCCTCCTCACTATAAAACCCACAGTAAAGAGAGTTAGAAGAAAGAAAAACACAGCAATTGAGGGTACCCCAATTGTTAAAACCTTGGATTTCTTCTTGGGTCCGACCCTAGGAAGCTTGGGAAGGCGAGAGAGATCAAGCTCTTGAGCTGGACCGTTCATTTTAAAGCTCCATCCAAGAATGTAATGGGATGATGTTACAACCGTGCCCGTTGCTGCAGAGAAACCCACATACATGGAGTCCTCGATGATGGGGGAGAGATCCATGGCTAATGACAACAGAGGAATATTGGGCCTGGCTACATTTGTAGGCGACAATGTTACATTGATCTGCTTCTCTAAATTGCTATATTCTATCCATACCTGGATTGGGCTTCCACTTCCAAGGCTAAAGTTTCTGAACCCACCATTTCCATTGGTAAAATACGCCGCAGAAGCAGATTTAACAGAGGTTAGACTGTTAACATCGACTCCTACATGGTTGTCGTCTATGTCTTGAAATTCAAGGGTCTTCATCGTGTCGAACTCGATGGCAACGACATGATTAGATGAATTCCCATCGTTTGAGGAGTTGAAGAGACCGAGATATTGGCTGGGTAAAGCTGCAGTGAGATCTTTGGAAGCAGAGACGACGAAGGCCAGCCCATGCCCATTCAAAATGGGATATTCGGGAACAATGGCCATGACAAAGCTAGTAGAGAAAGAGAAGGCGTTACCAGATGAAGAGTTCTTGAAGGGGATGGGAAGGGAGTAGAAGGCATGTCCATTCTCTTGCCTTGAAGTGTTGGTTAGCCTCAAGAGACCATTTGGTGTGATCTGTGCTAACCCGTCCAGGCTCATGTTCTTCTCAGCAGTTGGAAATCCACTGTATTTGAAATCAACGACGTCTGATTGAGAAGCTGCAAAATTCATGAAGAGAAACAGAACAATGACCTTAGATAGCATTTTTCTCGCAGGCTTCTTTGCATCTGGTGCAGACTGCAGAGAAGAAATGGAAGAAATGTGTTGCTATACAAAAGAGAATAAGAATACACAAGAGTCCACCATTCCACGGAGTCCGGATGCTGACTTCGCCCTCTCCTTTCCCACTATAACATGAGCAGGAGATTAATGAGTCCGGATCCTCAGTCGCAATTCGCAGTCATGATACACGCACCGCGAGTGGGGCAATCATGTGACGCGCACTACAAGAAAATTGACAATTAGCGGCGGTTTATTTGTCTGTCACTACATCTAACTATTATGTTAAGTACAGCGGCATAAAATGTATTTTGCTGCTAATAAGTTGATTTTAATATATATAGTGGCAGAAATTGTATTGTACTGCTATTAAGTATGTATTTTTTAAATACATATAGCGATGGAAATTATATTTTGCTGTTATTAAGTGTAGTGAAGGAAAGTTTTTAAATACATACAGTGGCAGAAATGGTATTTTACTGTTATTAAGTGTAGTTATATATACAGCGGTAGATATGATATTTTGCTGCTATTAAGTAATACATAATGATATTTTACTGTATAGCAGCAGAATACCAGTTCTGCCGCTATTAATACGTCAACGAAGTATAGCAGCATAATACCATTTATGCTGCTTTAAACATTATATATACACATTTTCATTTTCCCTACAACGAGTTCCTGCTTTCCCGTGGTAAAGAAGGAAAAGCTCCCTCTGCACTTTCATCCCCAAAACTGAGATCTCTCTCTCTGCCCAAAACCCTAATTTAATCATCGAGAACCAGCATTTTCATCCCCAAAACTGAGATCTCTCTCTTCCCAAAACCCTAATCTTTGAGACCTCTCTCTTCCCCAAAACCATAATCTCTGAGAACTCTCTTCCCCAAAACCCTAATATTTGTTTGGAGCTTCCAGCAGCTGAGAAGAAGAAGGTAAGACCTACTTCCCTGGATATTTTCCGATCTTCGACGATCTGCTTACGTTAGGGTTTTGGTCTGTGCTTTAATTTGTTGATTTCTCCTTCGTCAGATCTTGCTACGGTATCTCGTTGTTGGGCTGGAAGCTAGGGTTTTGTCGAAGAGCAGAAGAAATGAGACTTTTTTTTGAGTTGTTGTGCTATTTCTGGTCGGATCTTAGGGTTTTTTTGGGTGAAGCTAGAATGGAAACTAGGTTTTTTTGGAGAGAAGAACTAAGGAAAAAGGTCGTTTGTGCTGATTTTGTTGAACGTGAAGGTTTTCTCTGTATTTGTCACAGATCTTGAGCCGATTTATTAGTTCTCAGTTTGATCAAGGGTTTTAGAGATGGAGATTGAGTTTGATTGGAAGTTAGAATCGTAATGCAGACTTTGATCCTTCTGAAAAAGTAAGATCAAAGGTCAATTTTACATAATCGAGTCTGGGGTTGTTTGGGTTTTGTTCAGTTGTTCTTATTTTACTGATTGGAGTTGTATTGAGGTGAATATCAATTTTATCTTAAGTTGAAATTCTTGTAGTTCGAGTTGTTTGCAATTTTTACTTGCTGATTGGGGTGAAGTATGGCGCAGAGTAATTGGGAAGCAGATAAAATGTACGTTCTGTGGTAAAAAAAGAGTTCTTTTTGTTCTTCTTCTTACTTTTCATGTGGCTGTTGAGTGGAGGGACTGCTGTGTTATTTTATTTTATTTTTATTTTGTTGAAGTTATGGTTTTGATGAATTTGATTTTTTTTTAGGCTTGATGTCTATATCTATGATTACTTGTTGAAGAGGAATTTGCATGATTCTGCGAAAGCATTTATGGCTGAAGGGAAGGTATCTGGAGATCCAGTAGGTAAGACCATGAAGCAATATGTTTTTTCATTCTTTTGATTTTTTTTTCTTTTGCCTTTGAGGGGAATGCATCTTGTATTGTTCTTTTTGTGTTGGTACTTTGTTTAGTTCTATTGGGTTTGATATTGGAATCTGTTTCCTCATCAAAGTTTGAATAGTGTAATTGGTTATGAAATTATGGAGATGCAATATTGTGGTTTCTGATCTTGCTTAGCTTTTTTCTTTTTTGAAAGATATCAGGACTTGATTTTTGTCTTCTCTTAGAAAAGGCACTAGGGTGTAATGAGATGAATGGATTATTGTGGGCTTGGAAGGTCCAATACTTGGGTCTTTCTCAGGAATCATTGTTTCATAGGCTGTAAAATCTTAACCCATGCTGGATTTATAAATGCAGAGAGATCCTCTATCTGTGGCCAACTTTGTCAGTTTACTTTGCCGTGGTAACGCAAGTACTTGCACACCCGCGACATACAAAGTCTCTTATCATCAGCATTACATGCTGAATTGGTCCCTTGTTGTTTCTGGGGAAGGGGGTGCCTCACCAAGTTTCTAATGGATTGGCTGCGTTCATGAATGATTATGGACAGTGTACGCGCATCCACGTGTGTTAGATGTGATATGAACCATTCATCTATTCATTTGTCTGATTTGTGAGCACAATTGGATTCGCCATGTTTGGAAAATCTGCTTCCATTGGACGATACTGGTTACTACTCTCTTGCTGATTCATTCGCCATGTTTGGAGAATCATTCGAAGAAAAGAATGTGAACAAGTTGGCTCTGTATGCAATGTCAGGACATGAGTCTTGCACCATAAGTTTCATATGAAAGTGACCATTCAATTAATTGAATAAATGAATAAATGAATAAAATCATTTGAAGAAAAGAATGTCAACAAGTTGACTCTGTATGCAATGTCAGGATTTGAGGGACCTGCAATTTGTATGCTCTTATTTTCTGAGTTTTTTTTTTAATTGTATTGATGGTTTGATTCATGAGTTTGGCTTTTGCAATGGTTTTCTTTTATATTTTGTTTGTTTGTATACTGTATGCTGATTGCTGCCAGCTAAACCAGCATTATTTTTTGGAATACCAAGTGAAACTGGGGGAGAGAATCATGGAGTTCCAGCAGTAGTATAATAGAGGTCACATTGAGTAGTTGAGAGAGGTTTTTGTCTTCTACAAATTTAAGCACATTCCAAGATTGAAGTTTGAGATATTGAATCTTTTAAAAAACCATATTCATGTGAAATTCATATTGTTGTATATCTATTTCAACACATTCGTGTTGTTTTAAATTAAGAACACTTTCGAAGTTTGAAGTTTGAGATATTGATTGTTTTTCATGTTCATGTAAGGTTCATAGTGGTGTCTATATATTAAAAAGCACATTCCATACTTTACATGTGATCTATTCAAATGGGAGGATTCTTTGTATTCAGCAATTTCATTTCTATATTATTATTATTACTATTATGAGAATATGAGAACGAACATTGGACGTATCTATATGCAAAGAGAAAGGGTAAAGGGGTGGGGTAAGAAAGGAACTTGAAGCTTTTGAATTTTTTTTTTTTTTTTTACTGTCTGCAGTAGGCAGAAGTCTATCATGGAAAATCTATTATTTTTTCCTTGTTATACATAGAAAGTTATAACACCTAATGATAGCATCAGGTTTTTGTTCATTATAAACTGGGATTGGGTTGTTTGATGTTTAAATGCTGATATTTTACCTAATTCTTCTATAAAGTTGTAATCCTCAAATCTGTTCTTCTTGGTTAGCTCATAACATGTTAATTACTGATGTAGGGCCTCCTTTTCATCTTGAGTTTTGAGTTCAAGATCTGGAGTTTATTTTATGTGCTAATCAAAACAGGGTGATGATAATAGATCTTGATGCTCATCAAGGGAATGGCCATGAAATGAACTTTGCCCCTGATTGTAGTATCCTTGACCTCTGAGTATGTTGGCAACTTGGCATGATTTGACCTCTATGAATTTCACTAACCACTTTAGTGCTTACAGGAAGAGTCTATAGTCTGGATATGTTCAATTTTGAAATCTATCCTTTTGTAAGATTCTCTACTCCAGATAAGAGTTGTAGGAGGTTTTTATTAATTTATTTATTTATGGTATGGCCTGTGCTTGTGCTTTTAATGTTTGAAACTACTAATAACTATGAATGTAGAAAAGATGAGTTGTTTCAGTATACACTACTAATAACTATGAATGTAGCCAGTAGATACTAATACCTATGATGGTAGCCAGTAGATACCATGACACTGAGAATGCCAGGGGCTCTACTAGAATTTATTTTTGGCGTATTAGTCCTAGGAGGTTCAATGTGTAGACAAGTCATCCAAGTCATAGGATAAGAATTGAGGCCGTTCTGTGATGGTTTTGTGTTTTGTTTGTCATCTAAAAGGTAGTTACTTTAAAGATCCCTTTTGAGCTTAAGGTTTGGGCGATAGAGATAACCTAGATAGAGAGTCATCCATATGATCCCTCTTGAGCATCTCTTCAGCATTTTGGTGTCCTATAGGCAGTTAATTCCCTCACAGTCTAGTTCAAAACTTGAAATCATCTGGGAAACAAGATCACATAAAAATAGGCCCAATATAGCTTATAACAAAATGGCTCCCAACAGGCTAAAGAAATTCTGTACAACAGGTCCTAAGCGCGCAAAAGAATGGATCGAGAGGGAGGCATCGAATGCCACACACGTGGAAGACTGGGAGGCAATTACCAAAATAACAAACCTTATGCAGACAACATCAATGCAAAAGTCTAACTAGTCATCTTTCCAGATGAATCAAACAATAGTGAAAGGGAGAAGCCCCCAAAGGATCAAACCACACCTGATAAAGGGGCACACTAACCAATAATTGGGAACCTCGCCAAGGGTACTTGGAGGACATGAGAAATCACTAATCATTCCAAGGGAACTTGAACTTTCCAACTGGCAGCTTCCCTTTGAAACATTAGCGTCCTGATATTATATCACAGAGAACATATTGAACCAAAGCATGGTCCAACAAATTGTATCTTTTGTTTCTCCTCTTGGAATCATGTTTTATTATGTGTTCTTTTCATTTATCTCTCTCATTTTATTGAATGTTTTCCATTAAAAAAAAAAACAAAACCAAAAACAAAAAAATGGATTAAGCTCCCGGTACACACACATACTTTCTTGTCACCTGGTACACACACATACTTTCTTGTCGTTGTTTGATTGCCAGTAGCTCAACACTTCACTTACATGATTTATAGTGCTTATTGAATGTGTTTGAGATGCTACCATTATAAATGATGATCTGAGGATCCTCACATCTTATTTATTTGGACAGGTTTTTGCTGTGAAAAGTGTTCTTCAAAAGCCAATTAGTTTAATACAGGGACCCCTTGGCACAGGGAAGACTGTCACTTCTGCTGCTATTGTATATCACATGGCAAAACAGGGTCCAGGAAAGGTAAATGAATGTGCTCATATCTTTTTTTTTTTATGAATGCCGATTCACTATTTTTATATACTCTGTTTTCATCGATGTGCTTATCCTGTTCAGGTTCTGGTTTGTGCTCCAAGTAATGTGGCAGTCAACCAACTTGCTGAGAAGATAAGTGCAACTAGGTTAAAGGTAATAAAATTCAAACTGTGATATCTTTTCCTCATTCTTTTTGAAGCTGTGAACATGATGAAGTTATTGTCACTCAGAAAAGAAAAGAAGCCAACTTTAAATGACTCATCACTTGTAATGTTGGCTGCAATTTTCTTAAAATCTTCACATGTAAAACTATAGCTTTTGAGTAGTTTTTTGTTTTTTTTGCTTTTCAGTATGTCTCTTATGCTACTTACCTTTAATAAAAATTCGTTACCATTGAAGAAAAAACTATAGCATTTTTGAAATAGGAAAACTTCATTGGTACAAACATGAATTCTTTCCTTTCAGTTGCATTTTAACTTTTTATTTTATTTTATGTATTATTATTATTATTATTTTTGAATGGTGACTTCTTAGATTATGATGTTTGCCGTATTGCCCAATTGTGTTTGCTAGCTTTATGTACCAATGTGTATGTGAATTCTTTTGGTTTTTAGGTCGTCAGGCTCTGTGCCAAATCAAGAGAAGCTGTAAGCTCTCCTGTTGAGCATTTAACGCTGCACTATCAGTTGCGTTGATTGACTTGAACTTCTGGCTTGATATGATATTTTATAAGCTACGGGGCCATCCAGGCACTTCTGCTACTGATGTTATCCTTTTCATTTGTTTGTCATAGGTACGACATCTTGATACATATGAGAAGAGCGAACTACATAAACTTCAACAGCTTAAAGATGAACAAGGTGAGGTTTAGCTCCTTGGTACTCTTGATTTATAGTATATACTGTACCCAATCTTATACCAAGTTCTCTCACCATTTGCAAACTATATTTTAAATCATTAATTATTGCATTGATGTTCTTGCTGATAAGTGCTCTTAGAGCTGCCTTGAAGGTTGACTATCTTTGTAGTTATCACTTGTGAGTAAACTTGTTACTACCGTGCTATTGTCGAGCCTCATTTTTTTTTTTTAACATAATGATGTTGATTCAATTTGATGCCATTATATCAAGTGCTGCATTTTTTTCTGAGTGTTATCTGTTTATTTGTACTTGTTAAATTATTGCATAAGAATATAAGATACTTGGACACTCAATTGCATGTTTCTCACATTACCTGCAGAGTTGATACTTATACCATTTCGCCGAATGCCTTATAACTGTTTCATTCGAAGCTTTACTGGATGCTATTGATAGCCTTGCCTCATGTACTGCCTGCTTTTTTCTTTAATGAAAGTAGCCATTAAAAAAAAAAGAAAAAGAAAAAAGAAGAAGATAACCTTGCCTCTAAATATTCAATGATCTCGTGTTTCGACATTTTTGAGAAGCGGTGTCATTCCCAGCCAGGTATCCTTTTATCTTACGGTGTGCCATGACACTTTTCATCATTAATTCATTTACTGTATTTTTATTAGCCCATGTAAAACCCATCTTCATTTTGAAACTTCACAGATTGGAGTGATAACCCCATATGAAGGCCAGAAGCTTATATTGTAAATTATATGTCAAGAAATGGTGCTCTTAGACAGCAACTTTATAAGGAAATAGAGGTACCTTCAGCACCTGACAAATCGATGTCTGCCATTTGTATTTATTTGCTACAGTGTCATGGTTGTATTTTATTGTAGGTCGCGAGTGTTGATTCCTTCCAGGGGAGAGAGAAAGATTACATTATCTTGTCTTGTGTAAGAAGCAATGAATATCAGGTAATGACACCACTTCTCTAGTAATTTAGGTAATACTACCATGGCTGTCTGCAGTGGTAGTCTATCTATGCCAAGCTGTGCATTTTTTGGGCTATAGGCCATCCACGGTGGATCCCAGCAGCTGAAATATTATAATCGCCATAACAATTGAGAATCCTTTGCCCTTATTTTCACAGCACAATGAATATAAATCTTTTCACTGAGCAATGGTCATATCCCAATTTTCTATATGTTAAATAAGATGTTGGTATTGTCCTTATATGGTTATCTTGTATTTATTTGTTTTGACAAGGCAAATGATTTTTGTTCGAAAATGTGTTAACCAGAACAACCAAAGGTGAAGCAGACACCAGAAAAACATGGAGCACAAAACAGTAGATGAAGCACAAGCAGTAGCTGGCAGTGCACAAGCTTGAGTCAGAGAACACCTGCTCGGGAAAAGATCAAAGGATAGCAAAACACTGCACCATCATTGCAGTGTTGGTTTGGATCATATGGATGGGCCTTGGTTTGTTGATTTGAACCACTGATTAGATGGGCACATCAAGGTAATGAGATGGCCAAATGCAGATCTTGAAATTAGACATTTGAGCTGAATTTTGTGTTGGTGGAACCATGGTTATTGTGAAGTAGCCATTGTATTTTTTTTATAGCAACTGTGGAGATCATTTCACATTGAGTTCCTATGTAACAAATTAGCACAGTAGTGTCTAGATCCCATATTCTTCTTTTTGTGTTGCAAATATTGGGCAGGGCCAACTTTTTTAAAATCACAAGTGCCTTTTCTTACTCTCCTGCTCATTTAAGACCTATAATAAAACCTATAATAAAGACACCCAATGAATAAGTACTAAACTGACTTGAGGAAGTTGTATGGGTTTTCAGCAGCAGTTTGTGATGTTTGCTGCTACAAGTTGCATGGGGTTTCAGCAGCAGTTTGTAATATCTGTTGCTACAAGTTGTATGAGTTTTCAGCAGCAGTTTGTGAATAATTAGTGGTGGTTTAGATCCGCCGCTATTGATAATTTTTTAACAGCAATTTCGTATTCCGCTACAAATACAATCAGCGATGGGATTTTCTACGATAAAAGTGGCAGGGGATATTTTTCTACCGCAAAAGGTATTAGCGGCGGCTTTCATACATATAGCGGCGGTTTTTATCCGCCGCTAAATGTAATTTTTCTTGTAGTGGCGACATCTCAAGTTTTTCCACGCCAGCAGCCGGCAACGTGATTCTTAAATTGGAATTCTAATATAATAAGCAAATGGTATAGGTGGCTTGTCATAAATATTAAAAAGTGAAACCCCAAAACCAAATCCCGCCCTAGAAATTAAACTCCCGGTGAAAAAAAAAAAAAAAAAGCCTCCTGAGTAGGGATGGCAACGGGGCGGGGCAGGGGTGGAATTGGGTTGCCCCGTCCCCGCCCCGTACCTCATAGGATACGTCCCTGCCTCGCCTCGCAATTCGGGGTATGTTTAAAACCCCATCCCCGCCTCGATGTGGTGCAACCACAAACATAGTGTAACATTCAAATCGCATATTAATCAAGCTTGAAAATTAGTCCCACCATATCTCAGGTTTGAAATCTTAAATCTAAAACTAACCTAACTTGAAAATTAGAAAATAATTGTTCTATTCATTTGCAAGATCCAGAAACATGAATGTCCCATCCAACCCTTCATGAACCAGGATCATTGCCATAGAGCAAACTGCAACGCACAACCTGCTCAGAACTTTGATAGCATTCACCTGCACACTTCAATGATTCACAATCTACACTAGCCATTGGACCTGTCAAAGTTCTTCATAAAAATAAAATAAAATAAAATAAAAACTGAAGAAGAAGAAGAGGAAAAGCCACCTTGTAACATAAATTTTCTGATTTCCAAGGTCATCATCAAGTTTGGAGAATTTTTAGTCAACCACAAACAGAGTTCAAATATAGTACAATCATATCATCAAGTTTGGAGAATTTTTAAGCAACCACAAACAGAGTTCAAATAGAGTACATGATAGTTTAAATAACAGAACCCTACAACACCACAAACAGAGTTCAAGTTGCACTAGCAAAATAGGATTAAAAAAAAAAAAAAAGAACCCTGCAACGCCTTAGAAGCAACAAATGCACCAACTAGTTGTCCTCTGTCAGCCTCACTGCATGCAAAATGAAAATCTAATGAATCCAATAATTAAGATATAAACTCCCAAGCAGCTACATAAGTAAAAGTGAAAAAAAAAATTTACATTAGAAGATATCATCCAAGCACAGTTTGATCACTTTCCTTTCCTTCATCATCATCAATGTCATCGAAAATGTTTTGAAACGTGATGGAATCCTTTGAACTTATTTTTAACGAAGGACCTAATAACACCAAAAACATATTAAAAATAAGAGAAATTCAATCAAATAACATGTAACTAATTTAAATATTAATTTTTAATATCTCCATCTCTATGTGAAATCTCATTGTTTATTCTGAGCACACATTAACACCTCAACCGTATTTGAATGAAGTTTACTACAGTGTGGACTCAACAATCGACCACTAGTGCTGAAGGCCGACTCTGAAGCAACCGTTGACACCGGAATGGCTAGAATATCCCTTGCCATACGTTGCAAATTGGGATACTTTGGTCCATTAGTTTTCCATCAAGCAAGGATGTCAAAATTAGAAGACCGAGGCAATACATCATCCTCAAGATAGTGGTCCAACTCTAACTTCATATTTCCAATTGAACCCTTCTTTCCACTACTAACAAACTGATCAAAACTTGCAAGACTGTCTTTATTTACCACATTTGGATTTGATGTAAAGGAGTCATGGCTATTTGTGTCCATATTTTGGGAACTATATTCATGCATCAAATCCTCACAAATTCCCTTAATCTTCCTAATCTCATCATCTGCCCTGTCACCATAAATTGTATGAAAGTAGAACTCCAACAACATCATCTTATACCTTGGATCTAGGACAGTTGCTACACCCATGATACCACTAATCCAATAACTATTAAATTTCTCAAACATATGAAATGCCATTTTCTTAATCACAACATTAGAATCCACCACTCCGCCAATGATATTTTAATCTCACAAACTTTTGGAAAATAAATATTAGCGGTAGGATATGTGGTATCCGAGAACAACTTAGTCACATTGAAGAATAACTCTAGTTTCTTGCAAATATTTATTGCAACCTCCCATTCTTCATCACTTGGCATGCAATTATAGGATGAGTCACGTTGTTTTAAGCGAAAGAAAACATCCTTGTACATGACAGTAGTAGACAACATAAGATATGTGGAGTTCCAACGAGTCTTACAGTCTAGAACCAATTCTTTAGCTCTTTCCATATGCAATAGTTGCGCTGTCTCTCCAAATTTGTGTCTTCTCTTTGTTGATGCTGTCCTAAATACCACACTATCCCGAATTTTTTCAACTGCTACCTTAATTAAACCCAACCCATGAACAATAACAAGGACCCATGCAACATAAGCGAACTTTTTTTAAGCCTCTCATAAAGAATTTTAACCATGACATCATTTGTACTACAATTATCCACGGTCATTATAGACAACTTCCGGTCAATATTCCATTCCAACAAGCAATCCAAAAGTGAATCCGCAAGAACCTCCTTTGTATGTGGAGAAGGAACATAAATAAACCTGACACATAAGTAATTATTGAGTTTGATTAGTTAAAAAAATCTACTTGTTCAATAATTAAGTTCAAACAATCTAAAATAGTATATATAAAAAAAAGAAGTATATACCTCATAACTCGACTATGTAAATTCCACGAGTCATCGATAAAGTGTGCCGTTACAACCATAAACCCCCTCTTTTTGTTACTTGATGCACATATCAGTTGTAATGGCAACTCTACCTCGATTCTTATCTAACTTTTTCATCACATTCTCTTTCTCATAATTGTAGATTTTAAAGATTTCGCTCTTTATTGTATTTCTGGAAACCATTTTAAACAAAGGTTGCAATGAAGCTACAAATCTTCTAAACCCAAAATGCTCCACTATAGAAAGAGGATACTCATGCAAAATAATCATAATTGCGAGTTCCCTCTTTGATACTTCTTGATCAAAGTGATGGGCTGTCAAACTCATTCTTTCATTAGCCTTATTTTGTTGATTCACCAAAACTTGTTGTCTCATATCCACAATATCTTTATACTTTCTCTTTGGACATCTCCTAAAATGGTCATGTAGATGCTTGGTCCCATTTTTAGTTTCCCCACCAAAGGATTTGGAAAAATAATGGCACATTGCCCTATAAACCCCATCAACTATTTTTCTATCATAATGATTCCACATAGCTGACTTCAATCTTGACTTTCCACCATCATTAGCTTCAACTTGTTCAGAATTGATAGGACTTGAAGAAGCATTGGATTGATTCTCTTCAGAAGGGATCGTAGGTGATTGCGGACTTTCGGAAATTGGTGAAGAAGTTTGAGATCCACTAACCATATCACCATTTCCAGGTGAAGATGATGAAGACATTTTCAAAAAATCTTCAATAATTCTTTTAGTATTTGCTTTCAATGTGTCAACTAGAAAATCCTGTGAATTAAATTAGATATACAGCTGGCAATAAAACCACCAAGATGAACAACCAAAGAACATAAAACAAGCACCATACCCAGCAAGTTGGCAGTGCAATCACTGGTAATCTAGTGAAGCCCAGTTTCTTTGGTTTTAGGAACTAATGTTACAGTCCAAAATGTGGGAGTAGAATGCACATATAATGAAAAGCTTTTCAGTAGCAACTACCAACCAATCAACTTTTGGGAGTTGGGAATTGATAGAAAATTCACCTAAAAACATAAACCCATTTCAATATAGACATTGGTAGAAAATTCAGCAATGACGAGAAGGCTCATCTAAGAGAGAAAATTCAGCCCCAGCCATACATAAAGCTAAATTCTGTTCTACAATACATTGTACTAATAAGGGAAAAAAGCAAAGAGAAACATGATCTATCATTCGAATGTCATTCTATATAAATTACAAGCGAAGAGAAGAAACTCGGCTGCACAAGTGAGAGAAACAAGTAAGAGCATTCTATATAAATTACAAGCAAAGAGAAGAAACCCCGTCAAGAAACCCATTAGAATCCCACACATTAGCAGCACCACTCAACAAACAAATGACAGCCAAAAGACAACCAAACTGAAGGAATAGGAGAGGCCCAGAGAAGAAACCAAAACAGGGCAGCGAGACCAAACCAAGCAGCAAGAAAGAACACATCAAAGCAGCTCATGGCTACAAAACAAAAGCTCACCAAAGCCACACAGCCAAACACCACCCAGCTCGGCCAACAAAGGGGAACCAAGAAACGGAAACTAACCCCAAAGCCCCATTAAAACCCATCAAAACCCTAATTAAAATCCCATCTTTTTATTTGACCTCAGTGTATGATGGAAAAGGGCCAAGATGAAAAAAAGACAGGGGAGTGTACCTGCTACAGGGGAGGCGTCGCGTGAGGCGGTGGAGGAAGGTGGAGGCGCTGTGGTGTCCGGGGGCTGCTCCGTGCGTGCGTCCGGCGGAGGAAGATGAAGATGGTAGTGCGTGAGATGGGTTGCAAGGAGAGGCGAGATGGGTTGCGTAGGATGAAGAGTGTCGTCGTCGCGCAATGGAGGAGGGGAGAATGGAGATGGAGATGGAGGCGAACGGAGCAGGAGATGGAGAGGGTGGTGGGCGATGGAGAGGCTGGAAGGGAGAGATGGGAGATGATGGAGGCTGGCTGGATTTGATCAGTTGAGAGACTGAATGGGCTAGGGTTTCAATTTGCTTCTTATGAATAAGGTAAAAATATTTCATTCAACCTCTTTTTTTTCTTTTTTTTAAAATAGTACGGTTAACCGCATACGGTTAAGTATTTTATATACAGTTAAGTATATAAAATTCTTGAAATGTAGAAAAAATTCAAAAAACATATACTAGTAATTTTTAAAAAAAATAGAATTTATATATGAACTTCAAGTATGTCATATGAATATTAAATCATTATTTATTGTATAGCTCTCAATTCATGAGCCTCCTATAGCAGGCCAGGCTATATTCAAAGTACATACTATATTGAAATCCTCATCATCAAAGCCTTGTCTCAGGCTCCCAGCTGTGACAGTGTCTGCTACATGTATTCTTTTTCTCCATTCTAAATCAAGACCCAAATAAGAAAATTTTGGTTAGCTTCAGAATTTTTCTTTCAAGGAAAAATAAATTAAATTTTGGATTGACTACAAAGAAAAAGGTAAATTCATTTATTTTACATGGTAAAAAGCATATGAATGATTCATCTATGTTGTCTCCATGCCTTTAATAATATTAAAACAAAATCTCAACCATGCTGACTTATTTGCCCGAAACTCAGGCGCCTCTCAAAACATTAGTCTTCCTAGGGACCATGACCTTTTTCCCAAAATAGAATAAAAAGATCTCCCCGCATAAATATTTTATAAGTGTGGGGCACTGTTAGATTGTTTAAATTTTTTAAAATTATCTAATATTAATATTATAAATTTTCCTTTTCCTGAAATTTTACCTATTTAAAGTGAGATTTATTGTTATAAGATTTTCTTTAAGCCCTTGAAGGCCACTAACATACATTTGAAAATATTATATATATGCTTTGAGACATTCTTTATAAAAAAAAGATAATATCTCTCTAAAATATCATGAACTCCATCAATACATGGTTTTACTCCATTTCTGGTATTTAACTCCACTCACTAATAAAGAGGTTGATTACATATAATTAAAATAAGTATAACTTAAAGTGTTGTTAGTATGATTAGAATCATATTAAGTTACAAACTATAATTTACCTTGCTATTTCTAATCATATAAGTTATTATAAGCGTATAGCATGATATATCTTGTAATGTTATATCAAATTAGTATAATTTATATTGTTATTAGTATGATTAGAATCATACCAATTATAATTTACCTTGCTATCTCTAATCAAATATGTTATTATAAGCTTAAAGCATGATCTATCAATCTATTATATATTTATATTCATTTTATTTAATATGATTTATTATGTCGCAATTTAACATTATATATGATTAAAGTAAAATAAGCTTAGATAGATTTTTAAACAACTTTAATTTCATTAAATTTGAATTAGAGAGAATGGGATCATATTATATGCTTTTATAATGTCTAGGGTTCATTCAATTACATGTTTAACTTTAAAAAAAGTCTTCAATCAATCTACTTGACCCTTAATAACAACATAAAATCAATATATACATTTACATATAAATATGTTTATTTATTATAAAAGAAATCTAAAATATATATATTTTAGAGGATTATTAATTTCAGGGCGGGTTACGGGGCGGTATTTCGGGGGGGGGCGGCATGGGGCGGTATTTCGGGGCGGGGCGGGGCAAGAAACATACCCATCCCTGCCCCGCCCCGAATTCGGAGTATATTTTTTTGCCCCATCCCTGCCCCGTTTAAGAGTCAGGGCGGGGCAGGCACTCCGCGTTGGGGCGGGGCGGGTTAAAAATGCCATCTCGTCCTCCTTTCATCTCATCTAATGAACCAACGGAGGGAGGAAGAAGGAGAAGGAGGAGGACATGATTCAATTACATGTTTAACTTTAAAAAATTTCTTCAATCAATCTACTTAACCCTTAATAACAACATAAAATCAATATATACATTTACATATAAATGTGTTTATTTATTATAAAAGAAATCTAATATATATATATTTTAAAAGATTATTAATTTCGGGACGGGTTACGGGGCAGGGCATGGGGCGGTATTTCGGGGCGGGTTACGGGGCGGGGCGGGGTGGGGCAAGAAACATACCCATCCCCGCCCCGCCCTAGATTCGAGGTATATCTTTTTGCCCCCGTCCCCGCCCCATCTAAGAGTCGAGGTGGGGAAAACCCATACGAGGCGGGGGCAGGCACTCCGGGTTGGGGCGGGGCGAGTTAAAAATGTCATCCCGTCCTCCTCTCCCATCTCATCTAAGCAACCAACGGAGGGAGGAAGAAGGAGAAGGAGGAGGATATGATCTCCATCTATCTCTCATCACGGTCTCTCCTCTTCGTGTGAGAAAATCTCGTCAGAACACCCTGCTAAGGCAAAGATCCAGAGATTCCAGGTATCCTTCTCTCCCTCTATTCTCCAATCATGTCTTGATTTCAATCCAAATCAGCACTGGCCTAGGTAAGCCATGCCTAGCATCGGGTAGTGTCGGGCCAAGCGACAGGCCACGGCTCCCTGGCCCAGCACAGACCATGCCCGGCACGGCTGGAACGGTCAATGGGATGCTGGGCCTCTGTGGCCCAGCCCAATTTCATCACTAGGGTTAAATGAAGGAATGCTTAAGTTTTTCTCAATTTTTAAAAAAGGACATAAGAAACTAAGTTTTCAGTAGATGGCTTAAATTTTCCATTCATCTTTTAATCAAGGACATCTAACCAAACCACGGCAACTTTTCTCCCATTTTCTTTCTAGCATCAACTTGATTTAGCCAGATGTCTTTGATTGAAAGAGGAATGGAAAACTAAAATCCTCAATTGAGAACTTCAGTTTTTTTTTTATTTTTTTTTGGTGTCCTTTGTATAAAACTGAGAAGAACTTAGGCCCTTTTCTGAAGTTTTCCCTTAAATGAATGACCCCTCTTACTAGGGTGGTGTAGCGGTTTTGGTGGGTTAATGACACTTTTGGAATTTTAGGACTAGAGTCTGAATCCCCTGTTTTGTTTCATCCAATCAAAGTTAGGCAATTGTGTAAAACCTGATCTTCTTTGATTTTTCATTCCTTAAAAGCAATTGAGAGAGTGCATTAGCTGGCATGAGGTTTTACACAGTTGACTAATCTTGAATGGACGAAATAGTATCTTCCTGTTTCTACAAAACAGGTGGAATCTGGATCCCATGTTTCTACGGATCAAGACTCTTAGAAGCATCGAGTTAAGCTTTGAGTGAGTTTTGAATCTAGCTGTCCAAATCACTGCGTCCAATTGATAACTTATTTATATATTTATTAAAAAAATCACATATTTTTATATTAAAAATGAATATTTTAAGGTTTTTTTCAAGTTAAAATGAATTATTGAATAAATAATTTCAAAACCTGACCTAATTCGTACTTGTCTTAAAGAAGGTATCACCACTCTTAAACCCAAGATAAGTAGAACATGGAGCAAGATGAGTGTGATTCATGGTTGAGAAAAATCGGCCGATACCGTTTCATATCGGACGATATGAACCGCTATCGGCCCATACCGAACCGATATGGCCCCGAGATATCGGTGTCAATATCTCTAGGCCAAATATCCCCAATATCTAGGCCCATATCGGCTGAGATTTTGTCCATCTCGGCTTTTCCTCAAAATATCGGCTGAGATCATATAAAAAGTTTCAAAACCCTATTTTTTCTAACTTTTTCCTCCCATCTTCATCTTCTTCTCCTCTCATCTCATCTCCTTACTCCTTAGAGCATCAACCATACTCATGGTCATCATGGGGGTTATGTTGGCCAACAAGTTGTCATGTATGGACAACATGGGGTTTATGTTGGCCAACAAGGTTCCATGTATGGACAGCATGGGGGTTATTCATATGAACCTAATTGGGTACCCCCTTCATGAACACCAATACTTTTTATCGAACAGATATTAATTAAGCAAGGGAGGCTTCACCCCCCACCACTTACCCAATGACCTTCGCTTCATGTCATTTGAGTACAATGAGCCATCTTAATCTATAGGGGTTCAAGATAGGTCATCATCTTATTAAGAACAATCTGCATATGGTCATGGGTATGGTAGTGCTGTGCAACAGTACGAAGCATATCTTTTTAACCAATACTGAAGAAATGATGATGATGATATCAAGACTAGGCGATGCTCCACTTGGAATTAGGCTGTCAATCTGTCATACACTCATACTCATCAATCTCTTTTTAGTCTCTACTCTCCAGTCCCCTCTAATTTCAGATAAACCATAAACCTTTTAATGCTCAAGTGCTTTATGCCTTTATGATTTTTCTATCTCACTATCATGTTTCATATTTTAATATGTTATCTTCATGGTCTTGAATTTCACAACTTATTTGATGATTGAGTTAGTATTAAATGATAATTGATATGTTATCTTTATTTTCTTATATTTTACACTAATAAATTGATCATGAGCATCAATAATGGTTGCATTATATGAAATGCTTGAAAAGACAGCGAACTGCAACACATACATGACTCATAACTTGAGGTGACCGAGATTTTGATTTATTGTTGTTACTAATAGAAAAAAAATATTGCTTTCCAACATTTTCTAATATTCTAGATTTTTTGGATATTTGTGCGAATCTTTTTGGATTAAAAAACATTCACACCGCTACGGACCGATAACCGTGACCGATACTGATATAATATCGGTTTTTCGGCCGGGCCAATACCGCGCCCGAGATCGAGATTTAAACCATGGTGTGAATACAGATAGGTTAGTTTAGGTTGACCTAGAAAATTTTACTAATATATAATTGCTTGTTTGCGAGGAGTTGAGTAGAATAATGTAAACTATCAAATAAGATAAAGTTGGGAAAAAGTTGAAATTTTGACTTCTCCCAATATGTGTTTTTTTTTAAAGGTGGAGTAGAGTTCGATTAAAACTTTGACATTTTCCAATTAACTTCCAAAAACCCCCACCAAAAAAAAAAAAAAAAAAAACCTTCCAAAAACACTTACGGCATCATTCCAGTAGTTGATCCAGCTTTTGTAATGGGATGGTTCTCTTATTTAGTACCTCATGCCAAGCAAAAACTAAGAAGAAAAAAAAGAAATATCATGTCCTATCAATTGGAGTAATAGTAAATGAAAAAGGAAATGCTTTGGAGTGATTCCGAGATCTCTGCTGCTCATGTCCTATGGATTAGGAGTGGATCCTCCGTTTCTTTAAAAACAGGGAGATATGGTTTCATCCTCAATGGATTCCAATGAAATAGTATCTTCCTCTTTCTATGAAGTAGAGGATTTGGACTCATGGACCAGAGGTATGTGGTAAAGAAATTTAATGTTCGTTTGGATTTAATTTCCATTCTACCATTTCTCTCCAAACAAGTTGAAAAAAAAATATAAATGTTGGTTAAAACTTCTCTCCCACCTCTACTTTATGCATCTAAAGAAACAAACAGGCCCAATAGAAAGGAACTGAACCCCCAAACAGAGGAACGTTGTTTAGACGAATCAGGGGGTGACGCATGAGGGGGCTGAGGAATCAGAAAAAGACTATCTCTCCTCCGCCCCCTGCGTGTTGTCTCCTGATTCGTCCACACATGGGAACTTTCTTCATCTAAACTCAGGAGCCGAAGAAAGAGAAAAAAACTCTCTCCTCCGTCCCTGCATGTCGTCCCCTGATTCGTCCAAACAGGGGAACCTTTTCCGTCTAAACTCAGGAGCTGAGGAAAGAGAAAAAGACTCTCTTTCCTTCGCCCCCCTTTGTGTCGTCCCCCTGATTCTTCCAAATTGGGGAACCATCTCTGTCTGAACTCAGGAAATCCACAACCAAATGCAAGTTGGTAAGTCTACCCTGGTGTCACCTTTGTGCAGGACTTGTCAAGGAGAATCGCTATCAGGGGTCCTAATTTTGGTCTTCGTACCACTAGCAGTGTTCTCCCCTTTCAATGCCTTTTTCTCTAGAAAAGCCTTTACACAAACATCCCCAGGGAAATCGGCAAATACCCCGCTTTGTGAGAATCATTAACAAGAATATCTTCCTATTTGTATGACATTTCAAAACAATTTTCCTTCTGTCACGACCCGGACCCGAGATCAGAGTCATTAGGGTTAACCCCCGGGTCGCGATGTAATCATACTTACTCCCGTAAACCCCGAATTAACTGAAGTTAATCGAAGTCTACAAGGGATCTTGCATATGTACCCGTCAATGTACAGTGCGGAATATACAATAATATACATTGACAACCTTTTAACAAAACGAATCATATACTTTACTTTGAATCGTAAAGTTCACTATACATCGTTTCAGTTTCCTACTATCAACCACTGCATATTTAAAATACAATGCAGGGGATATCATTTCTAATACTTACAATACCAAAATGAATATACAATTAATTCCTAAAAAGTTTTCCCAAAATATTCCATGTTATTCGCTCTCCAATCATGTCCATTTGGTTAGACCTCCTGGGGTATCGAATGGGCCTCCTCCGCTGGCGGGACGGTCTCAGAGGGACCGGCACGTGCAACTGAGCCTGTAATATCATTAGTAATACCATGAACACGACGGTTCAACAAGATATACATATATCTATGGCATGTTTGACAATTCCTAATAATTCATTGATTTCCAGTTCTAGATAATCAATGGTAAATAAAAATAACAATAACAACAATATTGGCAACTACATTCATATTGGTTTCAACTCCATTCAGTTCTTCCAAACGGAAGCATTGCATATTCCTTTCAGTTCTTCCAAACGGAAGCATTGCATATTCCTTTCAGTTCTTCCAAACGGAAGGATTTCATATTCATTTCAGTTACATTCAGCATTTATTAGGACTCGTCAGTCCTTTGACCTTTCGATCCAATGCGGTGAGATCTCCTAGTGTCTTGATCAGAGATCACTGGTGTCCCACGGAGCTCTGGACGCTCCCCATCTCATCTACTGCAGTAGGAATAGTCATTTCATTGTTACGTTTTGTAACTGTTCATTTATCAATTCATTCCATTCAGTTCAATAATGAGTTCGGAAACCACTAGGTAGTGCCAGACCCGTTAATAATTCATATTAATCTCAGTCTAATTCTAACTCAATTCTCTAACCAACCACTAAGTGTAACGGTGGTTATTAATGCATGTATTACTGTGGATGACATTACTTTTAGTGAAATTTATGCATTACAATAACCCTCGTAGCACTTAGGAAGGTTTAAACATAATTAACCTTAATCTATATGTTTAGACTTTGAATTCTGGAAATTCGGAATTAATCGGAAATTTCCCAACATTTCGTAGTGGGCCTTGCCAGGTCGACCTGCATTAATATGCATAAAAGGTGAACAGTAAGTTGGTCAAGCCCTTGTGAGCCTGACCCAGTGTGGCCGGTCGACCGGCCAGCAGAAACAGAACCGAAGTTCTGTGACTGCAGTGCAGTGAAGGCTTTCAGCCTTTTTCTCTCTCTTTGTGCCTGATGAACCTGATTGACATATAATTTGAACTTAACAAAAATAATCCAAAAATTATAATCTAACTAATCTTAATCTATTACATCAAGTGCATAACCTAATCAAGGGTTTCAAAATCCATAAATCACCCTAATAGCTGATTCACCATTTCTTTCCATTAAAATCAATGAAAACACCTTAACAAGCATAACCATATGGATATTCTTGCCTTAGATGAAGCTTAGTCTTTGTTTGGCTTGGCTTGAGAGGAAATTCCTTCCTTTGAAGCTTTCAATTTCAAGAAAACTCTAAGCAATATTTGATGAGGAGGATGAAGTGGATTGATGCTCCTTCACTTAAGTCACCTCACACACACACTTGATGAAGAAACGGAGGAAGAAAGAAGAAGAAAAATGGTGAAACGGCTGTTGCCTAGGGTTTCATTCAAGATGAATCCATTCATTTGCTTATATAAGCTTCCAATTGCATTAAGCCCCCTCTAATCTCTTTCATTTACAATTCGAGTCAATTCAAGGTCCACTTGATCCAATATTCATCAAATCAATTCAAGTCTTATGCGTAAGTTATCGTACTCGTCGAGATACACATGCTAGTATCAAGAGTTTCCGAATTCGACAAAATACGTACAAATCCGTATTTATACAAAAGTCATTGGTTTGTTCATTTAAACTTCATTCTCCATTCAATTCCTTTCCTAATCATAGTTACTATTTCATTAAGCCTAAGTTCCTCACTTTAGGCTAATTCCATTCGATTTGGATAAATCACCATTAGTTCACTTAAACCGGCTTAATTAGTCTTAAGCTCAATTAATTAGAGTTAATCGTAATTAACTCGGGACGGAGCCTAACACCTTCACCGTCGATCAAAACACATTCATTGAATTTCTCAGGAAAAACTAGTAGTTTCCCACCTACTTTTCCAGTACTATTAAAAAAACCAAAATGCGGTAGACCGAGTGTTGAGTCAGACTACAATTTGTGTAGAAGATCTTGGTTTTCACCATATTAATCTCGAATCCGTATCCACTGTTGCAGGCATGATATGCTCACCGTGAGTGGGGGCAATCACGTCTCAAATTTTTCCACGCCAGCAGCCACTAATCCTACGGCAACGTGATTCTTGAAATGAAGTTCTAATATAATAAGCAAATGGTATAGGGGGCCTATCATAAATATTGAAAACTGAAATTGTGTCTGAAATCGTGATTTAGAACCCAGGCGTAGTGCTCTGTCTTCACTTGTAATCTGTCTTCTTTGGTCCTCTGTATCCTTCTTTCGGGGGCTCTTTGAGCTCTTTTCCCCCTTTTTTTCTTTTAATACAATTGCTCTAAAAGCACAAAAAAAAAAAAGGAAAAAAAAAATTCCATGCAAACGAAGGGCCCAAAGAAAAGTAAAACTGAAGATATAGAAAGAAAAAAAAATTCTTCTAAAAGAAAGATGCTGACAAAAATCCAAAGTCCCAAACTCTATAATGAGAAGAGTATCCAAGACTCTGTCTCAAATCATGATTTAGAACCCATGCGTCTACTAAATGATAACAACTATCAACTAATGTGAATAATGCTAATTAACAACTCATCTACTATGTTACAATCAACAGCTCATCTACCTATGTTACAATCAACAGCTCATCTACCAATGTAACAATGCTAATTATCTTCCTCAGATTTCATTGTCACTATGAGAGAATTATCTTGCATGGTGATGTGGTGGCTGATAAAGACCAATAAATTCACAAATAAAACTCTTGTTTTGTTTCAAATGTCAGCAGTTGGATTTATTTTCGAAGAATCTTGATCTTTAGCAATGGTGCAGTGAAATATGGCATCAACGGCCTCCAGATAGGATTGATTCAGCGCAAGACGATGAGGAACCAAAAAATGACTTCTCCATAGTGGTACTAAAAGGATACAGAGGCCCCATCTCTTTCAACATTTCTGCTTCCGCTGCTGACACAATATTATTCCACTCGCTCGATGAAAATTCTGGCATTGGACAATCCCCATCAAGAAACTGCATCACCTGCCTCATGCTAGGCCGACCTGCAGCTATAGGGTGCGAGCACAGAAGACCAAGCTTCAACACCAACTCCATCTCTTCTTTCACATACTCATTCCACAATCTCACACCCCTGCCTCCAGTATTTCACCCCTCTTCCAACACTCCAACACCCAATCCACCAATATCATCTCCTCCTGTGATCCTATTGGTCTCTTCCCACAAGCTACTTCAACCATAAATGCCCCGAAGGCAAACACGTCCGTGCTCGTCGTCGCCTTCCCTGTTCGAGTCAGCTCTGGTGCAATGTAACCAAGAGTACCCACAACGTGGGTGGTGTGAGGATTAGTGCCATGATCATACAATCGTGCCAGACCGAAATCGCCTAGCCTTCCTTTAAATTCACCATCTAGGATGACATTGCTAGCTTTGATGTCTCTATGGAGGACTACCTGCTCCCATCCCTCATGCAGATAGAGAATCCCAGATGCCACTCCTTTGATAATTCGGAATCTTTGGTGCCAGTTGAGGATTCTCTTGGGCTGATCGAAGAGGCACTTGTCAAGACTTCCATTGGGCATGAAGTCATAGACAAGAAGTAGCTCCCCCTTGCGACGGCAGTAGCCAAGGAGCTGAACCAAGTTCCTGTGCCTTAGGCGGCCGAGGCTCACAATTTCAGCTATGAACTCTTTCATCCCCTGTTTCGATTTATGAGAGACTCTTTTCACTGCTACTTGAATCTTTGAAGAGGGCAACACCCCTTTATACACCATACCAAAACCCCCAGTTCCTAAGAGCTCTCTGTCTCTAAAGCCCTTGGTTGCTTTAAAGAGGTCCTTATAAGAAAACCTATGAGGCCCATATTCACGCTCCCAATCCTCAAGCACTTCAGCATATTTAATCTTCCTCCTCACTATAAAACCCACAGTAAAGAGAGTTAGAAGAAAGAAAAACACAGCAATTGAGGGTACCCCAATTGTTAAAACCTTGGATTTCTTCTTGGGTCCGACCCTAGGAAGCTTGGGAAGGCGAGAGAGATCAAGCTCTTGAGCTGGACCGTTCATTTTAAAGCTCCATCCAAGAATGTAATGGGATGATGTTACAAGCGTGCCCGTTGCTGCAGAGAAACCCACATACATGGAGTCCTCGATGATGGGGGAGAGATCCATGGCTAATGACAACAGAGGAATATTGGGCCGGGCTACATTTGTAGGCGACAATGTTACATTAATCTGCTTCTCTAAATTGCTATATTCTATCCATACCTGGATTGGGCTTCCACTTCCAAGGCTAAAGTTTCTGAACCCACCATTTCCATTGGTAAAATATGCCGCGGAAGCAGATTTAACAGAGGTTAAACTGTTAACATCGACTCCAACATGGTTGTCGTCTATATCTTGAAATTGAAGGGACTTCGTCGTGTCGAACTCGATGGCAACGACATGATTGGATGAATTCCCATTGTTGGAGGAGTTGAAGAGACCGAGAAATTGGCTGGGTAAAGATGCAGTGAGATCTTTGGAAGCAGAGACGACGAAGGCCATCCCATGCCCCTTCAAAATGGGATATTCGGGAACAATGGCCATGACAAAGCTAGTAGAGAAAGAGAAGGCGCTACCAGATGAAGAGTTCTTGAAGGGGATGGGAAGGGAGTAGAAGGCATGTCCATTCTCTTGCCTTGAAGTGCTGGTTAGCCTCAAGAGACCATTTGGTGTGATCTGTGCTAACCCGTCCAGGCTCATGTTCTTCTCAGCAGTTGGAAATCCATTGTATTTGAAATCAACGACGTCTGATTGAGAAGCTGCAAAATTCATGAAGAGAAAAAGAACTATGACCTTAGATAGCATTTTTCTTGCAGGCTCCTTTGCATCTGGTGCAGAGAAGAAATGGAAGAAATGTGTCTTTATAAAATAGAATACAAAGACACAGTCCACCAGGTCACGGAGTCCGGATGCTGACTGTGCTCTCTAGGTTCCCACTATAACTTGAGCAGGAGATTAATATGGTGATAACCAATATTTTATACACAGATTGTAGTCTTACTCGGTCTACCACATTCTGCTTTTTTTTAGTTGTACTGGAAAAGTTGGTGGGAAACTACGGTTCCTCTTTACTTATATATCTATTTCTATACCATATTATAGAAGCAGCAGTTTAGTTTAGGATTTTTTGGTCGACTCTTCGTTTTGTCCTTTTCCTGCTTTCCTGTAGCTCTCCACCTGCTTGCTTCGCTTATCTATCCTGAAGATAGTGGTCCAACTTGGATTTTATTTAAAGGAGTCATGGCTATCTGTGTCCATATTTTGGAAACTATATTTCATGCATCAAATTCTCACAAATTCCCTTAATCTTCTTAATCTCGTCATCTGCCCCGTCACCATAAATGGTAGGAAAGTAGAACTCCAACAACATCATCTTATACCTTGGATCTAGGACAGTTGCTACACCCATGATACCACTAATCCAATAAGTATTAAACTTCTCAAACATATGAAATGTCATATTCTTAATCACAACATTAGAATCCAAACACCACTCCGCCAATGATATTTTAATTTCACAAACTTTTGGAAAATAAATATTAGCAGTAGGATATGTGGTATCTGAGAAAAACTTAGTCACATTGAAAAATAACTCTGGTTTCTTACAAATATTTATTGCAACCTCCCATTCTTCATCACTTGGCATGCAATCATAGGATGAGTCACGTTGTTTTAAGCGAAAGAAAACATCCTTGCACATCACAGTAGTAGACAACATAAGATATGTGGAGTTCCAACGAGTCTTACAGTTTAGAACCAATTTTTTAGCTCTTTCCATATGCAACCGTTGCGCTGTCTCTCCAAATTTTTGTCTTCCCTTTGTTGATGTTATCCAAAATACCACGCTATCCCGAAGTTTTTCAACTGCTACCTTAATTACACCCAACCCATCTTGAACAATCAAATTAAGAATATACGCGGCACACTGCATATGCAACAAGGACCCGTGCAACAAAAGTGAACTTTTTTTAAGCCTCTCTGAAAGAATTTTAACCATGGCATCATTTGTACTACAATTATCCACGGTCATTATAGACAACTTCCGGTCAATATTCCATTCCAACAAGCAATCCAAAAGTGAATCCGCAAGAACCTCCTTTGTATGTGGAGAAGGAACATAAATAAACCTGAAACATAAGTAATTATTGAGTTTGATTAGTTAAAAAAATATACTTGCTCAATAATTAAGTTCAAACAATCTAAAATAGTATATAAAAAAAAGGAAGTATATACCTCATAACTCGACTATGTAAATTCCATGAGTAATCAATAAAGTGTGCCGTTACAACCATAAACCCCATCTTTTTGTTACTTGATGTCCACATATCAGTTGTAATGGCAACTCTACCTCGATTCTTATCTAACTTTTTCATCACATTCTCTTTCGTACTCTCATAATTGTAGATTTTGAAGATTTATTTCGCTCGATCTTTATTGTATTTCTGGAAACCATTTTAAACAAAGGTTGCAATGAAGCTACAAATCTTCTAAACCCAAAATGCTCCACTATAGAAAGAGGATACTCATGCAAAATAATCATAATTGCGAGTTCCCTCTTTGATGCTTCTTGATCAAAGTGATGGGCAGTCAAACTCATTCTTTCATCAACCTTATTTTGTTGATTCACCAAAACTTGTTGTCTCATATCCACAATATCTTTATACTTTCTCTTTGGACATCTCCTAAAATGGTCATGTAGATGCTTGGTCCCATTTTTAGTTTCCCCACCAAAGGATTTGGAAAAATAATGGCACATTGCCCTATAAACCCCATCAACTGTTTTTCTATCATAATGATTCCACATAGCTGACTTCAATCTTGACTTTCCACCATCATTAGCTTCAACTTGTTCAGAATTGATAGGACTTGAAGAAGCATTGGATTGATTCTCTTCAGAAGGGATCGTAGGTGATTGCGGACTTTCGGAAATTGGTGAAGAAGTTTGAGATCCACTAACCATATCACCATTTCCAGGTGAAGATGATGAAGACATTTTAACAAAATCTGCAATAATTCTTTTAGTATTTGCTTGCAATGTGTCAACTAGAAAATCCTGTGAATTAAATTAGATATACAGCTAGCAATAAAAACACCAAGATGAACAACCAAAGAACATAAAACAAGCACCATACCCAACAAGTTGGCAGTGCAATCACTGGTAATCTAGTGAAGCCCAGTTTCTTTGGTTTTAGGAACTAATGTTACAGTCCAAAATGTGGGAGTAGAATGCACATATAATGAAAAGCTTTTCAGTAGCAACTACCAACCAATCAACTTTTGGGAGTTGGGAATTGATAGAAAATTCACCTAAAAACATAAACCCATTTCAATATAGACATTGGTAGAAAATTCAGCAATGACGAGAAGGCTCATCTAAGAGAGAAAATTCAGCCCCAGCCATACATAAAGCTAAATTCTGTTCTACAATACATTGTACTAATAAGGGAAAAAAGTAAAGAGAAACATGATCTATCATTCGAATGTCATTCTATATAAATTACAAGCGAAGAGAAGAAACTCGGCTGCACAAGTGAGAGAAACAAGTAAGAGCATTCTATATAAATTACAAGCAAAGAGAAGAAACCCCGTCAAGAAACCCATTAGAATCCCACACATTAGCAGCACCACTCAACAAACAAATGACAGCTAAAAGACAACCAAACTGAAGGAATAGGAGAGGCCCAGAGAAGAAACCAAAACAGGGCAGCGAGACCAAACCAAGCAGCAAGAAAGAACACATCAAAGCAGCTCATGGCTACAAAACAAAAGCTCACCAAAGCCACACAACCAAACACCACCCAGCTCGGCCAACAAAGGGGAACCAAGAAACGAAAACTAACCCCAAAGCCCCATTGAAACCCATCAAAACCCCAATCAAAATCCCATCTTTTTATTCGACCTTAGTGTGTGATGGAAAAGGGCCAAGATGAAAAGAAGACATGGGGAGTGTACCTGCTACAGGGGAGGCGTCGCGTGAGGCGGACGAGGAAAGTGAAGGCGTTGTGGTGTCCGGGGGCTGCTGCGTGCATGTGCCCGGCGGAGGAAGATGATGGTAGGGCGTGAGATGGGTTGCAGGGAGAGGCGAGATGGGTTGCGTAGGATGAAGAGCATCGCCGTCGCGCGATGGAGGAGGACAGATGGAGATGGAGGCAAACGGAGTAGGAGATGGAGAGGGTGGTGGGCGATGGAGAGGCTGGAAGGAAGAGATGGGAGATGATGGAGGCCGGCTGGAGTTGATCAGTTGAGAGACTGAATGGGCTAGGGTTTCGATTTGCTTCTTATGAATAAGGTAAAAATATTTCATTCAGCCCTTTTTTTTTTCTTTGTTTCTAAACGGTACGGTTAACCGCATACGGTTAAGTATTTTGTATACAGTTAAGTATATAAAATTCTTGAAATGTAGAAAAAATTCTAAAAACATATACTAGTAATTTAAAAAAAAAAAATAGAATTTATATATGAACTTCAAGTATGTCATATGAATATTAAATCATTATTTATTGTATAGCGCTCTCAATTCATGAGCCTCCTATAGCAAGCCAGGCTATATTGAAAGTACATACTACATTGAAACCCTCATCATCAAAGCCTTGTCTCAGGCTCCCGGCTGTGACAGTGTCTGCTACATGTATTCTTTTTCTCCATTCTAAATCAAGACCCAAATATCAAAATTTTGGTTAGCTTCAGAATTTTTCTTTCAAGGAAAAATAAATTAAATTTTGGATTGACTACAAAGAAAAAGGTAAATTCATTTTATTTTACATGGTAAAAAGCACATGAATGATTCATCTATGTTGTCTCCATGCCTTTAATAATATTAAAAAAAAAACCTCAACCATGTTGACTTATTTGCCTGAAACTCAGGCCCCTTTCAAAACATTAGTCTTCCTAGGGACCATGACCTTTTTCCCAAAATAGAATAAAAAGATCTCCCCGCATAAATATTTTATAAGTGTGGGGCACTGTTAGATTGTTTAATTTTTTTTTAAATTATCTAATATTAATATTATAAATTTTCCTTTTCCTGAAATTTTACTTATTTAAAGTGAGATTTATTCTTATAAGATTTTCTCTAAGCCCTTGAAGGCCACTAACATACACTTGAAAATATTATATATGCTTTGAGACATTCTTTATAAAAAAAGACAATATCTTTCTAAAATATCATGAACTCCATCAATACATGGTTTTACTCCATTTCTGGTATTGAACTCCACTCACTAATAAAGAGGTTGATTACATATAATTAACATTAGTATAATTTATAGTGTTCTTAGTATGATTAGAATCATATTAAGTTACTAACTATAATTTACCTTGCTATTTCTAATTATATAAGTTATTATAAGCGTATAGCATGATGTATCTTGTAATGTTATATCAAATTAGTATAATTTATATTATTATTAGTATGATTAAAATCATACCAATTATAATTTACCTTGCTATCTCTAATCATATATGTTATTATAAGCTTAAAGCATGATCTATCATTCTATTATATATTTATATCCGTTTTATTTAATATGATTTATCATGTCGCAATTTAATATTATATATGATTAAAGTAAAATAAGCTTAGATAGATTTTTAAACAACTTTAATTTCATTAAATTTGAATTAGAGGGAATGGGATCATATTATATGCTTTTATAATGTCTAGGGTTCATTCAATTACATGTTTAACTTTAAAAAAAGTCTTCAATCAATCTACTTAACTCTTAATAACAACATAAAATCAATATATGCATTTACATATAAATGTGTTTATTTATTATAAAATAAATCTAATATATATATATTTTAGAAGATTATTAATTTCGGGACGGGTTACGGGGTAGGGCATGGGGCGGTATTCGGGGCGGGGCGGGGTGGGGCAAGAAACATACCCATCCCCGCCCCGCCCTAGATTCGAGGTATATTTTTTTGCCCCCGTCCCCGCCCCATCTAAGAGTCGAGGTGGGGAAAAGCCGTACGAGGCGGGGGGGCAGGCACTCCGGGTTGGGGCGGGGCGAGCTAAAAATGTCATCCCGTCCTCCTCTCCCATCTCATCTAAGCAACCAACGGAGGGAGGAAGAAGGAGAAGGAGGAGGACATGATCTCTATCTATATCTCATCACGGTCTCTCCTCTTCGTGTGAGAAAATCTCGTCAGAACACCCTGCTAAGGCAAAGATCCAGAGATTCCAGGTATCCTTCTCTCCTATTCTCCAATCATGTCTTGATTTCAATCCAAATCAGCACTGGCCTAGGTAAGCCATGCCTAGCATCGGGTAGTGTCGGGCCAAGCGACAGGCCACGGCTCCCTGGCCCAGCACAGACCATGCCCGGCACAGCTGGAACGGTCAATGGGATGCTGGGCCTCTGTGGCCCAGCCCAATTTCATCACTAGGGTTAAATGAAGAAATGCTTAAGTTTTTCTCAGTTTTTAAAAAAGGACATAAGAAACTAAGTTTTCAGTAGATGGCTTAAATTTTCCATTCATCTTTTAATCAAGGACATCTAACCAAACCACGACAACTTTTCTCCCATTTTCTTTCTAGCATCAACTTGATTTAGCCAGATGTCTTTAATTTAAAGAGGAATGGAAAACTAAAATCCTCAATTGAGAACTTAAGGGTTTTTATTTTTTATTTTTTGTGTCCTTTGTATAAAACTTAGAAGAACTTAAGCCCTTTTCTGAAGTTTTCCCTTAAATGAACGACCCCTCATACTAGGGTGGTGCAGCGGTTTTGGTGGGTTAATGACACTTTTGGAATTTTAGGATTGGAGTTTGAATCCCCTGTTTTGTTTCATCCAATCAAAGTTAGGCAATTATGTAAAACCTCTTCTTTGATTGTTTTCATTCCTTAAAAGCAATTGAGAGAGTGCATTAGCTGGCATGAGATTTTACACAGTTGACTAATTTTGAACGGACGAAATAGTATCTTCTTGTTTCTACGAAACAGGTGGAATCCGGATCCCCTGTTTCTACGGATCAAGACTCTTAGAAGCACCGAGTTAAGCTTTGAGTGAGTTCTGGATATGGCTGTCCAAATCACTGCGTCCAATTGATAACTTATTTATATATTTAATAATAAAAATCACATATTAAATATTAAAAATGCATATTTTAAGTTTTTTTTCAAGTTAAAATGGATTATTGAATAAATTATTTCAAAACCTGACCTAATTCATACTTGTCTTGAAGAAGGTATCACCACTCTTAAACCCAAGATAAGTCAAACATGGAGCAAGATGAGTGTGATTTAAGGTTGAAAAAAATCGGCCGATACCGATTAGCGGAGTGCTTGTCAGAGTGATCGAGCAGATTGACCAGAGGCTAGAGTTCAGGTTGATTGGCAGAGTGCTCTACTATTAGGACCGATTGTGTGTGCCGGATATTCAGGAGCTGAAGGACGAGATCCTCGTAGATGCACACCATAGCAGATACTCGATTCACCCCGGCAGCACCAAGATGTACCAGAACCTGAGGAGCTATTATTGGTGGAACAACATGAAGAAGGAGATAGCGCACTATGTCTCCAGGTGCTTGACGTGTCAGCAGATCAAGGTCGAACACCAGAAGCCGCCAGGACTACTTCACCAGCTCGACATACCTAAGTGGAAGTGGGAGCATATCACCATAGACTTCATCGCAGGACTCCCAGCCACCAGGAGACGCCACGACGACATTTGGGTGATTGTGGATCGACTGACTAAGTCAGCTCACTTCTTGACAGTTTCGATGAAGGCAGGACTCGACGTCCTTGCTAAGTTGTACGTGGATAGGATTGTCTCGTTGCACGGAGTTCCAGCTTCGATTGTTTCGGACAGAGACCCGCGTTTCACTTCTCATTTCTAAGAGAGTCTACAGCAGGCCTTGGGCACCAAGTTGAGTTTCAGCACAGCTTATCATCCTCAGACAGACGGACAGACAGAGCGCACCAACCAAACACTTGAAGACATGTTGAGAGCCTGTGTCTTGGACTTCAAGGAGAATTGGGAGGATTCCTTGCCGTTGTGCGAGTTTGCCTACAACAACAGCTACCATTCGAGCATCAAGATGGCACCGTTCGAGGCTCTGTACGGGAGGAGATGTAAGACCCCAATATGTTGGGAAGAAGTTGGTGTCAGGAGTTCCCATGGTCCATCCATAGTCAGCGACACCAACGAGAAGGTTCGGCAGATAGTCGAGAACCTGAAGGTCAGCCGCAGCCGACAAAAGAGCTATGCAGACAACCGGCGCAGACCTCTCGAGTTTCAGAAAGGAGACAGAGTTTTCCTGAAGGTTTCTCCGGCCAGAGGTACCCTTAGGTTTGGCGAGAAGGGTAAGCTAGCGCGGAGATACGTCGGACCGTTCGAGATCAGGTCGAGAGTTGGAGACGTTGCTTACAAGCTTCAGCTACCCCCAGAGCTATCAGGAGTGCACGATGTGTTCCACATCTCTATGCTGAAGAAGTACGTAGAGGACCCTACACACATTCTTCATCATCAGCCACTCAACATCCAGCCAGACGCTTCGTACGTCGCCAGGCCAGTTGCGATCATCGACACCAAGGAGCAGGTGCTCCGGACCCGAACCATTCATTGGGTGAAGGTTCAGTGGGAGCATCACACTCCGGAAGAGGCTACATGGGAGCTACGCGACCAAGTGGAGAAGGACTACCCACATCTTCTACCTCAGGTATGTTCTGATCTTGTATTTACATTTGGGGACCAAATGTTTTAAAAGGAGGGAATGATGTGAGGCCCCACCCTTTGTGGGCCCTCTAATTTATATTTTAAATGCTAATTAATACTAATTATTATTAATTATTGCTAATTATGCTAATTAGGTGTTAATCAGGGTAATTAGATAGATTTTCCCTAAGTTGTAGTTAGACTAGCTTAGTTGAGTTAGCAATTTGGTTAGTAGGGTGTTTTGGGTAATTCTAGGGTTTATTAGTGCAGGGAGGCCCTTACTAGGGTTTTTAGTAAACTATAAGAGGCTTATTGCAAAAGGCATCTTCTAGAACTTTCTACCTAAAGACCCTAATGCCCCTAGCCCTAACCCTAATCCTATGCAACCCCAAAGGTTATTCCTGTCATTAGCCACCCCCAAAAATCTATAAATTAGCACAAATCCCAAGGCAAATCCTACTACTATTCCTCCCCCATTTTCTCTCTTCTTCCTCTCTCATTTCCTTTCCTAAGCTACTATTATGCTGGAGGATTTTTCCTAGGAGCTACAACCACTTCATCTTCTCCATTTAGCTTGGGATTTCTCTATTTCTCTATTTCTCTATCTTTCTCTACAACCTTCTACTCAATCAAAGGCAAGTGCATATTATACTCTTAACTTAGGTTTATATTCTGTGCATTTGATTCATTTGATTTCTAGTTCTGTTATTTTCAATATGTTAGAACTACCATGGAGCTTAGTCTTGATTGGATGGTTGGACATTGATGGATGGGGGTTTCACCCTCATTTGGAAGATCAATGGGCCAAAATGATGTTGATTAATGGGCATTGGAGTGATTCTATGTTTTGTGATGATTTGGTGAAGTTTGGGAAGGATTGGAAGTGGTTTGGAGGAAAAACGAGCAAAAATGGAAAAGTCCCTGAAACTGTGTTTTTCCCAGTTTTCGTGCATCAGGTCGAACTGGGTGTCCACCTGCAGTGTACCCGGTCGACCGGCCTGTAGGGCCCGGTCGACCGGGAACACTAGAAATTGGAAAAACAGGGCTCCCAGTTAAATTATGCAAGCACTGACTTTTCAGTGTACCCAGTCGACCAGGCCCTGCAGGCCGGTCGACCGGGAACACTGCATTCTGAGAAACTTAGCTCCCAGTTGGAGATGCTCTGCAGACTTTTTTCCAATGTTCTAGACACTGTATTTTGGGAAAAACTGGCCCTCAGTTAATTTTTCCAGCAGAGATTCATTTCAGTTAGCCAGGTCGACCTAGCCCTGCCCAGGTCGACCCGGTATACACTGTTTTGCAGGAATTGACTAAAAGTTGGTTTTTCACTTGAAATTCAGACACTTTATGTTCAGGTCGACCTAGTACCTAGGATTTTGCAGTAGAAAATGTTTAAAGCTGGGACATCAATCTTTCTAGGGTTTTTGGTGTATGCGGTCAATCACCCAGGCCAGGAGGTTGACCGGACACGCTGGGAATCCTTAGAAACGAAATAAGTCTTCCAGGAGGCCTAACCTAGATTTTCCAGTGCACTCGGTTGATCCACCAGGCCAGGAGGTCAACCGAGCACACTACACATCAGGTCCACCTGGGGGACAACCCCAAGTGTGCCAGGTCGACCCAGCCCGTGCCAGGTCGACCCAGCACACTGGGAAACCCTGATTTTCCAGTTTTCAACATTTAGGAGTTGTGATCAGTTGTGGGGCCCATTGACCATCCAAATGGACATTTATCAATGTATTAAGCCCGAGTCAACGGTGTCGCTCAACCTTGACTCGTGGGGACCACCGATTAGGGTTTTGGTCGTTTAATCTAAGATGATTTGACCCCTAAGAGTTGTCTATGATGCCCGTAACCTCATAAGCACCAAACACAGTATCATATGGCATCAGTGACTTCGTTTAGAGATCAAATTACCGGAGATGGACCTGAACCTGAACGTGGTCCATTACCTAGGATTGGACTGTTGTTATTCCCTGTTGATTCCCTTATTGAAGTTCATACTTCACTTCTATTGTTTACTGTCACTCTTATATCCTTAGCATAGTTGTTAACTGTTAATTAAATATAAATGGAGGACCTGAACTAGGATATCTTAGAGGTGACCCGTTGATATGATTTGGAGAACACTGACCCGTGTTTATGGCTAGGCAGGCCCTTATTGGGCCTAAGTGTGGAGATGTGTACCTTTAGTTGGAAAAGGTAGTTATATTGGGCTTTTAAGTCATGATGGATTAGAATGAACTGTTTATCAGTAGTAAATGGATTTGATGCCTCGTTTGGACGGTTTTAGACCAAGCTATGTATTGATGGGCCTTGGTATGGATCCAACGAGTGAGCTTGGACTTGGAATATAATCCATAGACTGATTGTTGTATGAACCTCTTAGAGACTTGGTTAGGACCTTGTTCACGCAAGGCAAAGCCTAGACAGACACAGACCTTTAGAGTTATTTTTGAGTCGGCATAGACATTCACTCGGTTGATTTAAGCTCAGCCTGTGGACTGATCATCCCCGGTAGGAGCTATTATAAGTGTTGAGGAGCTATCATGATGAGCTATGTTGTTAAGACGGATGGTGTGATACCGTGTTCGGTCTTGAGTGATGAGTGTGATGAGATTGATGAGTGATTTGCGGGATTAGTAATTCCCAGCACTGGTGAGATTTCCCCGCCACAACCGTGTTCAGTATGGGAGGGTCGCGGCATAATATCCCGCGGTATTCCAGCTCGTGTGATTGTGTCATTTTGTAGTAGATTAGATGTTGTATATTTACTATGATTCCTTATGCTTATCTTGCTCAACTGCCTAGTTCTTTTACCTTGTTATTCTTTAATTTATATACCTGTCTCTATTCATTTGATATATATATATCCTGTGTTATTAGTATACTGTGACTTGTCAGATCTTTTAGATTTGACCCATCTTTGGTGCTTAGGCCTTGACTCAGAGATCCCAGAGGATGCGCTAGCGTTAGTAGAGGCGCCTGTCATCGGAGACTACGGATGGGGCTCGGCCGACCCGGATGTCGAGCCGGAGGGCGGAGATGAGTTACCTGGGTTTTGAGGGCACTTACTTATTTTGGGTTCTGAGAGAATTTTGTAGGTGAGCCGGGTAGTCATGAAAAATGTATTAACTTTTGATTAACAACTGATACTTTTAACTAGACTGTAGTTCTGCTCACACTTTACTTATATATTGATACCAAATGCTTCCGCTTTATTTATTATGCTTCCGCACATTTAACCATTGAGTTTATATTGGTCAAAAGTTTTAAATTGGACCTCACTGCGGGCCTACGATCTTGGAAGTTCTCGGATTTTTCGGGAAGTAGCGCGCCAATTTCGAGTATTCGAACGACTTTATCGGTATCCAGAATTGGGGCGTTACATGTTGTGTCCTTAACATGTTTTATGTTTTGAATTGATCTATTGTTTTGGATGCATCACCATTTGATTCAATCAAAGTAGTACTTTATTTGGTAAATCTATGTAGATCATGTTAATGAAAGAATCTTTGAAATCATATATATATGTAACATGATTCATATACTTGGTTGAATCTTTGGTTGTTGTTTTTCATCATAAGAAAATCTCGTTCAAATATATCTTATGTTTTGGATTCAACATCTTTACAATTCATATGTAACTTTGTTTTAAAGTTTCACAACTTGCTTTGCTTTGATAGGTATATCATTTTCAAGTTGTTTTTATAATTACATATGATTTGTCCCCTTATTTCAATCAAATCTATTTTTATGTTTTATGAGCTACATTGTTGATTTGATTGACATCCCTATGCATCACATGTTTTGTTCTTAGATTTTCACAACTTGTTTAGGATACAAATGTATATCTTGTACAAGTTATTTTTAACATGTGACTTGCATTCTTTCCTCAATCATAAATGTTTTTATGAGCTAAAACTTTCAAAAGCCTTAGGCATACATTTATGAGCTTTCATTTTAAAAATGATTGAGGACATCATACATACACATTGAGTATGATAGTGTGTGTGTATGAATTAGTTTTTCACTTCCATATCCGCCTAATTAAGAGGCATTGTAATGAGCTATAAATTGTATCTCCATCAAGTGTATTATAGACACTAATTAGAGAGATAACCAACCTATGGTTGAAGAGTTTATTGCTTAGCCTAAGAAAAGCATAATGTAAAGGTTATTGCTTAGCCTTGAAAAGCATATTGTAAAGGTTATTGCTTAGCCTATTGAAAAGCTAGTGGAAATCCGGTGGGGTGTTGGATCACAAGCCGGTAGTGGATGTAGGCATTGAGGCCGAACCACTATAAATCCTTGTGTGATAGTGCTTGCTTTTGTGGTGATTGTTTTCATTAAGCTTCCGCATTTTGTTTGATAATCATCACTTGTGACTAGTTGGTTTTAAAGAAGTTAAAATTGATTAAAATTGGTCATAATTGGAGCTCACCCTATTCAGCCCCCCTTTAGGGTTCGGATCCCCGGACTTTCACATGTCACTTGAAGAATCCTAACTACAGTAGAAGACTTCTCATAAGGCCCACTATTCAAACAGATGAAATGTCTCACATGGCAGGGTCCGCAGTGGTTGCAAATTTGAAATTATTAATGGATTATTCAAAGAGTATCATTCTGATTGGAACAAAAGAAAGAAGAGTTTGAATCATCCACATCTAATGTCTTTTCAAAAATGGAAGTTGTGCAGAGATAGAATCCATCGCAAATCAAATTTTAAAAGCTAATCCCGTTTTTCTCAGGACAACTCATCTTCAAATGGCCATAACTTTCAATCCGACTGTCGGATCGATGAAATTTACCTACCATTGGAAAGCCTATTCAGAGTAGATACTCGTGGAGCCCAAGAATGTGCAAATCAGAGCTATATTGACAAAGTTCTGGGTCCAGAGATTTTCATATTCATTTTTAGACTGGATTGCAATTAAATCCACACCGTTGATAATCAATTGCTGCACATCCCTTGTGGGACCCCATTTGAAGATTAGCCAAGCCACCTAGAGGTTTCCAGAAGCATCCACCTCATTCAAATTCAAAAAGGATAAGAGATATACCTTATCAATGAAGATAAATCAAATCTGCAAAGAAGGTGTCCAGATTCAATGTATCTATAAGATAACGGAAGAAATAAAAGGAACCAAAAGGTAGCATACGAGAGTAGCTCCCTCCCCTGGACGTCCATTATCATTCTCTCTCCTCTTTCTCTAATTAATAGAATTTAAGAGTTATTTTTGGGTATTCTGGAGCCCTGTTCTAGAAATTAGGATTTTTAGAAAAGAGATTTATGAGAGACCATTGTACAAGGAGATGCTATCAATGAAATTACTTATGGAGTTCTTTTCGATGGCTGGCTAGATTTCTGGATTGGCGCACACGGATGAAGCTAAGTAGATCTTTAATCTAATCTATGTGATTCTTCTATTACTTTCTTGTCTCTTTTAAATGTATGCTCTATTAGAATAATAGATCTGTCTTTATGCTTTGAGCAACCTCTATTTTGATTTCTAGTGAAAATAGTTTGATGATTTATACTTATTTTGATATATTATGCTTAGGACTGAAATCCTTTGAGAGTTTATGCTTAATTTGATGAGTCATGCTATGATTTTTCATTCTTTTATGAGGCGAAGGAGGTCTTGGGTTGTAACCTTATTCTTTATATTAAAAATTGATTTTTGCGAAAGACAAATCCTCCGGATCCAAAACATTGATTTGTTTATGATCTGAGTTAATTTTTTTAGACAAATAGTAGAATAATTGCATGGATGGATTAATTATCTTGCTTAGTGGATTCTGGATGCTCCGATCTGCTTTATATATTTGATTGGTTTGTGCTTCTGAATTTTTTTAGTTTTTTTTTCTTGGATCTCAATTACTTATTAGTCTTTGATTAAAAAAATCAGATTTTAAATTTTAACTTAGTAGTGCTCCTTGTGGGATTCGACCTGTACTTGCCACTGTCTCAAAAGGACAGCTGTGCACTTGTAGTATTAAAAGATTGAATTTAATTCACATCAATTTGCATAAGGCTTGTATGTGGGGTCCACGTGGTGAATTCTTCAATTTTCTTCTTTTAAATCTTTAATTCAGCAATGCAGGGCCCAGGATAACTATGTGTGCTTGAAAGTGAGCTCCTTGACAGATGCCTGCAATTCTCATTTTCTGCACATTCTAATACTAAAGAGCCCATATTGAAGCGGGACCCATCCGGACAGAGTTCTACTTCAACTGGGACTCTTTGGAGAAAATTTGCAAAACAATCTAAGTTAATGCAGAAAATGTAAGAAAAGTATGAAAGTTCAGGTTCCTAGGTGAAAATGCATGAAATGATGAAGTTAGATGAAAAATGATGCAATTCACCCAATTAAATTTCTAATCCATCATAAAATAACGCGTAAATGTGCAAATTCATGAGCTCAACACAAATCAATAAAAGGAGGGGTCCACTCATCATTTCACTTGAAGAATCCTAACTACAGTAGAAGACTTCTCATAGGGCTCACTATTCAAACAGATAAAATGTCTCACATGGCAGGGTCCGCAGTGGTTGCAAATTTGAAATTATTAATGGATAATTCAAAGAGTATCATTCTGATTGGAACAAAAGAAAGAAGAGTTTGAATCATCCACTTCTAATGTCCTTTCAAAAATGGAAGTTGTGCAGAGATAGAATCCATCGCAAATCAAAATTTAAAAGCTAATCCCGTTTTTCTCATGACAACTCATCTTCAAATGGCCATAACTTTCAATCCGACTGTCAGATCGATGAAATTTACCTACCGTTGGAAAGCCTATTCAGAGTAGATACTCGTGGAGCCCAAGAATGTGGAAATCAGAGCTATATTGATAAAGTTCTGGGTCCAGAGATTTTCATATTCATTTTTAGATGAGATTGCAATTAAATCCACACTGTTGATAATCAACTAGCACAATAACCCGTGCTAAGCACGGGCATGATGGGGAGGGTCTTCGCTCCATCTAACTACTTTTGAGACTTTTGTAATAAGTAATTACATGTTGGTATTGTGTGGTGTAGTGGTTAGGTTATCTATTTTAAAATGTAGAAGATTGAGAGTTCAAATTCCACCACCCATACCTTTTTAAGCTTTTTACCAAGGCTTCGTAAAAAAAGTCAAAATTGAAAAGAATTGGTCAAAATTGAATCCAAAACCCTCCGCTTTAATATATTATAATTGCTGCACATCCATTGTGGGACCCCATTTGAAGATTAGCCAAGCCACCTAGAGGTTTCCAGAAGCATCCACCTCATTCAAATTAAAAAAGGATAAGAGATATACCTTATCAATGAAGATAAATCAAATCTGCAAAGAAGGTGTCCAGATTCAATGTATCTGTAAAATAACGGAAGAAATAAAAGGAACCAAAAGGTAGCATACGAGAGTAGCTCCCTCCCCTGGACGTCCATTATCATTCTCTCTCCTCTTTCTCTAATTAATAGAATTTAGGAGTTATTTTTGGGTATTCTGGAGCCCTGTTCTAGAAATTAGGATTTTTAGAAAAGAGATTTATGAGAGACCATTGTACAAGGAGATGCTATCAATGAAATTACTTATGGAGTTCTTTTCGATGGCTAGCTAGATTTCTGGATTGGAGCACACAGATGAAGCTAAGTAGATCTTTAAGCTAATCTATGTGATTCTTCTATTACTTTCTTGTCTCTTTTAAATGTATGCTCTATTAGAATAATAGATCTGTCTTTATGCTTTAAGCAACCTCTATTTTGATTTTTAGTGAAAATAGTTTTATGATTTATACTTATTTTGATAGATTATGCTTAGGGCTGAATCCTTTGATAGTTTATGCTTAATTTGATGAGTCATACTTATGATTTTTCATTCTTTTATGAGGCGAAGGAGGCTTGGGTTGTAACCATATTCTTTTTATTCAAAATTGATTTTTGCGAAAGACAAATCCTTCGGATCCAAAACATTGATTTGTTTATGATCTGAGTTAATTTTTTAGACAAATAGTAGAATAATTGCATGGATGGATTAATTATCTTGCTTAGTGGATTCTGGATGCTCTGATCTATTTTATATATTTGATTGGTTTGTGTTTCTGAATTTTTCTAATTTTTTTTCTTGGATCTCAATTACTTATTAATCTTTGATTAAAAAAATAAGATTTTAAATTTTAACTTAATAGATCTCCTTGTGGGATTCGACCTGTACTTGCCAATGTCTCAAAAGGACAGTTGTGCACTTGTAGTATTGAAAGATTGAATTTAAATTCACATCAATGATGATATCAAGACTGGGCGATGCTCCACTTGAAATTAGGCTGTCAATCTGTCAAACACTCATACTCATCAATCTCTTTTTAGTCTCTACTCTCTAGTCCCCTCTAATTTCAGATAAACCATAAACCTTTTAATGCCCAAGTGCTTTATGCCTTTATGATTTTTCTTTCTCACTATCATGTTTCAAATTTTAATATGTTATCTTCATGGTCTTGAATTTCACAACTTACTTGATGATTGAGTTAGTATTAAATGATAATTGATATGTTATCTTTATTTTCTTATATTTTACACTAATAAATTGATCATGAGCATCAATAATGGTTGTAGAAATACTTGAGAAGACAGCGAACTGCGACACAGACATGACTCATAACTTGAGGTGACTGAGATTTTGATTTATTGTTGTTACTAATAGAAAAAAATATTGTTTTTCAACATTTTCTAATATTCTAGATTTTTTGGATAGTTTTGTGAATCTTTTTGGATTAAAAAAATTGACACCACGACAACCGCGACGGACCGATAATCGTGACCGATACTGATATCATATCGGTTTTTCAGCCCAGCCAATACCTCGTCCGAGATCGAAATTTAAAACCATGGTGTGAATACGGATAGGTTAGGTTTAGGTTGACCTAGAAATTTTTACTAATATATAATTGCTTGTTTGCGAGGAGTTGAGTAGAATAATGTAAACTATCAAATAAGATAAAGTTGGGAAAAAGTTGAAATTTTCACTTCTCCCAATATGTGTTTTTTTTAAAGGTGGAGTAGAGTTCGATTAAAACTTTGACATTTTCCAATTAACTTCCAAAAAACCCCACCAAAAAAATAAAAAAACTTCCAAAAACACATACGGCATCATTGCAGTAGCTGATCCAGCTTTTGTAAGGGGATGGTTCTTTTATTTAGTACCTCATGCCAAGCAAAAAATCTAAAAAAAAAAAAAAAAAGAAATATCATGTCCCATCAATTGGAGTAATAGTAAATGAAAGAGGAAATGCTTTGGAGTGATTCCGAGATCTCTGCTGCTCATGTCCTATGGATTAGGAGTGGATCCTCCGTTTCTTTAAAAACAGGGAGATATGGTTTCATCCTTAATGGATTCCAATGAAATAGTATCTTCCTCTTTCTATGAAGTAGAGGATTTGGACTCATGGACCAGAGGTATGTGGTAAAGAAATTTACTGTTCGTTTGGATTTAATTTCCATTCTACCATTTCTCTCCAAACAAGTTGAAAAAAAATATAAATGTTGGTAAAAACTTCTCTCCTACCTCTACTTTATACATCTAAAGAAACAAACAGTCCCAATAGAAAGGAACTGGACCCCCAAACAGAGGAACCCTGTCTGGACAAATCAGGGGGTGACACATGAGGGGGCTGACGAAAGAGAAAAAGACTATCTCTCCTCCGCCCCCTGCATGTCGTCTCCTGATTCGTCCACACATGGGAACTTTCTTCTTCTAAACTCAGGAGCCGAGGAAAGAGAAAAAGACTCTCTCCTCCGTCCCTGCGTGTCATCCCCTGATTCGTCCAAACAGGGGAACCTTTTCCGTCTAAACTCAGGAGCTAAGGAAAAAGAAAAAGACTCTCTCTCCTCCGCCCCCTTTGTGTCGTCCCCCTGATTCTTCCAAATTGGGGAACCATCTCTGTCTGAACTCAGGAAACCCACAACCAAATGCAAGTTGGTAAGTACCCTGGTGTCACCTTTGTGCAGGACTTGTCAAGGTGAATCTTTATCAGGGGTCCTATTTTTGGTCTTCGTAGCAGTGTTCTCCCCTTTCAATGCCTTCTTCTCTAGAAAAGCCTTTACACAAACATCCCCAGGGAAATCGACAAATATCCCGCTTTGTGAGAATCATTAACAAGAATATCTTCCTATTTGTATGACATTTCAAAACAATTTTCCTTCACCGTCGATCAAAACACATTCATTGAATTTCTCAGGAAAAACCAGTAGTTTCCCACCACCTACTTTTCCAGTACAATTAAAAAACCAGAATGCGGTAGACCGAGTGTTGAGTCAAAGACTACAATTTGTGTAGAAGATCTTGGTTTTAACCATATTAATCTCGAGTCCGTATCCACTGTCGCAGGCATGATATGCTCACTGTGAGTGGGGGAAATCACGTCGCAAAATTTTCCACGCCAGCAACCATTAATCCTACGGCAACGTGATTCTTGAAATGGAGTTCTAATATAATAAGCAAATGGTATAGGGGGCCTATCATAAATATTGAAAATTGAAACTGTGTCTGAAATCATGATTTAGAACCTAGGCGTTATCTGTCTTCACTTGTAATCTGTCTTCTTTGGTCCTCTGTATCCTTCTTTCGGGGGCTCTTTGAGCTCTTTTCCCCGTTTTTTTCTTTTAATACAATTGCTCTAAAAGCACAAAAAAAAAAAGGAAAAAAAAAATTCCATGCAAACGAAGGGCCCTAAGAAAAGTAAAAATGAAGATATAGAAAGAAAAAAAAATTCTTCTAAAAGAAAGATGCTGACAAAAATCCAAAGTCCCAAACTCTATAATGAGAAGAGTATCCAAGACTCTGTCTGAAATCATGATTTAGAACCCATGCGTCTACTAAATGATAACAACTATCTACTAATGTGAATAATGCTAATTAACAGCTCATCTACCTATGTTACAATCAACAGCTACTTGACCCATCCTAAACAAATGGAAAGAACGGAGAAGCAGCAGCCAAACACCACAGACAACGGAGAAGCAGGGGATAGAGGAGGCTAGACGACTGCTGGCAGTTCCAGGGGAAGGAAACGAGTTTCGGTCAAGTGGGAGGATTTGGTTTCCGTGTTTGTTAGTAATCTGCCAGAACTCATAGTGAGTGATCAACTGAGGCTTGCCTTCACTCCAGTGGGGAAGGTCTTCGATGCTTTCATCCCTGCCTCTAGTAGGAAGGGTAGAGGTTTTTGCTTTGGATTTGTGCGTTTTGGCAATTTGGAGACTGCTCTCAAAGCAGTTAAGATGATGAACGGGAGGAGTTTTGCTAGTAGGAGGTTGGAAGTTAATATTGCTAGATCTGGTTGGTCCCAGAGGGAAAGGAGGGATGGGGCTTGGAGGAAGGATAGGAAGAGAGTTACAGGTGCTTCTCTTAACTCAAATTTATTGCCTGTGCCAAAGGAGAAAAAGGTTTCGGTGGTCTTGAAGACTCCTAATGAAGACACAGTACAGCAGCATTTCAGCTTTCTGGATGTGGTGAAAGGGACTCACCTGCAAGGGGGAAAAACAATCGTTGTTCCCAAAGAGGTTGTCAACAATAACTCTGGGTGGTTGTCCAACTCTATGGTGGGTATAGTTCGTAGCGAAGGAGTTATTCCTTCCATCACTGGCATTTATGAGGAAGATGGTATCAAAGGGGTGAAGGTGGCTACTTTGGGTGGTAGGAGGGTGTTGGTATCCTTTCCAAATCTGGAGGAGTTTTCATTGTTGCTGGATGACCCAAAAGCCGCTTCAAATCAGGTGTTTGTCTCCTTGCAAAGGTGGATGCCAAAGCCTTCTACTTCTTTGAGGAAGGTTTGGTTGCAGTGTTTTGGAGTCCCTCTCCATGGATGGAGTGCAGAGGTGTTTGAGTCCATCGGAAGGAAAGTTGGGGATGTTGTGGAGGTTGCTCCAGAGACGTTGAATAAAGCTTCCTTGGAATTTGGTAGAATTTGTGTCCAAACAGATGATTTTTCCTTCATCTACAAGGAGATGGAAATCAAGATCTTTGATCTTTTGTTTAGGGTGGTTGCAAGGGAGGAGATGGTCTTTCAAGGGTGTTCCATTATGGATGGATTGGGACATTCCAAGGCATTTGAGATGGTGAAGACTAGGGTTCAGATACACACATCAGAGGAAAAGAGAAAACATGTGTTTGAGTCGGTAGACTCTACCTCGGATGTCGGCGCCGGCGAAGATGGTAAGCAGAAGGAGATCGGCATGCCGTCAATCGGTGAGGGCCATTGCAAATCAAATGACGTGGCATCAGCTGATAGGTGTCCATCTTCCCAAAGCACTCAATGCAATTGCAAGCTGGCCATGTCAGGTGGGCATGATAGAGGTGTGGATCACTTTTCAAAAAATTTCCTTTTTGATGAAACTATTCAAAGAGAGATGGGGGTCAAACACCATGCTTCACTCAGATGTGATATATAGGAAAGCTTGTTGTCAGAGGAGAGCTGCTCTGTGTTACCTGAGGGAAAAGAAGTTGGAGCTCCAAAGCCTCTAGTCATTAACACTTTGCTTGGAGCTGATGACAGGGATAGAGGTGCTGGAGCCCCATCATCCACATGTCAGCACTCAATCTCATCCAATATAAAGTCCTCTAAGAAACTATCTAGAATAGAAAAAACTACTTTTACTGGGTCAGACTTGCTAGAGAGTGGGCCACAAGTTTTGGGTCAGATGGTTAAAAAGCCCACAGGTGGTGTTTCTTTAGAAGTAGCTCATGGCCCCATCTTAGACGATGAAATTGTGCTTGACTCTCAGGCTAGTGGGGTTCCCTCCTTTAAGCAGAGTTCTGATGGGTCTATCCCTTCAGGTATGGTTCTCAGGACTGTATGGCAAAAACATATTCGTTTTCTTCGGGCTTCAAGATCTAGGCGTGGGAGAAGGGGTATGAAGCAAATTCGGTCCACTTCACTCAGGGTAGAGGGGAATAAGGATGACTCTTCCCATGAGGCAAATGCACAAGGTTTTGCTCTTTTGGAGACTGGGGACAATGCTGTAAGCAAGAACAATGCCGGTAATACGACCAATCTAGCTAGGGAAGGTGGGCCAGTGGAGCATGCCTCAAGTTGTGAGATGGATATTGTTGCTGCAGCTACGGAGGAAGCTTTTAAGACTCTTGAGTTAGGCAAAGGGCTAGGCATCTCTATAGAAGAAAATGAAGCAGAGATGCTGCAGCAGCTAATTGAGGTTGAGGTTGCTGAGATTGAGGGTAAGTTTTGATATTTCTTGTTTACCCTTGTCCTTTTGAGGTGCTTTTATTATCATTATGATTATTGTTTCTCTGAATGTAAGGGGGATTGGTAGTCCTGAGAAAAGGCTAGCTATTAGAAAGTTGATCAGGAAGCACAAAATTGATTGTTTACTTCTTCAGGAGACTAAAGTGTCATCTAATATTAACAATGTTATTCGGGAAATTTGGGGAAATCGAAGGTGTGATTGGAGTTGGGTCCCCTCCGCTGGGGTTTCAGGTGGGCTAATCTCTATTTGGAATGAGGACGTGTTAGTGATGGAGGATGTCTTCTTAGCTGATAGGGTCTTGGCTGTCAAGGTTCGAGGAGTTAATGATGGGTTTGTTTGGGCTTTTGCCAATGTCTATGGGCCGAATGTGCAGTCTGAGCGAGGTGATTTTTTGGATTTTCTTTCTAATGTTAAATCTCAATGGCCTATTCCTTGGGTTTTTTGTGGAGATTTTAATATGGTCAGATTTCCTCATGAGAAGAAAGGGAGGAGCTTCATTTCTCGCTCGATGGAGTTATTTTCTAATTTCATTAGTGATAATGAATTTATTGATCTTCCGCTCCAAGGGAGAAGGTATACATGGTCAAATCTTAGACATCAGGCGGCTATGAGTAGAATTGACAGGTTTTTATTGTCTAAGGAGTGGGATGACCATTTTCCTGGTACCATTCAGATAGCCCTTCCGCGAATAATCTCAGATCATTGTCCTATCAAATTGTGTTCTAACTCTGTTGATTGGGGGCCTAAACCTTTTTGTTTTGAGAATTGTTGGCTGGAGAACAAAGACTTCTTGGTTTTGGCTCGTTCATGGTGGAATCAAGTGGAAGTTACTGGCTACTCTGGTTATAAGTTATGTAGAAAGCTTCAAGTTCTTAAAGAGTGCATCATAAAGTGGAATAGAGATGTCTTTGGTAGGATTGATGAATCAAGAGAAACTTTTTCCAGACTGGTGGATGATATTGATAAAGAAGGGGAAAGCCGGGATTTGAGGCCAGAAGAGATCGAAGCTAGGCGTATTGCTACCAAAAGGATTTGGGACTTAAATCGATGGGAGGAAATTTCTTGGAGGCAGAAATCAAGAGTGACTTGGCTTAAAGAGGGTGATAAAAATACTAGTTTCTTCCATCGTTTGGCTTCTATGAGGAGCAGAGTAAATTTTTTGGGGCAGATAAGTCAAGGTAGTAGAGTCTTGGAGAGTCCTTCTAAAGTCAAGGAAGCGGTTGCTCATTTTTTTGAAAATCTTTATAGTGGTGAGAATGTCGTGAGGCCTAAGCTAGATGGGGTTTCTTTTCCCTCAATTCCTCAAGATGTTCAAAGATGGTTGGAGAAGGAGTTTGAGGAGGAGGAAGTTGCTAGAGCCTTAGAAGAATGTGATGGGGATAAAGCTCCAGGTCCAGACGGGTTTAATTTTTCTTGCATAAAAGCAGGATGGGGGTACCTTAAAGAAGATTTCAGAGATATGCTTTCCGAGTTTCATAGGAGGGGGAGAATTAATAGAGAGATGAATGCAACCTTCTTAACCCTAATCCCTAAAGTGCCTAATCCTGTGGAACTACGTGATTACATACCTATTAGCCTTGTGGGGTGTACGTTGGTATAAATTGTTAGCTAAGATTTTGGCAAACCGTCTGAAGAATGTTATGCCTCTCATTATCAGTCCTTTCCAAGGGGCCTTTGTGGCGAAAAGACAGATTCTTGATGGCGTGTTAATTGCGAATGAGCTAATTGATTCAAGAAAAAGGTCTAAAGTTGAAGCGGTCATTTTAAAGATTGTTTTGGAGAATGCTTATGATCATGTTGAATGGAATTTTGTTGATTACATGCTTCTTAGATTTGGATTTGGGGAAACTTGGCGACGATGGATGCATGAGTGTATTTCGACTACATCTTTTTCTGTGTTGGTCAATGGCTCCCCCTCGAAGTTGTTCAAAGGTTCCAGAGGCATCCGGCAAGGGGATCCCCTCTCCCCTTTTTTATTTACAATAGTGGTGGAGGCTCTAAGTTCACTTCTGGTGAAAGCTAGAGAGATAGGAGTGATAAGTGGGTTTGAGACTAGTAGAAATGGGGAGGTTATCACTCACTTGCAATTTGCAGATGATACGATTCTTTTCAGCTCCACTAAAATGGAGGAAATCAGGGCTCTTAAAAGAATTTTGCGGTGTTTTCAGCTGGTTTTAGGTTTGAAGGTTAATATTTCCAAAAGTCGATTGGTGGGAGTTGGGTGCTCTGAAGAAACCACTCAGTCTTTGGCAGCCATGTTGCATTACAAATGGGGGAGACTACCCATGTTATACTTGGGCCTTCCGATAGGGGTGAAGTCAAGATCTAAGTCTTTGTGGGATCCAGTCATTCACAATTTTGAGAAGAAGTTGTCTTCTTGGAAGCGGCAATATTTATCTTTGGGCGGAAGGATCACTTTGATAAAAGCTTGCTTGTCAAACATCCCGGTGTACTATATGTCACTTTTCAAGATGCCAAAGGCGGTGGTGGAAAGACTAGACCGTATTCGCAGGAACTTTCTTTGGGAGGGTAAGAGTAATAAGAAAAATCTGCGTTTAATGAAGTGGAGTGAGGTGATTAAACCAAAGTCGTGTGGGGGTTTAGGCCTTAGTAATTTGGAGTATAAAAATGCGGCTTTATTAGTGAAGTGGTGGTGGAGGTTTGGAGATGAGAGGGAGGCTCTTTGGAGGAAGGTTATTGTTGACAAGTATGGGGTGGACAATTCGGGGTGGTGGCCTAATCCGGGTCATAGATCTCGCAGATCGAGTTTGTGGGGTGCAATTGCTTCAGTTGGGGATTCGTCTTCTGTAAGTGGGGAAGTGTTGTCCAAAGGGGTGGGTTTTGTGGTGGGGGATGGGAGGGCCATTAGGTTTTGGTTAGATGATTGGATTGGGGTGGGTCCCTTGTGTGAATTGTTTCCTAGGGTCTTTAGATTAGTGTCCAATAAGGAGTCTGTTGTCAGTGAGTGTTATGAGGTGAGGGATGGTTGTACTTTGTGGGATGTGAACTTTAGAAGAAGTCTTCGTTTCTCAGAGGATGTCCAGTATGAGGAGTTGTTAAGTCTTCTCTCTAACGTTTTTTTGTGCAGGGTTTCTAAGGATTTTAGGATTTGGAAGCCATCCATATCGGGAGAATTCTCCGTGAAAGCATTCTACTCGGCTTTGGAGGGGAACCATCTCCCTAGAGCTCCTTCTTCCCTTGTTTGGACGGGTTTGGTTCCTCCCCGAGTGGAGGCTTTTTGTTGGTTAGCAGTGGCAGCTAAGATCTCAACAGCAGATAACTTGAGGAGAAGAGGATTGACATCATCCACCATCAATGACACTTGTGTGATGTGTCATAAGGAGTTGGAGTCGGTGAACCATCTTCTTCTTCATTGTGAGTTTACATCCAACGTTTGGGGCCATTTTATTGGTAGGTGTGGTGTAGATTGGTGTTGTCCTGAGAAGATTGCTGATGCGGCAGAGTCTTGGTTGGGAGGTTGTTTTGTTGGTTGCGGTCGTATTCTTTGGAGGATAACTCCATTTGCTATTTTGTGGTCCATTTGGAAGGAAAGAAATGATAGAATTTTTAGGAGTTCCTCTTCAACTTCTGCGGAGTTGATTTCTAAGATCACTTTAACGATTACGAAGTGGGCTTTGGGTAGAAAGGAATTCTCTAATTTTTCACTTCATGACATTCTTATAAATTGGGAATCATGTATGGGGTGTAGCCCAGTCAAAGTAAGAAAATCTATTCTTTGGTCTCCTCCTCCTATTGGTGTGTTTAAGTTCAATGTTGATGGGGCTGCAAGAGGGAAGCCTGGGCCAGCTGGTATTGGAGGGGTGCTTCGAAATTGCAATGGGGACGTTTTATTTATGTTCTCCAAATATGTGGGGGTTTGTGATTCTAATGAAGCTGAGGTTTTAACTATTCTGGAATCTCTTCGGTGTTTTTCGAGGTACTACTATGGCAATCTTACTGTGGAGAGTGATTCTTCTAATGCAGTGAGTTGGGTTTCAAACCGGAAGGCTTATGGAAGTTTCAGTTCCTCGTCAATGAAATCCGTGTTTTATCCACCGCCATTAATGTTAGCTTTCAGCATAAGAGTAGGTCATCAAACATGATGGCGGACGCTTTAGCCAAGCAAGGTGTTGAGAGAGTTTCCCCTTGGGAGGGTTTTATTATGTAGTTGTGGTGTTAGGGGGTACACTTCTCTTGTACCTCTGTTTTCTTTTCCCTTTTTCTTTTCTTCATGTACTCTTTATTTGTATTCTTTTCTCTTTTAATATAAGTTTCTGTTACCGATCAAAAAAAAAAAAACAGCTCATCTACCTATGTTACAATCAACAGCTCATCTACCAATGTTACAATGCTAATTATCTTCCTCAGATTTCATTGTCACTATGAGAGAATTATCTTGCATGGTGATGTGGTGGCTGATAAAGGCCAATAAATTCACAAATAAAACTCTTGTTTTGTTTCAAATGTCAGCAGTTGGATTTATTTTTGAAGAATCTTGATCTTTAGCAATGGTGCAGTGAAATATGGCATCAACGGCCTCCAGATAGGATTGATTCAGCGCAAGACGATAAGGAACCAAAAAATGACTTCTCCATAGTGGTACTAAAAGGATACAGAGGCCCCATCTCTTTCAACATTTCTGCTTCCGCTGCTGATACAATATTATTCCACTTGCTCGATGAAAATTCTGGCATTGGACAATCCCCATCAAGAAACTGCATCACCTGCCTCATGCTAGGCCGACCTGTAGCTATAGGGTGCGAGCACAGAAGACCAAGCTTCAACACCAACTCCATCTCTTCTTTCACATACTCATTCCACAATCTCACATCCCCTGCCTCCAGTATTTCACCCCTCTTCCAACACTCCAACACCCAATCCACCAATATCATCTGCTCCAGTGACTCTCTCAATCCTATTGGTCTCTTCCCACAAGCTACTTCAAGCATAAATGCCCCGAAGGCAAACACGTCCGTGCTCATCGTCGCCTTCCCTGTTCGAGTCAGCTCTGGTGCAATGTAACCAAGAGTACCCACAACGTGGGTGGTGTGAGGATTAGTGCCATGATCATATAATCGTGCCAGACCGAAATCGCCTAGCCTTCCGTTAAATTCACCGTCTAGGATGACATTGCTAGCTTTGATGTCTCTATGGAGGACTACCTGCTCCCATCCCTCATGCAGATAGAGAATCCCAGATGCCACTCCTTTGATAATTCGGAATCTTTGGTGCCAGTTGAGGATTCTCTTGGGCTGATCGAAGAGGCACTTGTCAAGACTTCCATTGGGCATGAAGTCATAGACAAGAAGTAGCTCCCCCTTGCGACGGCAGTAGCCAAGGAGCTGAACCAAGTTCCTGTGCCTTAGGCGGCCGAGGCTCACAATTTCAGCTATGAACTCTTTCATCCCCTGTTTCGATTTATGAGAGACTCTTTTCACTGCTACTTGAATCTTTGAAGAGGGCAACACCCCTTTATACACCATACTAAAACCCCCTGTTCCTAAGAGCTCTGTGTCTCTAAAGCCCTTGGTTGCTTTAAAGAGGTCCTTATAAGAAAACCTATGAGGCCCATATTCACGCTCCCAATCCTCAAGCACTTCAGCATATTTAATCTTCCTCCTCACTATAAAACCCACAGTAAAGAGAGTTAGAAGAATGAAAAACACAGCAATTGAGGGTACCCCAATTGTTAAAACCTTGGATTTCTTCTTGGGTCCGACCCTAGGAAGCTTGGGAAGGCGAGAGAGATCAAGCTCTTGAGCTGGACCGTTCATCTTAAAGCTCCATCCAAGAATGTAATTGGATGATGTTACAAGCATGCCCGTTGCTGCAGAGAAACCCACATACATGGAGTCCTCGATGATGGGGGGAGAGATCCATGGCTAATGACAACAGAGGAATATTGGGCCTGGCTACATTTGTAGGCGACAATGTTACATTGATCTGCTTCTCTAAATTACTATATTCTATCCATACCTGGATTGGGCTTCCACTTCCAAGGCTAAAGTTTCTGAACCCACCATTTCCATTGGTAAAATACGCCGCAGAAGCAGATTTAACAGAGGTTAAACTGTTAACATCGACTCGTACATGGTTGTCGTCTATGTCTTGAAATTCAAGGTTCTTCGTCGTGTCGAACTCGATGGCAACGACATGATTGGATGAATTCCCATTGTTGGAGGAGTTGAAGAGACCGAGAAATTGGCTGGGTAAAGATGCAGTGAGATCTTTGGAAGCAGAGGCGACGAAGGCCATCCCATGCCCCTTCAAAATGGGATATTCGGGAACAATGGCCATGACAAAGCTAGTAGAGAAAGAGAAGGCGTTACCAGATGAAGAGTTCTTGAAGGGGATGGGAAGGGAGTAGAAGGCATGTCCATTCTCTTGCCTTGAAGTGTTGGTTAGCCTCAAGAGACCATTTGGTGTGATCTGTGCTAACCCGTCCAGGCTCATGTTCTTCTCAGCAGTTGGAAATCCATTGTATTTGAAATCAACGACGTCTGATTGAGAAGCTGCAAAATTCATGAAGAGAAAAAGAACTATGACCTTAGATAGCATTTTTCTTTCAGGCTCCTTTGCATCTGGTGCAGAGAAGAAATGGAAGAAATGTGTTTCTTTATAAAATAGAATACAAAGAAGAGTCCACCAGTTCACGGAGTCCGGATGCTGACTGTGCTCTCTAGTTTCCCACTATAACATGAGCAGGAGATTAATATGGTGATAACCAAGATCTTATACACAAATTGTAGTCTTACTTGGTCTACCACATTCTGCTTTTTTTAGTTGCACTGGAAAAGTTGGTGGGAAACTAATGTTCCTCTTTACTTCTATATCTATATCTATATTTATACCATATTATAAAAGCAGCAGTTAAAGACTTTTCTGTTGATATAGCATATTATAAAAGCAACAGTTTAAGACTTTTTCGTCGACTCTTCATTTTGTCATTTTCCTGCTTTCCTGCACCTCTCCTCCTGCTTCGCTTATCCATCCAGATCGTTTTTTTCTTTAATCGCAAACAAGCAATTATATATTAATTAAATTTTCTAGGTCAACCTAAACTTAACCCACCTGTATTCACACTTATCTTGGGTTTAAGAGTGGTGATACCTTCTTCAAGACAAGTACGAATTAAGTCAGGTTTTGAAATTATTTATTCAATAATTCATTTTAACTTCAAAAAAAATTAAAACATTCATTTTTAATATTTAATATGTGATTTTTATTAATAAATATTTAAATAAGTTATCAATTGGAAGCAGTGATTAGGACAGCCAAATCCAAAACTCACTCAAAGCTTAACTCGGTGCTCCTAAGAGTCCGGATCTGTAGAAACAGGGGATCCGGACTCCACCTGTTTCGTAGAAACAAGAAGATACTATTTCGTCCAATTAAAATTAGTCAATTGTGCAAAATCTCATATCTCAATAGCTTTTATATATGGAATGAAAAAAAATCAAGAAAGGGGTTTTACACAATTGCCTAACTTTGTTTGGATGAAACAAAAGAGGGGATTCTGACACTCATCCTAAAATTCCAAAGGTGTCATTAACCCACCAAAACCGCTACACCACCCTAGTATGAAGTGTCGTTCATTTAAGGGAAAACTTTAGAAAATGGCTTAAGTTCTTCTCAGTTTTATGCAAAGGACACACCAAAAGAGAAAAAAAAAACCCCTTAAGTTCTCAATTGAGGATTTCAGTTTTCCATTCCTCTTTCAATCAAAGACATCTGGCTAAATCAAGTTGATTCTAGAAGAAAATGGGAGAAGAGTTGCCCACGACAACTTGATTTGGCCAGATGTTCTTGATTAAAAGATGAATGGAAAATTTAAACCATCTATTGAAAACTTAGTTTCTCATGTCCTCTTTTAAAAAATGAGATAAACTTAAGCATTTCTTCATTTAACCCTAGAGATGAAATTGGGCTGGGCCACGGAGGCCCAGCATCTCATTGACCGTTCCAGCCGTGCCGGGCATGGGCTGTGCTCGGCCAGGGAGCCGTGGCCCGTTGCACGCCCGACACTGCCCAGTGCCCGATGCTACGCACAGCTCACCTAGGCCCAGGTTGGCTTTTTCTCTCTTAAGCAACGCATATGAGGGCGGGCTCAGGGCATATTGGAGATAAAAGTTGCTATAGCCCACCCATTCCTTCATCTCCCAGTCTAACACTATTATAGTCTACAGTGAAAAAAACAGAGTATTGTACTACCATCTGATACATCTTGATCTGACTGCTATTGGGTATGTGAACCACCATCTTTGGTGGTGGTTGATCCATGAAGAGCTGCCAGTATTTAGGCCACACCCAATTCCAAATTGTTAAAACAATGAACCATCACTTGGTCATTCTGTGGCCTATTGGACCATCAAAATGGGTAGCCCAACTTATGGCGTATGCGTCTCCAGACCCTTATATGGGCATTGGAATCATTCATCTGGTGGGCCGTGGGTGCCACCTTACTTGATGATCTATGGCCTTAAATTGCACGTACCTAAAGAATGCTAGCAATTCAAATATTAGCCTCCAAATGATCATCATCTTCTACTGATGGAAATCCTACTATTGGCGCAGTTCATATGGCAATACATTGTTGCCTTTGCAAGTTCTCCCTTTTCATTCTACCCATTAATGGTCATTGGTCAGTCCTTACTTCTTGCTAGTTAATAATTACACATAGAGATTGATCTATGGAACACATAAATTTACGGAAAAACCTGCTAAAAAAAGAGGAATGCCGGTGGGCCAACTTGATCGGGTTGTGCCTCAAGGCCAAGCTCAGCAGACCCCAGCCAACGGCGCCCGGCACTGCAAGGCCTGGCCTAGGCACAGCTGGGCCTGGTAAAAACCCGCCGGCATGGACAGTTTTCATCTCTAATTTAACCCTACTTCTAACAATAATTTCACTCCAAACAGAATCACACATACCTTAAAAAGTGAACTTGTCTAAAGCATAAATAAAAAAAAGTTTTAGAAAAAGAAAAATGGAATCAATTGATTTTTATACCTTAAGATTGTACTTGATGGACAAAAAAGGGATTTTGACATATTAGTCATCCTTAAACTCATTTTCCAAATCTCATGACCGGAAATCAGTTAATGTCACTAAAGTTGCTTGACTTTGGTCAATTTTTTTTTTTTTTTAAAAACTCTTTTGCCCCAATTTCATGATATCATGGGAATATATAAGGAAGGTAAAAAAAAAAACTGATAAATCCAAAGCTGTATTTTGGTCTTCGATTGCAAGAATACCCAGCCTATTATGCTTTTAGGCTTGTAGATGTTGCCCCAAGCTACTGGATAAATGCCTATTGATTTCCCCCATGAATTCCAGAGAAGTCTTCTTATAGTCTTGTGAATTTCTTATGTGGGCAGAAGATGGCAGTTGCACCGGTAGATGTGCAGGGAGAGAGGCACTGAGTTTATAAATTGAACTCTTCTTACATAGCTCATATAAAGTAAGGACCTACAAAGTCTATGATCACGAGACCCCACAAAGTTTATGATCACAAGACTACATGGGACCTCTTTCAACCCATTCAAGCGTTACTCAGCACCTGACGGCAGATTTTATGGTGCACAGTTCTTTTTTTGAATAGTTCTCTTCTGTTACTTGTATTATATATATATAGGGCTATGCTCACACAAGCTGCAGCCCACCTTATTACAAGCTGGAGCATGTGAGGCCCAGGTGAGGCCCAAAGGGTGCTTATGAGGCTAGCAAAATTATAAAGTGTTCAGTGGAAAATTCTTGTGATTATTTGATCATGCGTGTTTACCCTAATTATTTTCAACACTAGCGAGTTCTTAATTTTAGTTGGTACAAGGGGTTGTTGCTTTGTTTCTCCCTACCTTCAATAGAGTGGTCTTCGACAAAGATTAACCATGCAGGCACTAAAAGCCTCCAGTAGAAGGAGGGAAAAAAAAAAAAAAACCACCCTTGGTAATTATCAGCTACACTTGTACGTAAAGGGGTAAAATTTACTAATTCATATTTAGAGTTCATATTGGGTTGAGTAAGATCATTATGAGCTTCACAGGCGAGTGCGCAATAGGGCCCACCTATAACGAGGATGTGAATGATGGAAAGAGTAATGCTTAAAAGGGGCACAAAATATCAAAACCAAAGGATGTAAGATGGCTGAGATATGTGAGCCCTCAAATCAACAGCCAAAAAGAATTTAGAGTTAAATCCAATGGTCAACATTATTCAAATTGGTGTGAAATTGAGTTTGGTGACAATTCATGATCAGGCAATTTTAAGTACAAAGGTGGGTGTCACAAATCAGGGTGGAGGGAAATGAGATTAAAGATTGTCTCATCGTCAACACAGTCATGGTTGAATAGTATTGACACCTTAATATCAAACAAATGCCTAGGCTGGGATCGATCCCTTGTCCAACTCGGCAAAAAAAAAAAAAAAAAATACAAAAAGTTGCTCCACGGGACTCTCACCCTTGTCTGTCACCTAAAATTCCAAGCTTAGAAGAAAACTTAAATCTCCCTTCACATTCAACAAGAAAAGACCAAAGAAAACAACAGATGACTAACTAAAGATTTGATAGCTTTGATATTTTCATTCTTAAGCCATCTATGATATATAGGGTCATAGCGCTCACAATATGATCAGTTGCTTTATCAATCTTTGAACTATATTGTCCCAATATAACATGTCAATAATTTATTGAAATAATTATAGTCTTCGAATATTTTCAATTTTGTGATTTTTTTTCTTCTTAGAACAGTAATTTGCAAATTTGGGATGTTCTATTTCTATTACATGCAGTACAGTTTCTGGAACTGATGGTCTCCATAAATTAAATGTTCCAAAGTCTTCCTTTGATCTTAAGTGGGTGGTTATGTGTTGGTATTATGTCACGAATGGCAGGTGCTAACTTCGTGGAGTTGTGGTGGAGACAATTACAAAAAAAAAAAAAAAAATTGTGGCTAGTAAAGGAGCTACTAATTAAGCCTTCAAATTCTTCATAGTGTGGTTGTGTAAATTGCAATGAAGAAGGTCTCACACAAAGTATGAAGAGTAATTTTGTGCTAGTAGAAAAATCATTCAAAGTTACTGGGAGTTCTTCACACATCATATGTTTATGCTAATTATATTACACATAGTTTATGCTAATTATATTACATATAACAGAATAATTCAAATCTCATCTTACTAGTAAGCATTGTTATGCTAATTATATTACATATAACAGAATAATTCAAATCTCATCTTACTAGTAAGCATTGTTATGCTAATTATATTACATATAACAGAATAATTCAAATCTCATCTTACTAGTAAGCATTGTTATGCTAATTATATTACACAAACATCATTATCTTTAGAAATTTACATACCATCAACGGCCTCCAGATTGGAGCGATTCGGCAACAATCATCGACGAAGAGCTTAAAAATGGACACCCAATTGTATTAGGACTATTAGGATAAAAAGACTCCATTTTTTCTCCCACTGCTGATACAGCTATTTCATTCCATCCGCTTGATGGAAGTTCAGGAAGAGGACTGTCCCCATCAAGGAACTGCGTCACCTGCCTGATGCTAGGCCTAGCTGCAGCCATGGGGTGAGAGCATAGAAGCCCAAGCTTTAACACCAATTCCATCTCTTCCTTCACATAATTATTCCCAAATCTTGCATCTCTCGCCTCCACTATCTCACCACTCTTCCAGCACTGCAACACCCAATCCACCAATATCATCTCCTCCGGCGATCCTCTCCAACTTGTCGGTCTCTTCCCACAAGCGACTTCGAGCATAAATGCCCCGAAGGCAAACACATCGGTGCTCGTCGTCACCTTGCCCGTTCGAGTCAGCTCTGGGGCAATGTAGCCTAGAGTACCAACAACATGGGTGGTCTGAGGATTGGTTCCATGATCGTATAACCTGGCGAGACCAAAATCTCCTAGTCTTCCATTAAATTCACTATCTAAGAGGACATTGCTAGCTTTGATGTCTCTGTGTAGGACTACCTGCTCCCATTCCTCATGTAGATAGAGAAGTCCAGATGCCACTCCTTTGATAATTCGAAATCTCTGCTGCCAATTGAGGATTTTCTCATTTTGGTAAAAAAGGAGCTTGTCCAGACTTCCATTAGGCATGAAATCATAGACGAGAAGTAGCTCCCCCTTGCGTCGGCAGTAGCCAAGGAGCTGAACCAAGTTCCTGTGCCTTAGCCGGCCGAGGCTCACAATTTCAGCTATGAACTCTCTCATCCCTTGTTTTGATTTGTGAGAGACTCTCTTCACTGCTACTTGTTTATGAGAAGATTGCAACACACCTTTATACACCATACCAAATCCTCCCATCCCCAACAGCTCTGTGTCTCTAAACCCCTTGGTTGCTTGAAAGAGATCCTTATAAGAAAACCTGTGCATCCCATATTCACGCTCCCAATCTTCGAGTACTTCAGCATATCTAATCTTCCTTCCGACTATAAAACCAATAGTAGAGATGGTTAGGAAAACGAAGAACACAGCAATTGAGGGCACCCCAATTGTCAAAATCTTGGATCTCTTCTTGGGTCCAACCCTAGGAAGCTTGGGAAGGCGAGAGAGATCAAGCTCTTGAGCTCGACCGTTCATCTTAAAGCTCCATCCAAGAACATAATGATATGATCCTACAATCGAGCCTACTGCTGAAGAGAAACCCACGTACATGGACTCTTTTATGATAGGTGAAAGATCCATGGCTAATGATAACAGTGGAAGTCTAGGCTTCACCACATTGGTAGGTGACAGTGTTACATTAAGCTGCTTATCTAAACCACTATATTCTACCCATACCTGAATTGGGCTTCCATTTGCAATGCTTAAGTTTCCAAACCCACCTTTTTCATTGATAAAATAAGCCGCGGGAGCAGATTTAACAGAGGTTAAACTGTTGACATTAATTCCAACGTGGTCGTCTTCCATGTCTTCGAATTCAATGCTCTTGCTTGTGTCAAATTCGATGGCAACCATATGATTCGATGAATTTCCGTTGTTGGAGGAGTTGAAGAGACCCATATATTGGCTGGGTAAAGCTGTAGTGAGATCCTTGGTGGGGGAGATGACAAACGCCATACCATGCCCGCTCAAAATGTTTTCTCCGGGGACAATGGCCATGACGAAGGTAGTATAGAAAGAGAGAGCATTACCAGCTGAAGAATCCTTGAAGGGGATGGAAAGGGAGTAGAAGGCATGTCCACTACCTCGCCTTGAAGTGTTGGTTAGCCTCAAGAGACCGTTGGGTGTGATCTGGGCCAACCCGTCTAGGCTCATGTTCTTTTCAGCTGTAAGAAATCCATTGTATTTGAGATCAAGGCCGTCAGATCTTGAAGCTACAAGATTCATGAAGAGAAACGGGACAATGATCTTTGAAAGCATTTTTATTGGAGCTTCTTTTAGCATCTGGTGCAGAGATGAAATGGAATAATGCGCTGGTTAGAACAGGAGAATACAAAGTCATAGTCCATCAATCGACGGAGTCCAGATGCTGAGTGTCTCTCTCATGATTAACAAGAGTCAGGCAGTGGAACTTCACCATTGGTCCACCTGTTGAGAATCTGATCCATAGAAGGAGAATTCCGCCGCCCCCCCCCCCCCCCCCCCCCCACACACACACACACACACAATGATCTGTGATCATGCCTAATTTCTTTTGTTTATCATAGCTTTAATTTACTCACCATTGAATTGAGTCTAAAAAAAATCCTTGGTTAAAAGACTCAGACTGATTTTTTCCATGACCCTTACCCATAAAAGGACCTTTATAGATGATAGAAATGGATCCAAGTGGGCCGCATGAGCTTAACTACATATACACATAGAATGTTGTCTGCTTATAGGCAAAAATCTTCCTCTCTAGAAATGAACGTCTTCCCCTTAATTGGATGTCCCCAAATCTTTTTCCAAGATGAGTTGGTTTCATTGTAATAGTGTGCATACACATTACTAGTGGGACTAGTACTTTTATATTTGAGTAAAATTTGAAGATATTCCATGTAAGTAAAGGCATTCAGCTGTTAAGATTTTCAATAGGTAGCATAGCATATACTTCCATTCTCCTTACTTTGGGTGAGCGAGCCAAAGAGGAGATGAACTCTCATTCGCAGGATCCTGAGAGAGAAGGGTATCCTAAAGGCGATGCAATTGATCAACTGCGGTCTTGGACAAATAATATCGAATCTGGTTTGGAATAGGTAGTGGGAGACTTTTGTTTCCTAGTCTTTTTCAGGACCTTTTGACCTGGAGAAATTCAACATGATTAATTATGACAGAGAGGACTTTGTGCTTGTTAAAATGAAAAACACAAGTGTATTTGCTCATTTCCGGCCTGTAGAAAATTTTGTCCCAGAAGTGATGGGTTTTCCTTTACTAGCTAGGACCAAAAATAGGACAGGTGACAACGATTCTTCTTTGGTAACCCAACCATGCGGGCATCATCCAAAACAACTCCTGCACAAAGGTGACACCAACGGTTGAGTTAGCCAACGCCAATGGTTCCTTGGTCATTAGTCATCTTCGGTGCTAGCTGCCCTGAGTTCGAAGAAAGGGACCTGAGTTCCTAACCTCAAGTAGAATTGGGTACAAGGGAAACTAAACCGAACCCACCTGTACTCGCACCCATCTTGCTCAAAAATTGGGTTTCTTGGGTTTAGCATAGATGATATCAAACCTGCTTCGAGACAAGTATAAATCAGGTTTTTTGAAGTGATTTATTTAATGAATAGCAAACGAAGGACCAAAAAAAAGGACTATCTGCCTAGGTTCAAACTTGTGCAGCCAGGTAAGAATTGACGAATCTTAGAACTCGAGTAAGAGGTCATTCTTAGCCTCAAGAGACCAATGGGTGTTGTATGGGCTAACCCATTATTTTCAACTATTAGAAGTCTGTTGTATTTAAAATCAACATCGGATTGGGATGCTACAAGATTCAAGAAGAGAAACAGTACAATGTGTAGGATCTTACACTCTATTGAGCTACCACTCATCCCAAAACCAATTGGTGATAGAGGGCGAGGGCTTGACCACAATTATGACCGCTCAGGAGCGAGGGTAGATGTTGACCTCAACAATCCCCCCCCTCAACGGCACACCCGCCGCGACTCCTGCTGCGAACTCGCAAAACGCGTGTCCCGTGACTCGAACACCCGACCTACCAGGCTCTGATACCACTTGTAGGATCTTACACCCTATTGAGCTACCACTTATCCCAAAACCAATTGATGATAGGAAACAACACAACAATAGTTTTATGGTGAGGGCGAGAGCTTGACCACAATTATGACCGCTCAGGAGCGAGGGTAGACGTTGACCTCAACACAATGATCTTAGAAACCATTTTTTCTTCCAGGTTCTTTAGCGTATGGTGCAGAGAATAAATGGTTGGAGAGATGAAATGGACTGATGTGTTGCTTATTACAACAGAATACCTAGTTTCCTGTTTTGGTAAAAAAGATTACGAAGTTATTATAGTCCATCAGGCCAAGGAGCCCGGGTGCTATGCTTAACATGAGTTACGGCACTGGAACTTCACTGTGGATCCACCTGTTGAAAATCTGGTCCATAGAAGGAGGATTTTCTTCCTAGAGCAGGACTACATGTGCAGCCCAACTCAATCGAGCCCGCTTGGAACCACCATTCATCAGTACATATATGCGACTCCTTTCACACTCTTATCCCCATTGATCTGCAGTCACGCCTAATTTCATGCCCATCAAACCTTTACTTGCCGTTGAATTGAGTCTTGAAAAATCTTTTGTTGAAAGACTGCTAACTTTTAGGTTGTTTAATCAAGGGTTAGGATAATTTGATGGGATTGATTTTTTGTATTAGCTTTATCCATAAAGAGACCTTTCTAAATGAAAGGAATCCATCCAAACGGTGCCCACAAGTGGTCTACATATACTCATATGTAGTCTGCTTGTAGGTGAATTAATCTTCCTACATGGAAATGGACACCTTCCCCATTATTGGATGTCCCCAGATTTTGTTAAAAGATGAGTTGGTCTTATTGTAATATCAAGAATCTGATTATTGATTAATATGGTGATTAAAACAATCACATATATTATTAATTACATTACTAGTGAGACTCTTAACTTCTCTTAGAATATAATTTGAAAGTATCATATGCAAATAAAAGGCGTTCATTTGGCCTAATGTATATTTCCATTCTCCTTACTTTGGGAGAGTGAATAGCTGAGGAAATTAATGAGGAACACCCTTTCACTGGGCACACGAGAGAGAAGGGTTACTGCCTTATGCAGTAAAGGCCATGCAAGCAACTGCGGCCTTGGGTGAATAATTTCAAATGTGTTAAATTTTAAGACTTTTTTACTTGGAGAAATCCAACATGAATAGACGTGGGGTTAGAAAAGTCTTGTGGGGAGACTTTTCCAACAATTGCTCCAAGGCTCGAAATAGACGTGGGAGACTTCTGTTTTCAACTCTTTTTCAAGACTTTTTTACTTGGACAAATTCAACATCAATAATTATGACAAAGACGGGTCTGTGTTTGTTAAAATGAAAAATACATGAGTGTATTTGCTAATCACCGTAAGGGCACATTTGTGTAATCAATTTCCGGTAAAAAGAAAAAGGCGACGGTGGAAATTAAATTCTGTGCCATAGTAAAATATTCTATGTTCGGCACAGCCGCATTTACTCCTATAGAGCACAAAAAATGGCGCAAGTTTTCTTCTTCCTTCAAAAATAAATTCCTATACAAGGAGCTCTCTGAAAGTAAAAAAAGAAAAAGATTTCTACAAAAGAGGAAACTTTTCACGGAACCAACTTTCAAACAATGAGGGCATCATCCGAACCAATCCCTGGACAAAGGTGACAGCAACGGTTGATTTAGCCAACGTCAATGGTTCCTTAGTCCTTACGATTCTTCGGTTGTGGTTGTGGCTCTCCTGAGTTTGGAGAAGAAATTTGGATGCTTTAACTTACTTGAATTTGGTACATGGCAGTCTAAAACCCAGCCCACCTGTACCCACACCTATCTTGCTCCCCACTCAAATTTCTGGGTTTAAGAGATGATATATCAAACATGCTTGAAGACAAGTACAAATCAGGTTTCGAAATGATTTGATCAATAACAATTATCAGAAAAAGGCCCGGATTAAACAATTATATTTGTGAACGTTAATGATTATTTAAATATGAAATAAAAAGTGCATGTGAGAGTCGCTATCACCTCGCATGTGCGAGTCCCTGTCACCTGGCCACCTCGCTTCCCTTGCATGTGGGCCCCTATTATCTTGCATGTGCGAGTTAGTCCTCTTTGCATTTGTGAGTTCATATTACCTCACTTGTGCAAGTTGATGTTACCTGGCCACCAGCCTCTGATGCATGTGTGAGCCCTTATTATCTTACATGTGCAAGTTAGTCGTCCTCGCATGTGCGAGTTCCTATTACCTCACATTTTGAGTCTCTTTGGGAATGGACACCTTCCCTATTATTGGATGTCCCTAGATTTTGTTAAAAGATGAGTTGGTCTTATTGTAATATCAAGAATCTGATTATTGATTAATATGATGATTAACACAATCACATATATTATTAATTACATTACTAGTGAGACTCTTAACTTCTCTTAGAATATAATTTGAAAGTATCATCTGCAAATAAAAGGCGTTCATTTGGCCTAATGTATATTTCCATTCTCCTTACTTTGGGAGAGTGAACAGCTGAGGAAATTAATGAAGAACACCCTTTCACTGGGCACACGAGAGAGAAGGGTTACTGCCTTCTGCAGTAAAGGCCATGCAAGCAACTGCGGCCTTGGATGAATAATTTCAAATGTGTTAAATTTTAAGACTTTTTTACTTGGACAAATCCAACATGAATAGACGTGGGGTTAGAAAAGTCTTGTGGGAGACTTTTCCAACAAATGCTCCAAGGCTCGAAATAGACGTGGGAGACTTCTGTTTTCTACTCCTTTTCAAGACATTTTTTACTTGGACAAATTAAACAACAATAATTTTGACAAAGAGGGGTCTTTGTGTTTCTTAAAATGAAAATTACATGAGTGTATTTTCTAATCACCCTAAGGGCACATATATGTAACCAATTTTCAATAAAAAAAAAATGAAGATGGTGGCAATTAAATTCTGCACTACAGTAAAATCCATGTTTGGCGCAGCCGCATTTACTCCTGGAGAGCACAAAAAATGGGGTAGGTTTTCCTCTTCCTCATAAAATAAATTCCTACAAGGAACTCGGGAAAAAACCAAAAAGAAAAAAATTTCTACAAAAGAGGATACTTTACGGAACCAACTTCCGCGGAATGAACACAAGCGTGCCCTAAATTTCTATTGCAAGTAGAAATATATATAAATATATATAGGGGGTATTCAAGTGAGGGACTCCTTTTTGGGGAGGTTTCAAGTACAAAAGGGTGTACTCCCTTCAAGTAGAAAAGCCCTTTTATATTTGAAAGCTCCCCAAAAAGGGGAGGGAATCCCTCACTTGAATATTTCTCATACATATTAAGAAGAAATGAGAGGTTTCTCATAAGGAGATAACGATTCTCCTTTGATAACCCAACAATGAGAGCATCATCCGAACCAACCCCTGCACAAAGGTGAAAGCAACGGTTAATTTAGCCAACGTCAACGGTTCCTTAATCCTTACGATTTTTCGGTTTTGATTGTGGCTCTCCAGAGTTTGGAGAAGAACTTTGGATGCTTTAACTTACTTGAATTTGGTACATGCATGGCAGTCTAAAACCCAACCCACCTGTACTCACACCTATCTTGCTCCCCACTCAAATTTCTGGGTTTAAGAGAGGATATATCAAACATGCTTGAAGACAAGTACAAATAAGGTTTTGAAATGATTTATTCAATAACAATTATCAGAAAAAGGCCCGGATTAAACCATTGTATTTGTGAACGCTAACGATTATTTAAATATGAAATAAAAAGTGCGTGTGAGAGTCCCTGTTACCTCGCGTGTTACCTGGCGACCCCTCTTTCCTTGCATGTGTGGGCCTCTATTACCTTGCATGTGCGAGTTAGTTCTCTTTGCATTTGTGAGTTCATATTACCTTGCATGTGCAAGGTTTTTTTTTTTTTTTTAATAACGCAGGGTTCCCGACCCTTTGGGTCAAAATAATCCCTATGGACTCAGGAGAGAAAGCAGGGTAAAATTCCCCAAGCCTGTTTGGGGGCTTTACTAATGGAATTGAGTGGAGTAAATATTATTTTGAGGAAATAATAAAATATAAGTGAATTATGATGGTATTTTATTTTTAGTTGTCTGTGATGGAATCTTTTTTACTTTTTTTTTTATTGAAAAGTGGAGTTTTTTTGTCTTTTAGTGGAGAAATAAGGTTACTTTCTAACCTTTTTTTTTTTTGAAAAATATGGTGAGAAATTTGAATTAAAGTGTTTTGGTGAGATTTTTTTTATAGAAATTGGGGCTTTACCTTACTTGACTATGAGGGTAGAGTTGTCAAACAAGCTCTATGGCCCCAGTGTGGTAGTTCAGTTTCGAACCCACAACCTCCGGATACAAACCGTAGTCCTAGGCCAACTGAGATATACCTTGCATGTGTAAGTTAGTCATCCTTGCATGTGCGAGTTCCTATTACCTCACATTTTTTAGTCTCTTTGGGAACCAACTCCTTAGCTGTAATATAAACAAAAAAAGAAAAAAAATTTGATGTAACTAATTGATATTGTAATAATAGCAAAAATGTGAGAGGATATAACTTCAAATGAATAAAAGGATTTATGTATTAGGAAAGTAATTTTTCAGTAACTTCCTCTTTTCCAAGTGTTAATGATAAAAAAAGATATAACTAAAGCCGCTTAACTTTGGTCAAGAAAGAATTTTTACGATCCTGGCCTTAGAACCACAATATCATGGATTTTATTAGTAACATAGAAATGCAATTACAACAAAACAGGGAGAAAAGTTTTTTTTTATTATTTATTTTTTCACACTATTTATTTAATTGTTTGAGTAAACCAATCTAGACATCACACACCTTAAATCTTTCATATATCTTATGAAAAGATGAGTTATAATGTGATTCACATATATTGCGTATTTGTTATTCGAGTTATGCTTAAGATTAGCTTATCTTTATTGTACTTGACTGGTAGCTTGGTTAGTGAGGCCCCCTTCCGCATAAGCAACCCATCCATGGATCGCAAACCTTTAATTTTGGTAGATAGCCGTCTGCATCCCATGAGTAACTATGATGACCCCATCTCTCTCTTATCTTGAACATATGAATTAGCTTGGTCAGCTCTTTGTACTTTCTTATCAGCACCATGTCTCGCTTCTCGCATACATTTCTCCTATGAGGGGGGAGAGAGAGAGAGGCGATCGAGGACCCTTGAGTCTTCCTGAACAATGCTTTCCAAGATCATTCTCCTATTTCTTCTCCTCCTGAGTCTAGCAACTTCCCAATCCCATGCTGTAGATTTCAAATACAATGAATTTCTAACGGCTAAAACGAAGATGAGCATAGACGGGTTAGCCCAGATCACTCCCAATGGCCTCTTGAGGCTCACCAACAGTTCATGGTCGGAGAAAGGACATGCCTTCTACTCCCTTCCTATCCCCTTCAAGGACTCTTCATCTGGCAAAGCCTTGTCTTTCTCTACTACCTTCGTCGTGGCCATTGTTCCGGCACAAGATTCGTATGGCCATGGGATGTCCTTCATCATCTCCCCGTCAAAGGATCTCACTGCATCTTTAGACGGCCATTATCTGGGTCTCTTCAATTTGTCCAATGAAGGAAATTCAACGAATCATATCGTTGCCATTGAGTTCGACACTATAAAGACCCTTAAATTCAAAGATATCGACGACAACCATGTCGGAATCGATGTTAACAGTTTAACCTCTGTTAAATCTGCTTCCGCAGCTTATTTTGACAATGAAAATGGTGTGTTCAGAAACTTCAGCCTTGCATGTCTAAGCCCAATCCAGATATGGGTAGAATATAACGGTTTAGAGAAGCAGATCAATGTAACAATGTCGCCTACCAATGTAGCCAAGCCCCATCGTCCGCTATTGTCATTTGTCAAGGATCTTTCCCCCATCATCAAAGACTCCATGTACGTGGGTTTCTCTTCAGCGACCGGCACGATTGTAGCATCATCACATTATGTTCTTGGATGGAGCTTTAAGATGAAGGGTCAAGCTCAAGAGCTTGATCTCTCTCGCCTTCCGAAGCTTCCTAGGGTCGGACCCAAGGAGAAGCCCAAGGTTTTGACAATTGGGGTACCCTCTTGTTGTGGTTTTCATGTTCCTAACCTTCCTTACAATTGGTTTTATAGTGTCAAGGAAGTTTAAATATGCTCAAGTACTTGAAGATTGGGAGCGTGAATATGGGCCTCATAGGTTTTCTTACAAGGAACTCTTTAAAGCAACCAAAGGATGTAGAGACAAAGAGCTGCTAGGAATTGGAGGTTTTGGTATAGTGTATAAAGGGGTGTTTCCCTCTTCTAATATTCAAGTAGCAGTGAAGAGAATCTCTCATAAATCAAAACAGGTGATGAGAGAGTTCTAGCTGAAATTGTTAGCCTCGGGCGGCTAAGGCACAGGAACTTGGTGCAGCTCTTTGGCTATTGTCGTCGCAAGAGGGAGCTTCTTCTAGTCTATGATTTCATGCCTAACGCAAGTCTTGACAAGTTCCTCTTCGACCAACCTGCGAGAGTCCTCAATTGGCACCAAAGATTTCGAATTATCAAAGGGGTGGCATCTGGGCTTCTATACTTGCATGAGGGGTGGGAGAAGGTTGTCCTCCACAGAGACATCAAAGCTAGCAATGTACTCTTAGATGGTGAATTTAATGGAAGGCTAGGCGATTTTGGTCTAGCGAGATTATATGATCATGGAACCAATCCTCAGACCACTCACATTGTGGGTACTCTGGGTTACATAGCACCAGAGCTGACTCGAATTGGGAAGGCGACGCCGAGCACTGACGTGTTTGCCTTCGGAGCATTTATGCTCGAAGTGGTTTGTGGGAGGAGGCTCATTAGCTTGACAGGATCGCCGGAGGAGATCATATTGGTCGATTGGGTGCTGCAGTGTTGGAAGAGGGGTGAGATATTGGAGGCAAGGGATATGAGATTGGGGAATGAGTATGTGAAAGAAGAGATGGAGTTGGTGTTGAAGCTTGGACTTCTGTGCTCTTACCCCATGGCTGCAGCTAGGCCTCGCATGAGGCAAGTGGTGCAGTTACTTGATAAGGATGGTCCTCTGCCAGAACTTCCATCTAGTGGGTGGTGTGCTACAATTGTATCTTCTGTGGGAGAAGAGATGAGTCTTTGTATCGTTCTAATAGTACTAATTCAAAGGAGAGGTCATTTTTCGACTCTACATCAACAGTTATTGCCGAATCACTTCAATCCGGAGGCCATTGATGGTATGTAGATTTCTTAAAGATAATGATGCTAGTGTAAGATAACTAGTATTGACTTGTAAATTATGCGAGGTAGTAATTTTAATGATTTTCTTCTGCTTTTTTCTTTAATGTGATTTAATGAAAACTTTGAAGGCTAATGGACTCCTTTACTAACCCCATTTAGATTCATTTTGTTTTGTAAATTTGTTGTAATCATCTCTATACCACTACTCCACAAAGTTATCACCTACCATTTGTCACCTAATACCAACACAGGCACTCAAATCTAAAGGAAGACTTTGGATTTAGTTTATAATGACTACAATTTTTTCAATAGACATGGTATATTGGTACATCCCAAATCTGCAAAATGTTCTAAGAAATAACCACAAAATTGAATATTTCCCAAACAAAATAAAAATTTTCAATAGACAATGGTGGGTGATAACTTTGTGTTGCTGACAAACCTCATTATGACCAGAAAAATGCAGAAAGGGAAAGGAGAAGTGTTGGGTGATATTAGGTGACAAATGCTTCCCATAGAGGTTTATTGGGACAGTATTTGGCCTTTAAAATCTTGGAAGATAGAAGCTTCTCATCATGAATATGCCTCCAACAGGTTTTAGCTAGAAGGGCCATATTGGTACATTTTTGAATCTATAATTCCTAAGCCACCTTCACTTATAGGTTTGCAAATTTCACTCCACTTAATGGTATGAAGTTTAGATTTCTCACCTAAATTTCCCCACCAAAAATATCTCATATGTCTATCAATTTGGTTGATCGGCTTAGTAGGGAGTTTAAGGGTGGCCATATTAAATATAGGGATGGTCGAGGCCACTGATTTGACAAGTGTTGAGGTCAACGTCCACCCTCGCTCCTGAGCGGTCATAATTGTGGTCGAGCCCGAGCCCTCACCATAAAACTATTGTTGTGCCGTTTCCTATCACCAATTGGTTTTGGGATAAGTGGTAGCTCAATAGGGTGTAAGATCCTACAAGTGGTATCCGAGCCTGGTAGGTCGGGTGTTCGAGTCACGGGACACGCGTTTTGCGAGTTCGCAGCAGGAGTCGCGGCGGGTGTGCCGTTGAGGGAGGGATTGTTGAGGTCAACGTCCACCCTCGCTCCTGAGAGGTCATAATTGTGGTCGAGCCCTCGCCCTCACCATAAAACTATTGTTGTGCCGTTTCCTATCACCAATTGGTTTTGGGATAAGTGGTAGCTCAATAGGGTGTAAGATCCTACAACAAGGGTGCTTCTCCCTGCTTGAGAGAGGAGAGGAATTCTCCAACTAGTAATTTTGTTTTCAATCTTGTTAACTAAAGGCTCAAAGCTAAGATCTGTTCGTTTTTTCAGAAACAAAGGATTTCCTAAATATTTTTCATTCTTATCCATGAATCTAACACCTAGAGCTTTGGCAACATTATTGCATCTCTTCTTACAAGCACCTTTACCAAAACAAATGGCCAACTTCTTAAAATTCACTAACTGCCCTGAGGCTTCACAGTAATCATCTAAGATATCCTTAAGTTCCCTAGCTTTGTTGATGGTGGCATTACAAAAGACAAAACTATCATCCGCAAAAAAATAAATGGGTCACACTAGCCCTGAGAACTACAATACTTGACTAAAGAAATACACTATTGGAACTAGTAAAACTCTGTAAGTCTTTAGTTTTACTAGTTCCAATAGTGTATTTCTTTGAGCATTGCTACTCAGGGGGGACCGGGCCATGAATCGGTCCCCTCAGTTTGTCCACTTGGACTTTCTCTTACAGAAATAACTACTCCTTTACCATGAACATCTATACTACTTGATCTCTGTCACTTCCTTTTCTTCGTCCTTTCTACCCTTACTAGCTACTCACTGCGGCTTTTCTATCCTCATTGTATGCTGCCAGTGCATAGGGTACTTGATTTACCAACCTTTGGCATAGTTGAGTGGGCCAATCTACCATAAGAAAAAAGATAGGACAGTACTGTCTGTCTGTTTTAATGAATTGATTCAATGAGGCGCAGACAGTACTGATGGGCCAGGCCCAAATGACTCGGTCCGCAGTGACGAGTTATGCCCAAACGGCTCGGTCCACTATAGCAAGTCAAGACCAACTGACCCAAGTCCATGATAAGCCCGGGTCGTCATCGACCGGGTCCGGATCCACTGAAGGACAAAGTCAGCGCGCGTCGTTTTACCTACCTGCTCTTACCACTTCCCGCGGAGAATATCTTATCTGCTCGTCTGTTGAGGACGGTTCGGAAGACTCCACCAGAATAGAGCGTACATCATTGGAGATTCCTAGATAATCTCCCCACCCGTTGGAGAAAGAGTATAAAAGGAGAAGTCCTATCAGAGAAGCAACTTGGATCTACTCTTACACCATCATTGTAATATCCTACTGTGTAATCTCTTCCCCAGAACAGTAAAGCAACCCATTGAAGTGGACGTAGGCCACACTGGCCGAACCACTATAAACTCTCTCTCTCTCTTCATTAATTTTTACATTAATTACTCTACACTTGACCGGTGGTGCCCGAATACACTTTTTGGCATCATCAGTTTGGCGCCGTCTGTGGGGAACGAACAAAATCTCCTTTTCAAAAGCTATGCCGATCACCAGGTCAACAAGGCGACAAGATGGTAATTCTTCGCAGGAAGGCGAGGGTAATCCTCCACTGACCAACCCTCCACCAAATGCTCCCGCTCCCTCTCCTCAACAGACGAGCAGATAAGATATTCTCCGCGGGAAGTGGTAAGAGCAGGTAGGTAAAACGACGCGCGCTGACTTTGTCCTTCAGTGGATCCGGACCCGGCCGATGACGACCCGGGCTTATCATGGACTTGGGTCAGTTGGTCTTGACCTGCCATAGTGGACCGAGCCGTTTGGGCCTAACTCGTCACTGCGGACCGTACCTCCTCGTTAAAACGAGTGAGGTAGCTCCTGAGGCTTTCATTCTTATCCTACTTTATGCTAAGCAGGTGCGTGGCGGGCTTCTGGTGGCGACGTCCTCCAATGAAGTGTGACACAAAGGATTTACTTAACTCTGCAAAGGTGGAGATGGAGGCCGGGGCCAGGCTGGAGAACCATTGCCGTGCGGAGCCCTTCAGGGTGGTTGGAAATGCTCTACACATGATCTCATCAGGGATGTTTTGTAGCTGCATTAGAGTTTTATAAGTTTCCAAGTGATCCAGCGGGTCCTTGGTTCCATCAAAGGTCTCCATGGTCGGCATTTTGAATTTTTTGGGGAGTGGGTAGTTTGCCACGGAAGGTTTGAACGGTGTGTCCGTTCGTTGCACCAGGTAGTCAATGGATTCTGGTACCTGTGCCTTCATGGCATTGAAGACATTGCCAATCTGATTTTGCATCTCTTTGATCTTCTCGTCCCACTGGTTGGGGACTTCCCTGGACTGTCCTTGAAAACGGCTCTCGTCCTCCAGGCTGTAATTCCCACTTCCCTCCCCCTGGAATTCAGGATCCTCTTCAGCAGAGGGAGGAGGTGGAACTCCACCGCGGTTCGACCCTCCTAGGGCTCCACCCGAGGGAGGAGGTATGTCGAGATGAGCGTGGCCTTCAGGATCGACCAGGAGTCTTCCGTGAGGGACAACAGGCTGAGCTCCAGCAGATGTGCCCTGGGCGTGGGCGGCATGACGACGGGAGCCCAGGGTGCCAAAAGGATGGGCGCCCAGGCCCTGGGCGCCCAGGGGTACTCCTCGACCCTGGGTGCCCAGGTGAGGATGGCGTCGGTTGGCCCCTCGGCCCCGGGCACCGTGTGGACGGGCGCCCGGGTGAGGTGCCCCTCTGCGTGGAGCAACCGGTTGCTCCGAGCGCGGTACGTCCTGTGGCCCTGCACCTAGCGCTCCTCCCTGCCCCGCCAGCATGAGCTGCAATATTTGTTGGTTCTGAGTTACCAGCTGCTGCATGGTCTCCAGCATCTGTTGAGGAGAGGGAGCGGGAGAAACCAGTTGGCTGCCAGGGAATGCTACGTCTCCTTAGTAAAGGATAAAAAGCAGAAGGAAGCGTTGCAGATTGAGACCCTTGATCCAAGGGATGACTCCACCATTGAGAGGGGAGAACCAGTTGAAGCACTCACCACTGTGGTCTTAAATGAAGACCTCCCTGATAGGAAAGTGTACATTGGCTCTTCTCTCCCTGAAGACCTGGTCCGCCGCTTGACCAACTTCCTAAAGAACAACATGGACATCTTTGCATGGTCACATGCAGATCTTGAAGGGATTGATCCCAAAGTGCCACTCATCGCCTCAATGTCGACCCCCAGCACAAACCTGTCCGACAAAAGCTAAGGGGCGCCTCCACTGAAAGGGCCCAAGCAATGGACAAGGAGGTCGGGAAGCTGATAGAGAATGGAGTTGTAAGGGAGGTGGCATACCCCGAATGACTCTCGAATGTTGTGATGGTGACAAAGTCCAATGGGAAATGGCGCCTGTGCGTCGACTTCACTGACCTTAACAAGGCGTGCCCGAAGGACTGCTTCCCGTTGCCTAGGATCGATCTCCTCATCAACGCCACGGCGGGACACGAACTTCTCTCCTTCCTGGATGCTTATTCTGGGTACAACTAGATCAGCATGCATCCCCCAGATCAAGAGAAGACATCATTCATCACCCCGAAAGGGACCTATTGCTATAGGGTCATGCCTTTCGGATTGAAGAATGCAGGGGCGACCTACCAACACCTGGTGAACAAAATGTTTCACTCACAGATTGGGCGTACCATGGAGGTTTATGTGGACGACATGCTGGTGAAGAGCCTCGCCGCCACAGATCACATCAATCATCTCCAAGAAACCTTCAGTGTTCTCAGGCTCTATCACATGAAGTTAAATCCCGAGAAGTGTGCGTTCGGAGTGGGGTCCGGAAAATTCTTGGGATTCATGGTCAACCAAAGGGGAATAGAGGCAAATCCCGACAAAATCAGGGCTATATTGGACATGAGGTCGCCCACCTCCACCAAGGAGCTGCAGTGCCTCAATGGAAGGGTAGCAGCACTTAGCAGATTTGTCTCCAAGTCTGCAGACAAGTGCTTGCCTTTCTTTAAAATCCTCAGGAAGGCTTTCGAGTGGGGGCCCGAAGCGAAGGAGGCCTTCCAGAAGCTTAAAGCCTACTTGGCCACTCCCCCTCTTCTTTCACATGTTGCACCAGGAGAGGTGTTGTGTCTGTACCTCTCTGCTTCCCCCTCAGCAGTCAGCTTCGTCCTCATCAGAGATCATGATGGAACGCAGAAGCCCATTTACTATGTAAGTAGAGCATACCGAGGGGCAGATTCCAGATACACGGAGCTGGAAAAACTGGCACTCTCCCTCATTTCGACAGCAAGGCGGCTGCGTCATTATTTCCAGAGTCACACAATTATTGTTGTTACTGATCAACCTTTGAAGAGAGTACTGGGAAAGCCGGATGTATCCGGGAGGCTCGTCAAATGGGCAGTAGAGCTGGGAGAGTTTGATGTCCAGTACCAACCAAGGTCTGCCATCAAAGCGCAAGCCTTGGCAGACTTTGTAGCTGAGTTTACACGTGCAGAGGGGGAGACGGATGAACTAGCCTCGCCCATACAAGGTGGGTCGCCACCGGAGGAGGACAATCAAGAGGTCACCCGCACGACTCCAGATCTCCAAGCCTCAGCGGGGGACCAGACAGCCCTGGGCGCCCAGGCATCTCTTGACCTGGGCGCCCAGGCCTCTCCAGCACCCCTTGGGCGCCCAGACCTCGTCAGCATCCCTGGGCGCCCAAACATCCCTTGCCCTGGGCGCCCAGGCCTCTCCAGCACCCCCTTGGGCGCCCAGGCCTCCTCAGCATCCCTTGCCCTGGGCGCCTAGACCTCTTCAGCAGCCCTGGGCGCCCAGGCATCTCCAGCAGCCCTGGGCGCCCAAGCAATGCCTACCTCGGGCGCCCCGTTGCTTCCTGTTTCTCAATCTGGCGTCCAGAATCTCTCAGTACTACTTTGGAAACTTTATGTTGACGGCTCCGCGACCAGCAATGGAGGTGGAGCGGGTCTTGTCTTAATCAGCCCTGATGGCACACCCCTCAAGTGTGCAGTGAAGTTTCACTTTCCAGCCTCCAACAATGAAGCTGAGTACGAGGCGCTCCTCTCTGGTTTGAAGTTGGCATTGGAAATGAACGCCCGACACCTCATCGCTTACAGCGACTCTCAGCTAATAGTGAACCAGGTAAATGGCGAGTTCGAAGCAAAGGAAACCAGAATGCAGGACTATCTCAGCCTAGTGAAAAAATTGATCCCGCAATTCCAGCACTTCCAAATCAGTCATATCCCTCGGGAGAGTAACGTTGCTGCCGATACACTTGTCAGGCTCGCCTCGTCCATTGAGACCTCACCAGGCGAACCAACATTCCTTGGGCACCAGCTCGAACTAAGCCAGATGAATGAAAGCACTGCAAACATCAACTGTGTTGTAGCTGAAACGAGCTGGATGGCCCCGATAAGGGCGTCCCTCCAAGAGGGTACATTGCCAGAGGACCCCCTCGAGGCGAGGAAGCTGAGGATGAGAGCTTCCAAGTTCACACTCTTGCAGGATGTCCTCTACAAGAAAGGCTACTCGTTGCCCCTGTTAAGGTGCCTCTCTCCCGAAGAAGCTGATTATGCCCTGCGAGAAATCCACGAGGGAATTTGCGGGAACCACTCGGGTGGGCACTCCCTTGCTCACAAAGCACTTAGGCAAGGCTTATTTTGGCCCAGCATGCTTGCGGACGCCAAAGAATTTGCCAGGAAGTGTGACAAATGCCAGCGCTTTGCCACTGTGCCAAGGCAGCCACCAGAGGAACTCACTACCATCATGAGCCCATGGCCTTTCTCCAAGTGGGGGATCGACATCCTAGGCCCCCTTCCATTGGGTAAAGGGCAATGTAAATTTGTAGTGGTCGCCATCGACTACTTCACGAAGTGGGCAGAGGCGGAACCCTTGGCGAGGATCACAGACTCCAAAGTAAAGGACTTTGTCTGGAAAAGCATAGTCTGCCACTTTGGGATCCCACATGCCATCGTTAGTGACAACGCAAAGCAATTTGACAACAAGCTCTTCAACTCGTTTTGCTCCGACCTTCAGATCAAGTAGCCCCACTCCAGCCCGGCACATCCACAGGCAAACGAGCAAGCGGAGGTCATGGTGCGAATGGTCCTGCGAAATTTGAAGACAAGGCTCGAAAGAGCAAAGGGCCTTTGGGTGGACGAGCTTCCCGGGTTATTGTGGGCATATCGGACCACGCCAAGAGCTCCAACCGGGGAAACCCCTTTCTCTCTCGCCTTTGGGACTGAAGCAGTCATCCCAGTTGAGATTGGGGTCCACTCTCTTAGAGTCCAGCACCATGACCCAGACACCAATGAGGAGGGACTGCGCATCAACCTTGATTTGGTGGATGAAGCGAGGGAGATGGCCAACATCCACAATGCTGAGTACAAGCGGCGCATGGCAAAACACTATAACTCAAGGGTAAAGCCTCGCCCCCTCCAACTCGGAGATCTGGTCCTCAAAAAAGTCATCCTCGCCACTAAGGATTCTCGGGAAGGCAAGCTGGGCCCGAATTGGGAAAGTCCTTACCTCATAACGGAGGTGGTAAGACCTGGCACTTACAGGATTCAAGATTCGGAAAGGAAAGTCCTACCTCATCCGTGGAATGCAGAACATCTGAAGAATATTACCAGTGACCAGTGACATATGAAGGGGAAAGAAGCAATGGAAAGGGGGTAGTTCAATTTTTTTTAGCACTTTGTAAAATGTTCTTTTACCATGAGCAATGGATAAATAAAGTCCTATATTTTATTCATTCTAAGTGTTAGGCTACATAACTGCCTTTAAAAAAAAAAAACTACATGTAATGAAGCATGGCAAAGTCTCCTTCATCCTAACTACTCTCATGGCTCCCCTCGTTGTCCTCATCATCCTCCTCATCCTCCTCGCCATCCTCTGGATCTTCAGGCTCCTCGGTGGGCAAAAAGCCTGAAAAGTCAAGGGCAGGGAAAGCAGCAGTAATCTTCCCTCGAAGCTCCTCATACCCATCGATGAAGGCATTGGCCACGCCCTCCGCTAGCTCCGTCTCAGCTCTATCGCGCGCCGCCTTCATCTCTGTTGCCACGGCAGCCTCTCTGAGCGATGCCCTCTCGCTGGTTTACACAAGCTCAGCCTCCTTGAGTGAAGCCCTCTCGCGGGCCTCCACCAACTCAGCCTCCCGGAGTAAAGCCCTCTCGCGGGCCTCCACCAACTCAGCCTCTGCCCTCCTCGCCCTCTCACGGGCTAAGGAAAGCGCAGTCTCGAACCTGGACTCCCTCTCGCGGGCAGTCAAGAGCTCACCTTCCGCCTTGGTAGCCCTCTCGCTGGTTGACGAGAGCTCAGTCTCTAGCCTAGACGCCCTCTCGCGGGCCGCCCCAAGATCGGCTTCCTTATCAGCCTCAAGAGCAGCAATCTTCTGTTGAGCAGTGGAGAGCCCCTTCAACAGACTTTCATTCTCTCGCTTCAACTGGACGTTATGTTTGGCCTTTGACAGCAAGCTGACGGACGCAGTCGAAGCCTGGAGCAATAGGAAAAGAAATGAGACATTACAATAAAAATATATATATTTTGAAAGTCTGGAGAAAAGGAAAAGCCTTTACCTGAGCCAGACCCTCCAGGAAGGTATCTATGACCCTCTCAGTACCCAAAGAAGTGATCAGTGAAACCTCATGAGGAATCACAAACCTCCCAAGCCTCTCCCGGATCACCGTCGGGTTGCCTAACATCTGAACAAACATCTGAACAGCCCCTGCAGGAGCCCCCGGGCGCGGGGAACATGAATGAGGGGCAGAAGGTGCAGCTGGAGAGGAGGACTCTCGAATAGCAATCGAAGCAGAAGAGGTCGGGGCAGAAGAGGTCGCTGGTGGGGGCGACACTGTGGGAAATGCAAGAGAGCTGGCCCTGAGAGACACTGGCGGGGACTCCCCCCTTGTGGTGTTGTCTACCCTCGTCGTCTTGGAAGGAGGGCCACTCCTACTTGAAAGGAGAGCCCCGATCATCCCTCTATCCACTGCTGCAAAATCCAAAAAGGTTACTTGCGCATATAAAAAAAAGAGAAATGAAATGCAGAAGTCAAATACCTTTTCTCTTCGCGGGAGGCGCCTGAGAAGGGCCACTAACTCCACCACTTTCTTTGGGTAAGAGAACACCCAAGTCTTTTCGGGATGGTCTCTTACAGCCTGTAACTTCCGCTCCTGACTAGTAGAGAGCACCGGCGCGTCTGCAAAAAGGCAACGAGTGAGCACATAAATAATATCAATAAAGGAAAAAAGCAGCAAAGGAGTAGCTTACCAAGTCTCCTGGCGTCTCCCCATCGAGTTGGCACCAATACTCTGTCTGTCTCGGATGCCCACTCTCCGCCAGCAAATAGGAAACGAGATTTCCAGCTATGGCAGTTTGAGCGCAATCCTGTGAGCAACTTGCCGCTCCTAGAGGTAAAATAGTACCATCCACTGTTAGGGGTTGGGGACTCGCTCAGGTTATAAGCAGCGTAGAACTCCACTGGGGAAGCGTCCTCATCATGCACTCTCCTCCACAATGCAAGGAAACCCAGCAAAACTCTCCATCCATTTGGCGCTAAACGCCCAGGGGTCAATGAAAAGTAGTGGAGAAGACGGCAAATGGAAGAGAGCATGGGAAACCTCAGTCCCGCCTCAAGCATCTCCTCGTAAACAACTATGTCGCCCGAGGAATCTTCAGAAGCAGGCTCATCCGTCTCAGCCCGACGGCACAACACAGTAGGGGTAATGTGATAGGCAGACACAATTCTAAAAACATCACTATCAATAGTGAGCGAGCTAAAAATAGTACTCACTTTGGACCCGTCGTCGTCGATGGCCACTTTTCCTCGATATTTTTTACGACGAAGACATGCCGTGCCCGCGGTGGTTGCTCCAATCTTCACCTCGTCCAACTCCTGATGGGCACTACCTCCCTCGCCCATGGCCCTCACCGTGCACATCTCAGCAGTAGATAGACGCGCAGTAGTGTTAGAAGCAAGTGTGGGCGCGCCAGGCGTAGGCGAGGCAGTAGTAGGCTGGGCAGCACCAGGCACAGGCTCCTTGGGCGCCCCAAGCACACCAGGCGAGCAAGCAGCATCAGCAAGGCACCCAAGCGGGCGAGCAGGTCCAGGCAGGCTACCCGTCCCAGCCGGGCCAGCAGGCCCGGGCAGGCGAGCCACCCCAGCCGGGCGAGCAGACATGGCTGGCCGCCCGGGCGCTGGCACCTCGGGCGGGGACGTACTCGGTGGCGCGGGCTGGCTTGCCCCTTGCGCGGGCGCAGTGACGACGAACGCGGTGGCTGCCCCTTCTTCCCTGATGGATTTTGTAGTTCTTCCACCCCTTTTTGATGCTCCATAGTGCCCTTCTTCCCTGATGGATTTTCTAGTTCTTCCACCCCTTTTTGATGCTCCATAGTGGCTGCCCACTCTCCTTTTTGACAAGAAGAAGATGAAAGTTCTCTCAAAGAGAGGATAAACAGTAAGTAAGAAGATGATGAAGAGTAAAAGGGGTAAAAGCCCTCTCTATTTATAGCCTATGCATTAGGGTTTTCAAAGAAAAGACTCCTAAACTATCAGGATTCCACCATGAAATTCAAAAAAGGAATAAATCGTCGGAAGGACTCTGCTGGGAAAGCTACAAATTGCATGGTATGAAGAAGCTTGAATTTTACTAATGTCTCCCTTTCAAAGCCTTCTTTGGCGCGAGACATTGAGGGGCAAATGATGGGCCAGGCCCAAATGACTCGGTCCGCATTGACGAGTTATGCCCAAACGGCTCGGTCCACTATAGCAGGTCAAGACCAACTGACCCAAGTCCATGATAAGCCCGGGTCGTCATCGGCCGGGTCCGGATCCACTGAAGGACAAAGTCAGCGCGCGTCGTTTTACCTACCTGCTCTTACCACTTCCGCGGAGAATATCTTATCTGCTCGTCTGTTGAGGACGGTTCGGAAGACTCCACCAGAATGGAGCGTACATCATTGGAGATCCCTGGAGAATCTCCCCACCCGTTGGAGAAAGAGTATAAAAGGAGAAGTCCTATCAGAGAAGCAACTTGGATCTACTCTTACACCATCATTGTAATATCCTACTGTGTAATCTCTTCCCCAGAACAGTAAAGCAACCCATTGAAGTGGACGTAGGCCACACTGGCCGAACCACTATAAACTCTCTCTCTCTCTCTTCATTAATTACTCAACACTTGACCGGTGGTGCCCGAATACACTTTTTGGCATCATCAAGTACTGTCCTTCAATTACAAGATTGTCACTGTGGAACCTCTGTTCCAGTTAAAGAACGGAAGTAGGGCTAAGACCTTTATCTTTACCTAGAGATGTCAAATGGGCCGGGCCGGCCTGGTTCGGCCCGGCCCAGCACGCTAGTCAACGGGCCGTGGCCCGGCACGGCCCGGTCAACGGCCCGGCCCACAAGGCACGGCCCGTGTCGGGCCGAGGTTGCTGGGCCAGTTGGCCCGCCATACACGGGCCCGCCAGGCACGCCAGGCCCATGGGCTGGGGGTTCCAGCCCGCTGGGCACGCTGGAACTGGCCCGCTGGGCACGCCAGGCCCGCAGCCCGCCAGCCAGCCCAACAGAAGAAAGAAAAAAACAAGAAAGAAAGGAAGGAAGAAAGAAAGAAAAAAAATAAAGAAAGAAAGAAAGAAAAAAAAACAAAGAAAGAAAGAATGAAAGAATGAAAGAAAGAAAAAAGAAAGAAAGAAAGAAAGAATGGAAGAAAGAAAGAAAAAAAAACAAAGAAAGAAAGAAAGAAAGAAAAAAAACAAAGAAAGAAAGAATGAAAGAAAGGAAAAAAAAGAATGAAAGAAAGAAAAAAGAAAGAAAGAAAGAAAGAATGAAAGAAAGAAAAAAAAAAGAAAGAAAGAAAGAATGAAAGAAAGAAAAAAAAAAACAAAGAAAGAAAGAAAGAAAGAAAGAAAAGAAAGAAAGAAAGAAAGAATGAAAGAAAGAAAGAAAAAAACAAAGAAAGAAAGAAAGAATGAAAAAAAAAAAAAAAAAAAAAAACTGACCAGCCCAGCAGGCCCGCTCCAGCCCGCCCCATGGCGGGCCGTGCTAGTGGGCCGTGCCGTGCCAGGGGTTTTCCCTGGCGGGCCGTGCCAGCCCGGCCCATGGCACGGGTGGGCCGGAGCTGGGGCGGCCGGCACGGCCCGTTTGACATCTCTATCTTTACCGTAGAATGTGCATTTATATGGCCAGCATACACTGTAACTGGGTGACCCTATGATTTCTGATTATTCCACCAATGGCTGGGATCCTATCATCTGTGTGATAGGCCCCATCAAAAGGATGCTAGAGGGGGCGGATTCATTTTGATGATGGAGCCCAACATTAGGTCCAAGAGAATTTTTTAATAAATGGGTAGCCCACCTTTGGTATATATTTGCTAATTCCCTTTGAAATTAATCCACACAGGTAAAGGGGGTTGGAATATAAAAAGATATACATTTCTAGCATTTCAAATGTAATAAACACTAATTAAGTACGGGCATATTTACCAATAAAATTTACAACAACATACATAAAAATCAATTAAAAAAAATTTAGATCACATAGAATCATCTCAAAACATTTAATGACATAGAACAACAAAAAGAGGATTATGACCGTACCTCTTTTTTATTATTTTTTTAATCCAAAAGTATGTAGCATATAAATGGAGGAAGAACAATGGGGTGGTGGTTGCGAGGAGTGGAAAGATATGCGCACGTGTGGTGGGGTTGTTTGAAATGATATACAACTCTAAGTTGAAATCTATAGTTATTGTTAAAATTGGCTTTAAAACCATTTACTTTAATATAAAATAACGGTAATTCCCACTATTTTGTCATTTTGAATTGACAATATGACAGAACCCTTATACGTATCTCAGTTAAAATCTGAAGTTAATATAATGATAAATTCCCACTATTTTGTCATTTGAATTGACATGACAGAGCCCTCACGTGAATGATTTGTATATGGAAGGTGTTGTGATTGTATATGATAGGTATGCCCGGACCTGTCGTGTAAATTCATATGAGAATGGTAGGTGATGATCAACTATATTTTCATGGCTTGTCGGTAGCACACACAGATTGGGTGTCTGTGGTGTAAGAACTGGCTTAAATATGAGGATGTGTGTGTGGTCAAGCATGGAATTTTGTTAATATGCTCTTGGGGTGGTGTGATGAACAATGCTCTTGTACTATCACCCGTTTTCTCTTTCTTTGGTTTTTATTCTTGTATTTGGCTTTTCTCTTAATAAATTTTGGGGGATTTAATCCAAAAAAATAGATTGGGTGACTACCATACTGAAAAGGTAATTTTAAGTGCCCTTATACCGAATCAGTCATTTTGCCCGAAAATGTATTTTTTTTTTTTTACATTCTCTACTAGGGTCCCTATCGATCCCTTCATTTGTAATGTTAAGGGTCGATTGAGACCCTGCAGTCTATTCTAACCTCCACATATCTCATATTTACTTTATTTGTAGGGTCTCAATCGACCTTGATTTGTAAAGTTAAGGGTTTCTATCGACCCTGCGACGTACGCTTATAAATGCACAAAACTTATCCCCAATTCTCATTCCCTGTTCTTATAAATAAATAAAAAAAACAATCATGTGGGTTTCATCTCTACCATACAGATTCATCAAAACCTTCATTGGACATGGGGTTTCATACCAATGACTGTGTTCAGTTAATATCAATATTTTATACCTTAAATAAATGAACAGAAACCAAATGGAAACATTATAGACAACTTCAAACACAAATGCAACAAATATTGAGCTCAGCCTATTCAAATCGATGCAGAAAGTCATGGTGAATGAAAGCCATGGCATTTCTGTTTGAAAACCTTCTGAAAAACACAAGCATGAAATCCCCCTCTTTAGCTCTCTACTTATTGTCTTCCAGGAAGGGTTTCAACCATTTTTAGGGCTCTTTTTTCTTCTTCAAGGTTATGCTACACAACCGGCGACGCAAATCACCCTTTTAGAATCACATTCTCAAGTGGAAGAGTAGGTGTGTGGCAACAGAAAAAGGCGATATCGCAAAAAAGATGGCAACGGCACAACCCAACCAACCATGAGGTGACAAATGAAAAGGAAAAAAAAAAAAGGTTTTTTAAGGGAACATACATTTGACAAAGAGGGCGTTGGAGGGGACTGCAATGGCTCGATGGTGGACCTCTAGGAACCGCTGTGAATACGCCTGGCAACTAATGTGGAGTCGCATTCGACGCTGAGAAAGGAGGATGAAACAAACAAGAGAGTAAGCCGGTTGGTTGGAGAAGCTGGTATGTAACTATGATTCTAGGCTCCTAACTTTCAGCCCCAGTGGGTTGGAGAAGCTTTTGCCCAGCCCCCACTAGGCCAATGACAGTCCAAGGCGTAATTCATACACTGTTTATTCTGCAATTCTGCAACCTATAGGTTTAGGCTCAGCCATAATTTCTATCATATAAATATATATATATATATATATATATATATATATATATATATATATATATATATATATATATATGAACTGATTGGTTTCACCTTTGAGAGGCATTCCTCCTAACCTGCATCCAATGTGAGATATCATTTAACCCTATCCGATCAGACCCTACCCAACCCAACCTAACCTGTAAAGGCTTGTACCAATCCCAATCCATTTCAAGTATTAAGGCTCTCAGAGTTTGGTTCTAGATCAAGAAAGCTTATCACAAGCTATGCTCGATCCAAGTTAGCCCATTGATACCCGTACCGTTTCGTGGGACCATAGTTTGACACTTGACAGTCCATATTTCTAAAACAGTTCACCAAATGAAACAAAGCCTAAAAAATGCAAGTCAAGTGGGTATGTGTTACATATATGAGTCGACAAGTCCGGATATGATGAGGTAAAACTCCACGATCACCATGAGTAGACCATTCACAGTCCACCATATTACCTGGGGCAACTTTCCATGCATCCAGGTAGGTGCTGTCCGCTGTGACGTGGCGAACCTTGAGTGATTTGCTCCAATCGTCGTGCGTAGACCCACCCAGAGGATCCTGATTCCTGAGTTGACCCAATCCGATCATTTAAAATTTATGTCCATTTTTCCCATGGCGGGTTTAGTTGGTCCAATGTTGGTTGAGTTAGTGGGTGGGGTTGGATTTTTCCACCCATCACTACACACCATACAAATAATTGAATGGCTAATGAGTCATCCATGTCATTCGTCTGATAACCTTAAATGAGATAGCCCACTCATGAAATCGTACCCTTTTTTTGTATGTGCCCTAGCCAAGGGAACTGAGATCTAAAAGAGAGCCCATGCATACAAGAAAAGACAGCCCACTCATGTGGAAAAGAGCTCGTTCACGTAGGAAGAAAGCCTATACAAGTTGGAAGCTTAATTAAGGTTCGAACCCATGGCATCCAAGTGAGAACTGCTGCTCCTTACAACTCGGAGAAGGAGCCATTCTCAGAAAATCATAACTTAAACTGTTCATTTCCGTGTTCAATAACGATGATCAATATTACTACTTCAGATTGGGTAGGAAAACACCTATCATTCAGATGGCTCAAATTCATGATTCCTTAGCTGGTCCCAACAATGTCGATCTCTTGTAGCGAGGGGCTATATACAAAAAGGATCCACACGATTGATGGTTCAGATTCATTAGTTGTACAGCTGAAAGGTTTTCACAAAAGGAACCACAAATTTTCTCAAAACAAAATGTTGCAGGCATCTTGTTGTTAGGCCCCGTCCCGAGTTAATCAAAATTAACTCTGATTAATCTCAATTAAGGCTAACTAATCCCGTTTAATTGGACTAATGGAGATTTATAGTCAAATGAAAGTGAATTAGCCTGAAATGAATTAATTAGGCTTAATGAAATAGTAACCAAGGTTGTAGAATGAATTACTTAGCAATGAAGCTTAAACAAACAACCTAAGGACTTTTGTGTAAATACGAATCTTTACGTATTTTGTTGGATACGGAAACTCTTGATACCAACATACGTATCTTGACGAGTACGACGAATTTCGTAAAAGACTTGAAGTTATTCGACGACTATCGGATCAAATGACCTTTCATTTGACTCAAATTGTAAATTAAGAGAGATTAAAGGACTTAATTGCAAATTGGGAGCTTATATAAGCAAATGAACTTCATTCATCTCATTCAAACCCTAGGCAACTTTCTTTTTCATGTTTTTCTTCTTCTTCTTCTTCCATTCCTTCTTCCTTGAGAGTGAGTTTAAGGTGGTTTAAGTGAAGGGGAATCATCTTCTTCATCTTCTCCATCCTCTTCTTAGAGTTATCTTGGAATTGAAGCTTCAAGTGAAGGATTTCACCTCAAAGCCAAGCTAAACAAGTGGTTTTGTGCCTTGATCTTCAAACAAAGGCAAGTATATACATGTGTTTATGCTTGTTAAGGTATCTTCATTGAGTTTTATGGGAATAAATGATGAATCATATGTTAAGGTGCTTTAGGGATTTTGAGACCATAATTAGGTTATGCACTTAATGTAATAGATTAAGATAAGTATGGTTAAATTAGGTGGATTATTAATCTTGAATTGCTTTTGTTAATTCCATAAATCAATTATCTATCAGGTTCATCAGGTACAAGAGAGAAAGAAAGAAAGGAAAGGGATGAAAGCCCTTCACTGCACTGCAGTTACAGAACACATGTTCTGTTTCCGCAGTGTGGCCGGTCGACCGGGCACACAGGGTCAGGTTCACTGGAACCTGACCAAATTACTGTTCACCTTTATTCCTTACAACTGCAGGTCGACCGAGCCTGGGCTAGGTCGACCTGGCCAACTGAGAAATGCTGGGAAAGTGCAGATTAACATCCGAATTTCCTAGATTAAAAGTCTAAGCATAGAGACTAATGTTTACCGTATTTAAACCTCCAGAAGTGTCAACGAGGGTTATCCTAATGCATAATCAACTAAGGAATGTCATCAATAGTAATACTTGCATTAAGAACCATCGTTTTACTCAATGGTTGGTGAGAGGAGTGGTTTAGCCTTGGAATAGGATTGATGTGAATTACTGACAGGTCTGGCACTACATAGTGGTTTCCTCAACTCATTATGGAATTGAACTGAATGAATTAATGAAAGAACAGTTACTAAAAGTAACAATGAAGTGACGAATTCTACTGCAGTAGATGGAATTGGGGGCGTTTCGGAGCTCCGTGGTGACACCAGTGATCTCTGATCAAGACACTAGGAGATCCACCCTTATTGGACCGAAAGGTCATAGACTGAAAAGTCTTCTAGTGGACTGACGAGTCCTCTTGATAAGTCATTAATAAATGCTTAATGTAATGAAGGAATGAATATGAATTGCTTCCTTTGGGGAAGAACTGAATGAAGTGGAAACCAAAACTCGTGTAGTTGCCAATGTTAAGGATTATAACTATTGATTGTTGAGAATTGTTTAGCACTATTAACGCAATGAAGTATCAGGAATTATAACATGTCATAGATATATGTATATCTTGTTGAACCGTCGTGTCCATGGTATTACTGCTGATATTACAGGCCCAATTGCTCGTACCGGTCCCGCAGAGACCGTCCCGCCAGCGGAGGAGGCCCATTCGATACCTCCAGGAGGTTTAATCGAATGGACATGATCTGAGAGCGGATACATTGGAGTCTTTTGGAAACTTTTTAGAAATTGTTTTGTATATTCATTTTGGTATTATAGGTACTGTAAATAAGGTCCCCTGCATTGTATTTTGAATATGCAGTGGTTGCTTTAATTAGGAGTGAAATCTTGTATATTGAACTTTACGTTTTATGTAAAGGACTTTATGAGTTGCAATTAATAGAATTGTCAATATATCTATGTATGTATATTTCCGCACAATTGTACATTGACAGGTCAGGTACGTATGCAAGAAACCTTGTGGACTTCGTTTTAACTTCGGTTAATTCGGGGTTTATGGGAGTAAGTATGATCATTGCGACCCGGGGTTTAACCCTAATGACTCTGATCTCGGGCTCGGGTCGTGACACCTGTTCAATCTAGAGGTCTCATACCCCTGTTTCTGTAATATATAAATCTATATCTCATTTGAAAATGACATTGCATATTGCCGAAAATACATTGGGAGAAAATCAGCAATATTTAGGAGGTAAGGACTTTTTGACTTTTGAGGCGACAGATTCATGTATGCAAAATGGGTTGGGCTCAAAATGGAACCAGGTTCTATTCTGATCTGGATTCTCTAGAGAGATCCCGATCTGGCTTGACTCTTGGGCTTGGTTCCTGCTTATTTTGAAGAGAAAGGAGAGAGGAGTGAATGGATGGAATGATGGCAGATAAAGAAGATTTCAAGGGAAAAGTGACTGCTTATATTTTTGAGGATTTTACCAGAAAAAACACTTGATATGCTGGTGGGACCCGATCAAGCACTTTAGATGTTGTTGTATCAATTAGAACAATTGGGCCGGAAAAACCTTTTTTTTTTTTACCAATTTGGCACGTGGTCGGTGCAGACCTTAATTTACACAACCAAAGGTCGGTGCCAGCCCTATTGTCATGAAAAGTTACAACTTTGGGCCAAAAAATTAGAAAACTTGCATCGATACCGACCTTATTTTTAACTAATAAGGTCGATACTGACCCTATATCAAAATTAGGACAAGAAAGTTGCTGACTGAATCTTCAATGCAACTAAGCTTAGCATACATGTTTAGAAGCGAAGTATTAACAAAAACATGGAGGAAAACTCACTCTTTGCAATATAGGCATGCACCATTTTACCCAATCCAACAGATTCCAGCCCAATGCAAGACTTGATAACAGTGGTCTAAGCGAATTTTTTCAGAATTACTCCATTATTCTGCATTTGGCAGAAGGATTTAAACTCATCAAGGAAAATATATTCTCTACCTATCCAACAACCATGACCATCCAAGAGAATACATTTTGTTCAGGCATTTGATTGAACAAGCGACGGGCATAGTCGATTTTGGAGAACTTGCCGTACATATGAGTGAGATGATTGTACAAAACAATTGTTTTATCGGCATTGTTGTGAATGGAATTGGATTTTAACAAGAACCCATGAAGTGCTTTCCCTTGTTGGATCGACCTGCTGTGTGCACAACCGCGCAAAAGATGGATGAAGAAGGTCGGCATTTGTGGGTCTTTTTTTTTTTTTAAGACAGAGATAGAGACAGTTGGTGTAGAAATATAACTTATAAGGATTTGGATTTGATGAGGTTCTTGGTGGGTGGTGGTTGTCGGAGGAGATGGAAGTGCTGTTATCTTTATGTTGGAAGAAAAGGGAAGGTTTCGAGTTTGGAATACGAGAGAAGAAGAAAGAGTGTTGAGAAACGCAGGGTTGGAGGGTATAACCCGTAGTCCGTAGACAACATTAGTGCTCACGCTACAGAAGACACACTACTGCTTACATTTTTTATTTGTATACAAACGCATTATACTCTTCCCATAATCCTTACCTCAATTGGCTAGAAATGTTAATATGTGACTGGAAAAAAATCTGACTTTATCTTAAAATAAAGTAATTCTTAAAATATTACATCACCATTGGGCTTCCAAAACACCAGCCTCATTTTCAGACATTTTAAGGTGTAGTTTATCTCACTTTTCTATATGGTTTTTTTTTTCCCCGCTCTTGAAGGCTTCTTCAATTTGTGATTTGGATAGTTCAACATTTTCATAGAACTAACAAACCCCCGGGTGTGAAGTATGGATTTTGAGAGAATTGTGAAAAGAGAAAAAACAATATGATTCCTATTTTTCTAATTTTTACCGACCTTACTAGTTAAAAATAAGGTTGGTGCCGACGCAAGTTTTTTATTTTTTTTAGTGTAAATTAAGGTCGGCACCAACCACGTGCCAAATTGGTAAAAAAGAAGGGGTTTTTTTTTTTTGCTCAATTGCTCTAATTGCTGCAACAATATCTAAAGTGCTTGATTGGGTCCCATGTGCACATTAAGTGTTTTTTCGGTAAAATCCTCTATATTTTTCTTTCAAAAATGACCACAAGCCCCATATCCAAATAGTTTTGAACTTTCTATGTTTTGGAAGGGAAAATTTCAAAAAAAGCATAATAGTTTTAGCTCATTTTCAAAATAGCACATGAAGATTTCAATATTTTTTAAAAGAATATAAAAGTTTTCCATATTCCTTTCAAGTCTTCACCATAAAATAAAAAAATCTTTGAAAAATGACAAAAAATAGCCTCATGTCATTTTTAAATTTCTCTTTTAACAAATATTTAAGAGAAATGATCAAGTCTAATCCAAATGACATAGTAGGCCCACTTTAGCTATTTTTTGTATAGATGGTTAAGTGGAAGGGTTTATATGTACTTCGAATGACTGAAAAACTAGCTTCATTAAATGGTACTTAATTCACCAAAATTAAGTTCAAGTTTGGGCCACCTGAGAATCTAAAAAAAAAAAAAAGAAAGAAAGAAAGAAAGAAAGAAAGCCCCAAGGAGCTGTACAACTAAGTGGTAAGGAGCAATAGTTCTCACTCCTAGGTACACCGCCTCTTCGGCATGTGCAGGCTCACTTGGGTGGTTATCTTCCCTTATGTGTGTCGTGTCGGCTCTCTCTTGGGTCCAAGCTGCCTTGGCTAGGGTATAAAATAAATAAATAAATAAATAAATCATAAAGCTACTTCTCCAATATAAGACTCACATGTTGGCGGTGTGACTTCACCAACGATCTATTTTTCACAACCAAATGGCCTTCTGGCACCAAACAAAACTACACATTGGAAGGTCACCATAAACTTTTAACAGGCCAGATTCCTAAAATAGTTTGTTTCTAAGATTAACATAAACTAGCATGATCAAAGGGTGGACATGTATATTTATAATAAAATAAAATAAAAAATAGTATTCTCATTCATTGAAATCCTTATATATTGTAGACGTACATACATACTTAAATAGAAGTGATTTTAAATATATATATATATATTAATATGGTCTCATATATGAAAATATGCACTGTTATTAGATCCTTCATTACCCATGAATTGCATTCATGAGACATTTTTTTGTAATATAAAATCTTTACAATGTTTATGTTTTAGCTTTTTTATTAGTGCAGGTTCGAGTTTGGCCTGACCATGCTAGATACCCACTTGGCCACTGTTATCCTTGGTTGACATCAAGCAATCTCCCTGTGTTCTCGTTGTTGTTTAGAACCCCGCGTTCGAGGCTTTAATACCACTTGTAGGATCTTACATCTCATTGAGCTACCACTTATCCCAAAACTAATTGGTGATGGGAAACGGAAAAACAATAGTTTTATCATTAGGGCGAGGGTTTGACCACAATTATGACCGTTTAAAAGCGAGGGTGGACGTTGACCTCAACAAAAACAATTCACAAGCACCAACATGCCTGATTTTTCGTTATTTGCTTATCCATCATCAACAATAGATTCACAACTATCTAGAGATCATTGTTATCATAGTAATGTTGTATAAACAAAAAAACGTATCATGCTCAGGAATTTTATGGCCCTTAGTTTTCTCTTCTCTACTGCATGCTTAGGAATTTTATGGCCCTTTGTTTTCTCTTCTCTACTGCATTGCTATGGTCTCTGTCATATTTATTATGATCAAGTGGATATCATAAACGTAGCTGTAGAGATTGGAGGGCATTTAGATCTGCATGCATTGTTATGTCCCCTGTTGTGGTGAATCCATTCCCTCACTAGACTGCTTGCATTGTACCATTTCTCTTTATTAATTTATAATTTTCAGTTTGTTGCTTCTGATCTAAATTAAATAAATGTATTCCTCCTCTGCTTTGCGACAAATTGGACTAGTCATTTATATACTAGCGAAAACTCCCCTTTGCTAAGCACGGGTAGCGTAATTCATAATATTTAATATTAAAAATGTATATTATAAAATTTAAACTATACGGTGGTGTAATAACTCATTCTTTAAACATATATTGTCAATATTAAATATATGTTGAATTCTAAAGGACTACCATAACCGCCTATATATAACACAAAACTCTAGACTATCCACTTTCAGCAAGAAATTAATTTCACAAGAATAACACAACTGATGAAGATACATGCGCGGGTGGGTAAATCCTCTCTATCAAGTAAAATTACTTAATAAAACAACTAAGTTCAATCAATGAAATATATATAATATTTTTTAAAACCTTGAAAGTAACATTACCTCTTTGACCACCATGTACAAAAACAAACTAATAAGGTCATTTGTTCAAATTCATCACAAATTATGATAAATCATCAGGGAAGTAAAGCTCAATATGTAATTGAAAGAAAAAAGAAAGAAAAAACAACATGTTTCCAACATCCATTACAAAAACTGACAACCAAGACAACCATTATCAACATGTTTCCAAAATTCATTCAGAATTTATATATGTAACGCCCCAATTTTGGATACTGATTAAGTCGTCGGAACACCCGAAGTTGGCGCGCTACTTCCCGGAAAATCCGAGAACTTCCAAGATCGTAGGTCCGCAGTGAGGTCCAATTTAAAACTTTTGAACAATATAATAATAATGGTTAAATTTGCGAAAGCTCAAAAAGTGGAACGGAAGTAGTGGGTATCATAATATATCAAATGTGAGCAGAACTACAGTCTAGTTTAAAAAGTATCAGTTGTTAAGATCAAAAGTTAATTACATTTTTGATAGCTACCCGACTCACTACAAAATTCGCTCAAAAAACCCAAACAAAGTAAACTCTCAAAGCCCTGGTAACGGCTCTCCACCCTCCAGCTCGACTTCGAGGTCTATCGGGCCCCAAACGAAATCTCCAGCGACAGGCGCCTCTACGAGCGCAAGCGCGTCCTCCACGTACTCGGGGTCAAGGCCTAAGCACCAAAGATGGGTCAGATCTAAAGATCTGGCAAGTCACAGTATACAAGTAACATAGGACATATATATCAAATAGAGTAGAGACAGTTACACAATTTAAAGAATATCAATGTACATGATCTAGGCAGTTGAGCAAGATAAACATAAGGAATCAGGATAATATAAAGCATCTAGTCTAACACAATGTGGCACATTCACACGAGCTGGATATCGCGGGATATTATGCCACGGCCCTCCCATACTAAACACAGTTGTGGCGGGGAAATCTCACCAATACTGGGGATTACTAACCCCGCAAATCACTCAACAGTCTCACCACACTCATCACTCGGGGAGACTGGATTCAGTATCACACCGTCCGTCTAACAACATAGCTCATCATGATAGCTCACTTAACACTCATAAATAGCTCTTACCGGGGATGATCAGTCCACAGGCCGAGCTTAAATCAACCGAGTGAATGTCTATGCCGACTCGAGGAAACTCTAAGGGTCTGTGTCTGTCTAGGCTTTGCCTTACGTGAACAAGGTCCTAACCAAGTCTCTAAGAGGTTCATATATCAATCAGTCCATGGATTACAATCCAAGTCCAAGCCCACTCTTTGGATCCATACCAAGGCCCATCAACACATGGCCTGGTCTAAAACAGTCCAAACGAGGCATCATATCCATTTCTACTGATAAACCATCCACTCTCATCCAAATGAGTTATAAGTCAATTACAATACACCTCTCTAATTCTAAGGGTACAATAGATCCATACTTAGGCCATAAAAGGACTCGCCTAGCCACAGACACGGGTCATTGTTCTCCCAATCACACTATCGGGTCACCTCTAAGATATCCTAGGTTCAGGTCCTCAATTTCCATTTAATTAACAGTTATCAACTATAGTAAAGATATAAGAGTGGTAGTAATAAAGAAAAGTGAAGTATGAACTTCGAATATGAGAATCAATAGGAAAATAGCAACAGTCCAACCTAGGTAATAGACCACATTCAGGTTCAGGTCCATCTCCGGTAATTATATCTCTAAATGAAGTCGCAGATGCCAAATGATACTGTGTTTGGTGCTCCTGAGGTTATGGGCATCATTGACAACATTTAAGGATCGAATCATCTTAAATTAAACAACCAAAACCCTAACTGGTGGTCCCCACAAGTCAAGGTTGAGCCACACCGTTGACTCGGGCTTGGCACATTAATAAATGTCCATTTGGATGGTCAATGGGCCCCACAAATGATCACAACTTCAGAATGTTGAAAACTGGAAGATCACTGAAATCAGTGTGCTCGGTCGACCTGGCACAGGGCTCGGTCGACTGAGTACACTAGGGGTTGACCCCCAGGTCGACCCTGGTGCAGTGTGCTCGGTCGACCTCCTGGCCTGGTCGGTAGACCGAGTGCACTGAGAAACTTGGATCAGGCACCTGGCGGGCATGTTTTGATCTCAAGAACTTCATGTGTGCTCGGTCGACCTCCTGGCCTGGGCGGTCGACCGAGTGCACTAAAATCCTGGAATTTGATGTCCGAGCTCTCAATCATTTCTACTGTAGGTCCTGTGTGCTCGGTCGACCTGAAGCATGGCTCGGTCGACCTGGCACACAGGATTTTTGGATCTGAGGAAAAATGCAACTCCCAGCTATTTTCTGCAAAAACAGTGTGCTCGGTCGACCTGGCACAGGGCTCGGTCGACCGGGCACACTAAACTTTCAGTTCTGCAGAAAAATAACTGAGACTGGGTTTTCTCCTAGTTTCAGTGTGCTCGGTCGACCGGGCACACACAAAACTGCAGAAAACCCAGTTTTCAGGGTTTTTTCTTTTCAACCCATTTTTCCATCAAAACACCTCCAATCTATCCCAAACATCACCAAATCAATAGGAAACCTAAAATCACTACAATGCACCATCATCCAACACCAAAGAGGGCCATTGATCTTCCAAATGGGTGAAACCCATCCATCAATGCCAACAATCCATGAAAATTCAGCTCAAGGTAAATCTAGCATATGAACATTAACTGAATTGAAAATACAGAATCAAGTCAATAAAACCACATATATTCTATGCTAAATCAGTATATTGTACTTGCCTTAGTGAGATGAGAGGTTGTAGAGAGAGAGAGAGAAGAGAAACCCTATCCAAGAAGATGAAGTTGCAGCTTCTAGTGTCTTTTCCAGCACAAGAACCAGCTCAAAGCTCAGCTCTAGGGGAGAAATGAGAGAGAGGAAGAAGAGGGGAAATGAAGGGGCATAGTAGCTAAGGTTTATGGGGAAATGTGCTAGATTTATAGGATTTGCGGGTTTGGCTAAGGATTGGAATGCCCTTTTTTATTGTATGGGATTAGGGTTAGGGTAGAGGGCTTTTAGGTCATTAGGTGGGAAGGTTCTAGAAGAGTGCTTTTAGGAATACCCCCCTATAGAAAACACTTATTCCTAGCTAGGGCCTTCACTCACTAACTAACCCTAGAAATTGTGAAAAGGACCCCTATAACCCTAATACTAATACAACTAAACTAATCTAACTCAAACTTAGGAAAATATATAACTACCCATACTAACCCCTAATTAATATAATTAGCTAATAAATAATAGTAAATAGTATTCAAATCAAATTGAGGGCCCACAAGGGGTGGGGCCTCACAATTTATATAATAAAAAGAAGACGAAAATAATATTTTCATAGGCAGGCAATAGGGAATAAGCAATATATACTTGTTCAATAGACAATAGCCAAATTGTAAGAAGCAATAGGCGTTCAGAAAAAGGGAAAAGATTCAGAGAAAATAAATAATATTTGTGAAAGAGCATTTGCATACATTTAGAGCAAGAGGGGAAAAAATCTGAATTGGTCGTGGTGAGAGAGAGAGAGAGAATGATCTTGACCGTGGCATAGAATCTGCACATGTACAATACAGAAGGAAAAAAATAAAATCATAAAATCAAGAGAACCCTCAAAAGAAAAACAATTGCACATACAACAAAAAAAGAAAACACACTAAAATTATAAAAACCAAGAGAATTTTCACAAAAAAAAAAAAAATTAAGATACCCATGGGCCATGGGCTATCACAATTGATTTTGGCTATGGCAAAGACAAAATAGTAGAGAGTTGCCATCACAAGTGCATAAAGATTAGAGCGGTCGATTGCCATTAGAAATGTAAACAGTTTACAATTTATTCAAGGTGTTCATATCATGTTAGATCATTCAGGCAAGGCCTTTGGCACCCTACTCTGACCAAATGATGTTTTTTGAAGAAAAAATAATTGCATTTTATTTTATCACATTTGTACCAGAATTGTACACTACAACAATTTTGTCAAACACTCTTTGCACATAGAACCAATAAACAAAACCAAAATATAACTGAGAAGAAAAACACAGGAAGAATCATTAAAAGAAATGTGGTAAATAGCAAAAGGGATGCAATACCTCTGCTTAGGTCTGGTGAAGCCTGGAAAATGCTCGATGTAACAACCCAACCCATGCCCGGTGCAATATTGTCCTCTTTAGCTCATGGGCTACTCGACCAGAGGATCTGACCCAAGCGCATCCAATCTTGCCTTAAGGCTTTAAAATGGGTCACACCAAGTTTGAAAGGTATCGCACATTTAGTCTTCACTTTGGACACTCACATGAGCGATGTGGGATGTAACAATAAAAGTGATTGAGGAAGCATTGCTGCAGAGCCAAGGATGGGGCAGTGGCCTTTGGAAATGACGATGAATGAGCCAATGAGGATATTAGAGTCCGGCCACAGATTGATGGAGATAGTTGATAAGAGAGCTATATATAGAAATGGCTGAGGCACTATATAATATTCTACAAGATCATGTTAAACCATGTGCATACACACTGCCACGCCACTAATCTTTGTAATCCTTTTAATTCTAGCCTTCAATCATCCAATCCATTACAACTATTACACCGTTCAAAAAAAAAGAAAAATGAAGAAAGAACGAAAGAAAGAAGAATAAAACTATTACCCATTCAAAGCAAAAGACCATTTAAGATCATTGTCAATTTCCTCTTCATACCAATGGCATTTGCTATGATAGTCTTCGCAGAGGCCGCTATCAACAACCCCATTGGAATGGATCATCTCAAACAGCTTCTCCCATGTCTATAAGAAAGATACAACTACACAGAAAGAAGAGAACAAGAGAAAATAATAAGAAGCAGATGGTAAAAGGAGTAAATGAGTGATGCTTTTGGGTTACTCACAAGTAAATGGTTTTATAGCAATTTTGGGAGAGAGAAAAGTATAGAAAATGGGCCGTTTGTTGGTAGCTTCCTCAGTTTCAAAAGAGAGCTCTCCACACATGGAGACAAAACGCTTCCTATTAATGGAGACATTAGTTAGGCTGATATTGGTAGGGGGGGAAGAGAGAAGGAGAGAGAGGAATTGACTGGAGGAATTAAGAGAGAGGTTATAGAAAGTTGAAAAGGTTTGAAGAGTTAATGTTTTTGGAAAGGTAGAGAGACTCAAAAAATCATGAGCTATTACAAAAGGGAAGGGCGATGGACGATTCAATCATCAGTGATATGGGGAAGAGAGTCAAGATAAATTAGTTGGTCAAAATCAATTTGAAATTGATCCCTGATTTCTCAATTGAACACTTTTCGCTTCATATATAATAATTGTTGATCAGTGGTTTTCATCACTTTGATGGTCCAGTCCTGACTAGGGGTGAAAGTGGGCCGGGCTGTCCTAGGGCCACCCACAGACGGCCCGTCATAGACTCGGCCCGAGCTCGGCTCAAAAGACAAAAGAGCCGAACTAGGGCCTAGTAGGAGTCCCATTTGCTTAAAGGGGCCGAGCTCGGGCTTGATGAAGCCTGGCTCGTAAGCCCTAGGGCCTACATATATTAATACATATATTATATATATGTACACTATACAATATATAATATATATATATATATGATATAACATAATCCATAAATCCTAAACCTAAGCAGTAAGCCATAGGGCCTACATATATTAATCCATATATTATATATATGTATACACCATACAGTATATAATCCATATATGAATCTATAATACTAAATAATCCATAAATCCTAAACCTTAGTTTTAATCCAATATAAATAATCCCAAAACAACCTTGAGGATGCATGTATAGTAATGGTCTAGAAGACATTTTTTTTAAGTCTTGTAACTCTGGAACAACCTTTCATTTGTTGTTATTAGTATTTATTAACAATACTCTATTGTTGTTGTTATAGGTGATGCTGGTGATGCTGGAGACTTTATTTTATGATGCTAGCCGAATATTTTATTTTATTCTATGATGCTATTGGAGTTTAATTTGATTTGTATTATTGTTGGAGTTTGATAATGCTCATATACATTAACATTAAACTATTATGGAGTGTTGAAACTGGGCTCCCTTTGCTTTTATGGGGTCTTTTTATGGAGTCTTTCTTATTTTAGTTAATTTTATTGCTGCAATCCAAATTATGGGAATGGGAATATGGGATGAATGCATGCATTTGACCATTTTTTGTTCTGATTTGCATATGTAGATTTCTTTGAATTCCTACAGGATCTTTTTTTTCCTGGAAATATTTTCTTTCAGCTAGTGCTATATCATTAGCCGTGTTCAAAGGGCCGGCCCTAGGGCCTCATAACTTAATAAGAGCCGAGCCCGAGCCAGGGTTTTTGAGGCCCTCGATCTTGAGCTCGGGCTGAGGTAGGGCCTACTGAAACACACTAGGGCCGAGCCTAGGGCCTGTCAAAGCCCGGCTCGGCCCGGCCCACTTTCATCCCTAGTCCTGACCCCTGGCAGAATAGTATTTTGATCATCACATTATAGTCATTCTTTCTCTTTAAAGCTGAATGTTGGTTGAAAAAAAAAACCTCAATTCTGGCCTTAGGAGAAGCCACATCAGCTTATTAGGGCTCATTTGTGGATGTGTCATTTCAAAAATACATAATATGTGCATTTTCAATAAAAGGTATCTCCTGAGCTAAATATGTGCATTCTCAATAAAATGTCTCTTGTGCCCATTTGTGTGGATGTAGCCCAATTCAAATGGATGCCTTCCAACTCTATAAATTAAGGTTATTTTTAAAGTTTTTATTTAGTATTCAAAATGAGCATAAATGCATACGAATCCTTTGTTTTTAAGATGAAACGTATATGCTGACGTGGATTAAGCGAAGAAAGATTTGGTTTTCATAATTTTTTGGTTGATTTAAATTTTTTAATTAGATTGTTATACATAGATTTATATTGAAGGGAGATTATTTTAATATATTATTGAGGACTTAACATGTGCGGTGCACAGGGGCTTCACGCTAGTATAATTGATAACTATACACATCTCCCTACCTTGCAAAAATGATCCACCCTAATCCAGGATGCCCTGTTCAGATCCTGCCCACAACTATGTATTGGCAGTTTGACAGTCATCTAGATAGGCACCACAAAAGAAGCCTTCATCAAATTTGAAATTTTAGACCAGCTTTCCATTGAAAATTTGGGCTGTCCTCTTCTCTCTTTGCTTGCTGCATTTGTTTACTATGACTCCCATCATGAAAGATTCCCAAAATGCTGCCATCCATTCAAAATCTATACATTGGAAGAAACTAGCCATCAGTTTTTTATAAAGTTCTAGAAGAAGTGAACATCATATCTGACACCAAATTTCAATCTTATATATGTATTTAATTTCCTCCATCTGTTTTCTCTCTTTTAGATGATTGTTATCCCTTTTAATGCAAAATTTTCATTGTCAATGATGTCTTTGTCCCTCCATTCTCAATCACCGACCCTGAATTTTCAACACCGTTTTCACTTTGAAAATGAATTGATTTAAATGTGGTTGACTGTAAATAGGTTTCTTTGGTAGACAATCAGGTTAGTTGGAGGGACACTGTGGCAACAATTAAAGCCCTGTAGCATATGCATGGTGGGACCCTCCAGACCGTTGACCATGTGGGTATATCTTTGTCTGATAGCATTCTCTTCCTCATTATCCGTATAATTTCTAGATAGAAACTTATGGTACTAGTCTCTGGCCCTCCCTCCCTCTCTATGTCAGAGCTGTCCGTCGAATTCATGGGAAAAAAATAAGCTCATTAGAATTAAAAGTGCCCATTGCAAAGTATGATCCTAAAACTTGGTAAAAATCAAGTTAAAATTGTGTAAAATGTTCGGTTACATGTACCATTTTTTATGGATAAAGTCCAAAATGATAAATGTTTTGCAACTCAATTGATACAATTTTTGTACTCTCTATACTCTATTTTGGCTTCTTTTTTTTTTTTTTTCATACTTGAAACATTCTAAGTGACTACTTATTTGCATAGAATTAAATTGCTAGGAATTATAAAAATATTTCACAGAAAAAAGGATTGAAAAAGGGAATTCTAAGAACAATATTCCTAATTGACTAAAATTGAAAAAACAAAAATGAAGATCCATAAATAGTCATTAGTCTTCTCCTAAATGAAGAGGAAAGTGAATTAAAGGTATCATCATAGTAAATCAAATTCTAGAAAGTTAGGTCTAGTTGATCATCATAAAAAGGTGATCAACTTTTTTCTCTCCTCCATTCTTTGGGTATCATTGTTGATTCTAATATAGCATGATTGTTCCTTCGTTTTTTCTTTTTTCTTCCTCACTTGTAATGTTTCTTCTTTGGTCCTCTGTATCCTTCTTTGGGGGGCCTCTTTGAGCTCTTTTCCCCCTTTTTTCTTTTAATACAACTGCTCTTAAAACAAAAAACAAAAAGCAAAAAAAAAAAAAAAAAAAAAATCCGAAGTCCCAAACTCTATAATTAGGAGAGTATCCAAGACTGTGTCTGAAATCATGATTTAGAACCCATGCGTCTACTAAATTATAACAACTATCTACTAATGTTAATATCATTTAATATGAATAATACTGAAAAGACCAACAGCGGTTACAATCTACAGCTCAATATCTACCTATGTAACAATTTACAATCTACAGCTCATTTACCTATGTTACAATGCTAATTATCTTCCTCAGATTTCATTGTCACTATGAGAAAATTAACTTGCATGGTGATGTGGTGGCTGATAAAGATCAATAAATTCACAAATAAAACTCTTGTTTTGTTTCAAATGTCAGCAGTTGGATTTATTTTTGAAGAATCTTGATCTTTAGCAATGGTGCAGTGAAATATGGCATCAACGGCCTCCAGATAGGATTGATTCAGCGCAAGACGCTGAGGAACCAAAAAATGACTTCTCCATAGTGATACTAAAAGGATACAGAGGCCCCATCTCTTTCAACATTTCTGCTTCCGCTGCTGATTCAATATTATTCCACTCGCTCGATGAAAATTCTGGCATTGGACAATCCCCATCAAGAAACTGCATCACCTGCCTCATGCTAGGCCGACCTGCAGCTATAGGGTGCGAGCACAGAAGACCAAGCTTCAACACCAACTCCATCTCTTCTTTCACATACTCATTCCACAATCTCACATCCCCTGCCTCCAGTATTTCACCCCTCTTCCAACACTGCAACACCCAATCCACCAATATCATCTCCTCCACTGACTCTCTCAATCCTATTGGTCTCTTCCCACAAGCTACTTCAAGCATAAATGCCCCGAAGGCAAACACGTCCGTGCTCGTCGTCGCCTTCCCTGTTCGAGTCAGCTCTGGTGCAATGTAACCAAGAGTACCCACAACGTGGGTGGTGTGAGGATTAGTGCCATGATCATATAATCGTGCCAGACCGAAATCGCCTAGCCTTCCGTTAAATTTACCATCTAGGATGACATTGCTAGCTTTGATGTCTCTATGGAGGACTACCTGCTCCCATCCCTCATGCAGATAGAGAATCCCAGATGCTACTCCTTTGATAATTCGGAATCTTTGGTGCCAGTTGAGGATTCTCTTGGGCTGATCGAAGAGGCACTTGTCAAGACTTCCATTGGGCATGAAGTCATAGACAAGAAGTAGCTCCCCCTTGCGACGGCAGTAGCCAAGGAGCTGAACCAAGTTCCTGTGCCTTAGCCGGCCGAGGCTCACAATTTCAGCTATGAACTCTCTCATCCCCTGTCTCGATTTATGAGAGACTCTTTTCACTGCTACTTGAATCTTTGAAGAGGGCAACACCCCTTTATACACCATACCAAAACCCCCACTTCCTAAGAGCTCTCTGTCTCTAAAGCCCTTGGTTGCTTTAAAGAGGTCCTTATAAGAAAACCTATGAGGCCCATATTCACGCTCCCAATCCTCAAGCACTTCAGCATATTGAATCTTCCTCCTCACTTTAAAACCCACAGTAAAGAGAGCTAGAAGAATGAAAAACACAGCAATTGAGGGTACCCCAATTGTTAAAACGCTGGATTTCTTCTTGGGTCCGACCCTAGGAAGCTTGGGAAGGCGAGAGAGATCAAGCTCTTGAGCTGGACCGTTCATCTTAAAGCTCCATCCAAGAATGTAATGGGACGATGTTGCAAGCACCCCCGTTGCTGCAGAGAAACCCACATACATGGAGTCCTCGATGACGGGGGAGAGATCCATGGCTAATGACAACAGAGGAATATTGGGCCTGCCTACATTTGTAGGCGACAATGTTACATTGATCTGCTTCTCTAAATTGCTATATTCTATCCATACCTGGATTGGGCTTCCGCTTCCAAGGCTAAAGTTTCTGAGCCCACCATTTCCATTGGTAAAATACGCCGCAGAAGCAGATTTAACAGAGGTTAACCTGTTAACATCGACTCCTACATGGTTGTCGTCTATCTCTTGAAATTCAATGTTCTTCACCGTGTCGAACTCGATGGCAACGACATGATTGGATGAATTCCCATTGTTGGAGGAGTTGAAGAGACCGAGAAATTGGTTGGGTAAAGATGCAGTGAGATCTTTGGAAGCAGAGACGACGAAGGCCATCCCATGCCCCTTCAAAATGCGATATTCGGGAACAATGGCCATGACAAAACTAGTAGAGAAAGAGAAGGCGTTACCAGATGAAGAGTTCTTGAAGGGGATGGGAAGGGAGTAGAAGGCATGTCCATTCTCTTGCCTTGAAGTGTTGGTTAGCCTCAAGAGACCATTTGGTGTGATCCGTGCTAACCCGTCCAGGCTCATGTTCTTCTCAGCAGTTGGAAATCCATTGTATTTGAAATCAACGACGTCTGATTGAGAAGCTGCAAAATTCATGAAGAGAAAAAGAACTATGACCTTAGATAGCATTTTTCTTGCAGGCTCCTTTATAATTCACGGAGTCCGGATGCTGACTGTGCTCTCTAGTTTCCCACTATAACTTGAGCAGGAGATTAATATGGTGATAACCAAGATCTTATACACAGATTGTAGTCTTACTCGGTCTACCACATTCTGCTTTTTTTTAGTTGTACTGGAAAAGCAGGTGGGAAACTACTGTTACTCTTTACTTTTATATCTATATCTATATCATATTATAAAAGCTGCAGTTTAGTTAGGATTTTTTCGTGGACTCTTCATTTTATCCTTTTCCTACTTTCCTGTAGCTCTCCTCATGCTTCGCTTATCCATCCAGATCTTTTTTTTTTCTATTAATTTTTGCATGGCATGCGGTACTAAATAAGAGAACCACCCCATTACAAAAGCTAGATCAACTACTGCAATGATGCCATATGTGTTTTTGGAAGTTAATTGGAAAATTTCAAAGTTTTAATCGAACTCTACTCCAACTTTGAAAAAAACACATATTGGGGAAAGTCAAATTTTCAACTTTATCCCAACTTTATCTTATTTGATAGTTTACATTATTCTACTCTACTCGTCGCAAACAAGCAATTATATTTTAATAAAATTTTCTAGGTCAACCTAAACTTAACCCACCTGTATTCACACTCATCTTGGGTTTAAGAGCGGTGATACCTTCTTCAAGACAAGTATGAATTAAGTCAGGTTTTGAAATTATTTATTCAATAATTCATTTTAACTTCAAAAAAAATTAAAACATTCATTTTTAATATTTAATACATTATCTTTATTAATAAATATTTAAATAAGTTATCAATTGGACGCAGTGATTAGGACAGCCAAATCCAAAACTAACTCAAAGCTTAACTCGGTGCCCCTAAGAGTCCGGATCTGTAGAAACAGGGGATCCGGACTCCACCTGTTTCGTAGAAACAAGAAGATACTATTTCGTCCAATTAAAATTAGTTAATTGTGCAAAATCTCATATATCAATTGCTTTTATGGAATGAAAAAATCAAGAAAGGGGTTTTACACAATTGCCTAACTTTGATTGGATGAAACAAAAGAGGGGATTCTGACACTCGTCCTAAAATTCCAAATGTCATTAACCCACCAAAACCGCTAAACCACCCTAGTATGAAGTGTCGTTCATTTAAGGGAAAACTTCAGAAAATGGCTTAAGTTCTTCTCGGTTTTATGCAAAGGACACACAAAAAAAAACCCTTAAGTTCTCAATTGAGGATTTTAGTTTTCCATTCCTCTTTCAATCAAAGACATCTGGCTAAATCAAGTTGATTCTAGAAAGAAAATGGGAGAAAAGTCGCCCACGACAACTTTTCTAGTTGTCTAGTTTCCCACTATAATTTGAGCAGGAGATTAATATGTTGATCACCAAGATCTTATACATAGATTGTAGTCTTACTCAGTCTACCACATTTTGCTTTTTTTAGTTGTACTAGAAAAGTAGGTGGGAAACTACTGTTCCTCTTTACTTCTATATCTATATCTATACCATATTATAAAAGCAGCAGTTTAGTTTAGGATTTTTTTCGTGGACTCTTCATTTTGTCCTTTTCCTGCTTTCCTGTAGCTCTCCACCTGCTTCGCTTATCCATCCTCAAGATAGTGGTCCAACTCTAACTTCATATTTCCAATTGAACCTTCTTTCTACTACTAACAAACTGATCAAAACTTGCAAGATTGTCTTTATTTACCATATTTGGATTTGATGAAAAGGAGTCATGGCTATCCGTGTCCATATTTTGGGAACTATATTCATGCATCAAATCCTCACAAATTCCCTTAATCTTCTTAATCTCATCATCTGCCCCGTCACCATAAATTGTAGGAAAGTAGAACTCCAACAACATCATCTTATACCTTGGATCTAGGACAGTTGCTACACCCATGATACCACTAATCCAATAACTATTAAATTTCTCAAACATATGAAATGTCATATTCTTAATCACAACATTAGAATCCAAACACCACTCCGCCAATGATATTTTAATTTCACAAACTTTTGGAAAATAAATATTAGCGGTAGGATATGTGGTGTCTGAGAACAACTTAGTCAAATTGAAAAATAACTCTGGTTTCTTGCAAATATTTATTGCAACCTCCCATTCTTCATCACTTGGCATGCAATCATAGCATGAGTCACGTTATTTTAAGCGAAAGAAAACATCCTTGTACATCACAGTAGTAGACAACATAAGATATGTGGAGTTCCAATGAGTCTTACAGTCTAGAACCAATTCTTTAGCTCTTTCCATATGCAACTGCTGCGCTGTCTCTCCAAAATTTTGTCTTCTCTTTGTTGATGATGTCCAAAATACCACGTTATCCCGAAGTTTTTCAACTGCTACCTTAATCACACCCAACCCATCTTGAACAATCAGATTAAGAATATACGCGGCACACTGCATATGCAACAAGGACCCGTGCAACATAAGTGAACTTTTTTGAAGCCTCTCTGAAAGAATTTTAACCATGGCATCATTTGTACTACAATTATCCACTGTCATTATAGACAACTTCCGGTCAATATTCCATTCCAACAAGCAATCCAAAAGTGAATCCGCAAGAACCTCCTTTGTATGTGGAGAAGGAACATAAATAAACCTGAAACATAAGTAATTATTGAGTTTGATTAGTTAAAAAAATCTACTTGTTCAATAATTAAGTTCAAACAATCTAAAATAGTATATAAAGAAAAGGAGTATATGTTAGGGATTTTGTATTTGCAATTTGATGGATGCATTTTCACTTTAGCATCATTTGAATTTTCACACATGCAGTGTTTTAGAAAATCTTGAAATTTGATTTTATACATGCATTGGTTTTTAGACTTGTAGAATTATTGTTTTATGCATGTTTTGTTTCAAAACTTGGATGCATTTGTTTTAGAATCCAAACTCTTTTGAAAACCTAATTCTTTGTGCATTACTTTTGAGAAATCATATTGAGAATTTAGCTTTGTGCCTTGCATACATTCATCACTTTCAGAATCATCTTTTGTATGCATTTTTTTGAGAAAAGAGTTTTTAGAAATCAAGCTAGCCTTTGGTTTTAAAGTTTCGAATCATTTTAGGCTCTTTGTGTTTCATGTTTTTAAACATCTTAGATTGATCTAAAACATGTTACCAAGCTTGGTTTAGTGGCCCAAAAATCCCCACAAAGAAACACCTTCAAATTTGCATTTTATGGGATTTTTGGTCCAGGGGGTCTGCTGCCAGTGTGGCCGGTCGACCGGCCCAGAGGTCCCGGTCGACCGGGAACACTGCAGGCAGAAAGTGCCCCTGGAGCCCCAACGGTCATTTTTCTGACCGTTGTGTGATCCCGGTCGACCGAGACCTGTTTGCAGGTCGACCGAGGACTAGCCGTTGGACTGTTTTTCATTATAAAGTCCATTCATTTTCAACCTTTTTCAAGGCTTGAACCATGAACTTTTGAGACCATTTTGGAGCTAAAGAAAGGGGAAGAAGTTGGAAAGGCTAGAGGGCTATTTGGAAATCAAATGCTTGAGTTTTCAAAAGGTACATCTTACTAGTATTTTGATTTCCATTAAAATGAAATCCATGCATGCTTAAATCTTTGTATTTTCACTTATGCATGATTTCTAGAGATGTTTAGCAAACTCAAAATCATCCTTGGTAAATTAGATTGGTTTGCAAACTCTCTTAACTAAATCACATGCATTCTTAGACTTTAACATTCATACAACTTGTTTGTTTCATTTCTTCAAAGTTGTTTGAATCTTTTATGTGATTAGTTTTTCTCTCAATCATCATTTTATAAGCTTTGATTTTAAAATGCATCGTGCATTCATTTAAGAGCTCCATTGTAGAAATTGATTGAAGTATAACATTCATACACTTGTGCACACACTTTAGCTTGTTTTAGTGTATGTTTGTAATTTGAATTCAACTTTCATATTAGCCTATTTAAGAGGCAATTTCATTGAGCTTAAATTGTATCTCTTGGAGTGTTCTTTTGTGAAGACACCTTCTTAGAGAAATCATTCTTTAGTAAAGGTTATTGCTTAGCCTAAGAAAAGCATCTTGTAAAGGTTATTGCTTAGCCTAAGAAAAGTATTTTGTAAAGGTTATTGCTTAGCCTAGAAAAGCACATTGAGAGGTTGTTGTTTAGCCTAGAAAAACAACATTGTAAGGGTTATTGCTTAGCCTAGTAAAAAGCATAAATAGTGGAAATCCGGTGGGGTGATTGGATCACAAGCCGGTAGTGGACGTAGGCATTGAGGCCGAACCACTATAAACCTTTGTGTTGTGGTGTTTGCTTGTGGTGATTCATTTGTTAGCTTCCGCATCTTGTATGGTAAATCATCACATGTGACTAGTTTTTGCTTAGAAGTTAAATTTGGTTTAAATTGGTCATAATTGTAGCACACCCTATTCATCCCCCCCCCCCCCCCCCCCCCTCTCGGGTTAGGATCCCAAGGACTTTCAGCATATACCTCATAACTCAACTATGTAAATTCCATGAGTCATCGATAAAGTGTGCCGTTACAACAATAAACCCCATCTTTTTGTTACTTGATGTCCACATATCAGTTGTAATGGCAACTCTACCTCGATTCTTTCTAACTTTTTCATCACATTCTCTTTCTCATAATTGTAGATTTTAAAGATTTCGCTCTTTATTGTATTTCTGCAAACCATTTTAAACAAAGGTAGCAATGAAGCTACAAATCTTCTAAACCCAAAATGCTCCACTATAGAAAGAGGATACTCATGCAAAATAATCATAATTGTGAGTTCCCTCTTTGATACTTCTTGATCAAAGTTATGGGCAGTCAAACTCATTCTTTCATCAGCCTTATTTTGTTGATTCACCAAAACTTGTTGTCTCATATCCACAATATCTTTATACTTTCTCTTTGGACATCTCCTAAAATGGTCATGTAGATGCTTGGTCCCATTTTTAGTTTCCCCACCAAAGGATTTGGAAAAATAATGGCACATTGCCCTATAAACCCCATCAACTATTATTCTATCATAATGATTCCATATAGCCGACTTCAATCTTGACTTTCCACCATCATTAGCTTCAACTTGTTCAGAATTGAGAGGACTTGAAGAAGCATTTGATTGATTCTCTTCAGAAGGGATCGTAGGTGATTGCAGACTTTCGGAAATTGGTGAAGAAGTTTGAGATCCACTAACCATATCATCATTTCCAGGTGAAGATGATGAAGACATTTTAAATCTACAATAATTCTTTTAGTATTTGCTTTCAATGTGTCAACTAGAAAATCCTGTGAATTAAATTAGATATACAGCTGGCAATAAAAACACCAAGATGAACAACCAAAGAACATAAAACAAGCACCATAACCAACAAGTTGGCAGTGCAATCACTGGTAATCTAGTGAAGCCCAGCTTCTTTGGTTTTAGGAACTAATGTTACAGTCCAAAATGTGGGAGTAGAATGCACATATAATGAAAAGCTTTTCAGTAGCAACTACCAACCAATCAACTTTTGGGAGTTGGGAATTGATAGACTAAAAACATAAACCCATTTCAATATAGACATTGGTAGAAAATTCAGCAATGATGAGAAGGCTCATCTAAGAGAGAAAATTCAGCCCTAGCCATACATAAAGCTAAATTTTGTTCTACAATACATTGTACTAATAAGGGAAAAATGAAAAGAGAAACATGATCTATGATTCGAATGTCATTCTATATAAATTACAAGCGAAGAGAAGAAACTCGGTTGCACAAGTGAGAGAAACAAGTAAGAGCATTCTATATAAATTACAAGCAAAGAGAAGAAACCCCGTCAAGAAACCCATTAGAATCCCACACATTAGCAACACCACTCAACAAACAAACGACAGCCAAAAGACAGCCAAACTGAAGGAATAGGAGAGGCCCAGAGAAGAAACCAAAACAAGGCAGCGAGACCAAACCAAGCAGCAAGAAAGAACACATAAAAGCAGCTCATGGCTACAAAACAAAAGCTCACCAAAGCCACACAGCCAAACACCACCCAGCTCAGCCAACAAAGGGGAACCAAGAAACGGAAACTAACCCTAAAGCCCCATTGAAACCCATCAAAACCCCAATCAAAATCCCATCTTTTTATTCGAACTCAGTGTGTGATGGAAAAGGGCCAAGATGAAAAGAAGACAGGGGGAGTGTACCTGCTATAGGGGAGGCGTCGCGTGAGGCGGAGGAGGAAAGTGAAGGCGTTGTGGTGTCCGGGGGCTGCTGCGTGCATGCGTCCGGCGGAGGAAGATGATGGTAGTGCGTGAGATGGGTTGCAGGGAGAGGCGAGATGGGTTGCGTAGGATGAAGAGCGTCGCCGTCACGCGATGGAGGAGGGGAGATGGAGATGGAGGCAAACGCAGCAGGAGATGGAGAGGGTGGTGGGCGATGGAGAGGCTGGAAGGGAGAGATGGGAGATGATGGAGGCCGGCTGGAGTTTATCAGTTGAGAGACTGAATGGGCTAGGGTTTCGAGCTTCTTATGAATAAGGTAAAAATATTTCATTCTGCCCTTTTTTTTTCTTTTTTTTTTAAACGGTACGGTTAACCGCATACGGTTAAGTATTTTATATACAGTTAAGTATATAAAATTCTTGAAATGTAGAAAAAATTCTAAAAACATATACTAGTAATTTAAAAAAAATAGAATTTATATATGAACTACAAGTATGTCATATGAATATTAAATCATTACTTATTGTATACCTCTCAATTCATGAGCCTCTTATAGCAGGCCAGGCTATATTGAAAGTACATACTATATTGAAACCCTCATCATCAAAGCCTTGTCTCAGGCTCCCAGCTGTGACAGTGTCTGCTACATGTATTCTTTTTCTCCATTCTAAATCAAGACCCAAATATAAAACTTTTGGTTAGCTTCAGAATTTTTCTTTCAAGGCAAAATAAATTAAATCTTGGTTTGACTACAAAGAAAAAGGTAAATTCATTTATTTTACATGGTAAAAAGCACATGAATGATTCATCTATGTTGTCTCCATGCCTTTAATAATATTAAAAAAAACCTCAACCATGCTGACTTATTTGCCCGAAACTCAGGCCTCTTTCAAAACATTAGTCTTCCTGGGGACCATGACGTTTTTCCCAAAATAGAATAAAAAGATCTCCCCGCATAAATATTTTATAAGTGTGGGGCACTATTAGATTGTTTAAATTTTTTAAAATTATCTAATATTAATATTATAAATTTTCCTTTTCCTGAAATTTTACTTATTTAAAGTGAGATTTATTCTTATAAGATTTTCTCTAAGCCCTTGAAGGCCACTAACATACACTTGAAAGTATTTCATATGTTTTGAGACATTCTTTATAAAAAAAAAGACAATATCTCTCTAAAATATCATGAACTCCATCAATACATGGTTTCACTCCATTTCTGGTATTGAACTCCACTCACTAATAAAGAGATTGATTACATATAATTAAAATTAGTATAATTTATAGTGTTGCTAGTATGATTAGAATCATATTAAGTTACTAACTATAATTTACCTTGCTATTTCTAATCATATAAGTTATTATAAGCGTATAGCATGATATATCTTGTAATGTTATATCAAATTAGTATAATTTATATTGTTATTAGTATGATTAGAATCATACCAATTATAATTTACCTTGCTATCTCTAATCATATATGTTATTATAAGCTTAAAGCATGATCTATCAATCTATTATATATTTATATTCGTTTTATTTAATATTCTTTATTATGTCGCAATTTAACATTATATATGATTAAAGTAAAATAAGCTTAGATAGATTTTTAAATAACTTTAATTTCATTAAATTTGAATTAGAGGGAATGGGATCATATTATATGCTTTTATAATGTCTAGGGTTCATTCAATTACATGTTTAACTTTTAAAAAAGTCTTCAATCAATCTACTTAACCCTTAATAACAACATAAAATCAATATATACATTTACATATAAATATGTTTATTTATTATAAAAGAAATCTAAAATATATATATATATATATATTTTAGAGGATTATTAATTTCGGGGCGGGTTACGGGGCGTCGCATGGGGCGGTATTTCGGGGCTGGTTACGGGGCGGGGAGGGGTGGGGCAAGAAACATACCCATCCCCGCCACGCCCTGGATTCGAGGTATATTTTTTTGCCCCCGTCCCCGCCCCGTCTAAGAGTCGAGGTGGGGAAAACCCGTATGAGGCGGGGCAGGCACTACGAGTTGGGGCGGGGCAAGTTAAAAATGGCATCCCGTCCTCCTCTCCCGTCTCATCTAAGCAACCAACGGAGGGAGGAAGAAGGAGAAGGAGGAGGACATGATCTCCATCTATCTCTCGTCACGGTCTCTCCTCTTCGTGTGAGAAAATCTCGTCAGAACACCCTGCTAAGGTAAAGATCTAGAGATTCCAGGTATCCTTCTCTCCCTCTATTCTCCAATCATGTCTTGATTTCAATCCAAATCAGCACTGGCCTAGGTAAGCCATGCCTAGCATCGGGTAGTGCCGGGCCAAGCGACAGGCCATGGCTCCCTGGCCCAGCACTGACCATGCCCGGCATGGCGGGAACGGTCAATGGAATGCTAGGCCTCTATGGCCCAGCCTAATTTCATCACTAGGGTTAAATGAAGAAATGCTTAAGTTTTTCTCAGTTTTTAAAAAAGGACATAAGAAACTAAGTTTTCAGTAGATGACTTAAATTTTCCATTCATCTTTTAATCAAGGACATCTAACCAAACCACAGCAACTTTTCTCCCATTTTCTTTCTAGCATCAACTAGATTTAGCCAGATGTCTTTGATTGAAAGAGGAATGGAAAACTAAAATCCTCAATTGAGAACTTAAGGGTTTTTATTTTTTATTTTTTGTGTCCTTTGTATAAAACTCATAAGAACTTAAGCCCTTTTCTGAAGTTTTCCCTTAAATGAACGACCCCTTATACTAGGGTGGTGTAGCGGTTTTGGTGGGTTAATGACACTTTTGGAATTTTAGGACTGGAGTCTGAATCCCCTGTTTTGTTTCATCCAATCAAAGTTAGGCAATTGTGTAAAACCTCTTCTTTGATTGTTTTCATTCCTTAAAAGCAATTGAGAGAGTGCATTAGCTGGCATGAGATTTTGCACAGTTGACTAATTTTGAATGGACGAAATAGTATCTTCCTGTTTCTACGAAACAGGTGGAATCCGGATCCCCTGTTTCTACGGATCAAGACTCTTAGAAGCACCGAGTTAAGCTTTGAGTGAGTTTTGGATCTGGCTGTCCAAATCACTGCGTCTAATTGATAACGTATTTATATATTTATTAATAAAAATCACATATTAAATATAAAAAATGCATATTTTAAGGTTTTTTTCAAGTTAAAATGAATTATTGAATAAATAATTTCAAAACCTGACCTAATTCATACTTGTCTTGAAGAAGGTATCACCACTCTTAAACCCAAAATAAGTCAAACATGGAGCAAGATGAGTGTGATTCATGGTTGAAAAAAATCGGCCGATACCGGTTCATATCGGCCGATATGAACCGGTATCGGCCCATACCGAACCGATATGGCCCCGAGATATTGGTGTCGATATCTCGATGCCAAATATCCCCAATATCTAGCCCCATATCGGCTGAGATTTTGTCCATCTCGGTTTTTCCTCAAAATATCGACTGAGATCATATAAAAAGTTTCAAAACCCTATATTTTCTAACTTTTTCCCCCCATCTTCATCTTCTTCTCCTCTCATCTCATCTCCTTACTCCTTAGAGAAGCAGCCATACTCATGGTCATCATGGGGGTTATGTTGGCCAACAAGGTGCCATGTATGGACAACATGGGGTTTATGTTGGCCAACAAGGTTCCATGTATGGACAGCATGGGGGTTATTCATATGAACCTAATTGGGTACCCCCTTCATGAACACCGATACTTTTTATCGAACAGATATTAATTGAGCAATGGAGGCTTCAACCCCCACCACTTACCCAATGACCTTTGCTTCATGCCATTTGAGTACAATAAGTCATCTCAATCTACAGGGGTTCAAGATAGTTCATCATCTTATCAAGAACAATCTGAATATGGTCATGGGTATGGTAGTGCTCTGCAACAGCATGAAGCATATCTTTTTAACCAATACTGAAGAAATGATGATGATTGTTGAGTTCATGAATTTGCATATTTACGCATTATTTTATGATGAATTAGAGATTTAATTGGGTGAATTGCATCTTTATTCATATAATTTCATCATTTCATGCATTTTCACCTAGGAACCTGAATTTTCATACTTTTCGTACATTTTCTGCATTAACTTAGATTGTTTTGCAAATTTTCTCCAAAGAGTCCCAATTGAAGTAGAACTCTGTCCGGATGGGTCCCGCTTCAATATGGGCTCTTTAGTATTTGATATGCTGAATTAGAATGTGCAGAAAATGAGAATTGTAGGCCTCTGTCACGCAGCCCACTTTCAAGCACACATAGTTATCATGGGCCCTGCATTGCTGAATTAAAGATTAAAATGAAGAAAATTAAAGAATTCACCACGTGGACCCCACATACAAGCCATATGCAAATCAATCAAAGGAGGGGTCTACTCATCATGTTACTTGAAGAATCCTAACTACAGTAGAAGACTTCTCATAGGGCCCACTATTCAAACAGATGAAATGTCTCACATGGCAGGGTCCGCAGTGGTTACAAATTTGAAATTATTAATGGATAATTCAAATAGTATCATTCTGATTGAAAGAAAAGAAAGAAGAGTTTGAATCTGATGTCCTTTCAATAATGGAAGTTGTGCAGAGATAGAATCCATCGCAAATCAAATTTTAAAAGCTAATCCCGTTTTTCTCAAGACAACTCATCTTCAAATGGCCATAACTTTCAATCCGACCGTCGGATCGATGAAATTTACTTACTGGTGGAAAGCTTATTCAGAATAAATACTCGTGGAGCCCAAGAATGTGAAAATTAGAGCTATATTGACAAAGTTATGGGTCCAGAGATTTTCATGTTCATTTTTAGACGGGATTGCAATTAAATCCACACCGTTGATAATCAATTGCTGCACATCCCTTGTGGGACCCCATTTGAAGATTAGCCAAGCCACCTAGAGGTTTCCAGAAGCATCCACCTCATTCAAATTCAAGAATGATAAGAGATATACCTTATCAATGAAGATAAATCAAATCTGCAAAGAAGGTGTCCAGATTCAATATATCTGTAAGATAATCGGAGAAATAAAAGGAACCAAAAGGTAGCATACGAGAGTAACTCCCTCTCCTTGGACGTCCATAATCATTCTCTCTCCTCTTTCTCTTCTTTCTCTAACTAATAGAATTTAAGAATTACTTTTGGGTATTCTGGAGCCCTGTTCCAGAAATTAGGATTTTTAGAAAAGAGATTTATGAGAGACCATTGTACAAGGAGATGCTATCAATGAAATTACTTATGGAGTTCTTTTCGATGGTAGGCTAGATTTCTGGATTGGAGCACACGGATGAAACTAAGTAGATCTTTAATCTAATCTATGTGATTCTTCTATTACTTTCTTTTCTCTTTTAAATGTATGCTCTATCAGAATAATAGATCTGTCTTCATGCTTTAAGCGACCTCTATTTTGATGCTTAGTGAAAATAGCTTGATAATTTATACTTATTTTGATATATTATGCTTAGGGCTGAAATCCTTTGATAGTTTATGCTTAATTTGATGAGTCATGCTTATGATTTTTCATTCTTTTATGAGGCGAAGGAGGTCTTGGGTTGTAACCTTATTCTTTATATTAAAAATTGATTTTTGCGAAAGACAAATCCTCCGGATCCAAAACATTGATTTGTTTATGATCTGAGTTAATTTTTTTAGACAAATAGTAGAATAATTGCATGGATGGATTAATTATCTTGGTTAGTGGATTCTGAATGCTCCGATCTGTTTTATATATTTGATTGGTTTGTGTTTCTGAATTTTTCTATTTTTTTTTTCTTGAATCTCAATTACTTATTAATATTTGATTAAAAAATCAGATTTTAAATTTTAACTTAGTAGTGCTCCTTGTGGGATTCGACCTGTACTTGCCACTGTCTCAAAAGGACAGCTGTGCACTTGTAGTATTAAAAGATTGAATTTAAATTCACATCAATTTGCATATGGCTTGTATGTGAGGTCCACGTGGTCAATTCTTCAATTTTCTTCTTTTAAATATTTAATTCAGCAATGCAGGGCCCATGATAACTATGTGTGCTTGAAAGTGGGCTCCTTGACAGAGGCCTGCAATTCTCATTTTCTACACATTCTAATTCAACATATCAAATACTAAAGAGCACATATTGATGCGGGACCCATCCGGACAGAGTTCTACTTCAACTTGGACTCTTTGGAGAAAATTTGCAAAACAATCTAAGTTAATGTAGAAAATGTATGAAAATTCAGGTTCCTAGGTGAAAATGCATGAAATGATGAAGTTAGATGAAAAATGATGCAATTCACCCAATTAAATCTCTAATTCATCATAAAATAACGCGTAAATGTGCAAATTCATGAGCTTAACACAAATCAATAAAAGGAGGGGTCCACTCATCATGTCACTTGAAGAATCCTAACTACAACAAAAGACTTCTCATAGGGCCCACTATTCAAACAGATGAAATGTCTCACATGGCAGGGTCCGTAGTGGTTGCAAATTTGAAATTACTAATGGATAATTCAAAGAGTATCATTCTGATTGGAACAAAAGAAAGAAGAATTTGAATCATCCACATCTAATGTCCTTTCAAAAATGGAAGTTGTGTAGAGATAGAATCCATCGCAAATCAAATTTTAAAAGTTAATCTCGTTTTTCTCAGGACAACTCATCTTCAAATAGCCATAACTTTCAATCCGACCGTCAGATCGATGAAATATACCTACCGTTGGAAAGCTTATTCAGAGTAAATACTCGTGGAGCCCAAGAATGTGCAAATCAGAGCTATATTGACAAAGTTATGGGTCCAAAGATTTTCATGTTCATTTTTAGATGGGATTGCAATTAAATCCACACCGTTGATAATCAATTGCTGCACATCCCATGTGGGACCCCATTTGAAGATTAGCCAAACCACCTAGAGGTTTCCAGAAGCATCCACCTCATTCAAATTCAAAAAGGATAAGAGATATACCTTATCAATGAAGATAAATCAAATCTGCAAAGAAGGTGTCCATATTCAATGTATCTGTAAGATAACCGGAGAAATAAAAGGAACCAAAAGGTAGCATACGAGAGTAACTCCCTCCCCTGGACGTCCATTATCATTCTCTCTCCTCTTTCTTTTCTTTCTCTAATTAATAGAATTTAAGAGTTATTTTTGGGTATTCTGGAGCCCTGTTCCAGAAAATAGGATTTTTAGAAAAGAGATTTATGAGAGACCATTGTACAAGGAGATGTTATCAATGAAATTACTTATGGAGTTCTTTTCGATGGCTGGCTAGATTTCTGGATTGGAGCACACAGATGAAGGTAAGTAGATCTTTAATCTAATCTATGTGATTCTTCTATTACTTTCTTGTCTCTTTTAAATGTATACTCTATTAGAATAATAGATATGTCTTCATGCTTTAAGCAACCTCTATTTTGATTTATAGTTAAAATAGTTTGATGATTTATACTTATTTTGATAGATTATGCTTAGGGCTGAAATCCTTTGATAGTTTATGCTTAATTTGATGAGTCATGCTTATGATTTTTCATTCTTTTATGAGGCGAAGGAGGCTTGGGTTGTAACCTTATTCTTTTTATTAAAAGTTAATTTTTGCGAAAGACAAATCCTCCAGATCCAAAACATTGATTTGTTTATGATTTGAGTTAATTTTTTAGACAAATAGTAGAATAATTGCATGGATGGATTAATTATCTTTCTTAGTGGATTCTGGATGCTTTGATTTGTTTTATATATTTGATTGGTTTGTGTTTCTAAATTTTTCTAATTTTTTTTCTTGGATCTCAATTACTTATTAATCTTTGATTAAAAAAATCAAATTTTAAATTTTAACTTAGTAGATCTCCTTGTGGGATTCGACATGTACTTGCCAATGTCTCAAAAGGACAGCTGTGCACTTGTACTATTAAAAGATTGAACTTAAATTCACATCAATGATGATATCAAGACTGGGCGATGCTCCACTTGGAATTAGGCTGTCAATCTGTCAAATACTCATACTCATCAATCTCTTTTAAGTCTCTACTCTCTAGTCCCCTGTAATTTCAGACAAACCATAAACCTTTTAATGCCCAAGTGCATTATGCCTTTATGATTTTTCTTTCTCACTATCATGTTTTAGATTTTAATATGTTATCTTATTGGTCTTGAATTTCACAACTTATTTGATGATTGAGTTAGTATTAAATGATAATTGATATGTTATCTTTATTTTCTTATATTTTACACTAATAAATTGATCATGAGCATCAATAATGGTTGTATTATATGAAATACTTAAGAAGACAACGAACTGCGACAAAGACATGACTCATAACTTGAGGTGACCGAGATTTTGATTTATTGTTGTTACTAATAGAAAAAAATATTGTTTTCCAGCATTTTCTAATATTCTAGATTTTTTGGATAGTTTTGCGAATCTTTTTTGATTAAAAAAATTTCACACAACGACAACTGCAACGGACCGATAACCGTGACCGATACTGATATCATATCGGTTTTTCGGCCCAGCCAATACTGCGCCTGAGATCGAGATTTAAAACCATGGTGTGAATACAGATAGGTTAGGTTTAGGTTGACCTAGAAAATTTTACTAATAAATAATTGCTTGTTTGCGAGGAGTTGAGTAGAATAATGTAAACTATCAAATAAGATAAAGTTTGGAAAAAGTTGAAATTTTGACTTCTCCCAATATGTGGTTTTTTTTTTTTAAAGCTGGAGTAGAGTTCGATTAAAACTTTGACATTTTCCAATTAACTTCCAAAAACCCCCACCAAAAAAAAAAAAAAACTTCCAAAAGCACATACGGCATCATTGCAGTAGTTGATCCAGCTTTTGTAATGGGATGGTTCTTTTATTTAGTACCTCATGCCAAGCAAAAATCTAAAAAAGAAAAGAAAAGAAGTATCATGTCCCATCAATTGGAGTAATAGTAAATGAAAGAGGAAATGCCTTGGAGTGATTCCGAGATCTCTGCTGCTCATGTCCTATGGATTAGGAGTGGATCCTCCGTTTCTTTAAAAACAGGGAGATATAGTTTCATCCTCAATGGATTCCAATGAAATAGTATCTTCCTCTTTCTATGAAGTAGAGGATTTGGACTCATGGACCAGAGGTATGTGGTAAAGAAATTTACTGTTCGTTTGGATTTAATTTCCATTCTACCATTTCTCTGCAAACAAGTTGAAAAAAAATATAAATGTTGGTTAAAACTTCTCTCCTACCTCTACTTTATACATCTAAAGAAGCAAACAGTCCCAATAGAAAGGAACTGGACCCCCAAACAGAGGAACCCTGTTTGGACGAATCAGGGGGTGACACATGACGGGGCTGAGGAAAGAGAAAAAGACTATCTCTCCTCTGCCCCCTGCGTGTCGTCTCCTGATTCGTCCACACAGGGGAACTTTCTTCATCTAAACTCAGGAGTTGAGGAAAGAGAAAAAAACTCTCTCCTCCGACCCTGCGTGTCCTGCATGTCGTCCCCTGATTCGTCCAAACAGGGGAATCTTTTCCGTCTAAACTCAGGAGCTAAGGAAAGAGAAAAAGACTCTCTCTCCTCCGCCCCCTTTGTGTCGTCCCCCTGATTCTTCCTAATTGGGGAACCTTCTCTTTCTGAACTCAGGAAACCCACAACCAAATGCAAGTTGGTAAGTACCCTGGTGTCACCTTTGTGCAGGACTTGTCAAGGTGAATCGCTATCAGGGGTCCTATTTTTGGTCTTCGTAGCAGTGTTCTCCCCTTTCAACGCCTTTTTCTCTAGAAAAGCCTTTACACAAACATCCCCAGGGAAATCGGCAAATACCCCACTCTGTGAGAATCATTAACAAGAATATCTTCCTATTTGTATGACATTTCAAAACAATTTTCCTTCACCGTCGATCAAAACACATTCATTGAATTTCTCAGGAAAAACAAGTAGTTTCCCACCTACTTTTCCAGTACAATTAAAAAACCAAAATGCGGTAGACCGAGTGTTGAGTCAAAGACTACAATTTGTGTAGAAGATCTTGGTTTTCACTATATTAATCTCGAGTCCGTATCCACTGTCGCAGGCATGATATGCTCACCGTGAGTGGGGGCAATCACGTCGCAAATTTTTCCACGCCAGCAGCCACTAATCCTACGGCAACATGATTCTTGAAATGGAGTTCTAATATAAGAAGAAAATGGTATAGGGGGCCTATCATAAATATTGAAAATTGAAACTGTGTCTGAAATCATGATTTAGAACCCAGGCGTTATCTGTCTTCACTTGAAATCTGTCTTCTTTGGTCCTCTGTATCCTTCTTTTGGGCTCTTTGAGCTCTTTTCCCCCTTTTTTCTTTTAATACAATTGCTCTAAAAGCACAAAAGAAAAAAGGAAAAAATAAATTCCATGCAAACGAAGGGCCCTAAGAAAAGTAAAAATGAAGATATAGAAAGAAAAAAAAAATCTTCTAAAAGAAAGATGCTGACAAAAATCCAAAGTCCCAAACTCTATAATTAGAAGAGTATCCAAGACTCTGTCTGAAATCATGATTTAGAACCCATGCGTCTACTAAATGATAACAACTATCTACTAATGTGAATAATGCTAATTAACAGCTCATCTACCTATGTTACAATCAACAGCTCATCTACGTATGTGAATAATGCTTGAAGACAAGTACAAATCAGGTTTCGAAATGATTTATTCAATAACAATTATCAGAAAAAGGCCCGGATTAAACCATTGTATTTGTGAACGTTAACGATTATTTAAATATGAAATAAAAAGTGCATGTAAGAATCCCTATTACCTCGCGTGTTACCTGGCGACCCCTCTTCCCTTGCATGTGTGGGCCTCTATTACCTTACATGTGCGAGTTAGTCCTCTTTGCATTTGTGAGTTCATATTACCTCGCATGCATGTGCAAGGTTTTTTTTTTTTAATAATGCAGGGCTCCCAGCCCTTTGAGTCAGAATAATCCCTACGGATCCAAGAGAGAAAGCCGCGGGTAAAATTCCCCAAGCCTATTTGGGAGCTTTACTAATGGAATTGAGACTTTTTTTTTTTTTTAAATATGATGGGAAATTTGAATTAAAGTGTTTTGGTGGGGTTTTTCTTTTTTATAGAATTTCGGGCTTTACCTCACTTGACCCTGAGGGTAGAGTTGCCAAACAAGCTCTATGGCCCCAGTGTGATAGTGCAGTTTCGAACCCACAACCTCCGGATACAAACCGTAGTCCTAGGCCAATTGAAATATACCTTGCATGTGCAAGTTAGTCATCCTTGCATGTGCGAGTTCCTATTACCTCACATTTTTAGTCTCTTTGGGAACCAACTCCTTAGCTGTAATATAAACAAAAAAAGAAAAAAATAATAATAAAATATTGATGTAACTAATTGATATTGTAATAATAGCAAAAATGTGAGAGCTAATAACTTCAAATGAATAAAAGGATTTATGTATTAGGAAAGTAATTTTTCAGTAACTTCCTCTTTTCCATGTGTTAATGATAAAAAAGATATAACTAAAGCCGCATAACTTTGGTCAAGAAAGAATTTTTACGATCCTGGCCTTAGAACCACAATATCATGGATTTTATTAGTAACATAGACATGCAATTACATCAAAACAGGGAGAAAAGTTTTTTTTTTATTATTTATTTTGCACACTATTTGTTTAATTATTTGAGTAGACCAATCTAGACATCACACACCTTAAATCTTTCATATATCTTATGAAAAGATGAGTTATAATGTGATTCACATATCTTGCGGATTTGTTATTCGAGTTATGCTCAAGATTAGCTTATCTTTATTGTACTTGACTGGTAGCTTGGTTAGTGAGGCCCCCTTCCGTGGATCAAACCTTTAATTTTGGTAGATGGCCGTCCGCATCCCATGAGTAACTATGATGACCCCATCTCTCTCTTATCTTGAACATATGAATTAGCTTGGCCAGCTCTCTGTACTTACTTATCAGCACCATGTCTCGCTTCTCGCATACATTTCTCCTATGAGGGGGGAGAGAGCGAGGCGAGGACCCTTGAGTCTTCCTGAACAATGCTTTCCAAGATCATTCTCCTATTTCTTCTCCTCCTGAGTCTAGCAACTTCCCAATCCCATGTTGTAGATTTCAAATACAATGAATTTCTAACGGCTAAAACGAAGATGAGCCTAGACGGGTTAGCCAGATCACTCCCAATGGCCTCTTGAGGCTCACCAACAGTTCATGGTCGGAGAAACGACATGCCTTCTACTTCCTTCCTATCCCCTTCAAGGACTCTTCATCTGGCAAAGCCTTGTCTTTCTCTACTACCTTCGTCGTGGCCATTGTTCCGGCACAAGATTCGTATGGCCATGGGATGTCCTTCATCATCTCCCCGTCAAAAGATCTCACTGCATCTTTAGACGGCCATTATCTGGGTCTCTTCAATTTGTCCAATGAAGGAAATTCAACGAATCATATCGTTGCCATTGAGTTCGACACTATAAAGACCCTTAAATTCAAAGATATCGACGACAACCATGTCGGAATCGATGTTAACAGTTTAACCTCTGTTAAATCTGCTTCCGCAGCTTATTTTGACAATGAAAATGGTGTGTTCAGAAACTTCAGCCTTGCATGTGGAAGCCCAATCCAGATATGGGTAGAATATAACGGTTTAGAGAAGCAGATCAATGTAACAATGTCGCCTACCAATGTAGCCAAGCCCAATCGTCCGCTATTGTCATTTGTCAAGGATCTTTCCCCCATCATCAAAGACTCCATGTACGTGGGTTTCTCTGCAGCGACCGGCACGATTGTAGCATCATCACATTATGTTCTTGGATGGAGCTTTAAGATGAAGGGTCAAGCTCAGGAGCTTGATCTCTCTCGCCTTCCAAAGCTTCCTAGGGTCGGACCCAAGGAGAAGTCCAAGGTTTTGACAATTGGGGTACCCTCAATTGTTGTGGTTTTCATGTTTCTAACCTTCCTTACAATTGGTTTTATAGTATCAAGGAAGATTAAATATGCTCAAGTACTTGAAGATTGGGAGCGTGAATATGGGCCTCATAGGTTTTCTTACAAGGAATTCTTTAAAGCAACCAAAGGATTTAGAGACAGAGCTGCTAGGAATTGGAGGTTTTGGTATGGTGTATAAAGGGCTGTTTCCCTCTTCTAATATTCAAGTAGCAGTGAAGAGAATCTCTCATAAATCAAAACAGGGGATGAGAGAGTTCGTAGCTGAAATTGTTAGCCTCGGCCGGCTAAGGCACAGGAACTTGGTGCAGATCTTTGGCTATTGTCGTCGCAAGAGGGAGCTTCTTCTAGTCTATGATTTCATGCCCAACGCAAGTCTTGACAAGTTCCTCTTCGACCAACCTGTGAGAGTCCTCAATTGGCACCAAAGATTTCGAATTATCAAAGGGGTGGCATCTGGGCTTCTATACTTGCATGAGGGGTGGGAGAAGGTTGTCCTCCACAGAGACATCAAAGCTAGCAATGTACTCTTAGATGGTGAATTTAATGGAAGGCTAGGCGATTTTGGTCTAGCGAGATTGTATGATCATGGAACCAATCCTCAGACCACTCACATTGTGGGTACTCTGGGTTACATAGCACCAGAGCTGACTCGAATTGGGAAGGCGACGCCGAGCACTGACGTGTTTGCCTTCGGAGCATTTATGCTCAAAGTGGCTTGTGGGAGGAGGCCCATAAGCTTGAAAGGATCGCCGGAGGAGATCATATTGGTCGATTGGGTGCTGCAGTGTTGGAAGAGGGGTGAGATATTGGAGGCAAGGGATATGAGATTGGGGAATGAGTATGTGAAACAAGAGATGGAGTTGGTGTTGAAGCTTGGACTTCTGTGCTCTTACCCCATGGCTGCAGCTAGGCCTAGCATGAGGCAAGTGGTGCAGTTACTTGATAAGGATGGTCCTTTGCCAGAACTTCCATCTAGTGGGTGGTGTGCTATAATTGTATCTTCTGTGGGAGAAGAGATGGAGTCTTTGTATCGTTCTAATAGTACTAATTCAAAGCAGAGGTCATTTTTCGACTCTACATCAACAGTTATTGCCGAATCACTTCAATCCGGAGGCCATTGATGGTATGTAGATTTCTTAAAGATAATGATGCTAGTGTAAGATTACTAGCATTGACTTGTAAATCATGCGAGGTAGTAATTTTAACGATTTTCTTCTGCTTTTTTCTTTAATGTGATTTACTGAAAACTTTGAAGGCTAATGGACTCCTTTTAGTCCTTTACTAACCCAATAGATTCTTTTTGTTTTGTAAATTTGTTCTAATCATCTCTATACCACAACTCCACAAAGTTATCACCCACCATTTGTCACCTAATACCAACACAGGCACTCAAATAAGACTAAAGGAAGACTTTGGATTTAGTTTATAATGACCACAATTTTTTCAATAGACATGGTTTATTGGTACATCCCAAATCTGCAAAATGTTCTAAGAAATAATCACAAAACTGAATATTTCCCAAACAAAATAAAAATTTTCAATAGACAATGGTGGGTGATAACTTTGTGTTGCAGACAAACCTCGTTCTGACCAGAAAAATGCAAAAAGGGAAAGGAGAAATGTTGGGTGATATTAGGTGCCAAATGCTTCCCATAGAGGTTTATTGGGACAGTATTTGGCCTTTAAAATCTTGGAAGACAGAAGCTTCTCATCATGAATATACCTCCATCAGGTTTTAGCTAGAAGGGCCATATTGGTACATTTTGAATCTATAATTCCTAAGCCACCTTCACTTATAGGTTTGCAAATTTCACTCCACTTAATTGGTATGGAGTTTAGATTTCTCACCTAAATTTCCCTACCAAAAATCTCTCATATGTCTATCAATTTGCTTGATCGTCTTACTAGGGAGTTTAAGGGTTGCCCTATTAAATATGGGGTTGGTCGAGGCACTGATTTGACGAGGATGCTTCTCCCTGCTTGAGAGGGGAGAGAAATTCTCCAACTAACAATCTTGTTTTTAATCGTGTTAACTAAAGTCTCAAAGCTAAGATCTTTTCGTTTTTTCAGAAATAAATGATTTTGTTGAGGTCAACGTCCACCCTCGCTCTTGAGCGGTTATAATCGTGGTTGAGCCCTCGCCCTCGCCATAAAACTATTGTTGTGCCGTTTCATTTAACAAATTGATTTTGGGATAAGTGATAACTCAATAAAATCTAAGATCCTAAAAGTGAATTGTTGGAGTCTCGGGACACGCATTTTGCTCCTAAATGTTTTTCATTCTTATCCATGAACCTAACACCTAGAGCTTTGGCAACATTATTGCTTCTATTCTTACAAACACCTTTACCAAAACAAATGGCCAACTCCTTAAAATTCACTAACTGCCCTGAGGCTTCACAGTAATCATCTAAGATATCCTTGAGTTCCCTAGCTTTGTTGATGGTGGCATTACAAAAAGATAAAACTATCATCCGCGAAAAAATAAATGGGGTCACACTAGCCCTGAGAACTACAATACTTGACTAAAGAAATACACTATTGGAACTAGAAAAACTAAAGACTTACAGAAATAGCTACTCCTTTACCATGATCATCTATACTACTTGATCTCTGTCACTTCCTTTTCTTCGTCCTTTCTACCCTTACTAGCTACTCACTGCGGCTATTCTATCCTCATCGCATGCTGCCAGTGCATAGGCTACTTGATTTACCAACCTTTGGCAGTGGTCCAATCTACCATAATAAAAAAGATTGGACAGTAGTGTCTGTCTGTTTTAAGAGCGCGTCCTGGGGTCCGTCCGGGGCACCCCGACTTTTCCCTGTTTTAATGAATTGATTCAATGAGGCGCAGACAGTACTGTCCTTCAATTACAAGGTTGTCAATGTGGAACCTCTGTTCCAGTTAAAGGCCAGAAGTAGGGCTAAGACCTATATCTTTACCGTAGAATGTGCATTTATATGGCCAGCATACACCATAACTGGGTGACCCTATGATTTCTGATTATTCCACCAATGGCTGGGATGCTATCATCTGTGTGATAGGCCCCATCAAAAGGATGCTAGAGGGGGCGGATTCATTTTGATGATGGAGTCCCCACATTAGGTCCAAGAGAATTTTTTAATAAATGGGTAGCCCACCTTTGGTATATATTTGCTAATTCTCTTTGAAATTAATCCACACAGGTAAAGGGGGTTGGAATATGAAAAGATATACATTTCTAGCCTTCCAAATGTAATAAACACTAACACAATAACCCATGTTAAGTGCGGACATATTTACCAATAAAATTTACAACATATATAAAAGTTAATTAAAAAAAAATTTAGATCACATAGAATCATCTCAAAACATTTAATGACATAGAACAATAAAAAGAGGATTATGACCGTATCTCTTTTTTATTATTTTTTTAGTCCAAAAGCATGTAGCATAGAAATGGAGGAAGAACAATGGGGAGGTGGTTGCGGGGAGTGGAAAGATATGCGCAGGCGTGGTGGGGTTGTTTGAAATGATATACAACTCTATGTTAAAATCTATAGTTATTGTTAAAATTGGCTTTAAAACCCTTTACTTTAATATAATATAACGGTAATTCCCACTATTTTGTCGTTTTGAATTGACAATATGACAGAACCCTTATACGCATCTCGATCAGTTAAAGTCTGAAGTTAATATAATGGTAAATTCCCACTATTTTGTCATTTGAATTGACATGACAGAGCCCTCACGTTAATGATTTGTATATGGAAGGTGTTGTGATTGTATATGATAGGTATGCCCGGAGGGCCGGACCTGTCGTGTAAATTCATATGAGAATGGTAGGTGATGATCAACTATATTTTCATGGCTTGTCGGTAGCATACACAGATTGGGTGTTTGTGATGTAAGAACTGGCTTAAATATGAGGATGTGTGTGGTCAAGCATGGAATTTTGTTAATATGCTCTTGGGGTGGTGTGATGAACAATGCTCTTCTACCATCACCCGTTTTCTCTTTCTTTGTTTTTATCCTTGTTTTTGGCTTTTTCTCTTAATAAATTTTGGGGGATTTAATCCAAAAAAATAGATTGGGTGACCACCATATTAAAAAGGTAATTTTAAGTGCCCTTATACCGAATCAGTCATTTTGTCCGAAAATGTAATTTTTTTTTACATTCTCTACTAGGTTTCTATCGATCCCTTCAGTTGTAATGTTAAGGGTCGATTGAGACCCTGTAGCCTATTCTAACCTCCACGGATCTCATATTTACTTTGTTTGTAAGGTCTCAATGGACCTTTATTTGTAAGGTTAAGGTTTTCTATCGACCCTGCAATGTACGCTTATAAATGCACAAAATTTATCCCCAATTCCCTATTCTTGAAAATGAACAAAAAAAAAAAACAATCATGTGGGTTTCATCTCCACTATAAAGATTCATTAAAACCTTCATTGGACATGGGGATTTCATACCAATGACTTTGTTCAGTTAATATCAATATTTCATACCTTAAATAAATGAACAAAAACCAAATGGAAACATTAGAGACAACTTCAAACACAAATGCAACAAATATTGAGCTCAGCCTATTCAAATCCATGCCGAAAGTCATGGTGAATGAAAGCCATGGCATTTCTGTTTGAAAACCTTCTGAAAAACACAAGCATGAAATCATCGTCTTTAGCTCTCTAATTATTAATTGTCTTCCAGGAAGGGTTTCAACCATTTTTATGTCTCTTTTTTCTTCTTCAAGGTTATGCTACACAACCGGCAACGCAAATCACCCTTTTAGAATCGCATTCACAAGTGGAGAGTAGGTGTGTGGCAACAGAAAAGGCAATATCGCAAAAAAGATGGCAACGGCACAACCCAATCAACCAAGAGACGACAAACGAAAAGCCAAAAAAAAGGGCTTTTTAAGGGAACATACATTCGACAAAGAGGGCATTAGAGGGGACTGCAATGGCTCAATGGTGGACCTCTAGGAACCACTGTGAATACGCCTGACAACTGATGTGGAGTCGCATTTGACGCTGAGAAAGGAGGAGGAAACAAACAAGAGAGTAAGCCCTAAAATGTATGAACAAGTGGAACGTAGGGTTGCTAGGGACCTTCAACATTAAAAAAAAAAATAAAAAAAAATAAAAAAAATAGGTCAATAGGGACCCTAGTAGAGAATGTTAAAAAAAAAAACGATTTTAGGCAAAATGACTAATTTGGTGCAAGGGCACTTAAAATTACCTTTTTGATATGGTGGTCACCTAATTTGTTTTTTCCGATAAAATCCTCTAAATTTTGTGATCGATTCAAAATAAATAAATAAATAAAAAGCATGGAGTGCTCACCAAGTAATCATGTACAATTTTGAGGAAATGGGCAAAGATCATACTCCTGTACACGAAATTGAGAACCTATTGGATCGGCAGACTTCAATACCTTACAAATTGTTCTGACCGGGCATGTGCAGGCCCCTGGGCAGCCCTACATGTAAGGTCTTGGGGGCGGTTGCTCCCCCCAAGATGTCGGTCTGCTTTCAAAACTCATATAAAAATTTCTAAGTTTACTGCAGAAATCCACATAAAAATAGCAGGCTCGCCCCAAAAATAAATTAATCCACATGATAATCCTGGATTTGACCCAAAAGCCCTAGTACCTGTTTGGGTACGCTCCACTCAAGGGAAAATCCTGGGTCCGCCATTTACCATGTAGTTCATCTACCCTACAATAAGGGTCTAGCGGGCCCTGGCCCTCCCAAGGGTATGAATAAAATACTTACAGGCAAATGGGCCTCAAATAGTCTATTATGCAGTCTGGTTCCCAAATTGCAAGGTTTGGCCTACTTTGCATGTGAGGTCTACACTAATCTATGAAAACGTCTATACTTTCACCATCTCTAAGACCAAAAAGAGGTGTTCATATATATATATGGATGTGTGTGTGTGTGTGGGGGATTTTAAGTGAGGGATTCCCTCACCATGTGTGGTGAGAGACTCCATTTTCGAGGAGATTTCAAGTATAAAAGGATGTACTCCCTTCAAGTACAAAAGCCCTTTTTACTTGAAAACTCCCCAAAAAGGGGAGTCTCTAACCACACGTGGTGAGGAAATCTCTCATTTCCCATATATATCTCTTGTCCCTTTCTTTTAAAATAAGTTTCCCTATGTGGGAATCCCTGGGTTTCAAATTTCAATCCTAAGACCACACCCTTGATTTCACTTTTTTTCAATGTGTCTAGCTTATTGGCGTGAGGTGACGTTCATTATCATTGTATCCAGTCCAAAGGACTTTGTTGTTCATTGATGTCAGTAGGTTGGCAATTTTTGTGGTCAGAGTTTTGTGTGGAGAAGCAATAGCTGGGAATGGACTGTCCACCAACTGAAGTAGGATATACAGTCGCAGATGGGAAGGATCACTAGGTAATTTAAGAAGTGATTAAGAGCATCTTTGATTGCATTACAACTAAGAGAAACTCAATGCATATAATTTATACCATAAATGGTTAAAAATAAAGATCAAATTTGAATTTTAAAAAATGAACATCAAACAACATTTCTTTATAGAGAAATAGAATTAAGAAAAGATGGAAAATAAATTATAAGAGTGATGGTCGGTAGTTCATTTCTCATCTTATTTTGATTCAGTCTTTCTTGAAAGGGAAGGTTGTTTATTTTTGTAAATACACCTTTCGATCATCTTCATTTTTAACTAGTTATTAAACGAAATTTATATATATTCATCACTTCATCCAAGAGTTTTTTGTAACCCAGCCAAGGGGGTTTGGACCCAAGAGATGGCCCGTGCACACAAACGAGAGAAGAGCCCGCAAAAAAAAGAAGAATGTATATTCAAGTGAAAAAGAAGAGAATACAAATGAAAAAAAATAAAAAAAAAAACCCACACAAGCAAAAGAAAATAACATAACTAAAATTCGAACCCTTAAACCCTTAGACTGCCGAGCAAGATCTACCACCACTTACTCAGGGTGATAAGTGGCCTTCTTATTTCATCCATGAATTGGGCGAGATGAGCCCAAAGGTACTGAAGTGAGGTATCATCGGTGTCTTGAATATGTTGCATTTTTTTTTCTTCAAAAAATATGATCTGACACTTTGACCTATTAATGTATTTGATTGGGTAGGTTTGTGTTAAAGTGTACGACTGTCTGGCTAAATAAAGAAGAACAACTATACAAGTGTACGTCACAGTTGCACAAAGTAATCAAGGCTATATTTAAAGGCAGATATATTTTTGCTCAATAAAGATGCACATATTTCATGACAGGTTTTGAAATATGTGCATTTTCAAAAATACATCTGCCTTGGTAACAGCCAAATGTATAAGCCTCAAATAAAGAGCGTGTCAACTTCCAAGATTTGAGAAAAAATCAAAGTAGGGCGCCTTATGTGCGGTCCAGATTCTCCTACGTAAGCCCTACTGGGGGGAGACATTTTGTCCCCTAAAGCTTCCAACTCTCCCTTATCTCACACGCTCCTCTCGAATGCGATTGGAGACTTCAAGGTGAAGTGGGCCGCACAAAAATATATAAGATTGACCTTTGGACTCTGTGATCCCGACACCACGTGGCGATAGATCCAAAGCCCTTGCTGAAATGTGGGACTCACTCCTCTAATTGCCCAAGATTTTTTACAAAAGAAGAAAAAAAATCATTGATTATGTTTAATTAGAAAAAAAATTATAATCTGGACTGTTTTTTTTTAATTGAAAGGAATGTCCAAATTCATCGCAGCCGTACGTTTAAAGATTGGGTGGTTGTGATTTTTTTTCTTGACCGTTGCTTTTTGTAGAATTGTCAAAAAAACATCCATGAGTGAGATTTCAAAGACAAATTAAAAGCTGACCTCTACTAGAGTTGTGGGGCCCACCCTTATTGAAAATGAGATGAGAGATCTTATAGATGACGACATTATTATGATCAGAGTTTCACCTGCAAATGAAAGCCGTCCATCAAGTGGGGCCAACAGTGGGATTGAAATTCCTTGCATCTTATCCTACTAGTCACCCTATTGAGCGGCTAGGATCTTCTCCGGCCATTTATGGTTTCTATTAAACCAGTGGATGACAATTTTAGGCCATTGATACAATGGGCCCATTTTTTTAACCTAAATATTGAGTTATGAAAATTTGGATTACAATCTAAGAATATGATGATCCTGACCCATTTCATGAATGTTATCCTAATTTCGTATCATACAAACCATTTAACTTCACAATATATTGATTTAGGTAACCTGGGTTTTTGTATGTATGGTGAATTGAAGTAAAGTGAAGTGAATCATCAAATCAAAAGAGAATAAAATATAGGGTGTGAGTTACTTTATATTTTTTTATTATCATGGTCCGATTAAATTTTTGTACTTTATATATATATTTTTAAATCTTTGTTCAAATATTTTACATGGAAGGTCATTCGTACATGGTAGGTCATTCGTACGCTGGCAGATTATCAGAGGATGAAACAGGCATTATGATTAATTGGGAATCTTTGAGTGGGAAGCTTTTAACTCACTAAAATTCAAAAAAAAAAAAAAACATCTATAGAAAGTTTTAACCCCACTGAAATCTAAAAATAATCTAATGAGAAGATTTTAAGCCAACTTAATTTAAGAGTTTGACCTGAAAGAGAGAAAATGACTTATAAACTTTTGACCCTTTTGTAACATCCAATTAAGATAAACCATATACTTTTGTGTCATGGGCAGCCCAATAATTTTAAATGGCTTATAAATTTAAATGGATTTGCCTTAACTCATAGGAAGCTCAAATAGTATTTTTATCTTAGATTCTTTTATTTGTATTCTTTTCCCCTCATTTTTCTAATACTAAATATTTGAAGGTAGGGTAAGGGCCTAAAAATTACAGCCCTCCATGTGAAAGTCGAAGGTTTTTGCTCGGTTAAGCCCGATCTGCAAATGAGGGTAGGATAAGAGCTTAACCTCGGCCCGGCCTGGGTCATAGCCCTAGTTGCAAGGTCGCGGAAGATAAGTATTTTTTGACCGCACTGACTTGAATTCCTGGAGCCGCCCCTGGTTCCAATCTTGTGTAACTCGGTTTTCTTCTAGCTAGAAAGTGCGATAGAGGGTTTGGATTCAAAGGAAAGCGGGAGTGAGTATTCACAAAAGAGGAAAACAAAATGAAAAACATTATCATACTAATGTTGACTCTAAAACCACTTACTTTAGTTCAGCGTTAGAGGTAAAGGTAAAGTTGAAGTTGTTAGGAAAATTGTGTGGCGCATTTCTCATTGGGCCAACATCAGATCGAGTCCGGCCTTTCAACAAGTCTTGATCTTATTAAGTAAAATAAAGATCAAACTCTTGGTAGTATAGTTTAGAACAATCTGACAGAATTTTCACGCTGATTAGGAGATATGGGATTTTCAGAGGGATAGAGTCCGTAGTAGTACTGACTCCTAGAAATTACTCTAAAAAAATGAGGTGGAAACTTGATTATCGAGTGAATTTTGAAAGCATTTGAAGAGAGTTTTCAGATTTACCTCACAACTCTTGATCACCCTCTTTTATTTTTTCCTCCCTTTTGTTTTTCCTTCTCTACAACTAAAAAAAAAAAAAAGACGACACGTTGGTTCGTCTCAGTTCGTGCATCAAAACTCTTGCATCGGGATGCGTGCGGAAGGAAACGTGTGGTTTCTTTTTTCCGTTGCGCCATGGAAAAAAAAAACAAAAAGATATGGAAAACACAGCTGACGTCATCGGCTTCTCCTTACAGAGAGAAGTTTTTTCAATTTTTATTTTCACTCCCATGCTCGTCTAGGGAATCGTGCAATAAGCGTCTGCTTTTTTAATACGTTTGAAAATCATATCATTCAACTGACAGCTTAAAAAATCCTGCATCTCAACGCGGCAATATTGCATCTGCCTTTAGAATTAGTCAGTAATGAAATGTATATGTGTGAGCCGGCTTGGAATCTCCGACTTTGGGATGATGGAACTATATGTATGAGTATGATTGATCTCGCTAACCAGGTTATTATATTGAAAGAAATCAGAGGCCAATGTCATATGAGATCATGCATAAAGGGCGGGCCACAAAGCTTAGAAGAACTATGAAATTGTAGATACTTCACTCACAGGATCGTTGGAAGCTTAGAAGAAGAATTAAATAAAAAGAAAATTCTAAACAACCCACAAAACTATAGTTAATCTACTTATAATATAAATGAACTTTATCATCATGCTTAATTGCCCATCCATACTGGTACATGCACACCCAGCAGATGTTAGAATAAGGTGAAGAAAAGGGGGGAAAAGTGTCACACCTGTAGTGAGTTCAAGATGCAGCATGCCGTGGAACAGATTTTTTTTTTTTTTTTTTTTTTATTTTTTTTTATCAGTTTTGCATTGACCCATGAATCATCTTTCAAATCAATTGGAAATGTCAATGAATGATGATGATGAGAGAGTAGATACATTCCTTTGGAGAATTTTCTTAACATGCAGAGTATACTGTATAAAAAAGAACAATTGTGTTGAGGTTAACGTCCACCCTCGCTCTTGAGCGGTTATAATTCTGGTTGAGCCCTCGCCGCCACCATAAAACCATTATTATGTCGTTTCCCATCACCAATTGATTTTGGGATAAGTGACAATTTAATGAGGGTGTAAAAGATCCTACAACCCGTAAGTCGGGTTTCAAGCCACGTGACACATGTTTTGCGAGTTGCGTAGCATGAGTCGCGGAGAGTACGCCATTGGGGGAGAGATTGTTGAGGTCAACATCCACCCTCGCGAGCTCGACTCAACAGTTTCACATCACCAATTGATTTTGGGATAAACGGTAGCTCAATGGGATGTAAGATCTTACAAATTGGAAAAATTTTCAATTCAATCAATTAGTGAACTCCACATGAATATTGCTATTTTTTGTAAAGGAAAAAGAAAGGAAAAAACAACATAGTCCTCAGTCGAAAACAATCAAAGTCCTAAAGTGAAAGATGGGGTTAGTAAGTAGAAACCTACCTGAAAAACCCCATGGCTCACACTTGTAAACATTGGTCTCAATAATCACCTCCAAATTGCCTGATGTGCCAACACCTGACATGGGGCTCCAAGAGCATAGTACAATGACATAGCGGATCATGACGCGCTGACAAGTCGGCCTCTTCGGAAGAGAGGTGTTGGTTTAATATATATAATTGATGTAATTATTGTAAGTGCAAAAAATATACTCACAAATCTAAAGGGATGCCTCAAGGGACTTATCCAAAAGACCAGAAGAAGAGCTGCTTGATCTGGGAGCCTGAAAGGGAAAAAGAAGAAGAAGACGTCAAAGGACCTTGGCTGTGGGCAGCACAGGGCTCTCCGATGCCTGAATGAGTGCAGGTTGGAGAAGAGTTGAGTAACTTTCAGGGAGTTCTTGCATGTAAGTGTGCGTACCTCTTCTTGGGTGGTTCTTTACCTTATATGAGAGAGTTCCTTAATGCCTGCATGAATGGGCCCAGTGATCTGACTGCTGGGGTCTTGTTAGCCCATAGAGTCATTTAATAGGGGTCCATCACAACCCACATTGCATTGAATGAGGGTCCGATCAGCCCATACTGCATTAAATGCTAGTCACATTGGGCCTCATCCTGTCCTGACTTGCTGGCGGCTGAGATCCCATCGGATCCTGTCTCGGGCCCTGTCCCAATGTGGCCGCAGCCATTGGATATGGCTTTGCCAGGGATTTGGTAAGGATGGACGACTGGGATGACATATCTGTCCTGTCAGCGTGTGCATCCATCCTGCCACGTGTCCTGCATAGGACGTGGCTGTCAGGCCCTGCCTTGGTTGGGCGGCTTATGGCGCCCCTATTGGTGCACCGCCAAGGCCGAACTGAACGTGGCAGGAGTATAGCCGAAGTGAGATCGACTGATTATAACCGAGACCAACAATAGAGTTGCCGAAACCGAAGTGATGTAGGAGCAAGTAAATACATCTGTGGCCGTGGTCGTGACCATAGCGGATGTCCTTGCCGAGATCGGGGACGCCCCCACACAATAGCCCCCCAGCTCTTGACCTTTAGGGTTACCCAAGTCTGAGGTTGAGAGTTGAGCTGGCACTCAAAGTTGTTCGGTATTCACCTCGAAATCACTTTCCAATTAAGGGTACTAATGGTTCAGTTCAATGTGCCGTTGCCGCTTCACTTGCCCGAGGCAATCAAGGGGATGATAAATGCAGAGATCATGATTGATGTGGGGAGACGGACCATCAGCGCCACGCGTCACCGTCCGAAGGGCCTCCTTGTCACTTCGAGGCGGCGTGCAGTGCAAGTCGAGACGACATCTCGCACGCGTCTTGCTTTGAATTTCAGAATGGCGCCCATCTCTGTCTTTTATATTCAGTTCGATTCGCCTCTTGCCATCTTTTACTTCTGCTGGCCCTTTGTTAGAAACCAGAATCAGAACCAGTCTGCCTGCTGCTAGAACTTCTGGTACTCTGCTAGAGATAGAAAAAGAACTTCCGACCCTTCCTCCTGCGCTTGCCAGTTGCAGCTGCCTAGCCAGCCAGCGCCGTTTGCCATAACTTGGTCTCGCCTCTGTCGAACCAGTGAGTGCATCTCTCCGATTCTTTTTCCATTTACGTCCCTGACCTAGTTTCTAGGGTTTCCGACCTGTCCCCTCTTCTGCTCTGTACCTGCCCCTTCTTAGAGCTTCGCTAGGGTTTCTTAGACTTAGAAATGGGGGCTTATAGTCACTGGATAGACTCCAACTCGGCCCTGGCAGAGCTCAAGGCGGCCTTCAAGATCCCGGAGGATGTCCGGGTGAAGGCTTCCGATAGGTCATCCGGCTATACTTTTAGCCATGGCTGGATGCCATTCCCCCTTGTTGCCATTATCGAAGGTGGGGTTAGATTCCCCCTTCATCCTCTCCTTAGGTCCTGCCTCCGAGCCTGGAACCTATGTCCGTGCCAACTGATGCCTAATGGCTTCAAAATCATCATGGGCGTCGCCGAACTGAATAGAATCCTGGGAATCGATCTCGGCGTCCATGATATTGAGGACGTTTACGACCTCTGCAAAACCCGAGAAGGCAGCACATATTACCTTCGCGTCAAAGCAAAGTGTTCGCCCCTCTTCACGGCCTTGGAGGACTCGAATAAATATGCCGGAGATGATCGACTGTTCGTCTCTGGCAATTGGGAGTTCGGGGAGACCGAATCCAAGACGGCGCGGAAAATCCAAGTTCCGCGGTTCTTCGGGACACCACCGAGTAACGCCCTGTCCCTTCTACCGGGTTTCGAATTATGACCTGTATCCTTATCTGTTCCGTTCTGATCCTTTTTTTTTTTTTTTTTTGCAAGCCTCCACCAGCGAAGGCGAGACGCCCAGCTAGATCGTTGGCGGAGGAACAAGGTCTGGCTGGATAAAATCTACCGGTACCGAGGCCACCTCAACAGAGTTGCCTTCTCTCTGCTCGGGTACGAGCCGAAGTACGTGTCCTATATACGGAAATCTGGCCGTCCTGGGGAGATCGTTCTTGCTCTAGCCGAAGCCGCGAGCAGAGTCGTCTCGGGCGCTGAGGCCTCCACATCGGCTGCTGGTGCCGAGAACGATCCTTTGAGAGAGGTCGAGAACTACTCCTCACCAAGCGCTGAGGAAATGGAACGGCGCCGGCCGACCTATCAGCCGCTGAACCTGGAGGATGTCCTTTTCGGCAAGCAGGGGGCCGCTCCCTGTACCGATCCTCCCCCATCCTCTTCTGTTGTCGCTCCCGTTACCGAGATCCCGCCCGTCGCAGATGCGGAACGGGAGAGGCCTAGAAAAAGGGCCAAGGCCAAGGGAAAATCCCCTGTCCGAGGAGATCAACAACGGCATGTCGAGGCCACAAGGGAGAGGGTCGTGGACGAGGAGACGACTCAGGCCAGGGCCCTGGTGGAGCGGCGCCCCGAATCGCCCCATGCCGTGACTTCGGCCGAACCGGTGGCCTTCAACCCGGACCTCGATCTGTGGCCAGGGAGGCTGTTGAATGTTGAGGACAAGGTGGTGGGCAATTCGGCCGTAATCGCGACCCTCAGTAGGGCCTGCGCGCTCCCCAAAGATATGGAGAGGCACCGGGCGGAGGACAGTACACAGCTCCTCATGAGGACACTGCAGCACTCCCTCTTGGTAAGTGCTGTCCTTAAGTTAGCAGTAACTCTGGATTTTATTTTCTTTATTTTGTGATTTTGTGCAGTACTGACTCCCATTTGTTTTCTTGTAGGCTGTCCAGCGGCTTCCACTGGTCCTCAACAGAATCGTTGAAGAAGAGGCTCGGGTCGGCCAATTGGTGGAAGAAAAGCAGCAAGCCGAAGCTGCTCTGTTGGCCAAATCCGAGGAGCTGAAGGAGGTCGAGGCCAAGAGGGCCGAGCTGGACTCCCAGATTGTCTCGGCGGTGTGTGAGCTTTCCCAAGTCAAATCTGAGACTTCTGTTTTACAAGGGAAGCTCAACGCCGAAAAGGAGAGATCGGCCGAGCTGAAGGCCGAGCTTGAGTGAGAGAAAAAGGCGCGGGAGGAACTCCTTGCGTCGAAACAAGCTGAGATCGACGCCGCCTTTCTAGATGGGACAACGGATGCGGGCAGGAACTACACCGCTCAGATTAAAAAGCTAAGTCGGAAGCTGTTTCATCTCGGCTGCCTTGCCGTACTCAAGGAAATGGGGGTTCCAGAAGATCATCCGCTGCACCTGAACCCTCCTGAGTTCGGGCCCCAGGCGCCTGCCAAGACTCCAACCCTGCCTCAAACGGAGGTCCCTGCTTCTCCTCCACCGGAGATTCCAGCTCCTCCTCCGGAGACTCCTGCAGAGACAGCTCCGGGCTCTCCCGAAGTCACTCCAACAGATGATGCTGCGGTGGTGATAATTGAAGATACTGGGGCTGGGCCGTCTTGACTTGTTTTTTGATATGAGAAATGTAATTTTTCCTTCCATTTGCTATCTTTGAATGTTCGAATGTACAATTTCTGGAATTATGAATGAAATTCTCATTTCGCCTCAGATCATTTTTCCATTTTCGAATTCTGTTTCCTTATGACTCGCTGTTATTTTTCACAAGTAAACGAATTCGGTAGGAGTAGACTGGCTAGTTTTGGACTTAGTCAGGAGTGACATATAAACCTAAGGGGCCTTTGTCAACCCTAAGGATGTTATTCACTTCGGTAAAATGCGGCGAAATTTGGCCGAAGTGGAATCGCGCCTAGATTGGTGAATAAAGGCGGTCTCGGTAGTGGCCATAAAGGCTTTGCGCCTGGGCGGTTAGACCGACCCGAGACGACCTTGTATATTGGCCGTAAGGGCTTCACGTCCGGGTGGCCCATAGCCGACCCGAGGCGATCTCATCATTGGCCCAGAGGCTTCACGCCTGGGTGGCACGTAGCCGACCCGAGGCGATGTCATCATTGGCCCGAAGGCTTCAGGCCCGGGTGGCCCGTAACCGACCCGAGACGATCTCATCATTGGCCCGAAGGCTTCACGCCTTGTCGGCCCGTAGCCTACCCTAGACGATCTCATCATTGGTCGTGGCCGAAGTACTGACACAGGATGCCCCGTTCTTTCGAATGTGAACTCCTCTTTCATTGAATTCTTCTAAGTACAAAAAGTATAAGTTTTTCAGAAATAGAACTTCTTGAGGTGGGATGCGTTCCACGGTCTCGGTAACTGCCGGCCCTCCATATCTTTGAGTCTATAAGCCGACTGTCCAGCAACGGAAGTCACCTTGAATGGTCCGTGCCAATTCGGCGCCAGCTTGTCTTGATTTGGATCCTTGTCCCCCGGGAGTGCCTTCTTGAAAACCAGCTCTCCTACTGAAAATTTCCTTTCCCTAACCCTTTGGTTATAGCCTCTGGTCAGTTGCCGCTGATAGGCTGCAAGCCGAATTGCTGCTGCTTCTCTTCGCTCATCGGCGAGGTCCAGTTCCACAGCTAGATGCGACTCATTTCGGCCCTGGCCGAAGAGTTCGGACCTTAGAGTAGGGAGGCCAATCTCTAAGGGAATGACGACCTCCATCCTGTAGGCTAGGGAAAAAGGTGTTGCCGAAGTCGTCCGCCTTGGGGTCGTTCGGTAGGCCCATAGGACGCTCGGGAGCTCTTCTACCCATCTTCTTTTGGCTCTGTCAAGCCGTTTCTTCAGCTCGTCGAGTACTACTTTATTAGAAATTTCTGCCTGACCATTACTCTGTGGGTAGGCCGGGGTGGAGTAGTGATTGCGGATACCGTGCTACTGGCAGAAGCTTCTAGAAAGGTTGGAGTCGAACTGGGTCCCATTGTCCGAGATCAAAGCTCTGGGGATGCCGAACCTTGTGATGATGTTTTTCCAGACGAAGTTTTTAGAATCCTGCTCCGTGATGGAGGACAGCGGCTCCGCTTCGATCCACTTAGTAAAGTAATCCGTGGCTACTATCAGCTACCTTTTATTTCCTGGGGTTCGGTAGAGTGGTCCCACTATGTCGAGCCCCCACTGGGCGAATGGCCATGGGCTAGAAAGCGGACTGAGGTCCTGCGCTGGCTGATGTAGAGAGTGGGAGAATTTCTGACACTTCTCGCATTTTTTCGCATATACCTGCGCATCCTTCTGCATATACGGCCACCAGTAACCCTGGCTAATAGCCCGGTAAGCTAGGGATCTCCCTCCGATATGGCTTCCGCAGATCCCTTCATGAATTTCAAAGAGGAGGTCCTCGACTTTGCTCGGATGAACGCACTGGAGGTACGGGCCTGTATATGACTTCCTGTAGAGCTTGACTTCGGGAGACAACTAGAATCGGGCTGCTTTCAGTCTGATTCGATGGGCCTCGCCACTGTCTTCGGGAAGTTTGTCGTCCTTGAGGTAGGCTATAATGGGGTCCATCCAACTCGGGCCGAGATCAAGACACAACACTTCCCGAGGTGGATAGAGCTCAATGCTGGGCGTGGCCAACGATCCTACTTCGATGCTTCTTTTTCTTCCTACTTCGACAGCATTAGCCAAATTTGCAAGAGCATCTGCATAGGAGTTTGATTCCCTGCCTATCTGTTTGATTTCGGCCGTCTGGAACTGAGAAAGCAGCTTCTTTGCCAGGGCTAAATACGAGGCCATTCGGTCGTCGCGAGCTTGATAGTCCCCAATTAGCTGGTTGGCCACCAACTGTGAATCACTGAAGACCACCAGCTGTTGAGCTCCGAGGATTTTGGCGCTGTTCAGTCCGGCCAATAGGGCTTCGTACTCAGCTTCATTGTTTGACGCCTTGAAATCCCAGAGCCTACTCGATGACCAGTCCTTCTGGCGATTGGAGGACAACTCCTGCTCCGGCTCTTCTCGAGGTGGAAGATCCAAGACTTTCCAAACTGGTGTGAGGGCTTGGCCTTGTGATTGTTCAGAGCCCGTGGGCGCCTCATGCTCCCTGCCCCCCAGTTCGGTGCCGAGCTGGGTTGGTGCCGAACTCGAATTGAACTCGACAAGGAAATCCGCCAGAACCTGGGCCTTGATCGCTGTCCTGGGCTGATACTGAATCTCGTACTGCCCCAGTTCGACAGCCCATCGGGAGATCCTTCCTGAAAAGTCAGCTTTTCTAAAGACAGATTTGAGTGGATGTTCCGTAACAACCACTATGGTGTGGGTTTGAAAGTAATGAGAGAGCTTCCGCGAGGCACTAACGAGTGCCAGCGCGAGCTTCTCTAGTGGCAAATATATAGTCTCGGCATCAATGAGGGTCTTGCTCGTATAGTAAATTGGTTTTTGGACCTTGTCCTCTTCTCGGATGAGGACCGAGCTCACCGCATGATCCGAGACCGCCAGATATACGTACAAAAACTCTCCGTCAATCGGAGTTGACAATAGAGGGGGTGAAGAAAGATAGGCCTTAAGCTCCTGCAAGGCCTGGTCACATTCTGGAGTCCATTGAAATTTAAAATTCTTTCTAAGAAGCCGAAAGAAAGGCCGGCACTTATCTGAGGATCTGCTGATGAACCGATTTAGTGCAACAGTCATTCCGGTGAGCTTCTGGACCTCTTTTGCCGAGGTGGGACTCTGTACTCTGAGGATGGCCGAGATCTGATCTGGATTCGCCTCAATCCCCCTGCGTGTGAGCAAGCTTCCCAAGAATTTACCGGAACCGACGCCAAAGGCGCACTTGGAGGCATTGAGTTTGAGCTTAAACCTCTTCAAAGTGTCGAAGACTCCGGCCAGGTCTGCCAAATGGTTTTGCGCTTGCTTGGACTTAACTACCATATCGTCGATGTAGACCTCAACAGTCTTGCCGAGCTGATCGTGGAACATCTTGGTGACGAGTCTCTGGTAAGTGACTCCTGCATTCTTCAGCCCAAACGACATCACCTTGTAACAGTATATGCCTCTGGGTGTTATGAAGGCTGTCTTTTCTTCGTCCGGCCCAAACAGCAGTATCTAGTGATAGCCGCGGTATGCATCGAGGAAGCTCATTCTGTCGTGTCCGGCTGTGGCATCGATCATCTGGTCGATCTTTGGAAGGGGAAAGCTGTCCTTGGGACAGGCCTTGTTGAGGTCGGTAAAGTCGACGCACACCCTCCATTTGTCAGTCTTCTTCTTGACGACCACGGTATTGGCTAGCCAGGTCGGGTATTGGACCTCTCTGATGGCGCCGGCCTCGAGCAGTTTATCCACTTCTTCGACCAAGGCCTCGATTTGTGGCACCCCAGTCCTGCGGGCTTTCTGCATCACTGGTTTATATTTAGGGTCCACATTCAGTTTATGGCATATTACCTCCGGGTCGATGCCGGGCATCTCTTGAGGCGTCCAGGCGAAGACATCTTTGTTCTGCACCAGGAACCTGACCAGCTCGGACTTCTCTGGCTCGCCGAGCTGACTGCCGAGCAAGAAGAACCGTTCCGGATCTTGTGAGTTGATCATGATTTCGGTCAGGTCCTCCACGCTCTTTTTTTCAGGGTCCTGGCCGACCTCATCTAGCTTCTTCTCCAGCCTCTTCTCCATCTCGGCCATGTTAACCTCCTTGGGCTCTCGCTCTCCGGACACCACAGCTGTTAAACACTGCTTGGCTGTCTGCTGATCTCCTCGCACTGTGACGATTTCAACTCTGCCATCTTCCCTTCCCATGGAAATTTCAGCTTCTGGTGGAGAGTTGAAGGGACTGCTTCTAGACTATGGAGCCAGGACCTGCCCACTATAGCATTGTAGGGTGAGGGTGCGTCAACCACCATGAAGGTTGTCACGACAAATGCTCCACCGACCTCGACCCTGAACGTCACCTTTCCCTTGGGGTACACCGGCTTGGCGCTAAAGCCGATGAGGGGAATTCGGGCCTCCTGCAGATCCTTCTCCGTCAGGTCCATCCTTCGAAAACTATCGAAATAGAGGATCTCGGATGAACTGCCGGGGTCGACGAGGACCTTCCTCACAGTGCAATCCTTCACGCCTTGCTTAGAGCAATCAAACTTCAGAGTGATGATCAGCGGGTCGTTGTGGGGAAGCTGTACCCCTTCCAAGTCTGCATCTGTGAATCTGATTTAGGGCCGCTCCCTCCGAGCCCTCTTCGGAGCTGAGCCGAGTTCGGCGGCCATGACCTGCTTACTGTGAGAGGCCTGCCTGGCCTCGGCACGAGCTCGGTTACTCCCCTTGGGCGGGGGAGCTAAATGGATGACGTTAATAATCTTCTCCGACCCGTCGCTATCGCAGCCTATTTCGTCTCGGCGCGGAGCTCGGGTGTCGGCCCTGGTGTCCGCCTTGACGAACTCCTGCAGGTGTCCCTCCTGGACAAGCTTTTCCAAATGCGACCGCAATATCCTGCATTCTTCGGTCTTGTGGCCACTCTCCTTGTGGTATGCACAAAACCTGGTCTGGTCTCGGGAAGACGGGTCTCCTCTCAAGGGCTCCGGCCAGCTGAAGTATGGCCTTGATTTAATCTTGTACATAATCCTGTGGATAGGCTCCTTAAAAATCGTGTTAACTGCCTGATATGCATCCTTAGACAACCTGGGTTTTTTACGTCTTGCCGAGGTGAATGCCTGAGCCCTAGCCGAGCTAGCTGACGCCCAGCGTCTGTCTGGCTCGTCCCTTCGGGACGGTCCCCTATCTTTCTTTGAGGGCCTTTCGCCTCGGTCCTTCTGCGCGGCCCCATGGTTTTCTCGAGCCCGGGCCTAGTCGTCCTCTTGGGCGATGTAGCGGTTGACTATGGACATGAGCGCCGCTATGGAGGAGACCGGGTTCCTGCCAGATCTTTATGAAGGTCGCTGTCTGGCAGCAGGGCATTCTGAAATGCGAAGATGACAACCTCGTCCTTAGAGCTCTTGATCTGGCTGTAGACCGTCCAGAACCGCTTCGCGAACTGGGTGACGTTCTTTTCTCGCTTCATCTTCAGGGCCATGATATCCGCTAGGGGTGTAACGGTTCGGTTAACCGTTCATATTGGAAAAACCGTTAATCGAACCGTAACCGCGGTTTTCTATTTTCCAAAACCGTAACCGTAACCGTATCCACAAAAACCGTGGAAAACCGAACCGTGGTTAACCGTATGAAACGGTTCGGTTACGGTTAATAACCGTGGAAAAAAATCTTCATTGCTACAATCCTTAGCCACTTTTTTTGTGCTTTAAGCTTCTGATGTTGGTCCAACGCTATGCGTTTTAATTTATTTTCTGCAGACTCTGAAAAAATTAATGTTGTTGGTGGGATTCAAATCGGTATAAACTTACCACCATTGTCTGTACCCACGCTTTTGATGTAGTACTGTTCTAATCTTCTAATCTCTATTGGAGCAAGTTCACTGATGTCTATTTGGCTTAAGTGCTTCACATAATTTCAGAATTACATCTAGGCCCTTTAGTTTTTCTTATATTAGTATAACGGTACGGTTAACCGAACCGTATGTTACGGTTCGGTTCGGTTAATAACCGTGAATTAAAACAGAAAATCGTAACCGAACCGTGAACCACGGTTATTAACCGCGGTTCGGTTCGGTTAGACAGTTATTCGGTTTTTTTTTACACCCCTAATATCCGCATCCGTTTTCGGCAGGATTCTGTAGGCCTGGAACTTCTTCATAAAAGACTGCTGGAGTTGCTGCCAACTCGAAATGGACCCCTCCGGGAGCGCACAGAACCATTTCAAGGGGAGGTCACCCAAACTGGAGGAAAAGACTCGACAGTTCAGATGGCCCTCATCTCCCCACACAGACATCCTCTGGGAGAAGTGTCTGAGATGTGCAGCTGGATCCGAGACCCCGTCATAAGTGACGAACCTCGAGATGGTGAACTTCTTCGGCAAAGGGTATCTCCTGACGTCGCGAGAGAATGGGGATGTGCCGAGATCAATAGTCTCGCAGGCCTCCCGTTGGTCTCGGGCGAGACCGGCTACCTCGAGGTTGCGCTGGACTGTCTGCCTGATGCGCTCGTCCAGCCACTCCTGGTTGTTATACTTGCTCTCTGGGATGGTCCCCGACGCTTTCCTCGAGTAGCTGCGGCTGGTGCTCGAGCGTTCGTCTCGAGTTCGGTCGCGCATTTTTTCATTTAGATGATCCCTCAAGTCTTTCTCGAGGGAGAGAGGGCGCCTGCTACGAGATACCCTCCCCTCGCGCTGTCGCTGCGAGTGCTGCTGATGCTGCGAGTGCTGCCGCTGAGAGTGCTGCTGATGTCTTGCTGAACTCGTAGCTCTTTCCAGCTGCTGCTGGAGCTGGCGGATCAGAGCGTCCTTTTCTTTGATAGCTTCATTCTGCGCTCTAATCTCTTCAAGGGTGGAGTCGAAGTCATCACTAGGATTATAATCTTCGTCATCAACATCTTCCGGATGATCAGAGGGAGTCGGTCCGTCGACTGCTGGAGACTTACTCCGATGATCTCGACCCGTCAGGAGACCTGCAGGCTGTTGTTGAGTATCTCCCCTTCGAAGAGCAGACTCCGAGCGAAGGTCATGCTCCTAAACGTTGATTCGGACGAGATCGCGCTCGACGTCATCCTCTGCAACTGGTTGCTTCCCAGGCCTCTTCTTGGCAGGGAGGAGGTTAGAGGACGGTCCTGCACACCTTGTCTTGGATGTTTCTCCGCCTTTCGCAGCTCTCCTCATCATGGTGATAGGGAAGATTATGCAAATCGTTTTCCCATAGACGACGCCAATTATAAGTGCAAAAAATATACTCACAAATCTAAAGGGGTGCCTCAAGGGACTTATCCAAAAGACCAGAAGAAGAGCTGCTTGATCTGGGAACCTGAAAGGGAAAAAGAAGAAGAAAACGTCAAAAGACCCTGGCTGTGGGCAGCACAGGGCTCTCCGATGCCTGAGTGAGTGCAAGTTGGAGAAGAGTCGAGGAACTTTCAGGGAGTTCTTGCATGTAAGTATGTGTACCTCTTCTTGGGTGGTTCTTTACCTTATATGAGAGAGTTCCTTAACGCCTGCATGAATGGGCCCAGTGATCTGATTGCTGGGGTCTTGTCAGCCCATATAGTCATTTAATAGGGGTCCATCACAGCCCACATTGCATTGAATGAGGGTCCGATCAGCCCATACTGCATTAAATACTAGTCACATTGGGCCTCATCCTGTCCTGACTTGCTGGCGGCTGAGATCCCATCGGATCCTGTCTCGGGCCCTGTCCCAATGTGGCCGCAGCCATTGGATATGGCTTTGCCAGGGATTTGGTAAGGATGGACGACTGGGATGACATATCTGTCCTGTCAGCGTGTGCATCCATCCAGCATAGGACGTGGCTGTCAGGCCCTGCCTTGGTTGGGCGGCTTATGGCGCCCCTATTGGCGCACCGCCGAGGCCGAACTGGACGTGGCAGGAGTATAGCCGAAGTGAGATCGACTGATTATAACCGAGACCAACAATAGAGTTGCCGAAACCGAAGTGATGTATGAGCAAGTAAATACATCCGTGGCCGTGGTCGTGACCCTAGCAGATGTCCTTGCCGAGATCGGGGACGCCCCCATACAATTATAATCCTAACCCAAAAGGAGAAGAGGAAAAAGAAGATTTAAAAGAAGATAAATCTCCTTTTATGGATGTTGGCATACTGTTGAACCACTTAGTATTTTGTATTATTCATGGAATTGATTGATTATATTTGTTCTGCTGCATTGTGGGGTTCTGTTTGTCAATCACATGTTTAGTTATTGGCGTTTTTGTATTCAGACTGATGACTTCTGAGTTGAATGGTCTGGACTCGGATTTATTCCTTCAAATATTTCCTTTAATATTTATTAGACCCGATAGCTAGACTCCTTGGGTTTTCATTGGTGGTTTGAATATGGAGAAACTTCCATGGTTATCGTGTCTTTGTCTCCAACAAAATGCAATTATGAAATAGAATGGACTTCTCTAATTCAAGCATGGACTTTGTGTACCTCCATCGTACCTAGGTTTGTAACATGTGATACGTACAAAAAAGAATTTAAGGGCCAGCCAGCATTTCTAAGGATGGAACGGCTTAGCCTACAAGGGTCACTTGGGCTACAATATGATCAATTTAGACCCATCACATTCACTGTCACCCAATAAACTAGCCCCCATCCAAATTTGATGGTTCTTGAGTTTTGTAGGCCTGTGGATTGATAATTTGAATTTGACACATATTCTAATTGATAGGATTTAGACAGCTCAAGAATATGCCCCTCGTTTGAGCAAGTGGTTACCATTTTCAGTGCAGAGGCAAGTCATGGGATCCCTGGTGGGGTTCCTGTTGGGTCATGGGTTGGGTTAGAAAATGCCACCCCTAAACTTTTCTTCCAAATCATCCCAACTCAATCATGTCCGTATCCTTTGCAGCTTGGACTCTTTCAAAAATTCATGAGCCTCCTCAAGGAGGACAAGTTACTAATCTAAATTGCTTATATAAATGACACCCTCTTGTATGGCAGTGGCCGAATTTCACCTCAGTAGAAGTTGAGCCCATCGCCAGATTTAATTATCACTACAAACTACGGGAAGAAATAATAGAAAATCTTCACATGATTTAAATTAATCAATGTGATAGTGGGCCCAAGTCGAGTTTGAGTAAAATTTGGCCTGGTCCCATATAAGTGGGTGACATTTATCCTGAGTGATTTATATTTTTAGTAAGTAGGCCGCACCCCACGAAATCATGAGCGTCGGTAGATCGGAAAGGACATAGTCAGCACTCTGTCCACTAAAACTAACAAAGTCTTCGTAACAAAATTCAACATCACCAGTACATTAGTTTTCCAACAATAATAGCGCATTCTATCATCGTTAGTACAAGAGCAGCCCTCCAGGACTAGTCTTTGGTTAGTTATCAGGAAAGGAACCAAGTTTCCTCCAAAGTGGGGCCCATCATATAAAAGCCTGGATCAGGCCTTCACACGTAGAGTATTCAAAGTCCCAGAAAACAACTAGAATGACTTTGTCAACCATGTAATCTCTAAACCCTTGCGAATGGGTCAAATTATGGTGCGACTTGCATGCAGATATTCGCTTAGAAGGACCTCCTTTCTCTTCTCAGAAATCCAAATTGACTGCTATAGGAGATCCAGCATCTTCTTCTGTATATATTCTCCTAACCAAAATGCTTCAATTCATGTGTCATGGGGCCAAAGTAGACAAGGGCCAAGGAGAAGACTTCGATACATGCAATACAAGCCAAGTCTTTTTTTAGCCATACTTTTAGAGACTTCAATTTTTCAGCGATGTTTACCAAGATTGCACTGTTGTTTCTCTGTGTCCTCCTACCTATTCCCCTTACCTCCGGCGACGAGGCTGCAGACTTTGCCTACACCGGATTTCATGATTCTAATGTGAGCCTCAATGGCATGGCCACCATCACATCTGATGGCCTCTTGATGCTGACCAACGGAGGCGAGCGGCAGATCGGACGCTCCTTCTACCCTGCTCCTTTGCAATTCAAGAACGTGACGAGTGGTAATGCAATCTCTTTCTCTACCACTTTTATATTTGCTGTAGTCCCTGATGTTCCCGGTGGCTTAAGTGGCCAAGGAATTGCTTTTGTTATATCGCCATCTAAAGAGTTACATGGGGCTGCGGCTAGCCAGTATCTGGGTCTCTTCAATTGGACGAACGACGGCCACTCATCGAATCATGTTGTTGCTGTTGAGCTTGACACAATCGTCAACGAAGAACTCGTCGACATTAAAGAAGATCATGTCGGAATTGATATCAACAGCATAAAATCTAACAAGTCCTCCCCTGCAGCTTATTCTGTTGGTAATGAGAGTAAGAGCATAGACCTCGGTAGTGGCAAACCGATACAAATTTGGATAGAATATAATGGTGAAGAAATGCAACTTACAGTTACATTAGCACCTATTGATGTTCCTAAACCAGATATTCCACTCTTAACGGTGACCCTGAATCTTTCAGAGTTCATCTTAGACTCCAGTTATGTTGGTTTCTCTTCATCCACAGCCACTTTGCTCACTACTCATTATTTATTGGGATGGAGCTTTAAGACCAATGGGCAGGCCCGGGAACTCGATCTCTTGCACCTTCCTATGCTTCCTCCGATAGGCTCTAAGGCAAAATCCAAGGCATTGACAATTGGATTACCAGTAATTTTAACAGTTTTTGTGTTATTGATCATATTGAGCATCATTCTTATCAGAAGGAAGATCAAATTTGCTGAAGTGCTCGAGGATTGGGAGAGTGAATATGGGCCACATAGGTTCTCATTCAGGGACCTTTTTGTCGCAACCAATGGATTCAAAGAGAAAGGACTTTTGGGGGTCGGTGGTTTCGGTCAGGTGTATAGAGGCGTGTTAAAGGCATCCCAAACACAAATTGCAGTGAAGAGAGTATCACATGGATCAAGACAAGGAATCAGAGAGTTTGTCGCGGAGATTGTAAGCCTTGGTCGGCTCCGGCACCGGAATTTGGTGCAGCTCCTAGGGTATTGCCGGAGAAAGGGAGAGCTCCTTTTGGTCTATGATTTCATGCCCAATGGAAGCCTAGACAAGTTCCTTTTCGACCATCCAAAATCAATGCTCAATTGGAGCCAAAGGTTTCATATACTCAAAGGAGTTGCATCTGGACTTCTCTATTTGCATGAAGAATGGGAACAGGCTGTGGTTCATAGAGACATCAAGGCCAGCAATGTCATGTTAGACAGAGAATTGAATGGAAAACTAGGCGACTTTGGCCTCGCAAGAGTATATGATCATGGTTCCAATCCAGAAACTACTCTTATTGCGGGGACTATGGGCTACATTGCACCAGAGCTAACTACAACTGGCAGGGCAAGCACAAGTACCGACATATTTGCTTTTGGGGCATTCATGCTTGAGGTTGCATGCGGACGAAGACCAATAAATACTCGGGCATCTCCAGAAGAGATGGTTTTACTCGATTTGGTGTGGAATTGTTGGAGGAGAGGAGCAATTTTGGAGGCAGCAGATCCAAAATTAGGAAATGAATATGCGGCAGAGGAAGTTGAGTTGGTGATGAAACTTGGGCTGCTTTGCTCAAACCAAATAGCTTTGGCTAGGCCCAACATGAGGCAAGTCATGAAGTGCTTGGAGGGTGAGTTACCTTTGCCTGCATTGTCATTTGATAGTAGCAGTCGCAGTGTTCTAGCAGTGAGGGGTGGTGAAGTTTTATATAATCCCTGGTCATGTCCTTCAGCTTCAGGGTCACTCTTTGAAGGTCGTTGATTAGCTAGGTCGAATTTTCTGCAGTTAATTTGTATTTGTATGAATAGCATGTATTTGTTATAGATTTGTATTTTAACAATAGGAATAACATAACTGTGATCCACATAAATTTGTATTTATATAACTAACATAGATACTAATGTAGCTGATCTCTTCTTTTGAAAAGGATTTGTTAGCATGCTAATGCAACTTTTAAAAAATTTCAATGGTATAGAGAGAGAGAAGCCCAGCCAATCTAGGCCCATGTCGAGTTGGATTTGGGTTTTGTTTTTTAAGGGCCATGGACTGAGAAGGGGCCTAGTTTCTGGGCCAATAGTTAAATGAGTAGGGAATGGGCATTACTATAGGCCTGGCTTGACCCAATTTATTTTACACAGATGGGTCATATATATTGTAAATGACTGCTACTAGGCCTAAAACTCAGGCCTTTAGGCTGGAACTGTGATTATTGGCACATAACTTTCAGGCTCATAAGTTGGTGAAGCTTCGGCCTAGCACAACTCGGCCTATGGACACGCCAAGGCCTGAGTCCCTCATTGTTTATTCTGCAACGTTAGGCCCAGCTATTGGGTTCAATTAGAAAATAATGAACTCTGGATTGCCCCAAACAATGCCTAAAAGGTAGCGGATTTGGTCTGTTACAACATAAAAACCAACACTTCATGGTGGGCGCACTCACAAACGGCCCAGAATTAACTCTTTTTTGGTTGACTTATATAGTAAATACTGACAAAATAGAGGCCCACTCCAACCTGTCTTGGTTGCATAATTTTCTTGGTTTTGGGGTCCCGGACCAGTTTTTTTATGATCTTTTGACTTGATGATTTCATTTTTCATGATTCTTCGTTTTTCATAGAATTTTTGGTTTTCTGCGGAATCTATTTTCCATGTTTTTTTGGAAGTTCTTTTTACTGCTTCCTTTTCTTTGTTAAGTTTGTGTGTCTATAGGACCCACACGATGGATGATCTAACTCCACTAGTTGCATAGCTAACAAGTTCGTCGCAATAGGAAACAATAAGCGATTCAAAACAAACTGCTAAAAGGCTTTCTCTGCAATCAAGTGGTCTCATACTCACGTTTCTATTGGATATAAGGGTCTGTTTGGCAAATCTGATATGAAGTGGTCTCATACTCACATTTCTATTGGATATAAGGGTCTGTTTGGCAAATCTGATCTGTTTGTTATTGATCTGGCTCAAATAGACTATTTCAAATAGATCTATTTCAAATAGACTCCTTTCCAAATAGACCGTTTGGTAACACATCCAGTATATTTAATTCAAATAGATCTATTTGATAAAACTTGTTTGGTAAACATAAAAAGAAGAGCTTATTACAGGGGCATTTCTTGTCTTTTCCAAAAAAGTCAATTTAGGAAAGAAATTCAATTTGACATCCATCACAAATAATTTTTAAATTCCTTCAAACAATGTATTATTGACTAGAACACATGGAGCAGCAATAAATTGTGTGTCTTGTCCAAATGGTGGGCCCCATGACTGGAATGATCTTGTCCGTCCAATGGAAGAAAAATATAAAATGAACCAAGCTATGTCTTGATCCACCATATTGTTAAAATGGAGTGCCATAATCCTCTTCAAGTCCCATTAGATCACAGCTCTGGGCTTCAAGATGTGCCCCTTGTGACAATGGTTGTCTCATAGTTGAGAGTCTCTAATAGATTTATTTCCTACGTGAGCATGCTTTTCTTTCTCGGTGCGAATAAAGATTCTTCGTTTCATTTTCTCTGTTTTTTTTCTATGGGTCCCAATGGGAGCCGGTTGAAGAAAAGAAAGTTTGTGGGGTGGAATTCCACCATGAGGCCCACCTATTGGAGTGAACATTTCACCTACAGGAGGGTGCCCCTTTTTCTTTTAAGTTGGACCGGTGCCCCTTTTTTTTGTTTTTTTTTTTTGCTACATATATTAGCCACATCCACCATAGCACGCCTTTCATGTATTGGTACTCTTCTTGAGACTTAACAATCTAATATAAACATCCACCAGAAACTCACCACATACGAGTTATATTCTCAATTGACAACCTCATCTCCCAATATGAAATCCAAGACCATCATACACATCTTCCAATCATTACTCATACTCAAATAGAAAAATCTAAAACCATCAAAATAAACCAAATGCAATCTAAATCCCACTTATCAAAATAAAATAAAAGTAAGTGCAGAAACTGAGAGGATGTCAAAAGAGGCCCACTTTATTGTCTCAAATCCACTCCATCAAACACAAAACAGTTTTCAACCTGAGATTGCCTAGTCTTGCAATCAAAACAAAATACAGAAGGGCTAAACAACATTTTAGTTGGTTGGGAAAGGACTGAACCCAGTTTGCATCAACGTCTTGGTGACTGTAAGGAACTCAACATTCTCAATGTCCAGACCAGTTTCTTCCTTCACCTCTCTCACCCCACACTCTTCAAAGCTCTCACCTACAACAAATACATGCAACATAATAAACAAACACAACAACAACAACGAAAGAGAGAGAGAGAGAGAGAGAGAGAGAGAGAGAGAGAGCTTCATAAATCTCCACCACTAACTAATAAAAATTTGTTGTCCTAAATCATGTCACTTTCAAATCGCCAAACAGAATTGCTACCAGTGAAAACCAATCCAAACTAGCTAACACTATCATAAAGCATAACTTGATATCAAAATGAAGAGTTTTCCTAAATCCAACATGTGTAGATCCCAAGCTATCATCTACTAATGTGGTTCATGCATGCAAAATTTAACCCATCCATCAGGTTGTCCAAATTGTATCCCTGGCCTAAATATCAAGACACCCCACCTTTCTGTTAGGGATAGTAAATGCAAGAAGAAAATGAACATTTGAAAAACTCACCTGCAGGCCATTTCCAACACATATCAAACCCAAATGTCCAAACTAGGGGCATCAAACATAGATTCGCAGTTTTGTATAAATTCAAGTGGAAAAGCAAAACTCTCATATGCAAGCCTAAATAAATGGGATTAGGCAACCTAAATAAATGGGATTAGGCAACTGATGATGGAGATGATGCTGAGCTCCTGCACCTCTATCCTTTCTCTTCTCACTCATTGCCCATCAGTTGTCCATTGATGAAGACATGGAGAGCATGGCCTGCTGATTGTACAGTAAGAACAGGAGGCCGACCTCCCCGCAAGGATGATTCGATGGACTAATATCAACACTGAAAATAGCATGATGTTTGTGGTTTATGACAATAGGATATACATATGATAAACATTTCATACCAATGAAGCATATACATATGATAAACATTTCATGCCAAGAAGTGTCAAATGATTTTTTAACACATGAGACATGAACCATAATTAGGAGATTCTCAGCAATCAGCATGGATGGCTGAATGATAAACCACATAAATGGAGAATCCAAACCCTTCCAAGGGTGGATTTTTCCGGGAAAACTGTACAGTTACATTTACTTTGGTCAACTTGTTTCTTAATCATATCTCCTCAGAAGTGACTGAATTGATGATTGTCCAAAAGAATAGTTTTGGGCTATTGACCATCCATAGTTTTTGCTATTTGAAACCGGTTAGCTTACTGTTTCTTGAAAAGGAGAACTTGGCCTCTGCTCACCTGGTCATGTACCACAGATAGTCACTGGTATCCCTAGTGACATTTAACTGCTCCAACAGACCAACTGCAGTGATCATTGAATTATCCCCCAATGAAGCAATAAAACACCTTCTCTTTTTTTTGTGCAAAAGCTCCCTAAAATAACATATGGTGCAAATCAGGAACAGTAATATATAGAAACACATGGGAAGCTACACATGCATGTTTGTCTATAATTACTCTGTCAATTGATTCACCGCTAAATACTAATGTAGGCCACATCACTCAATAAGAGAAGGCAATGATTCATTCAGATTAATCAGAACAAGATTTCCTCTGGTTGAGAAGAGGTGTTTTAACAAAATCAAAATTAAAAGGAGCAATCAAAATAGTATAGAATAGAACAAGAGTCCTATCATCAGCCTGCTTCTGAAATAAGCCCCATGAATGCAAAAGACTACAATTAATGTACCGTTGAGCACATTGCATTTTTGCTACTGGAAAAGCACCAAACCAGCCATGTGTTGAGGGTTCAAACTGCCATCTTCATGACGACAACATAAACATTATAAACAACTAATTCAAATCCAAGAAAACAGGCCTCTCAAAAATACCTAACATCTCCCTCTTATGATGAGAATCAGATGGAGTCGCATTTTCCTCCTCCTAAAATAGATAAAAGTACTGAAACTCATAATTTCAATATATACCATATACCATAAGATTAACTCTTAAGTAGAACCAAAGCCCTCTTCCAAGATATCATCAGGAAGGGTCCCATCCCTCTACACACTGTAATACAAAAGCAACACCCCAGATGGTGAAAGCAGCCATACAGAATCAAGGAATATCTTCATACCTGCATATCAGAAGTGTATCAAAGAAGAAAAACAAACCGAGATTTTATTATCAAAACCCCTAGTCATAAAGAGTCAAAAATAAAAAATAAAAAATGTACAAAGGGAAAAATAAAACAAAAAAGTTATACAGGATGTGAAAACTTCATTGCAATATTATAAAAAAGAATTCACAGAGAAGATACCACAATCCATCAACCTTATGATCTTCCATCTCTCGTAGCAATAATTTTATAAACCCCACGCCATCCAAAGGAAAAAAAAAAAGAAGAAGAGGACGACCCAAAAACAAAAATCCAGCAACATGACACTGAACAACTGAACACAAAAGAGAAATCAATGCAAGGAATAACTGAAGGCTACATTGGTCGCACAGCTTGTCGGGGTGACCCTCGTTAACAGATTCAGAAGTGAGTAGGAAGGTGTCCATTTTATCAGGGGGGCTGCAAATGCCCAATCAAACTCAAGTTACAAGGGAACTTCTAAAATTCATGATATTGTTGAGTGTGAATGGAATAAATAAAGCCAAATGAAATTTTGAATCCCCCAGAGAAGTATGACAACAGGACTTCAAAGTTAAAATTTTGAATTTGAAGCTCTTGTAAAACTAGCAGAACATTAGCATTAGACGAAATTCCAACAAATCTCCATGAGGAAATAAAGGAAAAGTACCTGTAACATGGGTTTTGAACTCAGATGAAAGAATATTTTTTTACCCTCATGGTTAACAAATTTTTGTGGTACAAACAAAAACTAGTAACTCCAAAAACCCAAAACACAAGAGCCTTGTTATTCCAATACAGGGGCCTAAATTGCAAAACCATGGCCTAAAATCCATATGCAGATACTAAAATCACTTGTCATGCGTGACCCTCCTCCTACTACTCCTCAAACCAGAACTAAAATTTTACCCTAATTCCATTGCAATGCTCAACTACCCTTTTGCTTTCTTTTGTGATAAAGCTGAGGACAGAGGAAGCAAGAAAGAAAAGCCAATATTTGTCCTATAACACATTTTTCAGTATATTTCTCTCTGAATCCAAGCCCGTGCATAGCAGAAGCTCTACTGCTAGTTAATAAAATCAAATCACGATTTTTAAAGACGTTATTATTTTTGTGATTGGTAACATATTGTAAGTTCTAGGAGCAAAACAAAGGAATGAGATGTGATGAAGAAAACAAAAGGCATCTACAACTTAACAACAGAGCAGCCACTACATGAATACAGATTAGATCTAGCAGAAGGTAATCAAAACATAAAGAGGATGTTAAATCTTATATTGCAATATCTTATAAAGCAGGATATTCACATTTCATGATAAGATCTTCCATCTAAGTTCTTCAACTATCAAATCAATTCCTTAGAACATCACAATTACTTGATGCAAATCACCGCATAAAAGATCCAAAAGACTACTAAAAACTTAAAATCTTACTCCCACATGCCATGCACAGAAAACAGATCCAAAAGACTCAGAAATGGAATCAGGTTTTGGAACATCTAAAACCATTCCACCGTAAAAGAATCTAGAAAGCCCTAATCTCCATTCCAAAACCCAGAACTCCACAACACAGGATGATTTCCTCAAATCTCGAATCTGTAGATAAATCTCAGAACACTGTTTCTTCCTTCCTTCTCGAACCTCTGTTAGGGTTTTCTTTCGAACGAGAATGAGCTCACCTTCTTTGTTGCAAAGGAAATATGGGTAAACTTGTAAATAAGAGAATAGAGTGAGGGTAAACTTGTCCGAAAATTACTCAAAATGGGCTACCCGCTTCAGACATTTTTGTCTGTCCATAAAAGCAAACTTTCTGGACAATTTTGAAGTAGGCAAATAATGTCTATGATCTGGTTCAAACAGACATTTTATTGGTGATATCCAAACAGTCTAATATCTCATAATGTCTTTTCCAATTAGTTTTAAGAGATATAGATTTGAAAAGTAGACATGCCAAACGGGCCCTAAATCTATTTCTCACTTAAAAGATACTACATAATGGTTGAAAGTGATTCTCTTAATGCTATCTCATAGGTACATGTTGTCTACAACTAAGTTCCCTTGGAAACTTACATTTTACTTTGATGAGATTAGAGCTCCATCGTCTTCGTTTCAAGTGTTTTTTCATCATGTAAACAACTAGAAACTTGACATTTTGCTGCAAAATCTTTTACGGCTAAAGGTCTCAAAGTCACCACTAAACCCACTAAGTTGTCACCAAAAGTACTATCACTAATTGTTTTACCCACAATTTTAAAACGTCACAGTTAAAAGTCAACTTTTAGCTGCAGCACCAAAATCGTAGCTAAAAGTCTAATATTTACCCACAAGATTAACCATAGCTAATTTAAAAAATCATTCCCACTAAAGTATAAAATCATCACTAAAAATCATCAGAAATGTATGAGAGTAAGAGTGACAACTTTTGATCGTGGCTAAAAGTTTAACTTTGATGTAATTACCTTGGGAATTTCCATAATTCCAGCGACCATAAGTCGCTACTAAAAGTATTAGGTATAATGGCTTTATTGGTAACTTCTTATTGCGTCTAAAAGTTTAAATTAAGAAAAAATAAAAAATTATTATTAATTTATTGAATTTCCACCCTTTTCATTAATTTGTCTATTTTATTAATTTATTAACTTCTTGTTGCGACAAAGGGAATGTAATAGAGCGGACCATACACAAGTGGAATGGCTTAAATGTATGGGCAATTTTACAGTCACTGAAACTGACATTGGCACCCTTAAATGTTTTGAGAGTGATTGATACTGAGTGCTTGGGACCTTAGCAACCATAAGCCTGAATGGTTTGAGTTTTTGGTCAGTTAACTTTTTTTTTTTTTCAAAAAAAACGGTAACAAAGATATCATTAAAAGAAGGAAGCAAAAAAAAAAAAAAAAAAAAAAACATCAAAACTTAAAAAAAGACACTACAAGAAAAAACGCATTCAGCGTCGAAGTTACACCGGCGGCCACTTAAACAAGACGGTGTAAGATGACTTAAAACGCAATTGCCCGATGAAGTCTGCTATGTTTTAAGCGTCAAAAAGTCTACTTGGACAAATTTTTTGGCCAGAATTTTGGCCAACCCTATAGTTTCCATTGAATATCACTAGTTTCCATTGAATATCATAGTGATATTCAATGGAAACATATGGGTTGGCCAAAATTCTGGCCCCCCTCCTCACTCATCGTTCCCTGTCTCGCTCTCTCCTGCTCACTCTCTCTCCCTGCTCAAGTCTCGGCGACGCCGAAACAATCTGTTTCTTCCTCATCGATCCCTCTCTCTCTCCCTGCTCACGCCATCCTTCTCTTCCTCATCTCTCTGCAGCGCCTTCCCGTGGCCGAACCAAATCTCTCTCAGTCCCTTCTCTTCCAGAAGCAAAAAGAAGAAGACGAAAACCCTAACATTTAGGGATCTGCTCCTCGTTCGTAGCTGAGAAAGGTAGAACTCGAAAACCCTAAAATCCTTTTGCTTTTGTATCAGTCGTGGTTTCTGGTCTAGATGGACGGATCTGGTCTGTTTTTTTTTTTGTTTTCGATGATGTTTGTTCTAGATCTGTTTCTTTTCTGGAAGTTCGCTGTTGATGTTTTGATGAACTGCACATCTGTTCTGTATTTATTCTGGATTCTCGTGTTTGTTGCCAAATTCGTTCTTAGTTTCTTTTGATTTGATTTATCTAAAGATTCGAGATTTGAAGAAATCATCCTGTGTTGTGGAGTTCCGGGTTTTGGAATGGAGATTAGGGCTTTCTAGATTCTTTTACGGTGGAATGGTTTTAGATGTTCCAAAACCTGATTCCATTTCTGAGTCTTTTGGATCTGTTTTCTGTGCATGGCATGTGGGAGTAAGATTTTAAGTTTTTAGTAGTCTTTTGGATCTTTTATGCGGTGATTTGCATCAAGTAATTGTGATGTTCTAAGGAATTGATTCTAAGGAATTGATTTGATAGTTGAAGAACTTAGATGGAAGATCTTATCATGAAATGTGAATATCCTGCTTTATAAGATATTGCAATATAAGATTTAACATCCTCTTTATGTTTTGATTACCTTCTGCTAGATCTAATCTGTATTCATGTAGTGGCTGCTCTGTTGTTAAGTTGTAGATGCCTTTTGTTTTCTTCCTCACATCTCATTCCTTTGTTTTGCTCCTAGAACTTACAATATGTTACCAATCACAAAAATAATAACATCTTTAAAAATCGTGATTTGATTTTATTAACTAGCAGTAGAGCTTCTGCCACGCACGGGCTTGGATTCAGAGAGAAATATACTGAAAAATGTGTTATAGAACAAATATTGGCTTTTCTTTCTTTCTTCCTCTGTCCTCAGTTTTATCACAAAAGAAAGCAAAAGGGTAGTTGAGCATTGCAATGGAATTAGGGTAAGTTTTAGTTCTGGTTTGAGGAGTAGTAGGAGGAGGGTCACACATCACAAGTGATTTTAGTATCTGCATATGGATTTTAGGCCATGGTTTTGCAATTTAGGCCCCTGTATTGGAATAACAAGGCTCTTGTGTTTTGGGTTTTTGGAGTTACTAGTTTTTGTTTGTACCACAAAAATCTGTTAACCATCAGGGTAAAAAAATATTCTTTCATCTGAGTTCAAAACCCATGTTACAGGTACTTTTCCTTTATTTCCTCATGGAGATTTGTTGGAATTTCGTCTAATGCTAATGTTCTGCTAGTTTTACAAGAACTTCAAATTCAAAATTTTAACTTTGAAGTCCTGTTGTCATACTTCTCTGGGGACTTCAGCTTTGCTAACATGCTGAAAGTTAAAGATGATCCGGTTTGCTGTGTCTTTATCTTTTTGAGATTTGCTTCTTTATAATCTTCTTGGATTCCTTTGCTTTATATTGCATATATGCTTCATTTCATTTGGATTTATTTATTCCATTCACACTCAACAATATCATGAATTTTAGAAGTTCCCTTGTAACTTGAGTTTGATTGGGCATTTGCAGCCCCCTGATAAAAATGGACACCTTCCTATTCACTTCTGAATCTGTTAACGAGGGTCACCAGTGCTTGATGCATGCCTCGCTCAGGATGCCGACAGCAAGGTTGCTTGTGAGACCTGCACCAAGACCAACATGGTCATGGTCTTCAGTGAGATTACCACCAAGGTATATAATGTCTAACACTCATGTCAATAAAAAGTCAAGAGAAGTCAAGAATAATGCAAAAACTATATTGGAAATCCAGTATAGTAGTATCACAAGTTAAAATAGAAAATGAAAAGACCCAATTCCTGAAGCAACAAAATCAAATGATATAGTACAAGAAATGCTGAGTACTTTTGGTGTTTGGTTTGCTTATTTATGTGTTCCTTAAACACATGAATCTGTAGTATATTTTATGTGCAAACTTGCAGATGGCATCCCCCACCCTCTCCTTTCATTTATACATTTATCTGAGATGGATTCTGTGTTTGTACCAAATGTGTTGTATGCATAAACTGGTATTTTGATCAAATGAAGTATCTCAGGCTTTCTATAATTTTTATTAGATAGTTGGGAATCAAATTTTGATTCGTTCTTCTTTCCGGTGTGGGTTTTCAGCAGTGAGTTTGGTTCTCTTGAAAAGATTTGTGCTTGGTTGGTTGATGTTCCTGGCCTTCCTCTTTGATTTTCTGGTAAGATTTCTCTGTCTCTGTCTCTGTCTCTCTCTCTCTCTCTCTCTTTCTGACATGCTCTATTGATGGATTAGATGAGGCTATCATAGCTATCTGCATATAAAGATTTCAAGTATAAAAATATGATCTTGCTTTAAATTTATCATTTTTGGTCAGTGTAGGACTTTTTGCTGATTGATATATGTTATTAGAGAGAAAAAGAGAGCAATTTGATTAGAGTGGGCACTTGAACTCAGAAAACTGCAGCTTGAACTTAGAAAGAGATAATCTGTTGTTTGGTTTTAATGGTTTTCGATTCAAAAGATTTGAACAAGCATATTCATTTGGGTTTAATTACTTTGTTTCTCAATCGTAGATATGAGAAAAGAAGACCTTTTTTCCCCCTTCAAATCTCTCTTCCTTTTATGAATTTGAAAAGCTTTCCTTTTCCTCTATTGAGGAATCTGCAAGAAGGGTGGCTCAGTTATGGTGAGAACACCATTCTTTCCAGATTACACTTAAGAAGTAGAGGGTGAAATGGTTGAGAACACTATTCTAGCCATGGGAGCAGCTGTATGGGAAGTAAGAAAAAGAACCCAGAAAAGAAATGAAACTGGGTAAGCAATTGGAAGCCTGCTCGATGACAATGAGGAAGATGGGTTCAATTTGATTGTAAACCTGGAGAGAATTTTCTTGTTGGGATTGGTGTCACTTTTGTGTTGTTGAGTTATAATTTCATCCAGCACACAACTTCGAGTCCTACTGATATTACAAAATGAATGTAAAATTTGAATCTATCCCTTTCTGTTGGTTAGTTTACTAATGAACTTTATGATCTGAAACAGACTCATCTGAGACTCTTGGATATTCCTATTGGGGTGCAGGTTAGTTACAATTCTCTTAAAAAGCATATACAGATGCTTGTGTTCCCTCATCCGGTTGGTTCTTTTTTTATATATAGGATGTGTTGGTAGAGGATTAAGTAGCATACCATGCATAACTACCTACATATGCATGTCTTTTAGTTTTACATTATCTTCATATTGTTATAATTCAGGCAGGGATCAATGCTATCCATCAAGGCTACACAAGGTACACACCTAATGCTGGTACATTGGAACTTTGTTTTAAACTTGATGCAAAAGTTTTATGCTGGAGACTGTTTTACACACGTGTTTTTAAACCATTACAATAACCTCTTGTCTGTTTCACTTTTTACAAATAACCATATCATTTTACCTCTCAAATTTAATGGGGGCTTTTAGTCTTGGATAAGTTCTCTCAAATTTAATGGCATTGATTAACATCCTAACTCTAATTTGACATTAATATACAACCAAATACAGAGGAACAGATATTTCGTGAGTTTTCTTTTTTCATTGTTTCTTCCTTGTGCACACTGAGCTTGTTTCGGGCATCCCTTCCATCTTCTCACACTTTGTTACCAACCTCCCAGCTTTCCATGTAGAGATTTGTAAGGTAAGACATGGATCATGAAGGACAAATGGACTGAGCTTGGATTCATCCAGGACTGGTTCAAGCCCAAAAAACCCCAGCTTGGGTTCAGCTTTGTTCGACTTGAGTTCGAGCTCTTCTTTTATGGGCTCAAGCTTGAGCTGAGCCCATTTTACAAGCTCTTTTCAATATACAGGAGCTGAGGTCAAGTCAGATTTCAAGGCCTTTTCTCTTGCTCTGAGAAAATAAAGCTAATCTAATTTGACATGTAAATCATCTCATTTGGAACATAGATCAATTTGATTTCAAGCAGAGTTTGGAGCAATCTAATGTGATCTAAAGCACTAGGCATATCCTCTAAATCACAAATAACCAAGAACTTGAGCAAAGTGAAGCTTAGCTCAGCTCATTGAAAGCTCCAGATTTTCATTTGTGGGTTCAGGCCTTAGATTTCCATCTAAACAAAGGAAAGAATGAACCCAATCCAAGCAGCCCATTGAGTAGTCCACCTCATAATTTGTTCCATGGGGTCCATGAAATAAATGGTCTGGATCACTTCTCTTTGAGAAGCCATACTGCTAATTAGTTATGGCCCAGTGTGGATATGACTATAATCTGAAATAGTGGATTAGATAGTTGGTAGCAATCCTAACTACTAGACTAAAGAATTTAAGAGGGATACTTGACAACATAGGCTGAAATGATCTAATTCAATTCATCACACAAGGCAGTAGCAAATCCTTTTTTTTTTTTTTTTGGCAAAGCAAGAGCTATCATTAAAGTAGACTCTGTATGGCTACAATCTTCCAGTCTGGAATGGAACCCTCGACATTACAACTCACAAGGGCATAATCAGATCAACTTCTGGATCATTCAACTGTTGAACACTTTTATGAATTGATTCATTGAGATTATGTTGACACCTGATGCATCTGGGTCATATAATTGAGCTATTGTTAGTTTTCATTCTATTGATGCTTTGTTGATTCTGGAAATTTTGTTATTAATGAAGTCTCATAAGTCATGACTGTCTTCTTCTTTTTGGTTATTAGATATCTGAATGAATTGCTGCATTGTTTCTGACTCCATATTGGTGGATTTTCCTGTTGGTTTTATCAGCCTTCTCTTTCTAATTATATTTCTGTGATTTCTGTGAGTGTTGCTGTATGGAAATTGCTGTAATTCAATATCAAACTACACATGTATGCTGCAACCATCTACAGAACTGGTTCCGGTTTTTGCCCAATATGATTAAGTGCTCACATTTGCCCAATACAGAGTCTACTAACCTTGGACATTGTTGTCCAAGGTTATTTATTCTCTAGTGCTCTAGAGAAGATTCTGGCTTATTATAGTGTAGATTGCATCGCATAACTGTCTACAATAATTAGGGAATAGTCTGATGTTTGAATTTGTTTCTCACTAAATTCCTAATCTATCAACATTGTAGAATGGGAAACAGCTAAAACTGGTTAAACTTAGGGCCCGGCCCTCTCAATGTTGAATTTCTAGGTTTTATAAGCTATACCAGTTCTTATTTAATTATCTAAAAGTAGAGGATAATTTGTAAAGATCCTCAAGGGATTATTAAACAACTTCTCCGCTGATAGGAATTAAATGATTATCAATCCATCAAACCCAGTAAATTAGCCCCTTCTAAGTCTCCACCTTGGACACTTCTACTCACCTCTCTTTAACATGCCTCTTTTAGTATGAATTCCTAACAGTGATGCGATGGCTCTATGTTAATTTTTAGATACCAAAGACTCTGTCTTTCTCCATTGAAGCTTTTGTAGCTTTTGTACAAGGTCTGCTTTGTTCTTCTTCTTTATTTTTGGTTGTGATCTTTTAGGTCCGAGTGAACTATATATGGCTCATATAACTATATATGGCTCATATAAGATTTGAATGGTGAAATGGAATTCATATAACTGACCCAACATATATAGTTGAGATAATGCTTTGACCTATTCATAGTTCACACAGTGACATTGAGACCTTTCCATCCCCTCTAAGCCATTGCAATTATTTTCTTTGTGTTGCAGGGAGCAGATTGATGATTAGGCAAAAGATGTTTCAGTCTTAGATTTATGATAATGACGTTAAACAATGTTGAAGTAGGATGGATCTGTTTTATTGCATTTAGCTGCTCTGCAGTCTCAATCTTCCCCTTTTCTGCATAGTGACTATAGTTGTCAGAATTCAATTGGGAAATCTGTTTCTATTTTGTTTATGCTTATGCTTATGACTATAGTTGTCTCTCATTTTGTTGGAAATTGAAAAGCTGTTAGCAAAATCTGGTTTCCTTTTTAGAATCTAGAGTAAGTTACTATCTTTTAGAAAGAATCAATTATTATGCTTCTACCCTTCCTGCTGTGCTTTGTGTTTTTTTTTTTTTTTTCCTGCTGCCCCTCATCTCCCAGCAGGTCTCAATGAAAACAGCAATGGAAAACCAGTTCTTTGTGCTGCTTTTCATGCTAGAAATGCTTCTTTTCAGTTCATCCTCTGTTTTGGCAGATAATCACACCTCAGCAGTGGGTGACCCTGGCATGAAAAGAGATGGATTGAGAGTGGCATTTGAAGCCTGGAATTTCTGCAATGAAGTTGGTTCTGAAGCCCCTCAAATGGGTAGTCCAAGAGCAGCCGACTGCTTTGATTTATCAAGTGAGCCCAAATCAATCCAAATGACAAAAACTAACATGGGTTCTGTTTCTTTTCTTTTCTTTTCTTTCCCTATAATCTGTGAACTGCCATTTTCTCAATTCCTGTGGGAAAACCATTCCCAGGTTTGAGCCCTGTTGTTTCTAATAACCCAGACCTCTATGCAGCAGAGAAAGAGCTGTATTTGGGTTCATTATGTGAAGTTGAAGACACCCCAAATCCATGGCACTCTTGTCTGCATAAACAATTTTTATTAGTTAGTGGTGGAGATTTAAGAAGCGCTCTCTCTCTCTCTCTCTCTCTCTCTCTCTCTCTCTCTCTCGTTGTTGTTGTTGTGTTTGTTTATTATGTTGCATGTATTTGTTGTAGGTGAGAGCTTTGAAGAGTGTGGGGTGAGAGAGGTGAAGGAAGAAACTGGTCTAGACATTGAGAATGTTGAGTTCCTTACAGTCACCAAGACGTTGATGCAAACTGGGTTGAGTCCCTTCCCAACCAACTCAAATGTTGTTTTTAGCCCTTCTGTATTTTGTTTTGATTGCAAGACTAGGCAATCTCAGGTTGAAAACTGTTTTGTGTTTGATGGAGTGGATTTGAGACAATAAAGTGGGCCTCTTTTGACATCCTCTCAGTTTCTGCACTTACTTTTATTTTATTTTGATAAGTGGGATTTAGATTGCATTTGGTTGATATGGACTTGATGGTTTCAGAATTTTCTATTTGAGTATGAGTAATGATTGGAAGATGTGTATGATGGTCTTGGATTTCATATTGGGAGATGAGGTTGTCAATTGGGCAGCTCGGGCCTCTCTCTCTCTTCTTCTTTTCTTTTTTTATTTTTTTTTTATTTTTTTTATTTTGTGTATGTGGATTTATTTGAATATAACTCGTATGTGGTGAGTTTCTGGTAGCTGTTTATATTAGATTGTTAAGTCTCAAAAAGAGTACCAATACATGAAAGGCGTGCTATGGTGGATGTGGCTAATATTTGTAAATAAAAAAAAAAAAAAACTGCTTTTACCGGCGGCCGCCTGACCGCCGGTAAAAGCAGTATTTTTTTTAAAGAGTTTCTTGTAGTGAGAGGAGTTGGAAGGTGCAAGAGAGAAGCACCAACCACAACTCCTTACAAGATGGCAACCACAACCCCTTGCTTTGCTAGCACATCCGCCATTGAGTTGGCGGATCTAATTTCATCACGGAAGGAGACATTAATGCGAGCTGAAATTTCTCTAATTTCATTGAAGAGGAAATGAAATGGGTTCTTTTTTTAATCTTTTTTCCAAACGCCATGCTTGATTTTTTTTGTCTTTTGGGTCCTTCTATACTGGCCTTAGAATGCATATTTTTCTGGTGTTGTTACTTGTTACTGTTGCTTTTATCTAGGTCCATCATTAGGAATACGAAAGAGCTTCATTTTTTCTGATATTTTACAGTTGGTCTACTTCAACACGAGAAACACCTCATCATGACATTCAACAATGGCCAAATCAAACACAAACAGATTACGATAAAGAGAGTGGTCGATCATCAAAATATGAAAGTATACCTGACCTCCACAACGTACATGGTACTATAGCATGTAAGGTGGTTAAAATTTTACTGAAATGATGCAATTTATCTTCATGACCCAGTCTGCAGGATCAAATTTTTCCAAGGGGTGATATTCATCTGTCCATTTTATTTCACTCGGTCAAGTCACCAAGCAATCTTCTTTTTTGGTATTGTTGGATATGTGCTTGGTCAGTGAACATTAGTCAATGAAATTTACCTATATTCTTAATAATCTTCTAACTTCTTTATTGATATGAAACTTATTCAATATTCAGACTACTTGAAAGTCATACTGCAAGAAGATAATCAAGTTGAGCACATACCACATTTTCCTAATTCACAAGTATCCGTATATTTTATGAACCTAATGTTATGTGAAAGTGAAGATTTCAGGTTCAATTTGGAGGTACATCAAATCAGAAACCCATTTCTCTTCAACCCAACTTTCCATCACCTCTTCCTCATCTCTCATACCCATTTTTTCTCTTCACCAGAGGAACTCCACAACCCCAGGCAAACCAAAACCTGCATGTCTTTCATCACCTCTTCCTCATTCGATCCAACGCAGCCTCCTCTCATCCCAAACCACTCAAGCTCAAGTGCTCATCCGGGTGAACACTAAATTGGATGGAAATGGTCATGATGTCCAAGTACATCCATGTGTGAATCAAATTAACAGAATTAATAAATTTTAAATAGAGCATAGCCAACAAAGTACAACATAACTCCAATCAACACAAATATCAGAAAGCTAAATAGTTGTGGCCAGTATAATACTTTTAGTGGGGACATACATCACAGTTTTGCCACTAAAGATGAGTTTTTAATGGCAAAAACAAAACTGCAGCAAAAAAGTGCCACTAAAAGTCAACTTTAGCTAAGCAAGGAGTGGGCAAGTCTTCTACGATTGCTTCCACCATGTAACTTCGTTTTTTAGTATAATAATTTTATACCAGTGTCTCCCTTTGCTTCAAGAGCAGGACTTCTGTTACTTGTTCTGCCTTTAATATATTTCATCGTTACCATTAAAAAAAGGGGATGCTGCAACTGACAGTAATAAATATGAAGAAAACAAGCAATATTTGAGTAAGGTGTGGGACTTTTGACTTTTGAGGTAACATATTCAGCAATTTTCTCCATGGCCACTAATGGTGGGGTCCACCAGAGTCATAGCTGCTACTTGTATGGTGCTGATGTGCATTAATGGATCAATTTTAATGGTCAGACATGTGCATAATTCCCGTCAAATGCGTCTGCTGTTGGCTCCCTGCTGCTGACTTTAATTTGCACGGCTCTTCAAGCCCCCCAAACAGCTATAGCAAACAATAATACAAGGCAACTTTGATAATGTACGTGGTTGGATTCTGGCAATGTTATCAAAGATTCTGTTGTTGTTCCTCTTCATGGAGCTTGCAGCTTTGGATGCTGTTGGCGATTTCACCTACAATGGGTTCCGCAGTGCCAACCTTAGCCTAGATGGGGCCACAGTGATCACAGACAATGGTCTCTTGAAGCTTACTAACACCACAAGGATACAGAAGGGTCATGCCTTCTATCCCATTCCCCTCCCCTTCAAAGACAGTTCAAATGGTAGTGTTGCGTCTTTCTCGACGGCATTTGTGTTTGCCATCATCCCCGACTTGCCCGATTTTAGTGGCGCTGGAATTGCCTTCACTATATCTCCCACGACCCGGCTTACTACAGCCGTAGCTGCACAGTTCATGGGGCTGTTCAATACCACCAGTGACGGAAGTTCATCGAACCATATTGTTGCAGTAGAGCTGGATACAGTCCTTAATGCAGAACTTGGTGATAAGGATGACAATCATGTTGGAATCGACATCAACAGCTTGAGGTCAAACGAATCTGCCTATGCAGCATATTTTAGTAAAGTGGATGGTGGGTTTAAGAATTTAAGCCTTAGAAGTGGGGAACCAATGCAGGTTTGGATAGAATATGATGGGGTAGACAGACAGCTTAATGTGACATTGTCTCCAATCAACATGATGAAACCTGAAATCCCACTCCTATCATCAATTATCGATCTTTCACCAATAATCTTGGACTCCATGTATGTGGGATTCTCTTCGGCTACCGGCACCATGTCAGCATCCCATTACATTCTGGGATGGAGCTTTAAGATGAATGGGTCGGCTCGAGGACTAGATATCTCGCGCCTTCCTTCGCTCCCACGAATAGAACCCAAAGACAGATCAAAGGTATTGACAATTGGGTTACCCTTAATTGTGGTAATCTCTGCATTCATTGCGCTCTCTTTTATTGTTCTAGCAGTAAGAAGGAAGATGAAATTTGCTGAAGTACTTGAAGATTGGGAATGCGTATACAAGCCACATCGATTCATTTACAAGCATCTGTACATGGCTACTAAGGGCTTCAGAAACAAAGAGCTTCTCGGGATAGGAGGTTTTGGTAGAGTGTACAGAGGCGTGTTGCCGAGATCTAAAATTGAAGTCGCAGTTAAGAGAGTCTCACATGAATCAAAACAAGGGATGCAAGAGTTCATCGCAGAGATAGTGAGCCTTGGCCGGCTCCATCACAGAAACATAGTACATCTCCTCGGCTATTGCCGGCGCAAAGGAGAACTCTTCTTGGTCTATGATTACATGCCCAATGGAAGTCTAGACAAGTTCCTTTTCGATGAAAACAGGACACTGAGCTGGGCTCAAAGATTTCATATAATCAAAGGGGTAGCATCTGGACTGTACTACTTACATGAGAAATGGCAGCAGGTTGTTGTTCACAGAGACATCAAAGCTAGCAACATTTTATTAGACAGTGAAATGAATGCAAGAATAGGTGATTTTGGTCTTGCCAGACTATATGATCATGGAACTAATCCTAAGACTACCCATGTGGTTGGTACTGTGGGTTATCTGGCACCTGAGCTTTCAAGAACTGGAAAGGCGACAACAAGCACCGATGTATATGCATTTGGAGCTTTTATGCTTGAGGTTGCTTGTGGGAGAAGACCTATAGACAGGACGTCATCGGTGGAAGTGCTGATTCTAGTTGATTGGGTGTTGGAGTGTTGGAAGAAAGGAGCTATTTTAGAGGCAATGGATCCAAAATTGGGAAGTGATTTTGTGGTGGAAGAAATGGAACTGATATTGAAGCTTGGATTGCTATGCTCACACCCTGTGCCTGCGGCAAGGCCTAACATGCATCAGATTATGCAATTTCTCGACAACGATGACAATTTCCCTGTATCCTTGTTAGATAGCTTTTGTGTTGGTGTTTTGAAGCTGAGGAATGTTGAAACGGATTCATATGGAACCAACATGACTGATTTTTCTATATTTGCTTATCCATCATCAGCAGCAGAATCACAACTTTCTGGAGAGCATTGATATTCCAGTAATGTTGTATCAAAATTTCAAATCTTATGTTCATTCGTTTACTCTTTTCTGTATTGTCTGTTTTGGTGATGAAACAGAACTATGGTCTTTGGATAATATTAGTGATCAAGTGGATATCATAAATGTAGCACCAGAGAATGGAGGGCTTTTAGATCTATATTTATTTCCATACTCCTTGTTGTAGTGCAGCCTATTCCATTAGCGGATTGCTTACTCTGTATTGTACAGTTTCTAGATATCCAGTTTGTTGTTTCTCTGAAATAAATAAATGCATTCCTCTTCGTTAATGCTAAAAAAATATTGAAAGTAATTGTGTTGATCATTTATATATTGCTAATCAGTGGTAATCACCATTAATGTGATAGTTTACTCCCTTGAAAATGTTGTCTTGTTTTTCTTTTCTTTTCCTTTTTTCATGTTTGGCTTAAATAATTGGTTAAGACAATACCTAAACCCATACAACTGATCCCTGGAACTGTCCCCTGGTGGAACAAAGCCTAGATCATCACATTAGTCATGTAGTTGGGCAGTTGGCAACTATATGCATCTCCCTACCTTGCAAAAATGATAAACCCTAATCCATGATGCCTAGTTCACATCCTACGTACTAGATAGGCACTACAAAGAAGTCTTCAAATTTGAAATTATAGATCAGCACTCTCCTGAGAATTTCTCCTGTCTACTTATCTCCGAAGATGGTGCCACCCATTCAAATCTATAGATTGGAAGATCCTAACTATCAATTTTTTTATTGGATGGTTGATGTGTTCTAGAAGATGTGAAGATCATGTCTGATACCAAATTTCAATCCTTCATTCAATTTTCTCATCTGCCTCCTCTCTTATAGATAATTGTTATCCCTTTCAAGAAAATTTTCCATTGACAATGATTTCTTTGTCCCTCCTCCATTTTTCAATCACCCACCAAATATTCAACAACAACAAATTCTCTTTCAAAATGACATGATTTAAATGTGGATCAATATAAAAAGGTTTCTTTGGCAGAAAATTCAGGTTAATTCGAGGGATATTTTGACACCAATATTGCGATCTGTGTAGTTTAGACCCTCCAGACCCTTAATCATATGGGCATATACCTTAACATCAATCAATAATTGATCTCATAAGTCATTTTATTTTCATCTAATCTTTGTCAGATAGCAGTCTTTTCTCTAGATAGAAATTTCTGCTGTCAGTCTCATGTTATGACTTTTGACACTTACGGCAACTGCAGTCAAAATGACTTTTGGCGCTTATGGCAACTGCATCCCTCTCTCTGAAGATATAAGATGCTACCTACACACGACTGCAAGAAAGTGAACTAAGGAGTATTGAAGTTAAATTACAAATGTTATTCAAAACTCTACTCTGTTTTTGTTTCCCTTGTTAAATCTCGCAGTTTCACAAAGCGATGATTTCACCTATAATGGATTTCGTAATGTTAGCCTGAGCCTGAGCGACACTGCAGAGATCACACCAAATGGCCTCATGAAGCTGACCAACACTACAAGGCAACTGAAGGGCCATGCTTTCTACTCCTTTGCCCTTCCATTCAAGAATTCTTCAAGTGATAAGACTTGAGTGGCACAGGGATGGTGTAGATCTCAGACTCTATTGAGCTACGTATCACTAATTCCAAAATCAATTGGGGGGAATTGTTAGACAACACTGTCATAAGCAATGGCCCTTTGTCCCCTTGTTCCCTGCATGTTCTAGAAGCTATAGTGTTTGCTCACATCTCCAAGTCTCTAGAAGACTCCAGCTGGCTATGCATAAACCGACTTATGGAATGGACCAGAAGTTTCACCCAACCAACTCAGGTGAATGGAGAATAATGAAGAAACGTGGCTTACTATTAAGCCACATGTTTCCATCGCCATAGGGGAGGGGGAGTGTTGCCTATAAATAGAGGATGATGCCTCACATGGGTATAGTGTAGAGCTGAGTGATATTGGCAACTTGGGCATCGTACTCTTTAGTAGCTGCATCCACCCTGTCCTGAAAATATTTCTTGATCTCAGCTTAGAGCGACGCTTGGAGTGCGGCTTTGTGCGCCATTTCGAGCTCGGCGTCCTGCTTTGCCAGCTCGACCTAAAGAGTGAGAATCTTCTTTTCTTTGACCGCGGTCACGCCTCTCAGCTCGTGGGTCTCGGCCTTCACGTTACTGAGATCTTGGAGCGCAAACTCCATTTCTACCTCCTGGCTGTTTATTTTCTCCTCCGTCGCCTTCAGCTCCCGGCTACTCCCCTCCCAGGCCACGGCGAGTTTCTTTTTCTCAGCTTCAAGTTTTTCGGCCTTTGAGCCACTTTCGCGGGCCCTCTCTAGGACCACCTAAACCCTTTGAGCAGTCTGAACAAGAAGACAAAGTCAAAAGAAAGCTAACAAAAGAAAATACTACTCGAAGATCTGCATCGAACACTTATCGAGAAGATCGACTACAGAGATGCAAACAGCAGTGTCATGTCGTCCGCTCCTTTGTGACTCTGCATATTGAGTGGTAGGGCGTACGCATTGGCGAGAGCAACAACGACCGACAAACTGCAGGATAGACGGTCTTCCACCATCATGGGCCTCCCAGACCCAAGCTGCACGCTTGGCTTCCATAGAGCCGCCCCCGCAGGCTGAGGGACCAAGACCTAGTTAGGGCCTCTTTCTTATGAGCCCTCGCCCCAGTGCCTCTTCTCCCTTGGGGCCTTCTCTTTAGCCCTTTCAGCAGGCTGCTACCGAGCTCCGGAGCCACGGCCCTGAGACCGCAACCTCTTCTCAGCTCGGCCTCCCTCTCTTTGGGTCTCGGCGGAACGCTGCTGAGCTGCACCAGCAGCAGCAACAGTAGTTCCAGCAGCAATGCCAGCGGCAATACCAGCAGTAGAACCCTTGGTGCTCTCCAAGGCAGCACTCCCAGCAGCAGCAGTAGAACCCTCGGCGTCCCCCGAGACTGCTGAGGAAGAGGGAGTTTGAACTCCAAAGATTTTCGCCCCCAGGTTTTTCACCTTTAAAATAGGCCGCCTTTTCTCCATCTCCTTTTCCCTCTTTTCTTCACTGTTGGAGGGAGACGAGTAGCTCTCAACGAGCTCGGCCAAATCAACAGTCTCTGAGCTGGAGGGCACGAGCTCCTTCCTCTTAATGTACGTGTGATACCTCGGCTCGTATCCGAGCAAGGACCAGGCAGCTCGCCCGTTATGATTATGATACTCGCGCACAAGTTATAGCCAGCTGTCGTTCCGCTTCCAGCCTGCGCGCTCAGCTCCCTGCTTCCTCTGGTTGGCCTCTGTACGACAAAGATAACATCAGCTCTGCAAGACAACAGAAGGAAAAGACAACACTCTGAGCTCGGTAATTACTTGGAGGAACTTTGAAGTGTTAAGGAATCCTGTACAATTTCTCCGCCTCGGTCTCGCCCTTGCCGAACTCCTAGTTGCCAAAGACGAGCAGGCGGTCGTCCCCGGCGTGTCTATTTGAGTCCTCCAGATCATGGACGAAGGGCTCCATCTTCGGCTTCCCACGGAGATAAAAACTATGACCGTCCTCGGCGGTCTTGCACAGGTCATATACATCCTCGATGTCATGGATACCGAGGTTTATGCCCAATATCTTATTAAGCTTGGCAACGCCCATTATGACTTTGAAGCCATTGGGCATCAACTGGCATGGGCCGAGGTGCCATGTCGCCAAGCAGGCCCTAAGCAGAGGGTGGGCGAGGAACCTAACCCCTCCCTCTATTATTAAGACTAACGGGAATGCAATCTATCCATCCTAAAAAGATCGACCCTTGAAGAGGTTCTTCGGGTCATCCAGTTTCGTTGGGACATCCTCTGGGATCCCATACATCTCCCTGAAGCAGGCCATCGCCTCAGGGGTCTCCGCCCAACTCCTATAGGATTTCATTCTTCTAACAGATGGTAACACTGGGAGAGGGGTAAATACAAAAACCCTAAAAACCCTAGAGCGAAACCCCTAAACAGAGAAAGGCGGTACGCAAAGACAGGGATAGGGAAGAAAACTCACAGAGAAAGAGACGGATTCCGGGCTCCGGTTCGCTAAGTCAAACTTCCAGTAAAGCTCCGGCAGGATCTCCGGTAGGGTTCTCTTCTTTCTTACAGCAGAGCTTTCTCTGATGAAATGCCAAAGTGAAAGAGACGACAGAGAAAAAAGCCCTATTTATAGGCGGTATGGCGCCCGTTCCAATTCCTAAAGGCATGCATCGCTTCGATTTCGTTGAACGACCAATCAGATGGAGACACGTGGCACTGCCAGTTAATCTCGCACAGAGATTCAGACGCCACATTTATTGCCTTGGGAAGGCGAAACATCAGCATGCTATTTATTGCCTCGGGCTGATAAAGTGTCACCTACATAATACTTATCGCCTCGGGAAGACGAGGCGTCACCGGCCTGATATTTATTGTCCCGGAAAGGCAAGCAGACTTCATGATAAAGATCAGATGTCACCAGCCAAACACCGAGATGAATTTCAATTTGATACCTCAAATCCTCTTAATACGATACTCAGCTCCCGACCTCGAAAAGTTAGAAAACTCCAAGAAGTCGCGAGCTGGGGGGGCAATTGTGTGGGGTGTTTTCCTAAGAGTAGGATTACGCTAGCCTCGGTAGCAGTACCAGCTCAGCTCATCCCAATCTCGGTATCCAAGTTCGGCCACAGCGCCAAGATCCATCTAGTTCGGTAACGGTACCAGCTAGACATATATTCTCAGCTCGACAAACAGTGCCAGCTTGCGCTAAGCTTGAGCCAGTCTCGGTAAGAGTACCGACTGAGCTCATCTCGGTCTCGATATAAGGCACATCGGCAATAGTGCTAGGATGCGTTCGAATCCGACCTCAGTATCATCTTCAGCTCGGTCCGTCCACAGAGATGAGTACTAGGCCATGATTGTACTTCTATTAAGTTACGGCTACATTTCAAAACGTGCTGACAGACAAGACAGGCGCCAGATAGTACTCAGAAATCGTAAGAACTCCGAAGTTAAGCGTGCTCAGGCGGGAGCAGTATTAGGATGGGTGACCTCCTGGGAAGTCCTCGCGCGTGCACGTGGGCCAAAGCGAACAATTTCATGCTGAGTTGGGCGGGGCTGTGACAGTTGGTATCAGAGCCGAGGACGACTCTATTTCTAGTGGGGGAGAATGTGAGATCTTGGTCTGGGCGGTACCCTTAACAACTGGGCGTAACGTGTCAATCACGGGCTTCAAACGGCGAGTCTACGATAGCCTGCATCGGAAATATCCAAGTCCTGACCATGGGCTTATAAGTTAAACCCCGTATTAACTTAGCATAAGGCCTTTTAAAATCGTGCGGCCCCGGAAATCGTAAGAACTCCGAAGTTAAGCGTGCTCGGGCGGGAGCAGTACTAGGATGGTTGACCTCTTGGGAAGTCCTCGCACGTACACGTGGGCCAAAGCAGATAATTTCATGCTAAGTTGGGCGGGGCTGTGACAGTTGGTATCAGAGCCGAGGACGACTCTATTTCTAGTGGGAGAGAATGTGAGATCCTGGTCCGGGCGGTACTTTTAACCACGGGGCGTAGCGTGTCAACCACGGGCTTCAAACGATGAGTCTCCGTTAGCCCGCATCAGAAATATCCAAGTCTTAACCATGGCTTATAAGTCAAACCCCGTATTAACTTAGCATGAAGTCTTCTACAATCGTGTGGCTCCAAAAAACGTAAGAACTTTAAAGTTAAGCGTGCTCAGGCAGGAGCAGTACTAGGATGGGTGACCTCTTGGGAAGCCCTTGAGTTGGGCGGGGTAAATGCGAAAAAAATTTTTTGTCTCTATTTCTTATATTTATGACAAAATATTTTTGTTTCTAATTTCTTCCTTTAATTACAAAATATTTTGTCACTAATTACTTACAAGTATGTTTCCAACATAGTGTATTGGAGACGAAAAAAATTACTTGTTTCCAACAGCGTATTGGAGACAAAAAAAAATCGTCACCAATTTATCTGTTTCAGTGACGAATTTCTTTTTCGTCTCCAATACCTTTTAGCGACAAGGGTTTGGCGACGAAACGGGTGACGAAAAATTTTCGTCTCAATTAGTTTTGGTGACGAAATATATACATTTTGGGACAAATTTGTGTCGTCCTTAAACCCCAAATTTCTTGTAGTGAGTGATCAGGTGTCTTCTCAATCAATCACATTCACATTAATACCGGGGGGGTCATCTCTTGATTCGACCTGACAGTATCTCCACCTACCCCCACTAAGGGTGCGTCAGGTGAAACCTCTACACAAACAAGGGTAAGAATTCCTTTGGAGGTATGTGATGTTATGTTATGTCTTTACAACATCACGCATCACTATGCTGAGTATCGCACATTGCATAGCCCGTTACAGAACGCCTTGCCTAAGAGCATACTTGCCTCTCATCTTCATCATTTGTTCAGTGACAGCACTAACTCAGGCATCGGAGAACTTTCGGTTGACGGCAACCAGGGTCTTTAATCTCTATTTTTCCTTTTCTTTCATGTTCTAAGGTGATCTATCTTTCCCAAAAAAGCTTAAACAACAAATTACAAATCTTACACTAACCTAATATGAGTTCCTAACTTTTAGGCACTCACATAAGCAAAAAACCCTTAAAAAAAAAAAACCCTAATTAAAAAGAACATCTTGCCTAGATGTTCACGACCGAGATCGAACTTTAATATGCATTTACTTCTATCGGCTATACTAAACTATTGCTAAAGATTCAAGGTCACTATACTAAACTATCGGCCATACTTCATTTGTCATTAAGAATCAGGGAAGGATTCATTTGTCATTAAATTATGTGAACATTTTTCATTAAAGGATTCATTTGTCATTAAAATACTTCATGCATGATTGGACAATTTCTATTTGTGAATAGTTTCGAAATTCCATAAAGCCTCATTTGAGTCATTTGATGTTTGGGTCAATCTTGATGGTCACGGAGGGTCTGGATTGAAATGACGTAGAAGACTAAAGTTTATGGAATTAAAATATCTACCCAATGTAGCGGTGCCAAAATCTCAAAAATCTATAATTATGAGAAAGCATGTTAAACTTTTTAAAAATTGCAAATAACCCCCTACTAAGACCTAACGAGCTCGAATCTAAATGAAACTTCGCACACACATTTCGAAGGTTAAATCAGACCTAATTGGATTTTAAACGAGCTTAATTGACTAATAGTGCAATTAACTAAGCTAATACACAATTAGAGTTCAGGGACTTTACACCCTGTCCCTGTGGGGTTTTTTTCTTTTTACCCCAATTGAGGGGGCTTGGTCTAATGAGAGAGCCTGCATGCGCAAGAAAGCAATCCCACACACGTGGAAAAGGAAGTTTTCACATGCAGAATGAAAACCCACATATGTGGGAAAGGAAGTTCGCACCCGTGGAAAAAGTGACATATTTCGGATTCCAACTCGGGATAGCCACGTAAGGATGGACGCCAGTTATCGTCCCAGTGTTTTAAATAAGGAGAGATGCTACATGCACACTACATTTCACTTTGCACACACCCACCTTTTTTTTTTAAATATATATATATATATATATCATAAACTACCCGTCCCTCTCTCCCTCTCCTTGCTTGCAAGCCGCCCCCATCTGCCCTCGACTTACCCCTCTCCCTCTCCCTGCTTGTCGCCGTCCGCCACCTGCGCCACCCTCTCCCTCTTCCTCTCCTCCTCCCTCTCTCTTTCTCTTTCTCCCTTTCTCTCTCCCTCTCCCTCTCCCTATCTCACTCCCTCTCCCTGTTCATCGTCACTTGCGGCCCACGCCACCTTCTCCCTCTCCCGAGATAGAGAGGGGGAGGGGGAGAGGGAGAGAGTGGCGTGGGCGGCGACTGGAGACGAATAGGGAGTGGGAGAGAGATAGGGAGAAGGAGAGGAAGAGGGAGAGGGAGAGAAAGAAGGAGAGGAAGAGGGATAGGGAGAGAGAAAGGGAGAAGTAGTAGGTGGTGACCGTCGACGAGCGGGGAGAGGGGTCGGTTGCGGCCGGCGGGGTCGGGTGGAGTGGAGCTGCCGTTCAACAAGGAAGGAAGGGTAGTTTAGGAATTAAAAAATAGGTGTATGCAAAGTGAAAAGTAGCAGCTCTCAAAATAAGTTTCCACAAGTGGGAATTCCTTCATTTTAGAATTCAAAAGTGAAAAGGAACTCTACTTAAATATTTCTGGGCAATACAAGTGGATCACATTTGGTCGGATGGACAAACAAATCACCGAACCATGTGCCCGCATAGAAGAAGTTGCCTGTAGCTTGGTGTCGTTCAATCCTAGTAAGTAAGGTAAGACCCAAGGCCACTGAAGTGAGGGCGTAGATGTGTCTATCCCCAAGGACCACTATAACCTTGGTATCATGATTATGGTGTGATTTTGCTTTTTTTTTTTTTTTTAATATCATGACAACCAAATTGGTCGAGTAGGTTTGTTTTTTTTTCTAAGGGATAATTAGTGAAAGGTCTATTAACTATGTTATTTAAAGGCTCTAATCCACAAAAGTTTCGATTAAGGCCCGTAATTCATGCAACTAGACATATTTCAGTCATAGGTTCCTAAATACGCCAGATCAGACATTGTCATGACTGACTTGCCCATATATCCGTCCGTAGTTATGTCACATATTTAATTCCTAGTTTTAAGCTCCTTAACATTATATTTAATAACTGATTTGCCCCTACAAATGTATCAAGCTGTCTCACAGATTTTATTTCATAGTTTTAAATCAAATTTCAATATTCATATTGGAGGGAACGATGATTGATAGATATCTGCTACTCATCCAAAACAACCCTTCCTCCCCCGTGTATGCAGAAATGCTTGAAAGCGAACTTGATGTCTGGGATGTATGGTTTCACCTTCATCACCAAGAACTTCCTCCTCACCAGCATAACCGGAAACTTAAACTGCTATGAATATGGTAAAACAAGCGGGGCGAGTGTTGTTATGTTGGTTTTCAATGCATCTCTTGCTACAACCATGAGTTCACGGGCTAGAGAAATATCCACTATTCCTTTCTCGTCTTCTCACTGGTAGACGCAGTTGTAGCTACTCTCATTGATCCTTTGTGGGTTCTGGTGTTTGGATGAGCAGGCATTTTGACCGCTTGTGGTATTTTCTTCGGTTTAAGAGCAGTGCCCCCATGCGGAAGATGTAGTTGCAAAAGAGCATCGAGCAGTTGTTGCAAATTTATTTGGTCATACTTCTGGCAAAACTCAGATAAGTTTATCCGAGTATATTTCAAACTCAAATAAATTTGTTCCAAACTCAGATAAATTTATTCGAAACTCAAATAAACTTGTTTTAAACTCAGATAAATTTTTTCCAAACTCAGATAAATTTATATCAAACATTTATCTGAGTTTCAAATAAATTTATATGGAACAAACTTTTGGGAAGACTCAAATAAATTTATTGTGGACTAACGGCTTTAAATGATAAGGTTAAGGGACCTCTAGCTAATTTATTCTTATTTACTTGTCTCTATTTATCTCTCTCATTTCCCCTCATTGTTCTCCAGATCTCATCACTCTCTCTACTTTGATTAAATCTGAAACAGAGACAGAGAGAGATGGGATTGGCAGATCTTCAATAGAGCAAGAATAGAAAGGGAAGAAAAGAGAAATACAAGATAATGACTATAGAGGTCGAAGAAGAAGAAGATGCACAGTCCCACGTGCAGATTTTCTTAATAATTTCTCCTTCCTTGAATCAGTCTTCTCCATTTTCTTTCTCTTATTTGTCGTAATCCTTTATTTGTACAGTCAAATCATCTTCAAGAAATTGATGGGCTTTCCACCTTTTTTCTCTAAATGAAACTCTTAACGAAATCAATTTTCTTTTTTCGTGTAGAACACAAACTGTATTAAGAGGGGCATTCTGGATTTTTTAATGGTTTAAAACTTGAAAATGGACATTTACCTCTACGGAAGAAAAACGTGGATGGTTTGTGTAAGTGCCTAAATCTTACGAACTTGATCAAGTGAGTATAAAACTCATAATAGTGATGTTAAGCTTCTTTGGAGTGGATATGTTGCCTTAAGACTTGAAAGGGAAGGATAAATAAAGATCAGAGACCTTGGCTGTAGTCAGTCGAAGGCTCTTCGATGCCTAAGTTAGTGCTATCACTGAACAAATGATGGAGAAGAAAGGCAAGTGTGCTTGTATTGTGTAGCATGGCGTTATATTGCCTTGTATGATGTACCTGTTTGGAATCTTTACCCTTGTATATGTAGGTGGAAGTTCCATCTGTCACTCCCTTAGTGGGGGTAGGTGGAGATGCTGTCCAGTCAGATCATGAGCTAACTTTTCGTGATAATATGGATGTGATCGTCCGATAAGGATAAGCCCTTATCATTATCTGGCGCCCATCTTATCTGTCAGCACGTTCTACAACGTAGCCGTAGCTTTATGAGAGTACAATCATGGTATAGTATTCATCTCTGTTGATCGTACCGAGCCAAAGACAGTACCGAGACCAGATATGGACGCATCCTGTCACTGTTGCCGGTGTGCTTTATGTCGAGACTGAGGTGAGCCTAGCTGGTACTCTTATCGAAGTTAGCTCAAGCTCAGTGCCAGCTAATACTGTTGTCGAGCTGGGTGTATCCTGACACTATTACCGAGCTTGGATACCGAGATCGAGATAAGTCAAGTCGGTACTGTTACCGAGACTAGTTCAATCATGCTATTAGGAAAAACGTCCCGCGCAGTTTGCAATAAGATGCAAAGGTGAGGGCCCTGTGGCCAAATGTCCCTTTTTTAATGGCGAAGAAGAAGTATATTAAAGGAAGAAGGGAGATTACAAAGACCCTTCTCTTAAAAAGAAATTAAGGAGGGTCGATACAAAGGTACTATAAAATAATTATGCCACAATATATATATATATATATATACATATTTGAAAGATCAGATTTTCTTTCATTTTAAAAAAAAATACCAAATTTTTTTTTATAAAGTGATAACAACCAAATCAGAACACCTATCCACCCTTACTTAACTATCAAGTTTGCGACACCATTGGTCGACGTTCCTTGAGAGACTACTTAAATAAAAAAGAAGAAAGGACAGTTCTCTAACCTCATTCATATGAAAATGAAATTTTCAACGAAACATGGTCAAAGACGCCACTCAAAAAATAGCATTAACAAATTAGGTTTGTTATTGTGCTAAGTATACGAGTGTCTGATCAATGAAGAAAAAGCGTACAAGTGTACGTCACGTTGCACAAAGTAATCAAATGTAGGTGTTGTAAATGTGTTAGCCGGCTTGGAATCTTTGACTTTTGAGATTAGATCTTTATATAAGAATGATGAATGATTGATCTAACACGGCATGATATTATATTAAAAGAAATCAGAGGCCGATGCCATATGAGATTCCGCTTGGGTGGGCCAGAAAGCTTATAAGAACAATGAAATTGTAGATACTTCACTCACATGATCGTTGGAACATCAGTTATGGATTCCTTTTTTTATTTTATCATAAGAATTTATATTTTGATGATTACACAAATAGGTTTATAATTCAATCAATTTATACATCTCACAGGCTTAGGCTCTACACTAATATAATATCTACTTGTGCTCGCGAGTCTTGAGAAGAATTCACAGAGGAGGGTGGAAGATATTGGTGACCCCATGGACAAAAGGGGTTCAAGTTTCAAACCTTTCCTATAATTGCTACGGCCACGTTTGCGTACATGTAATTTTCGTGGAAAGTGAAATTGTCATATCAGTAAAACCCATGGATTTCAAATGTTTCGGAAAAGTATTTCAGTGGAAGTCAAAAATTATATTTGGTCAAAAAAGTTTTTCCTTGATGAATTGATGTTGAAGTTGTTTGGTGCGGCTGCGGATTTCTTACGAAAAACTAGAATTTATTGTAGATTTGAAATTAAAAATCTTCACACTAATAGTAGATCTTTCAAAATTTATAGGATATGGTGTGCGATGGGAATGTTATTCTGATGACCCAGTCTTAGTAATGACAGCGCTATATATAGTTGCTTTTTATTATCCACTCCAGGCTCCAGTGGTTATTAACATTATTGACTATCCAATAGGCCCAACCAAATGAGACCTGCCCATAAACCTCTAATCGGGCCTTTGTAAATCTCTAGTAATTCCCCTTTGTTGCTCACTGAACCTGCCATTCAGCAACCCATTCCCCGGCCAAAATTCACCTCAACAGTACATAGGTAATCCATCAATGAATTTAATATAAGATGAAAACCAGATATACGAGCGAACGAGGTAGCTGGCTAGAGGGGGTTGGGGCGAACGAAGAAAAGAGAGAGGGGGTTGGGGTGTTGTTACGTGCTGAATATAGAGAGAGAGAGAGAGAGGGTGGGTGGGGGTGTGTCCCATGTAGAGGGTGGAAAAGAGAGATGAGGGAGTGGGGGTGGCCTGGTGGGGTGTGGGCGCTGCGCAAGGTGGTTGGCCGCAGGGGGTTGGGGCAATAGGCATACCTGTAGGGCGATCTCTACTGGCTCTCATCGATGAAGGAGATGAGAGAACGGGAAGCTAGGGTTTAGAAATGGGTAGGAAAAGAAGTATATAAAGGGGGGTGCAGTATTCTGAGGAAATAGACTTCTCATACCCCCCCTATGGGAAGTTCATTTCCATAGTGAGGAAGGAAAAGGCTGAGTCGGCAATAAAGTAATTCCATTGAAAAATACTGCATCAAACACCTGAAAAGTAGCTTTTATGTATAAAATTGCTTCATTTTCCATGAAAATTGGATACACAAATATGCCCTATGTCTTGGTCTAAGTTGTTTAAGATTTTGAGGTCATAAATTACAAGTTATGGATAATTGGATGGAAAAGGAACTTGATCCACCATTATCCTGATGGGCCCCTTCTCATCCCACGTTCCTTCATGAAGCATCAACAATCAAGATCACCCTTGTTGAGTTAATTGGGTCTTTCTTTTGTGTTAGCCAAGACCTTGGTTTAGAATTTGAGGGTGTTTTGGTCTTTGAACTAGTACTTTTAAAGGGGTAAAAAATGATGCATTATATTTATATATATTGATGTACTTGTAACTCTAATGGACCCAAGAAGAAAGAGGATGAAAAAAGAGTAAAAGAGTAATATGATAAATCTCTTTCCATGGGTGTATGCGCGCATACCGTTGAACCACATAATTTATTGTATTCATCGTTTAATTTCTAGATTAGATTTGCTCTCGTGCATTGTGCGGTTTTGTTTGTCAATCACAGTTTCAGTTAGTAGCGTCTTTGTATTTAGATCAAGGACTTCTGAGTCCAATAGCCGGGACTTAAACAACTAGAAGATATATTCCTTCACATGTTTCCTCGTATGTTGTATAGGCCTAATAGCTGGACTCATGGACGGACCTGCCGCCCCAGGTCTATTTTTGAATTTGCTAGAGAATTAGATGGCCTTGGGCCTATGGCTGTCAAAATGCCACGCGACCTATTAACTTGGCACGAATCCATATGATATTAACATGTTCGAGTGGGCTCTTAATGGGTTCGGGTCGTTAACATGTCAAACTCATTAACACGCTAAGTTAACAGGTCGTGTACGAATTAAACCAATAACTCTTTAACAAGCCGCTTAACCTGTTAAATTTTTTTGGTCCCTGAGTGTAGCTAGAATTAATTTATATTGATAAAGATGAAATTGAAATTTATTTTTTTATAGTGGGGTTTTAGGTGGGATCCACTCGAAATCCTCACTTACAGTTTCATGTGGCTAATATATTTTTCTGCTTATATATATATATTTGTATGTATTTTCTTTTAATTTTTGAAATGACTTAATTACTTAACGAGTTAACGGGTTGGGTTGTGTTCGGGTTGGATTTTTTTACCCATTAAGTTAACAAATCGTGTACAGGTTGAGGTGATTTTAACAAGAATTCGTTAACCCGTAACCCGAATTCGTAAATACGACACGACTGACAACCCTACTTGAACCTATCCCACTTATAACTAATAAATAGTCACCCCACATCTAAACCATGTGATCGCCCCATATCACAAAACCTTGGTAAAAACACTCGTGTCTGTTGACATTTTCTTCCCGCCGAGAGTACTGGATTATCTTCGCATTGTTTTCTTTAGACATCTTCTTTATAATAAGAGTGAGATCCTCTTCACGGCGATCGAGCTTTTTGTCGCCGGTCCTCCCGTACTTAGTCTCTCTCTCTCTCTCACCAAATAACCCAAAATAAAGCAATCCCCTATTTCCGATGTAGCATAATTCTAATCACTCTATACATAAATTTGAACCCTTAATCTTCAAATCCTAATGCAAACCTAAGTCCTAAATCACAAAATCTAAGTATATCTACAAGATGACAAATCACCATTGGGCACACTTTAATCTTCAATTCATACATAAATTGGGTCTTCGAGTTCATGCGTGGATAATTTGAATTACATTTAAGTGGCGGTTTTTCTTCTTTGCCAAGAGCCCATGACCAACTATAGGGAAGTATTTTTACAGCTAAGGTAAGTACATACAACCAAATTCTTTAATCTAAATAAAACGCCTTTGGGAACCCAAATTGGGTAATTGGGTGTCACCCAAATTATTATTTCAGGGCATTCAAAGACCTAGGATTAAATAAAATAATGTCTTAAGCTTATTTGATGATGATGAATTAATGATAACTTGAATTTGGGAGAGATAGTGGGAAGACTCTTCAATTGGGCAGGAGATCTGAGTATGACAAAAAATTTGTTTTGATTTAAATGTAATAAATTTGCTTTTTTGGTATTGTTTATGTGAAAAAAGTTAGTAAAGTCGGGCACAAATTTAGTCCCATCCAAATAAAAATTCTAAGTCCGCCACTAGAATAGACTGCTTGGGTTTTCATTGGTTGTCTGAATATGGAGAAGCTTTCAATGTTAATCAGCCTAAGAATAAGCCATCATGTCGTTGTCTCCATCAAAATTCAATTATGCATGGACTTATTCAAATTCAAGCTTGGGCTTTGTGTATCTCCATTGGACCTAGGTACGTACGTATGTATCATACATAAAAGAATTTCGAGTGTCAGCCAGCAATATTCGGCAGGATGGAAAGGCTTAGCGCATACAGTGCACTTGGGCCACAATATGATCAACTTAGACCCATCTCATTCACTGTCACCCCATAAACGATTGCTAGAACTTTGAGGTCATTGTCTCACTTTGTGGAAACTAAAAATAACCATGCATGTAGTCAACAAAACTCAACATCAATGGTACATTAGTCAGCCTAAGAATAGGCAATCATGTCGTTGTCTCCATCAATGGTACTCAACGATTGCTAGAACATGTTCCCTCCACAGTGGGGCCCACCATATCAAAGGCCTGGATCAGGCCTCCACATGTAGAATAATCAAAGGCCCAGAAAATATCTAGAATGGCTTTGTCAACCATGTAATCTCTAAAGTCTAAACCCTTTTCATTTCTCATATTCCGTATGGTATAATGCAAGAGAGGTAACTCAATTGGCCTAGGGCTACGGTTTGTTCCTGTAGGTTGGAGGTTCGAAACTGTACTATCACACTGATGCTACAGGGGAGTTTATCCCGCTTCTCTCAGGATTCAGAGGGATTAGTTCAACCCAAAGAGTTGGAAACCCTCCCAAAGCTAAATATATATATATATATGGTGCAACTGTTTCCCAGCCAATCAATCTACGAGACTATAATCCAATTACAATAGAACTTCTATCAAAAATTTGATTTGCAATCTGCTTCGCAAATAATAAATCTACAGAACTATGAGGCAGTTAAAAGATCTATCTTCTCTCTCGTTAAGTTTCTACATTCATATTCAAGATCATAAGCGATTGCAGGTTGAAATTCAAAAAACGAGATATGCGCTGGATTACAAGGGCATATCAGTAATAACTTCCACTCTTATGTATTTAAATCGTGGCTAGATAATCGTAACACGTTGGGGACCACTCCATTACATGCTGCGACAGTTACAGGGGCAAATTAGTCTTAAAAATTGAAACCGTGTGGATATAGGGACCTTAGGATGCTTAGGCTGCAAACATCCTAACTGCTTGGACCAGAGCCTTTAAAAAGATTTCGCCTGAACTGGAGGGTGGAAATATTCCATTCTAGGGACCTTTCGCTAATTATCTAAAAAATATGTACAGTGCAGCTTGCAGATACTCTCTCAGAAGGACCTCCTCCTTTCTCGTCTCAGCAGTCCAAAATGTCTGCTGCAGTAGACGCAGCATTTTGTGTCTATATTCTCCATTGTTCAGAGAATTCAATCTTTCAACCATGTTTACCAAGATCACACTGTTGTTTCTCTGTCTCCTACCTATGCCCTGCACCTCTGGCGATGAGGCTGCAGACTTCGCCTACACTGGATTTCATGGTTCCAATGTGAGCCTGAATGGCATAGCCGCGATCACACCTGACGGCCTCTTGGTGCTGACCGACACAAGCGCGCAAAAGATTGGTCGTGCCTTCTACCCAGCGCCTTTGCGATTGAAGAACTCGTCAAATGGTAATGCCATCTCTTTCTCTACCACTTTCATATTCGCCATAGTCCCTGATAATCCAGACTTGGGTGGCCATGGAATTGCTTTTGTTATATCACCATCTAAAGAGCTCCACGGGGCTTTGCCTAGCCCGTATCTGGGTCTCTTCAATGCTTCCAGCAATGGCAATTCATCGAATCATGTCGTCGCTGTTGAGCTTGACACGATCTTGAGCCCTGAATTCGAGGACATCAATGACAATCACGTCGGAATTGATATCAACAGCTTAAGGTCTAACAAGTCCTCCCCTGCAGCTTATTTTACTAGTAATGGGATTAAGAACATAAGCCTTATTAGTGGCAAACCGATACAAATTTGGATAGAATATAATGGTGAAGATATGCAACTTAGAGTTACATTGGCACCTGTAAGTGTTCCTAAACCAGCTATTCCACTCTTGATGGCGACGGTGAATCTTTCAGAGTTCATCTCAGACTCCAGTTATGTTGGTTTCTCTTCATCTACAGGCTCTATGTTTAGTTCTCATTATTTACTGGGATGGAGCTTTAAGACCGATGGTCAGGCCCAGCCACTCAATCTCTTGCGCCTTCCAGCACTTCCAAAGAGAAGTTCTAAGGTAAAATCCAAGGCATTGACAATTGGGTTACCAGTAATTGTTACAGTTTTCGTGCTATTCATCATATTGAGCACCATTCTTATAGTGAGAAGGAAGATCAAATTTGCGGAATTACTCGAGGATTGGGAGCGTGAATATGGGCCACATAGGTTCTCATTCAGGGACCTTTTTGTCGCCACTAATGGATTCAAAGAGAAAGGACTTCTGGGGTTCGGAGGTTCCGGTCGGGTGTATAGAGGCCTGTTAAAGGCCTCCCAAACAGAAGTTGCAGTGAAGAGAATATCACATGAATCAAGACAAGGAATGAAAGAGTTTGTGGCAGAGATTGTAAGCCTTGGCCAGCTCCGGCACCGGAATTTGGTACAGCTCCTAGGCTACTGCCGGCGAAAGGGAGAGCTCCTTTTGGTCTACGATTTCATGCCCAATGGAAGCCTAGACAAATTTCTCTTTGACCATCCAAAATCAAAGCTCAATTGGGGGCAGAGGTTTCATATAGTCAAAGGAGTTGCATCTGGGCTTCTCTATTTGCATGAAGGGTGGGAACAGGTTGTGGTTCATAGAGATATCAAGGCCAGCAATGTCTTGTTGGACGGCGTATTAAATGGAAAATTAGGTGACTTTGGCCTCGCGAGGTTATATGAACACGGTTCCAATCCAGAAACTACTCATGTTGTGGGGACTATGGGTTACATTGCACCAGAGCTAACTAGAACTGGCAAGGCAAGTACAAACACAGACGTATACGCTTTTGGGGCATTCTTGCTTGAGGTTGCATGCGGCCGGAGACCGATAGATACTAGGGCATTGCCAGAAAAGATGATTTTACTCGATGTGGTGCTGGATTGTTGGAGGAGAGGAGCAATTTTGGAGGCAGCAGATCCAAAATTAGGAAGTGAATATGCTGTAGAGGAAGTTGAGTTGGTGTTGAAGCTTGGACTGCTCTGCTCAAACCAAATAGAATTGGCTAGGCCTAGCATGAGACAAGTGATGCAGTTCTTGGAGGGTGAGTCTCCTTTGCCTGAATTGTCATCGGATGGTATCAGTCTGAGTGTTATAGTAATGAGGAGTGGTGAAGTTTTAGATGATCTCAGGTCATGTTCTTCAGCTACAGGGTCACTCTTTGAAGGCCGTTGATTCGGTTCAATTTTGTGCACCCAATTTGTATTTGAATGATTAACATGAATGTGATATACATTTGTATTTTATTTATAAGATTAGCATAAATGCGATCAGCGTAAATTCATATTTGTATGATTAACATAAATGTTAGTGCAGTTTTCTTTTGGGAAGGATCTGTCAGCATGACATAACATTTCTCAACTCTCTCTCTCTCTCTCTCTCTCTAAATATATATATATATATATATATATATACACACACATATACATATACATATTTCATATTCGGTCAGATCCAAATTTACTAGACCGCTAAATCGATTGTGTACCGATCTAAATGGACGGTTGACCATTAAACTTTTAAACCCCCCCCCCCCCCCCCCCCCCAATATGGGGATATAGGGGAGCGCTACACAACGTCTAGGCATTTTTTTCCCTCCTAGTTGGGCCCACTGGGATGCATGATGATCATGGAAGTTTATTGAATGGAAAGATATGTGAGGCTTACTTATATGAAAGATCTTGAGTCTATATAATCATCCTAACCTTTTTATCCATGGCCCTAAAATTTAATGGTTTAGAGACATCATTTTATCATGATTTCAACTCAACAGTAAGGAAAAGTTGGATGATTGGACTTATGACTATTCATGGGTGGGTAGTGTGTGCGAAAGGCTAGACTGACTCAAGCATTTTTTTTAAATATCTCATATATATAGAGCAGGGCTCTCCAAAGTTGCAGCTTACATTGTCTTAAGCTGAAACGGTACTAGTCTCACAAATCAAAGTCAACTATCTTTGTTTTTAGTATTATAGAACTGGAAAATACAGTTCTGATTGGATTTGTCTTGATTCTGGAGATGATGATTTGAGGTAGTTTACGATGGAAATGATTTTGCAGACGATTTTAGTTTAGAATAACATAAGCTGCAATTTAGGAGAGCTCATGTTTCCCTCACCATTTTTGTGAGGGACCAACTTAATAGGGCTCACCTAGGAACCCATTGATAATGGGGCTTGTGGGGGATGGAAAGAGACATCATCGATGAGCCCATATATCAAATTTGGGGTCAATCTCATGCCTCTAACCCCTTTATCCATAGCCCACAAGTTTAACAACTTTTATTAAAGGAAAAAAAATTGACCATTGATCCAACGGTTCAATCCATTTGGATATGTGAAAATTTAATAGGTCTAGTGTACTTAAGGGGGTCTCATGTGTGTGGATGATTTGAATGTATTATAAAGTCAACCTTACTATGTTGTCCCTCACCATAACATGGTGAGAGATTGATGCATGTAAATATTTTCATATATATATATATATATATATATATATATATATAGAGTATGACTCTCCTAAGCTGAAGCTTATCTTATCCTAAGCTGGAACAGTGATGGAATTGGAAGATCAGTTTTGATTTTAGAGACGATCATCGTGCAAAAAATAACGATAATCGATTTTGATTTGTGGGACCAACACTATTCCAGCTTAGGATAAGATAAGCTTCAACTTAGGAGAGCTGGCCCATATATATATATGAGCCCGGCCAACCTAGGACTGGCCCATGTTGAGTTGATTTTGAGTTGTTTATTCTTGTGGGTTGCGAAAGGGCCTAATTTCCGGGCCAGAAGTTAAATGAGTAGGGTATGGGCATTACTATAGGCTTGGCTTGGCCCAACGTATTTCATTCAAATGGGTCATTTAATTACATTGTAAATGAGCTGCTACTAGGCCTAGCTAAAACTCAGGCCTCAACGCTGGAACTGTGATTATAGGCTAGTAACTTCCAGGCGCGTAGGCTTGGAGAAGCTTTGGCACAGCCCAACTCAGCCTGTGAACATTCTAGGACCCAAGTCCTACACTATTTATTCTGCAATTCTACAGACTAGGGTTTAGGCACAGCCCTAATTTTGAGCTTACATCTGAATTGATTGGTTTTGACTTTTGATGCATCCAACCTCAAATGCCTGGCCAGATGGCTACGATATAGCCCTATATTTTGATGAAGGAATGAGCTGGGCCTAGCTCTTAGGTTCAATAACAAAATAATCTTCACCGGGTTGGTCCAAACAATGTCAGTATGGTGGCGGATTTGGTCCGTTAGAACATAGAAACCAATACTCCTGTGCGATTCTTCTGCAAATAAGAAATTGACAACTCACGCAATGGTGATGTGAAATAAAACAAGCTTGCTCGCCTGATTACTGTGCTAGGGCAACCTCATGGTGGGACCCACTCACAAACGGCCAGGAATCAACTCTAATTTGGTTGACTTAGTTTGACTGATTAAAAAAAAATACTGACAAAATAGAGAATTAGTGACCCACTCCAACCGGTCTTAGTTGCACTGCTGATGAATCTATGCAGCTCATTTGAATCTATGCACTGTTGATGGCACACCCATGATATCAACCTCACCCAAGGTCTACTTCCCTCACCAAAAGGCAGGGGTCCCACTGTAACGTCCCACATTGCCAAGAGTCTGCGCAGAGACTGGGCTTATATATGTTACGCCTATGAGTCTAGTATGATGCGTTTTGGAGCTTAATGAGCTCCGAGAACAAAACCTTGAGGCCTGGGTCATGACCGATGTGCCCTTCCGCCCAATGTCAAAGAGGACAATATCCGCTGGGCGGACCAGGTCGTGACACCTACCCCCCTTAGCTAGGCAATCCAGTGGTGTCATGCTCCTGTGTCTGTGTAGTTTACATATCTATATCTCATTTACAAAACATACTGCATATGGCAGTAAATACATGATGTGAAAACAAGCAATATTAATGTATGGACTTTTGAGGCCACATATTCAGCAATTTTTTCCATGGCCACTCATGCAGGGTCCACCAGTCACAGCTGCCACTTGTATCTAATCAAGGAAATGAAGATCAATTTTAATTGTCAAACGTGCATAATTCCCGTCAAACGCATCTGCTGACTTTAATCTACATGACCCTTCCCTCATAAGAAGGCCAAAAATGTTTATTAGTTTAATGACGAGCAATAGCAAACAATAATACAACACAACTTTGATACTGTGGTTGGATTCTGGCAATGTTATCAAAGATTCTATTGTTGTTCCTCTTCATGAAGCTTGCAGATTCAGGTGGTGTTGGCGATTTCATCTACAATGGATTCCGCGGCGCTAACCTTAGCTTAGATGGGGTCACAGTGATCACAGAAAATGGCCTCTTGAAGCTTACTAACACCACAAGGATACGGAAGGGTCATGCCTTCTATCCCATTCCCCTCCGCTTCAAGAACAGTTCAAGTAGTAGTGCTGCCTCTTTCTCAACCGCATTTGTCTTTTCCATCATCCCCGAGCTTCCTGGATTCAGTGCCTCCGGATTCGCCTTCACCATTTCCCCCACAACACAGCTAACTACAACTCTAGCTGCCCAATTCATGGGCCTGTTCAATGCCACCAGTGACGGGAGTTCATCGAACCATATCGTTGCAATAGAGCTCGATACAGTGCTAAATTCAGAACTTGGTGATAAGGATGACAACCATGTTGGAATTGATATCAACAGCTTGAAGTCTAATGAATCTGCCTATGCAGCTTATTTTAGTAAAGAGAACAGTGGGTTCAAGAATTTAAGCCTTACAAGTGGAGAACCAATGCAGGTTTGGATAGAATATGATGGTGTAGATAGACAACTTAATGTGACATTGTCTCCTATCAACATGATAAAACCTAAAATCCCACTCTTGTCATCAATCATCGATCTCTCACCAATACTCTTAGACTCCATGTATGTGGGATTCTCTTCGGCTACTGGTTCATTCTCAGCATCTCATTACATTCTGGGATGGAGCTTTAAGATGAATGGGTCGGCTCGAGGACTAGATATCTCGCGCCTTCCTTCGCTCCCACGAATAGAACCCAAAGACAGATCAAAGGTATTGACAATTGGGTTACCCTTAATTGTGGTAATCTCTGCATTCATTGCGTTTTCTATTATTGTTCTAGCAGTGAGAAGGAAGATGAAATTTGCTGAAGTACTTGAAGATTGGGAATGCGTATACAAGCCGCATCGATTCATTTACAAGCATCTGTACATGGCTACTAAGGGCTTCAGAAACAAAGAGCTTCTCGGGATAGGAGGTTTTGGTAGAGTGTACAGAGGCGTGTTGCCGAGATCTAAAATTGAAGTCGCAGTTAAGAGAGTCTCACATGAATCAAAACAAGGGATGCAAGAGTTCATCGCAGAGATAGTGAGCCTTGGCCGGCTCCATCACAGAAACATAGTACATCTCCTCGGCTATTGCCGGCGCAAAGGAGAACTCTTCTTGGTCTATGATTACATGCCCAATGGAAGTCTAGACAAGTTCCTTTTCGATGAAAACAAGACACTGAGCTGGGCTCAAAGATTTCATATAATCAAAGGGGTAGCATCTGGACTGTACTACTTACATGAGAAATGGCAGCAGGTTGTTGTTCACAGAGACATCAAAGCTAGCAACATTTTATTAGACAGTGAAATGAATGCAAGAATAGGTGATTTTGGTCTTGCCAGACTCTATGATCATGGAACTAATCCTAAGACTACCCATGTGGTTGGTACTGTGGGTTATCTGGCACCTGAGCTTTCAAGAACTGGAAAGGCGACAACAAGCACCGATGTATATGCATTTGGAGCTTTTATGCTTGAGGTTGTTTGTGGGAGAAGACCTATAGACAGGAGGTCATCAGCAGAAGTGTTTATTCTTGTTGATTGGGTGTTGGAGTTCTGGAAGAAAGGGGCTATTTTTTAGGCAAAGGATCCGAAGTTAGGGAGTGATTTTGTGGTGGAAGAAATAGAACTGGTGTTAAAGCTTGGAATGCTATGCTCACACTCCATGCCGGCAGCTAGGCCTACCATGCATCAAGTTATGCAGTTTCTTGATGACAACACTAATATCCCTGCATCCTTTTTAGATAACTTTTGTGTTGGAGTTTTGAACCTGAAGACTGTTGAAACCGATTCACATGGAGCCAACATACCTGATTTTTCATTGCTTACTTATCCATCATCAGCAGAAGTTTCACAACCGTCTTGAGATCATTTGATATCCCAGTGAGGTTGTATCAAATGCACGAATTTTATGGTCCTTTATTCACTCTTCTCTGTATTGTTTGCTTTGCTGATGAAATGAAATTATGGCCTTTGGATAGTATTAGTAGTCAAGTGAATATCATCATGTAGCTCCAGAGAAAGGAAGGTCCTTTTTATCTATATGTATTTTCATGTTCTTTTTTCTTTGTTGTTGTAGTGCAGATCATTTCCTTACTGAATTGCTGACACTATGTATTGTGCAGTTTCTGTTTAACTTATTCGATTTCCAGTTTGTTGTTTCTGTAAAATAAATAAATGCATTCCTCTTCTTTTATACTAATATAGATGAATAATTGAGTGTTAACCATTTATACATCGATTTCATCACTTTTACACCCTTGAAAGAGTATTTAACTACGCATGTTGCTCTCTCTCTCTCTGGGCTTAAATAATTGGTTAAGGCAATACCAAAACCCATACAACAGGACTTGTCCCCAAGCAGAACAATCCCTTGATCATCATGTTAGTCTAATAGTTGGCAAATATAAACATCTCCCTACCTTACAAAAATGATCCACCCTAATCTATGATGCCCTGTTCATATCTGTCCACGCCTATGTATTGGCATACTACAAAGAGGTCTACCAATTTGAGTTTTTAGATCAGCATTCTCCTGAAAATTTCATTCTGCACTCATCTAGATGATTCCCAAGGTGCTTCTGCCTATTCAAAATAAAAAAATAAAATAAAATTGGAAGATCCTAATCATCAATTTTTTATTCGATGTTTGATGTGTTCTAGAAGATGTGAACATCATGTCTGATACCAAATTTCAATCTTATGTATTCAATTCTCCCATCTGTTTCCTTTCTTTCTTAGATAATTGTCATCCCTTTCAAGCAAAATTTTCATTGACAATGATTTCCTCGTCCCTTCTCCATTTTCAATCACCCATCCCAAATTTTCAACACCTTTTTTTCTTCGAAAATGACATGATTTTAGTAAGGATGCTACAGTTTTCTTACATAAGATAATTCAGGTAAGTTCGACTGTTGGAGGAATATTGTGACACCAGTGCTGCCTCTGCACGGTACCACATCCATGGTAGGATCCTCCAGACCCAAGACCATGTGAGAACATGGCTCAACATCGATCAATAATTGATCTCATTAGGCATTTTATTCCCATCTTATCTTTTGCAGATAAGCATTCTTTTTCTCATTAAGGTTTTTGAATTTCTACATGGAAACTTCTTTTGTTGATCACATGTCATATGACTTTTAACACTTATGGCAGATTGCAGTCAATTGTTTGTTGCTGGTGCCACAGTGTCATGGTCTCTCTCTCTCTCTCTCTCTCTCTCTCTCTCTCTCTCTCTCTCTCTCTCTCTCTCTCTCAAAAGGAAGATATAACACATGCTAGCTACAGAAGGCAGCAAGAGAAATAAAGACTAGAGTATTGAGTTTGAAATTAAATTACAAATGTCCTGCAAAATTCTAGTGTTGTTTTTGTTGTTAAAATCTGTAGCTTCACAAAGTGATAATTTCACCTACAATGGATTCCGTAATGCTAACCTGAGCCTGAGCGGCACCGCTGAGATCACACCAAATGGCCTCCTGAAGCTTACCAACACTACAAGGCAGCTGAAGGGTCATGCCTTCTACTCCATCGCCCTTCCACTCAAGAATTTCTCAAATGGTAATGCTCTCTCTTTCTCCACAGCTTTTGTCTTTGCAATCTTTCCCCAGGTTCGTGACTTGAGCGGCGCAGGGCTGGCCTTTGTAGTCTCATCTACGACTGTGCTCCCTAGAGCTGCTGCTGCACAGTACCTGGGTCTCACCAATCCTACTACGGATGGGAATTCCACAAATTATATATTTGCTGTGGAGCTTGATACTGTTCAAAACACTGATTTGGGAGATATCGACGACAACCATTTTGGGATCGATATCAACAGCGTCAGGTCTAACAAATCCTCCCCTGCAGCATATTTTGCAAATGAAGATGGAGGGATCAAGAACTTAAGCCTTAAAAGTGGAGAAATGATTCAGGCATGGGTAGAATATGATGGCATAGAAAAGCAACTCAATGTAACATTGTCTCCAATCAACTTGCCTAAACCCAATCGGCCCCTAATATCAATGATCGTTGATCTCTCACCGATAATCTTAGATCCCATGTATGTGGGATTTTCTTCCTCTACTGGCCCACTAGTAGCCACACATTATATATTAGGATGGAGCTTTAAGATGAATGGAGTTGCTAAAGCACTTGATCTCTCACGTCTTCCTAAGCTTCCTCGTAGGGGACCCAAGGAAAAATCAAAGTTTCTAACAGTTGGGTTACCTATAATTGTGGTAGCGTCTATATCATTGATCATCCTTGGGGTTGTATACTTGGTGAGAAGAAAGATCAAATTTGCCGAAGTACTTGAAGAATGGGAGAGTGAATATAAACCCCATAGGTTCTCATACAAGGATCTATTCATCGCAACAAAGGGCTTCAGAGACAGTGAGCTTCTAGGCACTGGAGGTTTTGGTAAGGTGTACAAAGGCATGTTGCCAGCTTCCAATAAGGAAATAGCTGTGAAGAGAATCTCTCATGAATCACGACAAGGGATGAGAGAGTTTGTTGCAGAGATTGTGAGCCTAGGCCGCCTTTGCCACCGCAACTTGGTCAAGCTGCTTGGCTATTGCCGGCGAAAAGGAGAGCTCCTCTTAGTTTATGAATTCATGCCTAATGGAAGCCTTGATAAGTTCCTGTTCAATGAAAACAAAACTCTATATTGGGGTCAGAGATTTCAAATTGTGAAAGGTGTAGCTTCAGGACTTTTTTATTTGCATGAGGAGTGGGAGCAGGTTGTTATTCATAGAGACATCAAAGCTAGCAACATTCTGTTAGATAGTGAATTAAATGGTAGATTAGGCGACTTTGGCCTTGCAAGAATGTATGATCATGGAACTGATCCTCAAACTACCCATGTGGTTGGGACTTTAGGCTATCTTGCACCAGAGCTTGCTAGAACCGGCAAGGCGACTACAAGCACAGACATGTTTGCTTTTGGGGCTTTTTTGCTTGAGGTCGCTTGCGGGAAGAGACCAATAGACCCGCAATTCTCAGCAGAGGAGCCAACTTTGATAGACTGGGTATCTGAGTGCTGGAAGAGAGGGGCAATCCTAGAAGCCATGGATCCAAAATTGAACATTGACTGTGTGGTGGAGGAGATAGAATTGGTCTTGAAGCTAGGCTTGATATGTTCACATCCGGTGCCGGAGGCTAGGCCTAGCATTCGGCAAGTGGTGCAATGTCTGGATGGCAATACTAGTCTGCCTGAATTGTTATCAGACTCTTTCAATATCGATTTGTTACAAATGGCACAAACAGAAGGTTTTGATGACATTGTCATGTCCTATCCAAAGTCGGCCCAATCATCATCGGCGGCGGACTCACTCTTCTCTGGGGTTTCTTGACTCTCCAGGAACTCTAATCATGGATTTCCTAGTATGACTACTCCAAACTCTCTTTGTTTGTGTTTTCTTATGTTGTTAGTGTTGTTTGTCAGTGATCTGAGATAGCTGAACTCTTGTTATATATGTCAGTGTTGTTTGTTAGTAATTCAAGAGGGAGATTTAGATGGAGAGGGTTAGAATTTCTGAACTCTGTTATACATATATGTCAAGTGTTGTTTGTTAGTATTTCATTGATCGGATCTAGCAAAATGGATACCCATTGCAAATTTCTTATGATAAAATTCAGGACAAAGGCACAGACCATACTGTTCGGCACAAACATGACATCACCTTCATTGTTTTGTCAGTTGAAAACTATGCATTCATAAGTGGCATAGTTAATCAAGTATGGCTTCTTATAAAAATGTATTACCTTAGATTTATTTTCTGTTATAACATTTTTTAAATCAATCTCTCTCCAAAGTCTTTGCTCCTTCTAGTAATTTCTCCATCATTTTTAACTCATTTCTATGCAGAGTTGTAAGTTTGAATTTCTTATTTTTTTTAACTTATTATTAATACGACTTGAACTCACTAACTCACAGTTGAAAGAGGAGTAAAAATGATGCATATTTTTACAATGGGATTGATCGTGGAAGTTGCAAGTTTGATGGTGGAAGATGCATTGGTGGGTCTCATGATGTAGGGTTGCAGGTTTGCAATATGTTTTTTCTTTTCTTTTTTTTTTTCAATAAAAGGACTGCAAAATCATCAACTCAAGGTTGCAATCGTCATCAGAAGTCAAATAATTTGCAATGGGATGAAAGTCAATTGGAATAGGAATTTGATCAAACTCTTTTATTTTCTTTCAAAAGTTGGCCCAGTAGCCGGGAGATCTAAAGTAATCATGGCCACCCGGGGATCGATTCCTAGGCAAAGTTGTGATAGCGAGCACGCTATCCATAGCAATTCCCTAATTTGATAAACTCTATTACGTGGGTTTTTTTATTCACCCTCGTCAATTGTGTTGATGATATCATCATCTCTAGCCAATAAACACCCAACTCACCAGACACTACAGAATTTTGCATTCTTTTTTTTTTTTTTCCTTTAAATTTCTGACTCTTGTAGATTTTTAATATATCCAGGATTGCATTAGTCAATTAAGTTAACTTGTAATTAAAAATTGGGGATCAAATCCTCCATATTGATTGATGATATCGTCAATTGAATTTTTTTTAAAAGAGTTTTCCACTGACCATCATCCATAATTCCAAACATTACACACTTCATTCATGTCCAGACATTCATAGAAACTTCCATGCATTATACCTGCAAAACTAAAAAAAAAAAAAAATCTCCCAAACCTCATCTTTCTTTGATATTATGTACTTCAATCTCATCACACTTCATACACACTTGGTGAATGTTGTCCACTTCACTCCAATATTCTGTAAGCCATTCACATGTTAGAGTCTTCATATTACACCATTCCACACACAATTGTCCCTATAACATAAATGTGAAAAATCAATATTCATGCACACAATGTTCTTGCAATCAATGTTGGGTCCAACAGTCATGTGCATTTCATTTCTTTGTATAGGCCATCTATCTTTCAGTCTATTTACTAGTTGGGTAACTACTCAATATCACCATGTGGTAGTTTCTTAATTGTTTTTTACTCAGACAATTTTAATTTGTTGCTACTAACCAAGATCCATCAATCACCTGCACAACATAGCACCTCTGACCCATTCGAATGACCAACACATCTGCACCACCCGGCCTGCTTCATTAGATATATAAGACCCATCAATTACTACACCTTGCATCATCCAAACTCACCCAAGCCTGCACACATCATCTTCACCTTTCATTCATCATCACGTTCAATCACTATCAAACCAACACCCACCCAAAAGCAATTCAACAAGAATGTACAATGCTCACCAAATGAATCAAATATGTGCCCATTTCACACTGGAACATCAATGGTCAGACATTTCATCGAACACGTTGAATAACAGTTACCCCCTTTCACTTTTTCTCTCCATCTTGCTCAAATAAGATGATCAAAAGAAGATGATAAAAAAGGAGAATGAAAGAAATAATAGAGAAGAAGAAATGAAGGCCTACATGCGATATTAAGTCCTTAATCTTCCTCTCCCTCTCTTCTTTTCTTTGCCACTGTCGCCCACCTGTTCTAGACAAAAAAAAAAAAAAAAAAAATTTGGCAAAATCTCAAAACACAAAGGCCAAGAAACAAGAAAAAAGGTTGCCTATCACGTCCCCCAAAAATAAGAATCTCGGAAAAACGTGATAAATTAAAATCAAATTCAAATTCTTGTGTTTAATACGGGAGGCTTCCAAAAGTGGACCTACATAAAATTTCAACCCATGGAATAAGTTTCATTAAATGCAAGGAAAGCTTTATTTAATTGGTATTCAATGTTCATAAATGAGACCCAACACAAATTCAGATAAAATAATAATAATTAAAGTTGTAGAATAAATTAAATAATTTCTAAAAGAGGTCTCAACACTAAAAGAAAGTTCATTTAAAATAATCCTAAGGTGATATTCTCTCTTGTGCAAGCTCAGACGGCTCCAAAGTCATCTCCGGCATCCCACTCGGGTTCATCAGGCTCAAACGTTTAAAATGCTTGACCATCTTCCGTCTCCTCGGTAAAGTAGGGCTCGGTACCTATGTACCAAATATTACAAAGTAAATAGCAAGTACATAATCATAATTCGAAATTTAATACAATAACAAGAAGAATATAGATAAGTGTGATCATATAGAAGTAATGACAATGACAATGACAAGAAAGAACATATAACATAATCCAAATAAAGCAAAATGAGCAATATGATTCACACGAAGACAAGTGTCTCCGTTTTGGGTGGTCAACCCTAAATAAATTGAAAAAGCCCATCCATAACGTCGGTGGTCATAAATCGATCAAATAAAAAAATTAGGATAACATGTTCACTTTTATAGCAAATTATAAGTGATCCGGTCACATCGGTGATCAACCGTCCATATATCGATCTGTAGTTGTCCATAAATGACCCACATAAACATAAACATATAAGCATAATAGACATGAATAATAAGGTTCCGACACAAGAGTCCTAAGTCAAAGTAAAGTGCTGGTCATTCCACATTCCATATCATAATCAAAGAGTCATATATAATTTACCAAGCCACTTCATAGTCCATAACACACAATAGGGTATACATCTAAAGGAATACAGATCATAAACCAATATATATATGGATGCGAAGGTTAAGATATAGATACGAATCGATCCTAAGGTCAAACATAAGATCGCATACCCAACAACCACAAGAATCTCTAATAGATAAAAGATCAACGCATCCCTTTTCCATCAATAGTGCATAGACTCAATTAAGGGTTTTCCAATAAAGATGAGTTGAGCTCGAATCCATTAGGATTTCTCCAAGGTCATACGAAATACTAAACCCCACGTTAGTAAGATACCGTTTGTCCGGACGGTATTTACTCGGTCTAATTATCCGATTAATAAGGTCCAAAATTATAATTTTGACACATTAAAAATCAAAGATAACATTTAACATTTAATTTGCAAATTGATAATGATAAATGACCTTAGATTATAATTTTAGAAACTTAGGGTCTCATCTTAGTTAACATTTAATTTGAAAATTGATAATGATAAATGACCTTAGATTATAATTTTAGAAACTTAGGGTCTCATCTTAGTGTATTTCCAAGAATATAAATCTTAATAATCCAATGGGTTGATTAAAGACTCAGGGTCGAATTCTAGAAACTATGTGGTAGGCATGGAAATACTTTGATAATGCTTCTCACATTGGGGAAAACTCCTTCCCATTCATGTCCCAGGTCAATTGTACTCTTCCCCCTCCACACACACAGTCAACAGGAAACAGTCACTCAACACAGAATGCTCTGTAGTAGGTAGTTTCACGCCAAGTGCATCAGGCTGCTCTGGAAAGTGGGCCCCACTGATCAAACCTCACCCTCGACCCCGCCAATAAGGTCGCCAAGGGCCCCTCGACTAGATCCATGGTCCGGATTGATGATCAGGTCCATGTACAGGTCAAGGTCAAACCGCCCCTACACTATGTATGTCAAAGATGCATTGATAATGGCCCCCACCAGATTATATGAAAAGAAACACTTGTCTCCATGTTATGCAACTAGAGGTCTTCCCCCTTCATTTATTTTCTTTCAAAACATGTGCAGATCCGGCCACACACACAACCTCGTTAACGCCGGTAGCAACCGGATGACAGGATAATGGGCTCCACAGAGCACAACCCCATATCACCCACACAAGCAACATCCCCCCGCAATGTACGGCCGATGTCCGGACCAGATCCACGATCCAATCATCCTCTGGATCCACATCAAAATAAAATAAAATAAAGCAACCCAAAGAGACTCACGCACCTAACATTAGAATCATCAGATGGTAGCCATCGATATACATACAACCATATACATGCAAGGTCTCATCACAGAAATAGAGTAAATCAAACCTTAGGACATAAGAAAAGGGTTCCTACATGCATCCACACTGGAATCAACAAGAAACACATGTATTAAATTCACAAATTATGTTTAGGTACTTGCATTTTACCGGGGTTGAAGAAAAATGCACAAATCCTAACCAATACCCAAACCGAGATTCCCACAACACTCGAGAATAATCCTATCAACGATCTGCCAAAGAATATGAGAAAGAAATGTTTAGATGAACAGATCTATTGTACTCCTATCCAAATCTACCACTGGAAAGAAAAAGGAGATAACATGAATATAGATCTACTTTTAATGGTCTGAGGAGAGGGTTAGCTGCAATAAGAAAGTTGAGCGAAGAATGATGGTAGTGATCTTGATTCTGATGGCTGGATTCTAAAGCTGCAATGACTTGGGAAGTTGAAAGAGGAAGACAACAAACGAGAAACGGGAGAAGTTGCATGGAGAGAGATAAGAACGTGCAGTTCTTAAAAGAAGGAATTAGGTTAAGAGAATATTCTCGGGCTTGAGTCATTGGGTCAAACTGCGGGAGGTCATCTACACGTTAAACCAACTCACCGATCCACACATCTAATCTAACGTGTGCCTCATTTAATCTTACTCACTTAAATAACTAAAATACATTTAATTAAAATAATTCTAATATTCTAATTAAAATATAATAAAATATTATAAACGGGACCGGGATCTTACATTGCCTGTACCATCTGAGTGGGGACAGTGGAAGGGGAGGAGGACTAGAATGGGCAGCAAAAGGGGAGGATGATAGAGACTGAGGTTGAAATTAGTCGACTCGAGGTGTTTTTCATGAGGGCAGGTTGACGATATCATGAGCAGTTGATGTTATCCTCAAAGAGGGTATTTTTATCCAAAAAGTAGATACGAACCACTCACTTGTAGTTTTCTTATTTTTCTTCCTAAAATTGAATAATCGAAGTCTAAGTTTAATTATTTCGTAAAAATTATATTATTATTAAAACAAATTTTAAAAAATATGAGGACTATATATAGATATATCAACATTAATTTCTTTTTGGTAGTGTACAAATGAAGATGTACACATAAGAAGACAACTAATTTAACTTAACACCTTTTTCTCTTTTCTCTACATAAAATTCTATGAAGAATCAAAGTACTTAAACATTTACAGATTCGGATTTAATTTATTTCTTTATTTTTTAATATTCTTTAATATGTGTAATTTTAAGATTGAGAAATAATATATTTGTTTACTTCTGGCTTATTTTGCTAGAAATAATACATTCATGTAAAACAATCGGATATTGAGATAATTGGTTTAAATGATCGTTACTTTAATTTTAAATTAAAGCTCATATAATTACTTTGATTTGACATACATCACCAATTAAATAGTTGTGTGTTTATATATTAAAGCTCTTTTTTACATTTGATTTTCACATTTGTTCCAATCTTGCAAGGTATCTATTATGTAGTTTTATTTAAGCTTAACTCCTTATTTTCAGCCCTAGGCTCGGGTCTGATTCGCTAGTTTTGAAATTACACATATCCGTTATACAGTCGTTGCATCTCTGGGTTTTGACAAGGGAGAGTTTTTAACCTTTTGTCTTATTTCAAAAAGGGACATAAGTTTCAAAACTTTTTAAATTAATTCTTAAGTTTTTTAGTAAGTTCTCAATTAAGGACATCCGGTCATTTAAAGATATTTCCTGTTAACTTTTTCCCTCATTTTCTAAAAAACACCCAAAATACCTTTCATTTTGGTATTTTAAGAAAATCAAGGGAAAAAAGTTACTGAAAAATAACTTTAAGAGCCATGTTATTCGGCCCGACTTGGGGACCGAGTGCTGGCCCGGTCCCCAAGGGTGCCATTGGATCCCGGGCTGTCCTGGGATCTAATGGCTCCCTTGGGGACCGGGCCAGCACTCGGTCCCCAAAGTCGGGCCAGGCAGACTTTTTGTAACTTTAAATGGATGGATATCCTTAATTGAAACTTCCTTAAAAACTTAGGGACTAATTTGAGATGTTTTGAAATTTATTTTCCTTTTTTGAAATAAGGCAAAAATTTAAGTCCTTATTTGAACTTTTTCCTTTTTTGAAATATGAGGAGTCGTCCAACAGGGATATTTAAGGTCATGACCCCACACCATTACAATAGTAATTTTGAATTTCTTGCATGAAGACAAAGGTAAAATAAATAAATAAATAAAAAAGATGATAAATGTGCAGTTGTACAACTAGGGAATCCAGGATATTTAAGGTCACGACCCCACAGCATTACAATAGGAATTTGAATTTCTTGCCTGAAGACAAAGGGCAAAAAAAAAAAAAAAAAACGATGATAAATGTGCAGTTGTACAACTAGGGAATCCACAATAGCGAGGAAAATTACTATATATTTTTTTCATGCAGCTCATTCTTCTGCCATTTGGTGTGAATTTTTCTCGTGCCAAACGGGAAAAAAAAGATAAAATAATTTTCCTCGATAAAGATTTTTATTTCCTTCGTAAAGAGTAGAAAAGCCAGATTCTTCTCTCATGAAAACAATATATGCAGGTAGCAAAATCCTCTAGATGCACAAAAAACCCAATCCCTGAGACCTGATGTGATTTATGAACCTTCCCCTCGCCTTCTCTTCAGGGGTGGCAACGGGTTGGGTGGGCTTAATAGGTCTAACTCAGGTCAGAGTTGATGGGCGATAGTTGAATAAAGTTCAACTAGCAATTATAAATGTAACTCAAACCTAGCTGATGGGATTAAATATGTCAATCAAACCCATCCCAGATTTTTAAAAGATCAAACTTCAACCCAGAATATTCTAGTGTTTGAGTTGGGTGGGCAGGCCAAGTTGGGAAATGCCACCTCTCCTGTCTCTCCTCAAGCCATTGAAATAGTGAAACAATAGGCTGGCACTCCAGCTGCTAGTCCTGGTCTCAGTCTAAATAAATACAAGTCTCCATAGACACCAACCCAATACTGTTTACAGCATACATTTAAGAGTCCAAATTTCTCCTTTTTGTCATTAAAAAAAAATTAAAATCCAGTTTTTCTCTGAACCCTATGATTAATCTTCGGGTGACCTGGATCTGACGAGGCACAACTGTACACGTGTCGCTGCTCGATTCACCCACTCATAGTAAGCCTATGTACAGAGGATCCGGATTCCGGACTCCAGAACTAATGGTGCTGCACCAAATTCTTGGGGGTGTCTCTTTCTGTCAATCAATGCAGGGAAAAGTCCGTCTAATGAGAAGTGGCCGAGTTTTCTCCCACGGAGTCCACATGGAGAACCATGCGTGAGAACGCATCTCTGCTGTCTATGCAGTGGGCCCCACCTACATTAACTTGGTACAGTGAGTTTCATGTGTCGGTCAGTTTACGAACGCCGGTAGGAGAAAATTTCACATGCGAATTAAATGACTAAATATAGCCTTACGGTGCCAGTAAAAGGAACAATTAAATGATTGAAGATCAACGCAAAATCATTCCTGATAGTTACATAGCAAATAACACTAGAATGTACACAAAATCATTCCTGATAGTTACAAAGCAAATAACACTAGAATGTACACAAAATCATTCCTGATAGTTACATAGCAAATAACACTAAAATGTAATAACATGGCAAAATATAGTATAAAGGTTTAATTACTGAGCGAGCACAAAAAGAATATATATATATATATATATATATTATTATTATAATAGAAAGAAGGACCTCCTCTTATATGTATTAGGCCTAATGGAACTTAAAACTGCAATATATCTTATTAGTAGCAGAGAGCTGCCCATTGTCCGTAGACATCAGTAAAGCAATATGATGGGTGATGTTGTCCGCTTTTACCCACCGGGCCTCACATTTGTGCTTCTAATGGACCTCAACCTAATAAAAAGGCCTCATATAAGATAAGAAACTTTCCTCTCATAATCGATGTGGGGCTCCCCCTCTCAGTCAGGCCACAATCAAGAACGCACGGAGAAAAATCAATGAACAAAACTGACAGAAGCACAAATGAACAAAATGACTGAGCAAAGCAAATAAAAAAAAAAAATTTGACTTTGACTCACTTCCCAACCACAGCCTCCCACCCCCAAAAATAGATACAAGTTCAGAGACAGATGAATAGCCATCAGGTATGTCATATGGGACTTGGCAGCTAAATAGAATCAGGAGTAAGAAGGACTCAACACAAATGTTCTCCAAGATTCTACTGCTGTCTCTCTTTCAACTTGCAGCTTCGAATTCTCAAGAATTCACCTACAATGGATTCCATGGCGCCGCCTTGAAGGTGGATGGCACAGCAGAGATCACACCTAATGGCCTGTTGAAGCTTACCAACACTACAAAGCATTTGCAGGGTCATGCTTTCCACCCCATTCCTTTTCTCTTCAAGAACGCTTCAAACGGTAATGTTCTCACTTTCTCTGCTAGTTTTGTCTTTGCAATCATCCCTGAACTAGCCGACGCCGACGGCGGCGCCGGGCTGGCCTTTGTAGTTTCCCCTACAAATCATCTGATCAACACTGACCCTGCACACTATCTGGGTCTCGTCAATCGCAGCAATGATGGAAATCTCACAAACCATATTGTTGCTGTCGAGCTAGACACAGTTTCTAACATTGATGTGGGAGATATAGAAGAGAACCATGTTGGAATCGACATCAACAGCGTCAGGTCTCGCAATTCCTCTCATGCAGCTTATTATGTGAATGAAATTGGAGGCTCCAAGAACATAAGCCTTCAAAGTGGAGAAATGATTCAGGCTTGGGTAGATTACAATGGTGTAGAAAAGAAATTCAATGTAACATTAGCCCCTGCCAACCTGCCTAAACCTATTTATCCTCTCATATCAACAACTCTTGATCTTTCACCGATAATTAAAGACCATATGTATGTGGGCTTTTCTTCTGCTACTGGTCCAATTGTAGCATCGCATTATGTTTTAGGATGGAGCTTTAAGATGAATGGAGTTGCCAAATCACTTGATATCTCAAGTCTTCCTAAGCTTCCTCGCAGGGGATCGAAAGGGAGATCGAAATTTCTAGTGGTTGGGTTGCCTATAATTGTGGTAGCTTCTGTATTATCAATCACCTTTGGAGTTAAATACATGGTGAGAAGACGGATCAAATTTGCTGAAGTACTCGAAGATTGGGAGATCGAATATAAGCCACACAGATTCTCATACAAGGATCTATTCATTGCCACCAAGGGCTTCAGGGACACTGAGATTTTGGGGATTGGAGGTTTTGGTCGTGTGTACAAAGGTACATTACCAACTTCCAAAATCGAAATAGCTGTGAAGAGAGTCTCTCATGAATCAAAGCAAGGGACAAGAGAATTTATTGCAGAGGTTGTGAGCCTTGGCCGCCTCCGCCATCGCAACTTGGTAAAGCTATGTGGTTATTGCCGGCGTAAAGGAGAGCTCCTCCTGGTCTATGATTACATGCCCAATGGAAGTCTTGACAGGTTCCTCTTCAATGAAGACAGAACTCTGGGTTGGGCTGAAAGGTTTCGAATAGTGAAAGGAGTAGCTTCAGGGCTGCTCTATTTGCATGAGGAATGGGAGCAGGTTGTTGTTCACAGAGACATCAAAGCTAGCAATGTTTTATTAGACAGTGAGTTGAATGGGAGGTTAGGCGACTTTGGCCTCTCGAGGATGTATGATCATGGAACTGATCCTCATACTACCCATCTGGTAGGAACACTGGGCTATCTTGCACCTGAGCTTGCTAGAACTGGCAAGGGAACTACAGCCACAGACACATTCGCTTTCGGGGTGTTTTTGCTCGAGGTCGCTTGTGGGAAGAGACCTATAGGCCAACATCAATCAGGGGAGGAGCTGATGTTAGTGGATTGGGTATCTGAATGTTGGAAGAGGGGGGAAATCCTAGAGGCCAAGGATCCAAAATTGGGAAGCGACTATGCAATTGAGGAAATGGAGTTGGTTTTGAAGCTAGGTCTGCTATGCTCACATCCCAAACCAGAGGCCAGGCCTACCATGCGGCAAGTTGCGCAGATGCTCGATGGTGATTATAGTTTGTCTGAATTGTCATTGCAGTGTTTTGATATCAGTGTTTTCCTGGCGAAGCAAATGGAATATACTGATGATATATTCATGTCCTACCGTACTTCAGGCCACTCGTCATCAGTAACAGAGTCATTTCTCTCTGGAGGCCGTTGAATCACTAGTAACTCTTAATTAAAAGTTTGTTAGGAGCTCTCTCTTTTGCTATCTGTGTCTAGTTTCATTCATATTGCAGTATGGAAAATCTCTGCTACAATCCCTGTTTCCTTGTGTTCCTTTACATTTCCAAGTATTATATATGTTGTTCACAGTGATCTATGCAAGAGAAATACAAATCATAGGAGTGAAAATGGCTCAACACTGATATTTGGATACTTCAAAGTAGGCATTGTGACTGTATCATGCTCTGTCCCATACTTCAATTTTTATTTGTTAAATTCATGTCCATGCCATGGTATCCCTGCCATGCCATATCTGGGCATCATATCTTCAAACAACATGCAGGGTTGGATGTAGTAATTACAAGTTTGTTACTAAAATTTTGTCTAGTAAATATACTAACTGCAACTAAAATATTGTCTAGTAAATATACTAACTGCTTGTTAACACAGATTTAAGTCTATTTTGGTATGTCAACAGGTCTTTTTCTTGAGATGAAGAATGTCATGGGGTTGAATGAGTCTTTAAACCATAATCCTCTCCTGACCCTTTGGCCTTAATGTCAGGTCTGATTCTTCTGTTGGTTAAGCTTGATCCAAGCCCAACCTCTGTTGTAAGCGTGTCCATATCATTATGAAGTCGTCCCATGAATAACCAACAAGTATCAGTAGCGTGATTTGTAAAAATCAATGACAAAAATTTTAGTAAAAAATAATGACATTGTAAAATTTTAAGATTAAACGATTATCTGCCATCATCCACTTGGTATTTGCAAAGCCCCATATGTTATGTGTGGAGCATGATTACACCCGGGTCAGACTGATATGTGTGGTCCCTTTATGTTATCCTAGCATAGCCGCCAGAGATCTTGTATCTTGTATTCTCATCTTCTGCCTTTGAGTATAGTGGAATCAATGTGATCCATAGACGTACTTCAATCTCGAGGGAATCACGTAAATCTGTGTGTCTTCTTTGTGTAATTGATTGCATCTTTTGATCTTTATTTCCTAACACCGTATACATATGACAGGATTTATGATTGTCATACCAAACCCGACCTGACCCAAGCCCAAGACATCAAAGAAAATGTCGATCTTACATCCACATACAGTTTGAACTTTTATATACAATACGCTACTTAGTAATACAAAAAGTTAACATATAGGGCAGGTTAAGCACACCCCAAACCCCAAACCTGACTCGGGTTAGTTTATGCCAAAAAAAAGAGTAGTCCCACGGAGACGAAGGTTTTCTTGAAAGAAAGGAAATAATTAGTGCCCATAGTTTCTACTTTTAGGAGAGAGATACACCTGTGAGACGTTTTGGAAATCCTAATCCCAAACTACCTTCTTTCTTTTCAATGTATTTCCAAAAAAATGCCCTTTTCTCCGCCTTCTTTCTGACCAAACCCTAATGAGAGAAGTAAAACTCTACAAAGGGTTGTCCTTATTGAAAATCTCACATTGTTCTAATGCACTCTTTTTTTTGTTCACGGGACATGCCCAAAACTGTACTCCAATATGAGTTGGCCCAATAAAGATATGAATAAATATAAAAAGAAGTTCATGTATTTTACAAGTGGGGGCCTACTTGCTTGAACATGTAGATGGAATATAGCCCATTTCAATTCAAAATCTTGAAATTGTGCAGGACAAATTTTAAAGACTGAAAGGCGCTTCCAAATAAAATACAAAAAGATTTTTTTTAAAAAGGTTTCTTTCGCACTTTTTAATTAAAGAAATACACAAATCTTCACTTATGATGGGATGCAGTTCAGTTCAAGGGTTTCATGTCATTTTGAAAAGTGATTTTCACCCAAATCAAGGACTATTTATATTCAAATATAAGCTTGATTTTTATTAATATCATATAACTTATTTTCTCTTTCTTTCTTTCTTGTCTTACTAATTTATAATAAATAAATTAGGGACATTTACTAAAGAAATTCCCTTAAATAGGGTAACCACTATTGAAACCCTCAAAATTTTATAATATTAGGCTTAAACCTCCCGCCCAAATCAACAAATTTTCTTCCCATTTTACCCCTTCTTAGTTGATGCCAACGAAACCCTAACAGGGACGAAAACAAAAACAAAACGAATCAAGAAAAGAAGAAACGGAAGAATGAGAGGAAACTGCTTGTCACCGTCCGGTCTCTCACTTGTCCGGTCTCCATCTCACTTCCATATCCAGTCACAGAAGAATGCCGACTACTCCACGTCACTCTCTCTCTCTCTCCTCTTCGTCCTCCTCTTTTCCTCTGCATCAAAACTCAAGCCCTATAGGAAGCCTCAAATCTCAGGACCTAGTTTTCGAGGTAATAAATTTACACACATTCAACTATTTCCTTCTCTTGTAAAACTAGAGAGCCCTTTCTTCTCCAACGTTGTTGTTTCTATATATGTGTTCCGGCGATTGGGAACAAAAACACAAAAACATCATTGATCTACCATTTTCTTCCACTCGCATGTCTCTCTCCGTCTAGTGTGTTTTCCTTGAGCAGCTACTGTTTCTCTTTCGTAGAAACCGTTGAGCGGTTGGGTGAAGAAGAAAAGTCCACCTCTCTGGGTAAGGGTTTTTTTTATCACTTTCTTTTTCTTTGTAATGTAAAGCAACCCATCATTCTCTTCTTGTATGATTAGCTTGCGGTAAGATTTTGATTGGATGTTAACTGGTTTTCCAACTTTAATTAGGATTTTGAAGTAGGGTTATTATCTAAGTTTTACAATTGCATTTCCACTATGTGACCTGACTGAGAGCTAAAAGGAGTTTTCTCCATATCACTATAATGTCCTTGGCTAAGGTCCCAAATCTTTTGAGAGAGTCTATCAGCAGCCCCCTTCAATTGAGGCACAAAATTGGCTTGGTCACTCTGCCCTTGCATGTGTGGATGGGCATGACTTGGGTGGCATGAATCTGATGTCGATGTGTATACTATATACATGATAAGGATGTCGCTATCTGATGAAGCTGTATTCAAAGATTGAGATCTTGAAAAAGAAATGGATGGGTAGCTTGTTCTCGAATCTAGAGAAACTTCGCCAACTATCTATTCACGTGAATAGAGTAGGGTTTGGGGGTTGATTCAATGGAGTTTAGAAAAGTCTTCTTTTCCCTTGAGATTGGTGGATTGGGTTGAGGAAATTCATGATATCTCAAGTCAATTTGGTGCTTTATTTTGATGGGTCAAGCCCAAATGACTCGGTCCACAATGACGGGTTAGGCCTAAGTGACTCGAGTTCGTGATAAGCCCAGGTCTAAATCCATTCGTTGAAAGTGGGGTCCGGATCCACGAAGCGACGAAGTCAGCGTGTTGTTTCCCTTAACCCACTTTTACCAAGTCCTGCGGAGGAGATCTTACATGCCTCGTCTGTTGAGGGCGGTTCGAAGACTCCGTCAGAATGAAGCGCCATTGCTGAAGAGTCGTCCCCATCTGTTAGGGGAAGACTATAAATTACAGAGCCCCACCAGCACTGGGGGGCAAGTAATTCTTCTCCATTTTTACGTTATCATTGTATTCCTCTGACTTGTAATCTCTACATCGGAGAATAGTAAAATCACCAATTTGAAGTGGACGTAGGTCACACTGACCGAACCACTATAACCTCTCTCTCTCTCTCTACTAATTTTCACATTAATTGCTTATCACTTGACCGGTGGTGCCCGAAACACTTTTTAGCATCATCATATTTCATCACATTTTAGTAGAGGCAAATGCTGTGGCCGATCATCTTGCAAAGGAGGGAGTTTTTGGTTCTTCTATAGATTTCATGTTTAATTTCTGTTTTTCTGTTGAGTGTTTTTGTGGCCTAAACACGGTCTCTTTTATGATCTAAACCATTGATCTTGGAACGAGGACAAATGCTTGTATGGATCATCAAATGAATGGTCTACAAACAAGGTTGAGAGTGCCCTTTTTGTCGGCTTTAAATGCAATAGTTGATACACATAACAAGGATGTTTCCCAGGAAGAACCCTAACTATTATAATATATTAAGCTAGGAGGTTTTGGATCCAATTTTGACTATCGGTTATAATTTTGACTGGAAGTTACATCAAATACCTTAATCTCTTTATCATAACCACTCATAAGTGTTCTCCACTTTTCTTTTCTTTTTTTTTTCTTTTTTTTTCAAAGACTTTGTTTCAATCCAAACTCTTACCATTCCCTTCTACTCTAATTCTCATTTTTTTCATTTTATGATACCTACTCTTGGATTATATAAATACATAGTCATAATTTTTTTTTCTTTTACTTTCTTTCTAAAAAAAAGCTATGGATCTTTTGATACATGAATATTTAAATTGTAATGTTTGACATCATAAAACTCTCTCTAGACCTTTTGTTTCACTCAATTAACATGGTTTGTTATTTTTTTATTTTTTTTGAAAGGTAATTAACATGGATCACAGTACCTTTTGATGGCTAACTCTTGGATAACATCTGTACGTAATATATTTTTCTTTTTCCTCTTTAGTGATTATTTGTCATGCAAGTTGTGTATGGGGCTTAGGTATTTATTGCTACCAACTCAGCTGAACTACTTCATGTTCATATGGAAAAGACTTATTTGATTTGCAGCTTATGGTGACTAGACATCATTTGCTCTAAACAGAGCTAGTCGAATTTTTTGTTTTAAATTCATCCCAAGGTTGTTTGTTCAGGTCCAGGTCCCCCAAACATTGAATTTTTTTAATATTGCTGAACAATTAGAGGTGGCATAAGTGAATTACTATGACTCCAAAATGCAGACTAAGAAAAGTATAATGAGCCCTCAAACGTGTTTAATCACTTGATGCAATTTTGTTTGTTATATTTGTCGTTGCAAGTTTTACTTCAGTAGCAACACCCATTAGTTTGTTAACACTTAGCATTGAAGGTCATATGTTTTTGTGTTGTTCATAGTAGGAGAGGAGAAATGATGTACGCCCTATAAAGTTGAAAGGCCCACTTTGATACCAAATTGATATAGGCCTCTAAAAGTTGAAAGGGTTCACTCTACCAAATTGATACAGGGCTTAGAAAGTCAAAATTAAATTGAAAGTGCTGCAATTCCAGGAAAAAATAATAGAAGGCCTCCAATATAATTTATGGTAGGTTTGTTCTTTTACCTCACTGAAATCTACCAAATGAAACAAAATGTTAGAGAATACCATTTATTAACTTGACTAGAAGTCAAGAGCAATGATCACTTTTTATACCATTATGTGTAGATGGGCAATGATACTTTTTTTACTGAGGAGAAGTTATTATATTATCAAGATGTTCATGTTTTTGAAGCAATTTGGCGAGGAGAGGTACATCCAATCATTTACTTTATATTTAAATGTAACGTTATATTTATTTTTATCTCTTGAACTACTTCATACTACATGAGTTTGTAATAGTAAACTTATTTTGTAACTAACATCTATAGGAGCCACCAAACTTGAGAATAATTCGAACCACACATGACAAAAAAAGTTGGCATCTAACACGTCAACAAGAAAACTATGTACGCATGTGTGGCTTGGAGCACTTGTCAAGCATTGAACAGATGACAATAGATCATGCGTTGATAAGAGCATTGGTGGAAAGATAGAGGCCGGAAACAAATACCTTCCATCTTCCATGTGGGGAGGCCACCGTGACATTAGAGGATGTGGCATATATATAGCCTCCCCATAGATGAACCGGCAGTGACAGGAAAAACACTGCATATTACCAAGCAAACAGCAGAGATATGCATGGATCTTCTAGGCATGGAGCCGGTGCCAAAAAGAGATAGCATCGGCATGAGGTTAAACTTTTCTTGGATGAAAGAGAACCTCAAAGGAAACAAAAAGAAGAAAAAAGTTCATGAAGTTGAAGAGACGTGCAACACAAGAGCCTATTTATTCTGCCTAGTTGGAGGTCAAATAGTTGGCAACTCATGCAGTACTTCCGCGCTAGCTTGGTTGCTTGGTTTATTTAGAGAATTTAAAGGAGTTATCTTCATGCTTCAGCAACTCGATTCTTGTTCCAGAATTCATCATTTGTAATTCCATGCAATATCGAGGAAGGATTTGAAAAGACTCCTCGAATGAACCCTGTATTTCATTCATTGCAATCTTTCTTCCTAGATATGCCTTTCTATAACTTATCGTCACTCCGAACTCCATTTGAAAGTCAAACATAATTTCCTTTGGTGTGTACATATTATTAAATCGAAGCCTATCTTTGACATAGTCTGCTATCAAGGACGCTTTCACTTGTTTATGTGTCATCCCCATCATTGGTTTTGAGCATTAATGAATTGGGTTATATGTCCGAACTTGAAATTGTGGACCTGAACCCACAATAGAAGCATGTATACGCCATGGACATGTTGCATCGTCACACCGTGCAGTAACTTTATAACTGTTGGTCTTCAGATGCATCAACACAAAATTCTTATACACTACAAATTTCGCGAGGGTTCTCCTAAATGTATCACGATCTGAAAATACTCTCCCTTTCCACAACTCTTGCGCGGTACTCTCTAGCAACTCATGTTTGAAATCGTCAACTGGCACTAGCATATCTTCAATGTTAGGATCTTCACCAACGGTTGACGTTTCGGCGTGGATTCCCACATCTTCTTGTATTTTGTCCCCTATTGTAGGATCATCATTTGCCCATGGCTGAGAGTCTATTAATGTAAAGTGATCAGGTGAAAAGGAGAAGATGGCTTCAATGTCTTCCTCGAGATCAACAGTGGGATCAATGGTATCAAAAGAATGGATACTGTTTACTCCAATATCGGTATTTGCTTCAAAATTATAAATGTCACGTCCAAGTGCTTTCGAAGAGCTTTTGTGAGAGTGACTGCATCCAAATAATAATGATTAGTCCATCTTCATCTTTCAAGGAAAAAATCAAAATTCAATCTAGTGAACAAGATAATAACATACTGTGTTGTGTTAACTGGTCGACCTCTAGGATATCCAACACTTTTTTCCTTCAAGTTATTGGTTTTTTGATCGAGAGCATTTTGAATGTCTTCAAACACATTCAAACCTGTCAACCTTGCATGTATATAAGGAAAAAGAAGTTAGAGTTCCATAGATAAATAAATAGTGCACAAAGTGATTAGGACATGGTGCAATACCTTGAATGTCCTTCACGTACACCTCTTGATCACTCGGTGTTTTTGCTCACATATAGATAAATCCCATTTACATTATCCCAAGACACTTTCAACATTGCATTTACATCACCATCATTAGCTACTTTAATCAATGTGAAAGCTTGACGGTTGTTGTGAAGGTACCGAATTTCAATGGCTTCGTCATTTTCTATCCACTTCGTTGCTTGTAATGCACTATGGAACAATGTAGAGTACTTATTGAAATTGCTTAGATACATCATTTTTTGTTCACCTCCCCTGTACACCGGATTGGTCGTATTCCAATCAAACTCTCCATTAAAGTGGAATACAACAAACGTCTCATCCTCTGACATCTTAAAGAAACCGAAAATAAATTAACATGAGATAAGAACAAGTGACATTTAGTAAATAAACCCGACTAGACATGTTAACGAAAGCTAGAGACCCCAATATTTTATATGATGTAATTTATTTTATCAAAATCATCAAAATGACAAATAAGAAGTGAACAAAGTGGGCCTGCGCAACAATTCCGTACTTAGAAATTATCAACATTCATCAGATTTTTAGAAACTTGCATAAGTTTCTCAGCATTCATTGAAACTTGCATAAGTTCTAGAAAGGAGTTGCAAAAGGAAGAAAAAATTCATTCATCTCATATTCAACTTTCATTCAGCTTTCACAAGGATTAAGAAAACAAATGAAATAATAACAACATTGAAGTTTCATTTCCCCTTGAAACAACTTTTAGAGACAGAAAAAATGGAGAAAACATAAAATCCACATAAAAACTCAGATGGTTGATACTTGATACAAAATGAAATGCAGAATTCAAATGAATCACATCCACATTGACATTGAAATCTTTATCAATTGGGAAGTAAGAAAATGCAGATGCCTGAACATGTCAAGGGTTTAGTCTAAATACATGTTCTAAAGCATAATGACTCAGAGTGCTATAAGGTGCTATGTATGTTTACTTTGAGCACTGCAAGTGCAATGTAACAACATAACTAGATAGATTCCATCAGTAAATTGTGGGCGAGTGTTCATATAAGTTTATTAGGTGAATCTTTATCCTTTCGGAGGATAAGTTGAAGGGTGGAAAAATCTAGTCAAGCATGAAGAGGGATTGTTTCATGTCATTATTATAGACCAGCATTATACCATACCACTGAAGGGTAGTAGGTAAAACTAAAAGTAAATAGTCGGGCTTTCTTTATTCTCATGGCAGAGTGAGTTATCAATAGAGAAAGCGTTTAGTGAGGGTCATCTCATTCGGTATGAAAAAGAAGAAAAAATAATGGTTTTGCTCATGAGTTAATGTTTAAAGTATCTTAGACCAGGCTTCAATTCCTCGAATGAGTAATTCAACTTCATTTCCCTATTGATTGAATTGAATTTTTGTGATCTTCGTAGCCTCATGCAAACATAGGAACAGAGCTTAAGAATGTAAAAGAATAGTTTGTAAATGATCTCATTCCCTATGGGCCCATAAACCAAATCTTGGACAGTGAAAGCAAGCATACAATGTTCCATGATCCATGCTCAGAACATCATGTTGAAAGAAGAATCTACTGGTGTGCTACTGTATCATCAGGTGAACTCATTGAAAATCTTGACATCCAATAAAAATAGAGACCTACTAGCCTCTTACAGGTCTCTGATCTCTCATCTGATCTCCTTCGGTACTGTAAAGCTTTTGTTCAATACAAGTTGCCATTTCCAAGAAAAAAAAAGGTGAACAGTTGGTCCACACCAAATGCTGCTAATAAAAGTTGTGTTTTGGATGAAAACCAACTTCAAAGTTTTTCACCTTCCGTAAAGCATTGCACAGAGGGAAAGGACCACAAATGTACAGAAACTATTGTAGAACTACAACTCACTAACTCAGAGCCTGCTCTAAGCTCTAGACATGCTTTGGTTTTTCCCTGTCCGGAAAAGAACTACTTTGCTCACAACTCATTGCCTCCTCATTGGCAAGGGGAAGGCATTAGTTGTATTGTATTATCTAAAAAATCCAATCAACCAACTAAAAAAACAAAAAACCAATCCAATCAACCAACTAGAAAAATAAAAAATCACTGTAAGAAGAAATGCCTTGGATATAGAATATTGGAGAAGAACCTTGGAGAAGAAAGGGCTATCTATTTTTACAAGAGAAGAAAAGAGTTGAGTGTGTAGAATTTTATTACCTTGAAAACCAGGTCTTCAGATTCTGAGGACTTCCTCTAGGGCTTGGGTTTTGATGTAGAGGAAAAGAGGAAGGCGAGGAGGAGATATAGATAGAGAGAGAGAGAGAGACGTGGAGTGCGACCAGTGGGCGTTCTTCTAGGACAGGAGATGGAATTGAAATGGAGACTGGACATGGACTGGTCTGGTCTTCTCCTTTTTTCGTTTCTCCTTTTCTTTTTTTGTGTTTCAGCTTTCATCCCTTTGCTAGCATTAACTAACAAAGGGTAAAATGGGCAAAAATAAGGAAGATTTGGGCTGGAGGTCCTTCCCTAATAGTATAATAATTTTGGGGTCCCAACAGTGGTTGTCCTATTTAAGGAAATTTCTTTAGTAAATGTCCCAATAAATTATTATTCTTCTGTCCACGTATAATCCCCAATCTTCTAGGTGGTACTTATGTCGTTTTTTTTTTTTTTTTGCAAAAAGCATATTTTTTTAATCTATATGTATATTTTGCATGCATTAACTTAGATAGATGAATTCATTAATTATAAATAAATGAGATCAAGAAATTAGATTTATATCTAATATTTTGTTGAGATTTAACTTGGCTATGTGATTGGAACAACCAACAGTTTTGATTTGAATAAGATTAGGCTTGAAAAAAATAGAGAGAACTAGATTTTTGTCCGATTATAGACTCATTTTAATCGAACAACATTTTTCTTTGTCCAATTAGATTCATTTTAATTCAAATTATTTGATCTAAATAAAAAATCACGTTTGTGTCTAAATATAACTAGGATTGGATTAAATAAAAATCCCAGTTTAAACATGAAATTAGATTAACCCTGAGGGGTAGCTTAGTTGGCCTAGGACAATGATTTGCACCTGGAGGTTGTGGGTTCGAAACTGCACTACCACACTAGGGTCGCAGGGAAATTTTACTTGACTTTCTCTCTTGTGCCTATAGGGATTATTCTTGCCCAAAAGGTTGGGAGCCCTGCATTAAAAAAAAAAAAAAAAAAAAACATGAATATAGATCCACGAATAAGCTGAATCACATCCGGTCAAAAGATTTAATTTTTTTGTTTTTCAATTGGAAAGTGTAAAAGTAACTTAGAAAAAAGAAATATTCTATGCTTTTTTTGGCTGTGCATTTTAAATCCTTAAAAATCTGGGCTTCATGATTTCAACATTTTGGATTGAAATAGACTACACACATTAACATATCTGAGAAAGTGGGCCCAAACGTGTAAAACACAAGAACGTTTTTTTATATTTTATTCATGTTTTCTATATAAGTACAATCTTACGGTGGGTACAATCTTATAATGAGACCAACTTATCCTAAATGTGTATTAGAGAAGTTTAGATTTTCAATAGATAGGGTCCACCAAAGAGTTTTACTTTTAATAAACAAAACTGATAAGACTAATGTAGTCTCCGATTTAAAGCGATGAAATGAATAATTAAGTAATGCTAATAAACTTGATTTTATGGGTGAAGCAGCTAGAAGTGCTTGCTTCACGACCTTGTATTCTATTAAATTTCATGAGCTAACCATTGCTACCAAAACCTCGAGGCTTTAGTAGAGGCAGCGGAAATACTTTTTAATATTCCCCCTCAGGTGGAGCCCACTCCTCAATCTTCCCCTTAGGAACCTGGCCGGCTCACTTTTGGCGACACATTTTTTTTATTTTTGCGCCGAGTCATTCCTCCTGTAATTCAAACTCATGACCGGCCGGCTCTGATACTATATTAAATTAAGTTTTTTGTATATATCCCCCTAAAGTTTGTAGGATTTGTAAATAAGCCCCTGAGGTTTTAGTATTTGTAAATAGGCCCTTGTCTTTTCTTTTTAATGCCTTTCATGTCCCCAAAATAAATATTCCTAACAAGAATGGGCCGCCACTATGAGATTTGTGTAGAATTTTTATATAAATGACAGCTTTGCCCTTACCTCCATTAAGCAAAAATAAATATTTTTATTATTTACAAAAATATCATTATTTATTTCAAGTCCCAAATGATTTCTCTTAATAACTCTCACATGCCCATGACCGGGGGCCGACCCAAGTACAAAAGCTTGTGGAGCGAAGCCCCCACCCAAAAGTTTCTATTTTTTTTACGTTTACCCCTTCCCCCAATATTTCTTTAACATAAAGCAAAACACAACCACCCATCGCAAACTCTAAAAAATAATATTTTATTATTTTTTACATTTGGCCATCACCCAAATATTTCTTTTACACCCATACACATGAAACACAATCATGTATTTTGAAAGTTTCATCAATCCAACAAAGGGACATCTATGAATTGGATAAATCATAACCGGTTATGAGTACAAGTATTGATTGTCGTCATGATAAATTTGGATTTAATGAAATGAGTCATGTATTGATAATAAAAAATTACGTAGGGGTATTCTCTCCCATTAAGTGCAATTGTTAATGTTAGCCGCTTTATAATAAAAAGAATGAGAAATTATGCATATAAGGATAAAAGAAAAATAGACAAAAGTGTCATTTCACTCTTAAAACATATGGTTGTTCGATGACAATTGATTTTGGGAGACAGAAGGTATTAAAATGAAATGCAGGGCCTATTTGAAAATACTAAAATCTTAGGAGCCTATTACCATTCTTACAAACGTTAAAAGGGAGTATATACAAAAAAAAACTTTGTTAAATTTAATCAGCTAATCATTACTTCCAAAACCTCGAGGCCTTTCCTCTACGTTAGAGCCCGCTCCTCAATAAAATTATTCCGGAATGAATTACGAAGGCCCACAGAAGTATTTGATCTTGACTTTCTAGAGCCGGTGCTGTTGGCGCCGACGCATAGGACGATGCCAGGCAAATGAGGGCAAATGAGGGAATGCGTTGAGGCAGGTAACAATAACTACATTTTGACCTTTCCCTCCAGGGATGACATTGGAGTTGGACCGACGAATAAGTCAAGTGCGCTGCCCCAAAAAGACAGTTACCCTCCATGTATCTTGCTGTATGAGCAGAGAGTCCTATTGTCAAAGCCATGGAGCCATAAGCGTGACATTTTGACTTGTCTCTCTGTCATTCTCTCCACCACGCTAAAGAAAATCAAAACAACAAAATTGACTAGACCTCCTCTTCCAACCACACAACATTCAGCAACACAAACCCAATAAAAAAGATAAGCACAAACAGAGAGAGATGAACAATGGTGAGGTATTTAATATATTACTTACCAGCTAAATAGAACCACAGGCAGAGTCCATGGGATCGGTAGCCAAGTGATAAAAGGGCATCCTAGCTCACCTTAGGTGCCTGGGATCAATTGGAGTACGGTAGAACGAAGAGCACAAAGCAGGGAGAACTCAAGCTGAACACAACGAAAAAAATAAAATTGAATATCAAATCAAGAGAAAAAAAAAATAGGGGAAGCTGGGAGTAAAAGCAACCCATTTTTGTCAATTTGTAATCTTGAAGAATACAATTTTTATTTTTATTTTTTTGTCATTTTGTGTTTACAAGCAAATAGCAAGAAAGAAAAAAGAAATGAAGAAAAAGAAAAAGAAATTCAATCTGGGAGTAGAGAGCAAAATTGACTTAGACTCTCACTTCCAACCACACAACGTTACATATATAGAGAGACAGAGAGATGAGCAATGATGAAGTATGTAATATGAAACTTGCCAGCTGAAAGAGAGTCAGGAGAGTCTACTGAATTCTCCTACAATGCTCTCCAAGATTCTACTGCTGTTTTCCTTTGCACTTGCAGCTTCCAGTGCCCATGAATTCACCTACAATGGATTCCATGAGGCAAACTTGAGCCTGGATGGCACAGCACAGATCACACCAAGTGGTCTATTGAAGCTTACCAACACTACAGTACAAATGAAAGGTCATGCTTTCTACCCCATTCCAATTCCCTTCAAGAATGCTTCCAATGGTAACGTTCTCACTTTCTCTACTAGTTTTGTCTTTGCAATCATCCCTGAATATCCCACCATTAGCAGCGCGGGGCTAGCCTTTGCAGTTTCCCCTACAAATTTGCTGATCAACACCGCAGCTGCACATTATATGGGTCTCTTCAATCTCACCAATGATGGAAGCTCGACAAACCATATTGTTGCTGTCGAGCTAGATACAATTCAGAACATTGATGTGGGAGATATTGATGACAACCATGTTGGGATTGACATCAACAGCATCAGGTCTCGCAATTCCTCTCATGCAGCTTATTATGTCAATGAAAATGGAGGGTATAAGAACATAAGCCTTAAAAGTGGAGAAATGATTCAGGCTTGGGTAGATTACAATGGTATAGAAAAGAAACTTACAGTAACACTCTCTCCTGCAAACCTGCCTAAACCTACTCATCCCCTCATATCAATAATAGTTGACCTTTCACTGATAATCCAAGACTATATGTATGTGGGTTTTTCTTCTGCTACGAGTCCAATAGTAGCATCGCATTATATTGTAGGGTGGAGCTTTAAGATGAATGGAGTTGCAAAATCACTTGACATCTCAAATCTTCCTAAGCTTCCTCGTACGGGACCGAAGGAGAGGTCAAAGTTTTTGGTGATGGGGTTGCCTATAATTGTCGTAGCTTCTGTATTATCAATCACCTTTGGAGTTGTATACATGTTGAGAAGAAATATCAAATTTGCTGAAGTACTCGAAGACTGGGAGAGGGAATATAAAGCACATAGGTTCTCATTCAAGGATCTATTCATTGCCACCAAGGGCTTTAGAGAGAGTGAGCTTTTGGGGATTGGTGGTTTTGGTAGGGTGTACAAAGGTATATTACCAACTTCCAAAAATGAAATAGCTGTGAAGAGAGTTTCTCATGAATCAAAGCAAGGGACAAGAGAATTTATTGCAGAGGTTGTGAGCCTTGGCCGCCTCCGCCATCGCAACTTGGTAAAGCTATGTGGTTATTGCCGGCGTAAAGGAGAGCTCCTCCTGGTCTATGATTACATGCCCAATGGAAGTCTTGACAAGTTCCTCTTCCATGAAGACAGAACTCTGGGTTGGGCTGAAAGGTTTCGAATAGTGAAAGGAGTAGCTTCAGGGCTGCTCTATTTGCATGAGGAATGGGAGCAGGTTGTTGTTCACAGAGACATCAAAGCTAGCAATGTTTTATTAGACAGTGAGTTGAATGGGAGGTTAGGCGACTTTGGCCTCTCGAGGATGTATGATCATGGAACTGATCCTCATACTACCCATGTGGCAGGAACACTGGGCTATCTTGCACCTGAGCTTGCTAGAACTGGCAAGGGAACTACAGCCACAGACACATTCTCTTTCGGGGTGTTTTTGCTCGAGGTCGCTTGTGGGAAGAGACCTATAGGCCAACATCAATCAGGGGAGGAGCTGATATTAGTGGATTGGGTATCTGATTGTTGGAAGAGGGGGGAGATCGTAGAGGCCAAGGATCCAAAATTGGGAAGCGACTATGCAATTGAGGAAATGGAGCTGGTTTTGAAGCTAGGTCTGCTATGCTCACATCCCAAACCGGAGGCCAGGCCTACCATGCGGCAAGTTGCGCAGATGCTTGATGGTGATTATAGTTTGCCTGAATTGTCATTGCAGTGTTTCGATATCAGTGCTTTACCGGAGATGCAAAGGGAATATACTGATGATATATTCATGTCCTACCGTACTTCAGGCTACTCGTCATCAGTAACAGAGTCATTTCTCTCTGGAGGCCGTTGAATCAATAGTAACTCTATCTAGAAGTTTGATAGCTTTGATAGGATCTCTCTCTTTATCTATCTGTGTCTAGTTTCATTCATATTCTAGTTAGGAGGATGTTTATTACAATTTATGTGTCCTAGTGTTCCTTATATTTGCAAGTATTATATATTCATAATACAGTGGACTATGTGATAGAGATATAAATCATAGGAATGAAAATGGCTCAACACTGACATTTGGATACTTCAAACTAGGCATTGTAACTGTATCATGCTCTGTCCCATACTTCAATTTTTATTTGTAAAATTCATGTCCACACCATGGTATCCCTGCCATGCCATATATATCTGGGCATCATATCTTCAAACAGCTTACAAGCTTCTATATAGTAATTATTAGTTCGTAACTAAAATATTGTCTAGTAAATATACTAACTGCTTGTTTAAGTAACTTTAATCCTATTTTTTGGTAAGTCAACATGATATCATCCTCTTAAGATGAAGCGCCTCATGGAGATGGCAACAGTCTCAGGTTGAGTTCAGCGCAAGCCAGCCCGTTTATCTCACTTTAGGCCTAATCCGTCTCTCTCAATCCCAAAAGCAGGGCAAAAGGACATATTTTAAGTATGTTTTCTTATTTTCCATAATATAAGTAGATCACTCTATTTTTGTTTCATTCATCCCTTCTCAAGTTTTAGCAGGCAAAGAGAAGGCATATAGAATCATCAATCAAGGTTATGTGTAGCACCACAAAACAAGCTAAGGTTCTCTGTTTTTATTTCAGTTATCCCATTTAATGCCACTGAAAAGGCAGCTAGGTTCATCAAACTAGGTGATCTGGTGTTTTGAACAAGTTAAGGTCCATAACATCAAGCATGCCAGAAAATTTGAGCCAGAAAGTATATTAACCTAGAAAGCAAAGTTGATTTAAAGCAGCTAGGTCGATTGGTCATGATGATTTTGTAGCCTTACCACACTATGGTTTATTAAAGAAGGTTCAGATCATCAAGCATGCAACAAGTAACAAGTAAAAAATTACTTTTAAGCTTCTATATGCTAGGTTGAGAATTTTTAGACTCATCTTTTATTAATCTGAAACTTTTTTTTTTTTGTGGTAACTATATTTTATTGAAGGAAGTGAAGTTCATCAGTACAAGAGAAATCTAGTGGAAAGCTACCAAAAAAAAAACACTAGCTACAACAACAAAACCAGAATAAAACTTGAAAAAAGACAACAACAACAACAACAGGCAAATAGGAATGGATCCCTCCTGCCGAGTCCACGATCTCTGATCCCTAACTCCTTCTTTCACCAATGGTCAGCCGCCAAAGTAGCACTCCTCTTTACATATGAGAAAAGGAAGCATCCATATCTCTCACTAATCTATCACCTCCTCCACAGCCTAATGTCAATGTTGAGCTTGTGATAGTGGCATCAAATGTTTTGAAAGGGAACTGCAAACATTTAGGATTTTAATGAGGAAATTGTACAATATACATATATGGATCAAGAATTCCAGATCCAACTCATAATCAGGCTAAGCTATAGGCCTGGGTATATAAGATTTAATCAGAGTTCATAAAAAGTTGAACCAAGTCACAGCCAGGTCCATAATCCGGTCTAAACAAGTTTGATTGGAGTACTGGTTGATATCTGAATCAACAGTTGAACAGCCCAGCAGATAATTGGTTTCCATCTAACAGATGCACATTGAAGGGATATGTGGTAATAGTTGTCAAATTCGTCTCAAAAGCCTTTCTTGGTCAACTCTAGAGTGAAGATTTTTGGCTGTTTCAATTTTTTCCCAAGAAATAAGATATACATATAAAAGAATAGGAAAAATTTTGGAAAAATTAGTAGGAAGTGAAGCTACAAATACCCATTTACACCATTCTAAAATCTGTACTTTTTTTCTGTTTATTTGAATAGCAAATTCTAGAATCTGTAACGCAATATGTTATCTCCACATGTCAAGTAAGCAACATAAGTTGTATAACAATATGACATAATAACAATGCATTCTTATTTTCAATTATCATTGCAAAGCCTCAAAAAATGTAAAGTAATCACACCTGCATTTTTTTTTTCCACCTGCATAATTAATACATTAGATTAGACTAAACTTTAAAGATAAATAGAAATCCAAAGTTGAAGTGGTTCATTTTAGACCCAAACTTGACTAACTTTCTGAAGATTTACACAGAAAGGAAGTTATCAAATATCAAAACAACGATGCATAGCAAAAATCCAAATATACTTTTTTTCTTTCATGCTCCATCTTCTCCAGGACAGAAGAACACTGCAATGTCTTGAATACCTGAACATTCCATTTCATGGCCAAAATAGAACGGGGACTGGGAAGGAATTGACAACTATTTAATTGCATTGATATGATTTTGTTGATATTTTGCAGTTACAGATAATATTGATGTAAAAAAAATACATGAAGACCTGCAGCCAATTAGAATTTACATAAACAAAGTGTAGGCCTGATGATGCAGTCCTCTTCTCCTTTTAGAGAGCTCATTCAATCAGCTTGGAAACTGTTCCAGTGTTTCTTCAACTACTGCAAATAACTCTACATATATCATCACAGATCTGAGAAAGAGCACAAGTTTTTATATTAGGCCGGCAATGTGCCTGAATCCCTCTTGGGTCCAGTACATCAGTCTCTTCAACATCTTTTCCTTTAAAAAAAAATCTAAAAAAATAAAGTCTGTCACCGAGCATGAATTAGCAGATCAGAATGCCAATAGAGTTCCAAAATCAAATGCTTTAAATAAAGGTTAGAGGGTGGTTTTTTTTTTTTTTTCCTTAAACAAATTGGACTCCAGTTTCTACTCAGATTACTATTGCAGAGGATAAAAGGGGACATTTACAAATTGATTTTGGGCTTGAACTAAGATTAGGGTCTAGGATCCAGACCTTAAAGGGGCTTCAATTGTTCCTCATCAGGTGGACTTGGATTTTGGTTTTAATATCTGATGTGGATCTGAACCAAAGGGGCAGACTCAAAGCATTGATTTTGGCAAACCTCAGATTCTAGAGCCCCCATTAAATTCACAGATTCAGAGAAGCCAGGAGTGCTGGATTAGACTAAGTTCTCATCCCCTTTCATGTGTGTGTTGTATTTATGTCTCCTCTCATGTGCGGGTTTTCATCACTGTGTCAGTATGTCTCTCCTCTCATGTGCGAGTTCCATCGCCTCTCATATGTGAGTTGTGTCTACAGCCTCATTGTTATTGCTTCCGTCCGAGCACGTTTAATTTTGGAGTTCTTATGGAATTAAGGGCCACACGACTTTCAAACACATCATGTTAACGTAGTTGGCTGGGACCACAACTCACGAACTAAAGGTTGCAATTTCATACTCGCATGCTCTCTCTTTGGGACCACTTACCCAGATAAAAGCCTAACTTGCCTGGTGTGTGTGGGAAGCAGGGACTTCATCGTTCCCAAGGGGAATAATAGGTTCTCAAATACGCCTATTTTTTTAGAGAGAGAAAAAAAAAAAAAAAGGGAGCATCTGTTAGGCCGAAAGGGGCCTGTCAAGCTGTTGTCATAGTCAAAAAACGCTAAACGGTAGAAACACCTCTCGCTATAGCGAGAGTGGGTGCTGAGTTCATGTTGGATCCAGACTCTTGAGTGGAAGTTTGAGGTGGAATCTCTATTCTAAGTGGGTTATTATTAGGAGTCTTTAGCATGAATTTAGGGCTATATATTGGGTGTTTCTCACAACCCAAATAGACACAGATCATCTCTCAAGTCCTGAATTTGTGATCCTCTAGAGATTTATTGAAGAACTGTGCTGCCAAGTACTCTAGAGAGTCAGTTTCTTCTACATCATTTGTAGAAGATTATATTTTTGCGTAGAAGATTTGAGGAGTCAAGCACTAGATTGAATCTGTTGCAATCAACGATGTGAAGTCGTTGAAGCGTGAAGCAACACAAGGTGACTTCAATCTTTAGATAGGGGCTATCTTGGGAGAAAATCTGAGTTTCTTGTAATTACGAGATTCATAGTGTTTGATTTGATCCATTTCGGATCGATGGTTTTTCACCGGGTTAGAGTTTTCCACCTTAAATTTGGTGTCCTTGTGGTGTGTGCTTGTGATTTTATTTCCGCTGCATAGATTATTATTTTTTGCACATTTTTTGTTTGATTGATTGAGTAGACCAATCTAGAGATTGCGGGCCCCTAAACTTTCAATTGGTATCAGAGAGGGTTTCACTAATTTGCTATGTTTGATCTAAAGAGATTTCTAGAATGGTGCTCGATAGAGAAGGGACATCAACTTCCAAGCCTCCTTTATTTGATGGTTCTAATTATGTATATTGGAAGCAAATGATGATTGGAGTTCTTAAGTCCGTTGATGATGATGTATGGGATATTGTTGAAGATGGCTACTCCAGACCAACAATTGTGGTTAATGGACAAACTGTTGCTAAACCTAAAGCCCAATGAACTAAGGATGAGAAGCATACATCCAATTATAATAACAAGACTATGAATAACATATACAATTGAGTGTCTGTTGATGAGTTTAGTGGGATTTTCACCTGCAAAATTGCAAAAGAAGCATGGGAAGTCTTACAAACAGTGTACGAGGGTACAAACACAGTGAACAAGGGTACAAACATAGTGAAGCAAGCAAAATCGCAAAGGCTAACTAAAGAATTTGAAACCATCGTGATGGAAGAAGATAAGACCTTTGATCAATTTAATGTAAATCTGAATGAGATTGTCAATTCTGTTTTCATATTGGGTAAAGAAATACAAGAAAACAAGATTGTCAAGAAAAATCTAAGGTCTTTACCTTCGAGGTTCGATTCTAAAGTTAATGCTATTGAAGAAAATAAGAGTCTGGATACCCTCAAGGTAAATTAGCTGGTTGGAAATCTTCAGACATATGAAGCAAACCATTTGAATAAAGGAAAATCTAAAGAGAAAGGTATTGCTTTGAAATCCAGAGTCTGATTCTAAATCTGAGGCTGAAGATGATATGACTAAATTATTTAATTGCTTCAAGAAGTACATGAAGTCAAAACAGGTCAAGTGGAAGAGTTCTAAATTTAAGAAGAATGATTATGTGAAAGGAACTAAGTGTTTTGAGTGCCAAGGCTATGGACACTATGCGAATGAGTGTGCCAATAAGAAAAAAGGTACAAAGAAAAAGGCTCTCAACACAATTTGCGATGAAGAGTCGTCAGAAGAAGAAAAAGATCATGAGGATGAAGCTTTTGAAATTGTGAAAGACAAGTTTATGGCTTTCATGGTTAAGTCTTTGTCTGACAATAATACTGATGAAGATCATGATGATGAGATGTCATATCAAGAAAACAAGTATGAAGACTTGTATCATATTGCATATGCTGATTGTGTCAGGATGACAAAGTATAGCAACAAGATTATTATCAGGTTTAAGGCTACTCAAGAAGAAAATTATGTATTGAAAATTGAATTAAAGCAAGCACTTGAAAAGGCTCATCTCTTGGAAAGTTATAAAAACCGCATAGCTGAAAATTTGACTACTAATGGTCAAAAATTCAAGAAGGCTGAACAAGAGATCGAGACCCTAAAAATAGAGTTACAAAAGGTGAAAGCTGGAAATAAAGATTTGCAAGGAAGATTGCAGATCACTTTGTCTGAGCTAGAAGTAAAACAGGCATTGCTAATCAAGATGAACACTGGTTCGAAAATTCTTACTAACATCTTGTGCAGTCAGAAGTCTAATTTTGACATAAGCGGTCTCAATTATGATCATGGTGCATCTACTTCATATGCTAAAGCTAAAACAATTTTTATTTCAAGTATTGCACATGCTACTCCACATACTGTCCTTTTAAATAATGTGTCGAGTAGTTTCAAAAAAAAGAATGTGTCACGCACTACACGTACATCCACTTGTCACCATTATGGAAAAAAATGACACATTCGACCTCATTGCAAAAAGCTGCAAAGTCTACCCAAGACCAAGCAATGGCGGAAAAATTATTCTCCACCTAAGATAAATCTAATTTGGGTCAGAATGTCTGATTTGCCTAAAGAGTTTGCTCATACTGTGCTGCAAGAGCAAACTACACAAGTGTGGGTGGCTAATTATAAAAAGCTCTGATCAAGGAGTCAAACTCCCACCCCCAGTGTTGATACGAAGATCATGGTGAGGGGGAGTCAAAATTGAGGGGGAGCTACTACTGTTGGATCCAGATTGACAGAAGCTGCATGATAATTTTTGTTTGTCAATTATGGACAAATACAAAAGAAGAAGATTGAAGCCAAGGCAATTCAAGAACTACAGTGCTGTTTTATTTTAAAATTCAATGTATTTTCGGTTTTCTTTTGGGTAGATCATATTGTATTATTCTAGGGAGTTTTTTTCCTAGAATTGTCAAAAAGCGGAGATTGTTAGGCCACAAGGGGCTGTCAGGATGCTGTCAAAGTCAAAAAAACGCTAAACGGCAGAAACACCTCTCACTATAGCGAGGGTGAATCTCGATATGGCGAGAGTGGGCACTGAGTTCATGTTGGATCCGGACTCCTGAATGGAAGTTTAAGGTGGACTCTCTATTCTAAGTAAGTTATTATTAGGAGTCTTTAGCACGAATTTGGGGCTATATATTGGGTGTTTCTCACAACCCAAATAGACACGAATCATCTCTAAAGTTTTGAATTTGTGATCTAATTGAGAGAAATATTCTCTAGAGATTTATTAAAGAGTCGTGCTGCCAAGTACTCTAGAGAGTCAGTTTCTTCTGCATCCTTTATAGAAGATCATCTTCTTTTTTCTTTTTCTTTTTGAACAGTAACGAAAGATTTAATTCAAAAGAAAGAAGGTACAAAGTACAAAAGACCAAAGAAAGAGAGGAAGAGGGAGTGCAAGAGAAATGCACCACCTCCAACCCAACTAACAAAAACACACCCACCCAAAGAAGCAACCCATCAACTAATTACATAATCACACCCACCCAAGGAAGCATCGTATCAATCCCTTGCTTGGCTAACACATCTGCCATGGAGTTTGCCGATCTAACCTCAAGACGAAAGGAGACATTGATTCCAACAGATAATACTCTAATTTCATTCAGGTGGAAATGAAACTTCCAAGGATTAGTCTTCCACTTAGACACCCATGCGATTGCATTAGAGGAATCACTTTCCATAATAAGCATACCGCCATATCTACTAGAAAACAAACGAAGACCTTCAAGAATGGCTAGCACCTCCGCTTCATTGGAATCGCACACACCCACATACTTAGAGAACATAATTAATACCTCCCCCTTACAATTCCGAAGCACCCCTCCAATCCCGACCGGACCTGGCTTACCCCTTGAAGCACCATCCACATTAAACTTAAAGACCCCTAAAGGAGGAGGATACCAAGGGATTGTTCTCCTCTCCTTAAAAGAGTCACACCCCATACAAGCTCCCCAATTAGAAATAATATCGTTAAAGGTAAAATTAGAGAATTCCTTTCTAACCAAAGCCCATTGTGCAATCTTAAAGGTGAATTTGGATATCAAATCTATTGATGATGATGAAGAACCCCTAAAGATCCTAGCATTCCTTTCCTTCCAAATTGACCATAAGAAAACAAATGGTATCATTCTCCATAAGATTCGGCCACACCCCACAAAACACCCACCCAACCAAGACTCTGCCACATCCACAACATTCTTCAGACAACACCAAGAAAGACCACACTTGCCAATAAAGCTGCTCCAAACTCTAAAGGCCACCTCACAATGAAGAAAAAGATAATCTATGGACTCCTCCTCCATACCGCACATCACACAAGTATTTGAGATATTGTTAGATGTCAATCCTCTCCTTCTTAGATTATCAACTGTTAAGACTTTTCCTGCAACTGCCAACCAACAAAAAGTCTCGACCCGAGGAGGAGCCAAACCCAACCACATAAGAGAAGAGGTGGCCCAATATGTGAATGAGTTCCCTCCAACGCCAGGTAGAAAGCTTTAGTGGAGAACTCCCCAGAAGTGGAAGGCTTCCAAATCCGAGAATCCTTGGAATCCCTACAAAAAAAGGTGTTAGCAAGAATACTCAACAACTCCTCATATTGACCCCTTTCCAATTGCCGGAGGGTCCTCCTAAATGGCACCCCCCACACTAAGCACCCATTCCTCATCTCAAAGCATTCACTAACAGACGATTCTTTATTGACCGCTAATCTAAAAGGCCTATGAAACAAGCCACACAAGGATCATATCTCCACCCAGTCATCCAACCAAAACCTAACTACTTTACCATCCCCCACCAGAAAGCCCACCTCCCTGTACAAAGTTTCTCCCCTTACATTAGAATCATCCCCAATTGAGGCAATAGCCTTCCAAATACCTGATCTACGGTAACTAAGCCCAGGCTTAGGCCACCACCCCCATTTCTCCTCACCATATTTAGTAGCAATCAACCTCCGCCAAAGAGCCTCCTTTTACTCCCCAAACCTCCACCACCATTTAGCCAACAAAGCCCAGTTTTTATTCTCCAAACTACCAAGACCAAGACCTCCCATGGATTTAGGCTTGATCACCTCACTCCACTTCATTAAGTGCAATTTCTTCTTCTCCCCATGGCCCTCCCATAAGAAGTCCCTCCAAATGCAGTCCAACCTCTCAATCACCGCCTTTGGCATTTTGAAGAGAGACATGTAGTACACTGGAAGATTGGACATACATGCTTTAATAAGGGTTATTCTCCCTCCTAAAGACAGATAAAGTTTCTTCCATGAAGCCAACTTTCTCTTAAAATTTTCAATCACCGGATCCCATAAAGATTTAGATCTAGGCTTAGCTCCAATAGGCAATCCAAGATATATGATGGGAAGCTTCCCAGACTTACAATTAATAATATTTGCCAAAGACCGAGTGGTCTCCTTTGAGCACCCTATTCCCACCAGCATACTCTTGTAGATATTAATCTTTAAACCCGATACCAATTGAAAACAACGAAGGATTCTCCTAAGAGCCAGAATTTCATCCCTCCTTGAAGAACTGAAAAGAATGGTATCATTTGCAAACTGAAGATGCGTGATAACCTCGCCACTCCGGCCCATCTCAAAGCCTCCAATCAGCCCCACATCTTTTGCTTTCACCAAAAGTAAGTTCAAGGCTTCTACCACAATTGTAAATAGGAATGGAGATAAGGGATCCCCCCGCCGAATACCTCTTGAAGCTTTGAACAACTTTGACAGAGAGCCATTAACCAAAACAGAAAAGGAAGTAGTAGAAATGCACTCGCGAATCCATCCACGCCAGATCCCTCCAAAGCCAAACTTGAACAACATATAATCTAGAAACTCCCACTCCACATGATCATAAGCTTTTTCTAGGTCAATTTTGAACAACACCCCTTCTTCCTTAGATTTTTTTCTGGAGTCAATGAGCTCATTAGCAATCAACACCCCATCAAGAAATTGTCTCCCTGCAACAAAGGCCCCTTGAAAGGGACTAATAATTTGAGGAAGGATACTCATTAGTCGGTTCGCCAAAATCTTAGACAACAATTTATAAGCACAACCAACAAGGCTAATAGGTCTATAATCCTTTAACTCCACTGGGTTAGGAACTTTTGGAATAAGTGATAAAAAAGTTGCATTCATCTCCCTATTGATTCTTCTCCTTTGATAAAACTCAGACAATAGAACACCAAAATCATATTTGAGAAAATCCCAACCAGCTTTAATGAAAGAGAAGTTGAATCCATCTGGACCCGAAGCCTTATCCCCATCACACTCCTCCAATGCTCTACATACCTCGTCCTCCTCAAACCTCCTTTCCAGCCAGCTCCGGGAATCTGAAGAAATAGAAGGAAAGGATAGGCTGTCGAGCTTTGGCCTTACACTAGCATCACTCTTATAAAGATTTTCATAAAACTGCGCAACCTCTTCCTTAATCTCGTGGGGACTCTCGAAAGCCGTCCCACCATGACGAATCTTCCCAATATAGTTGACTCTACTCCTCATGCTAACCATCCGATGAAAGAATCTTGTGTTTTTGTCACCTTCTTTAAGTCAGTTAACTCTTGACTTCTGCCTCCACGAGATTTCTTCCAATCGGTTGAACTCCCAAATACTCCGCTGGGCATCTTGTCTGACAGTAATTTCATCTAGCCTCAACTCTTGACTCTCAGTAGCTTTATCAAGAGCCTCCACAATTTTGACTAAAGATTCTCTAGGCACATCCATCTGACCTATAACTTCTCTATTCCATCTCATCTTCTTGCGTGGAAGATTTGAGGAGTCAAGCGCTGAATTGAATCTGTTGCAATCAACAGCGTGAAGTTGTTGAAGCGTGAAGCAACACAAGGTAACTTCAATCTTTAGATAAGGGATATCTGGGGAGAAAATCTGAGTTTCTTGTAATTACGAGATTCATAGTGTTTGATTTGATCCAATTCGGATTGGTGGTTTTTCACCCGGTTAGGGTTTTCCACTTAAATTTGGTGTCCTTATGGTATGTGCTTTTGATTTTATTTCCGCTACGTAGATCATTGTTTTTTTTTTTTTTTTACACACTTTTGGTTTGATTGATTGAGTAGACCAATCTAGAGATCGCAAGCCCCTAAACTTTCAGCATCCCACCCAACCAAACCAACTAACTCTACTCCAATCCCAATTGGAGAAAGAATTTAATCAGGTACCAATTTCTAATCATTTGATCACGATTGCTGTCAACATTTCTCAATTAATGCGAATTGGGTTTTGCACAAGGTTTTTTTTTTTTTTTCAGACACTCTTATATGCACTTAACAAGCAAGAGACTACTTAAGTCTTTATTAGTCATTTCACTTGATAACTTGAATGCAACTTCTCTTTTTTGGCTTCCTTTTTCTTTTAAAGTAATCCCCGCGTTGACATTTTTGCTTTGATTAATAAAATAGGTCAAGTTTGAGTTGAGCTTGTACTAGATACTAAATTGGTCAAGGTGACTTATCGCCACCCCTTAGAATTTACAATTGATAAGTCCTTAAAAATGCACTTTTTGTGACTATTTTTGGTAAGTTTAAGGACTTATCAAGCCAAGAGAGCTTCATTTAGTATCATATCATGGTTTTATGCATTTTTTATCCATTGTAGTGCATTCATGCATAATTTGCTCAAAAACCAACATTTTTGCATCAAATCATAAATCCGGCCATTTTTGTAATTTTATTTTTCAAATGTGTTTTTATTCGTCTTTTCATTAGAGATGGGCCCACAGTCTTGCATTCATGAATTAAGGGTAATTTGTCTTTTCACATAAAATTCATATTTTTTTGGCTTGCAGGAAATGAGAAAAAGGGTCCCACACATGCACATGTGTAGGTCACACATGTGGGGCGTCCAAGAGGGCGGTCCACTTTCTTTACACAAAATCCCAAGTTCATTTTTTGAAGATAATTCAAGATAATCAAAGAAAATCCATGAAGGGCCAAATCAAGAAAGAAGATTTCCAAAGAGACAAAAGTGGAAAGAATCTACATATATTGGGTATTCAATTTTCTCTTGATTCCAACTTAGAGATTGCCACCTCATGTATCTCTCATAAATGTCAAGTCAGAGGAAGATTTGTTAAAGAAGGGAATATGATAAGTGCATGAAGATAGAATGGAAAGAAGAAAGGAAAAGACTTACCAAACGAAGAAGATTCTTGCAACAAAGTAGGGACTAGGGAGAAAGAATAGGGCAGCCCATACCCTATTTAAAGAAGCATTGGACGTCCACTCCCTTTCATGAAGGAAAAAACCCCCTCACTAGTGCAATTCCTCCACCACTCTACCCATCTCCTTTCTCTACCATAGCTCATCTCTCTTCAGGAAGGCTTATCCCAACTTGAAGCTTCAACTAGAGAGGTTCCTTTCATCCTAGTATGTAGTTGGTTTTTTTTTTTTAATTTCATTTCTCCATCTTTTATGTAAAAACATTGCATATTAGTAAAAATGTGATTTTTTTATTAGTCTTTTTCTTAGGTGATTAATGCTTGAATTGTGTTTTCCTTGTTGTTGTTCTTGGATTGACAACCCAAGATCCTAAGGGCATGAAATAAGTAATTATGAACCCGATTTGAAAAAAAAAAGAAAAAAATATCACACTTATCACACATTTATTTATTGCAATTCCCACACATTTACTTTTGTTTAAAAAATCCATACATTTAATTTCTTGCTAATGCCACACATTTATTTTCTTTTACACTACACATTTAAATTCAAGCTATTGCTGTTTTCTTTTCTTCTTATGCTTCTTATATGTTTATGTGAATTTTTATGCATAGTTTATGATTGGAACTAATGAGCATTGCATGTATATTCATATGGATGGAGTTTAGACATGTTTAAGTTGCTGGAATTTGAGTTTTAAATTGAATAAGCAAGAAAAATCAGAGATTTTACTTGCTAATCTCGGCAAAATAAATTTTGGAAATTCGGATCCCAATATAATGTGCACAATTCAACACATTGTTGCAGGAATTTCTGGACAGATTTTGTATAAAAAGTTTGCGATTAGAAACCTGATCAAAACACATTATTTCTTTTATGAAACTTAGTGAAATTAAAGTTTGATCAGTGTATTTTCAAATCCCAGAATTTCAAGCAAAAATAATTTTGGAAAGATGGTGAACCAGTGGGTCAAATATGGCTGGTCGGACCCACCTGTGTGCAGAATTTCTGCACGGTTTTTTTTTTTTAGGTCATGTCCATACAACAGTCATGTTTAGATTATGGTTTCATTCTAAGTCATCTTTGGGTTTAACTTACTTGTATGGATATATACTTGATGTGACCTAACTAATATAAGTTACACACCCGTAATTGATAATAGGGATTTTTACAAAATAATTAAACTTATAGTTTGATTAGACGATTTTATGAAGAAAAATAATAAAACTACGGGTCAGTTGGTCGTACTTATTTTTTGACGAAATTACCCAAGATGATGATATCGTCAACTCAATTGATGATATCGTCAATTGCGTTGACGATATCGTCATCTCTAGCCAATAAACGCCCACCTCAATAGGCACTACAGAGTTTTGCATTCTCTTTTTTTTTTTTTTCCTTTGAAATTCCGATTCATGTAGAATTTTAATATATGCAAGATTGCATTTAAGTTAACTTTTAATTAAAAATTGGGGATAAAATCCTCCATATTGATTGATGATATGTCAATTGAGTTTTTTTTTTTTTTTAATAGTTTTCCACTAACCATCCATAACTCCATACATTACACACTTCATTCATGTCCAGACATTCATAGACACTTCCATACATTATACCTGTAAAAGTGAAAAAAAAAAAAAAAAATTCTCCCAAATCTCGTCTTTCTTTGATATCATGTACTTCAATCTCATCACACTTCATACACACTTCGTGAATGTTGTCCACTTCACACCAATATTCTGTAAGCCATTCACATTTTAGAGTCTTCATATTACATCATTCCTTACACAATTGTCACTATAACATAAATGCCAAAAGCCGATATTCATACACACAATGTTCTTGCAATCAAAGTTGGGTCCAGCCGTCATGTACATTTCATTTCCCTGTATAGGCCATCTATCATTAAGTCTATTTACTAGTTGGGTAACTACTCAATAGCACCATGTGGTAGTTTCTTAATTGTTTTTTACTCAGACAATTTTAATTTGTTGCTACTAACCAAAGATTCATCAATCACCTGCACAACATAGCACCTCTGACCCATTCGAATGACCAACACATCGGCACCACCCGGCCCGCTTCATTAGATAAGACCCGTCAATTACTACACCTTGCATCATCCAAACTCACCCAAGCCTGCACACATCATCTTCACCTTTCATTCATCATCACGTTCAATCACTATCAAACCAACACCCACTCGAAAGCAATTCAACAATAATGTACAGTGCTCACCAAATGCATCAAATATGTGCCCATTTCACACTGGAACATCAATGTTCAGACATTTCATCGAACACGTTGAATACCAGTTACCCCATTTCACTTTTTCTCTCCATCTTTCTCAAATAAGACGATCAAAAGAAGATGATAGAAAAGAGAATGAAAGAAATAATAGAGAAGAAGAAATGAAGGCCTACATGCAATATTAAGTCCTTAATCTTCCTCTCCCTCTCTTTTTTTCTTTGCCACTGTCGCCCACCTGTTCTAGACAAAAATAAGTGGTAAAATCTCAAAACACAAAGGCCAAGAAACAAGAAACAAGGTTGCCCGTACCATCTAAGTGAGGACAGCGAAAGGGGAGGATGATAGAGACTGACGGTTGAAATTAGTGGACTCGGGGTGTTCTTCCTGAGGGCGGGTTTACGATATCATAAGCAGTTGATGATATCCTCAAATGGGGGATATTTTCGTCAAAAAAAAAAAAAAAAAAGATGCGAACCAGGCACTTGTAGTTTTCTTATTATTCTTCCTAAAATTGAATAATCAAAGTCTAACTTTAATTATTTCGTAAAAATCCCTTAGTATTATTATTATTATTATTCAAATAAATTTTAAAAAATATGAGGACTATATATATATATATATATATCAACATTTCTTTATGGTAGTGTACAAATGAAGATGTACATATGAAGACAACTAATATAACTTAACACGTTTTTCTCTTTTCTCTACATAAAATTCGATGAAGAATCAAAGTACTTAAACATTTACGTATTCGGATTTAATTAATTAATTTATTTTTTAATATTCTTTAATATGTGTAATTTTAAGATTGAGAAATAATATATTTGTTTACTTCTGGCTTATTTTGATAGCAATAATACATTCATGTAAAACAATCGGATTCTGAACCAGCAAAGTGTGCAGCTTTAAACGCCATAGACCGAGTCATTATTTCCGTCGAATTTTTCAATCCCAAATTTAGTAGCCGTTCAGCGAATCTTTTACTACATATACATAGATTTCCTCAAGACGAATCCGTAGGTTCAAACGAATCTCAAATCGGACTCCTGATCATCAAGATATCATGAAAACAAATTTCAGGCGTTTATCCGGTCAAATCGGCCTGGACCATACCGTGCTGACGTATTGCTGACGTCATCGACTGTACCAGCGCCTCCCTGCACTGGTTCTGGGCTTTCCTGCAAGCGCGGGTCAGGCTGACCTGGATCCAACCCGAAAACAAACCCAACCCAAATGCTGGATGGGCTTATTAAACAAGTCAGGCCGAACCTGAACCTTCACCTGGCCCGAAACCAACCCGTCTCCCTTCTCCTGTTCTGGTTCAGAACCAGAACCTGTAACAAAACAGCAGCACCGCTACTTCCCCTTCGACCAAGGCACGGTGCGACAGGGCTTCGGCGACACCAGCAGCGTTCTTCTCCGGCGATGCGCGCGGCAGGGAAGAAGATGTCGACGGTGTTTTTCACGACGATCTGGGCAGGGGCGGATGAAGGGGGGGCCAGGGGTGGCTGCAGCCCACCCAAGATTTCAGCCAAAAAAAAAATTTTAGATTTTCAATTTTAGCAGATAGCAAGCTTCCTTATTGAATATGTTAAAATGAGCACACTGTTGGTCATCCTCCTTTGATCAGTAACAAAAGTCATGGTTTTAACAACATTTGTAAGAAACTTGGGGAGTCTCAAGATACAGCGACTGTGTTTTATCAGAGGAATTTGTCTCCTATTTAGGTTCATTGCCTCCCAAATCTTCCATTCTTCTTCCCTTTTTCACGTGGTTGATGACTGAAACATGTTTTTTGTTGGGTTTTTTAAGATGGGTTTTTCTTTTCTTTCTTTTTTACCTTTTTCATGTGTTTGATGACTGAAACATGGTCCCCCCCCCCCCCCCTTTCTTATGGGTTTTCTCCTCCTTATCATTCTCTCTTTGGATGATGACTGAAACATGGGTTTTGTTGGGTTTTTTCTGGTGGGTTTTCTGACTCCTCCTCATGATTTTCTCTTTGGATGATGCTTGAAACATTTATGTTTCTTGTAAGTTTGACAACATTTCAATAAAAGTTTTATCTTAGCCCAAAGAATTTTTTTAGTGTAACTTAAGTGCAGCCCCCCCAGATTAGAAGTCCTAGATCCGCCCCTGGATCTGGGGCCCAGCCTCTGCAAATCAATTTGCCTTTCCTGCTGTCTTCTTCCTCTTTTCCGATCAGCGACGGCAACAAGCAGCGGCGACATGTAGCAGGACCCAATCCTCTCCTCCGATTCTGATCAAGAAACCCTGAGAGTCGCCCAGGACGCTGCAACAGGAAACCCAACGACCCTCTTGTCTGCAACTTGTGTGGCCCACCGAGATCAAACAATCTCCCTTCACACGATCCGGAAAACATTATCTCAATCCTAAAATCTAATTCGACGATCACGCAGCCACAACTCCAGCCCTGTGAGATCCAATCCGTTGAATCTCATCCGATCACACACAACGATCTGATACCAATTTGTTATGATCTAGGGCTACGAGAAGAAATCAATCACGCAAGAAGAACACAGAGATTTACGTGGTTCGTCTTTTGGCGCTCTCTTTATAATATCAGCCCCAAAACCCTGTTACACCCAAACATTACTTCTTAATCATACTACTAATCATAGTACAACTTGGGCAATCCAGGGACCCGTTAACCAAGACTTACTAATTTCTTGTGAGCCATACAAATTAACAAATTGGCATATAAGTAGGACTAAGTACTCCATTGGTATGAGGTCTTTTGGGTAGAGTCCAAGAGCAAATCCATGAGGGCTTAAGCCCAAAGCGGACAATATCATACCAATGTGGAGTTTGTGGTGGTCCATAGTACTCAACAAGTGGTATCAGAGCCCAGGCCTAGACTTAGCCAGGAGAATCATCTTCTTGCCCAACAAAGGTGGTGAGCCCCGGTGATGAGCAGGGAAAGCGAGGTATTCACGATTGGTGGATCCGTGGTGAGGCTCTCGAGTTGGCTCTCCTCGATAGAGCGGACGGATGGATGTTCGTTTGAGGGGAGGCCGGTAAAAATATCCAAAGAGATATGGTCCATTATTTGAGGGGAGGATTGTTTGGGCTGTGCAACTAAGTCTCACATCGGCTAGAAATGGGAAAGATCATGGGCATATAAGTAGGACTAAGTACTCCATTGGTATGAGGCCTTTTTGGTAGAGTCCAAGAGCAAATCCATGAGGGCTTAGGCCCAAAGTGGACAATATCATACCAATGTGGAATTTGTGGTGGTCCATAGTACGCAACACTTTCTCCTTGAGAGTTTGAATTATTGTTGGTTTTTTTTTTTTTTTTCTTTTGATGATTTTAACTTTAAACTTCCAAGATGTTTTAGAGTTGAATATAAGGAGCTTGGGTAGTTTCCATTATCTGAAAATGAAACCTGATTCAGCTCTTGATTATACTATATTTCAGTTGTGAATTTTGGATTTGTAAGTTTCCTCTTGAAATTGCTCAAGGGGATGACATTTATGTAATTGCATTTTTTACTGTGAGGGTTATTCAAGGGCAATCTTCATGAAAGAGTGTATCATGTATGTTAGATGTGCCTTCCACTGCTATGGGCCCACTAATCATGGGGCCTTCTAAACTTTTTTTTTTTCAAAAAACTTAGTAAAGTAAATCTTGACCCATTGCTTGAAATTCATCCCATTACTTATTCTAAAGAAAATGTTTAATATAGGTAACGACTTGAGACCTGAGCGTATAACAAGCTGAGCTCTAAGTGGGGGCCCGCCACTGGTCCCACCAGCAGGGGGTGTGTAGAGAATTTCATAACACTTCTTGGAAATATATGGGTATAATAGAAATGTGTGCCATTAAATCTATTAAAACAAAATGATACCTGAAAATGCAGCTATTCACAGTGAAGCAAACTATAGTTACAAAACTAGAGATAAATTTGACACACAGAAGAGGAGAATCAAACTAAAGTTACATATAAGAGGAGGTCCTTTTATTATTATTATTATTATTATTTTTGTGCTCGCTCAATAATTAAACTTTTATACTATATTTTGCTATGTTTTTACATTTGAGTGTTATTTGCTATGTAACTATCAGAAATGATTGTGTTGAAAATATAACTATTTTTGACATGTGATCTTCAATCATTTAATTGTTCTGTTTACTGGCACCCTAAGGTTATATTTAGTCATTGAATTTTTACGAGAGATTTTCTTCGGCTGACATTCGCAAGTCATTCGCAAGTTGACCAATACGTGAAACTTACTGTCCCATTTAATGTAGGTGGGGCCCTCTGCATAAACCAGGGATGCGTTTTCATACATGGTTCGCCATGTGAACTCCGTGGGAGAAAACTCGGCCATTTCTCATTATACACTATGTTTAGGACTTTTCCCTGCATTGATTGACAGAAAGAGACACCCCCAAGAGTTCGTTCAGCAGCATTATTTCTGGAGTCCGGATCCTCTGTACATATGTTTACCATGAGTGGGCGGAATCGTGCTGCCACACGTGTGCAGTTGTGCCTTGTTGGATCCGGTCACTCAAAATATTTACCCAGTGGCGGACCCAAGTGTCGCCACACAGGTGCATAGAAAAGCTCTTTAAATAATACCTTAAAAGTTTTTATATTATTATTTAACTTCTTCAGTTTATCATTCTCACACCACCCAAATGAAATTCCCAGGTCTGACATTAGATTAATGGGTTCTGAGAAAAACTAGATTTTAACATTTTTTTTATCTTTTGCAAAAGAGAGATATTCAGACTCTTATATGTATGCTGTAAACCTGACTGGGTTGGTGTCTATGGAGACTTTTATTTATTTAGACTGAGACCAGGACTAGCAGCTGGAGTGCCAGCCTATTGTTTCAATATTTCAATGGCTTCAGGAGAGACAGGAGAGGTGGCATTTCCCAACTTGGCCTGCCCTCCCAACTCAAACACGTATTCTGGGTTGAAGTTTGATCTTTTTAAAATCTGGGTTGGGTTTGATTGACATATTTAATCCCATCAGCTAGGTTTGAGTTACATCTATAATTGCTAGTTGAACTTTATTCAACTATCGCCCATCAACCCTGACCTGAGTTAGACCTATTAAGCCCACCCAACCCGTTGCCACCCCTGAAGAGAAGGTGAGGGGAAGGTTCATAAATCACATCAGGTCTCAGGGATAGGGTTTTTTGTGCATCTAGAGGATTTTGCTACCTGCATATATTTTTTTCATGACAGAAGAATCTTGCTTTTCTACTTTTTATGAAGGAAATAAAAATCTTTATCACTGAAAATTATTTTATCTTTTTTTCCCCTTTGGCACGAGGAAAATTCTCACCAAATGGCAGAAGAATGAGCTGAATGAAAAAATATAGTACTTTTCCTCTCTATTGTGGATTCCCTAGTTGTACAACTGAACATTTATCGTCTCTTTTTTTTTTTTGCCTTTGTCTTCGGGCAAGAAATTCAAATTCCTATTGTAATGCTGTGGGGTCATGACCTTGAATATCCTGGATTCCCTAGTTGTACAACTGCACATTTATCATCATCTTATTATTATTATTATTATTATTATTATTATTATTATTATTATTGCCTTTGTCTACAGGCAAGAAATTCAAATTCCTATTGTAATGCTGTGGGGTCATGACCTTAAATATCCCTATTCGACGACTCCTCATATTTCCAAAAAGGAAAAAGTTCAAATAAGGATTTAAGTTTTTACCTTATTTCAAAAAAAGGAAATAAATTTCAAAACGTCTCAAATTAGTCCTTAAGTTTTTTAGGAAGTTTTCAATTAAGGATATCCATCCATTTAAAGTTATTTTTCGGCAACTTTTTCCCTTGATTTTATTAAAATACCCAAATGAAAGGTATTTTGGGTGTTTTTAGAAAATGAGTGAAGAAGTTAACAGGAAATACCTCTAAATGATTGGATGTCCTTAATTGAAAACTTACTGAAAAACTTAAGAACTAATTTAAAAAGTTTTAAAACTTGTATCCCTTTTTGAAATAAGACAAAAGGTTAAAAACTCTCCCTTTTCAAAACCCAGAGATGAAACGACTATATAACGGATATGTATAATTTCAAAACTAGCAAATCAGGCTCGGGCCTAGGGCCGAAAATAAGGAGTTAAGCTTAAATAAAACTACATAATAGATACCTTGAGAGATTGTAACAAATGTGAAAATCAAAAGTAAAAAGATCTTTAATATATAAACACACAACTATTTAATTGGTGATGTATGTCAAATCAAAGTAATAATATGAGCTTTAATTTAAAATTAAAGTAACGATCACTTAAACCAATTATACAAACGGTTAGATGACGAGAATGATGAGTTGCTAAAGAAGGCGTACGGTCAGATTCTGCTGTTTCTGAGTGATGGTGTACTGCGAAAAGTTGCTCAAGAGAGAACTGTTGTTGGCATATGGCAAAAGTTGGAGACCTTGTACCTCACGAAGTCTCTCACGAATCGCTTGTATCTGAAAAAGCGATTGTTCACCTTACAAATGCATGAAGGTACGTCTATTTCAAACCCATCTTGATTCTTTTACAAAAGCTATTATAGATCTGGAAAATATCAATGTTGAAATTGATGATGAGGACCAAGATATCATGTTGTTGTGCTCGTTATCACCCTCATATGTGCATTTTGTTGATACCATGATGTATGGTAGAGATACTCTATCCAAGGAGGATGTAGAAGCAGCCTTGAACTCTAAGGAGTTGAAGAAAAATGTTGCGGCTGACAATGCTAGTCGGGTGAAGGTTTGGTAGTACAGGGAAGAACAAAAGACTCCAGTAGTAAGGGCAAACATAGATCCAACAGGAAAAACATTGAATGTTATTATTGCCATAAGAAATGGCACATCAGAAAAAACAGTCCCGAAAGGGAGAGGAAAGGGAAAGAGATGATAGAAGATTCATCATCTGATGATTCAGTCAGTGTTAAAGATGGAAGATCAAATTATGTTTCCGATAATGCCCTTTATGTGATTGATAATGAAATTCGTCGTCAGGGTGAGTGGATTCTTGATTCAGATTGTTCTTATCACATGCGTCCCAATAGAGATTAGTTTACCACTTATAGAGAAATCGACGGTGGTAGTGTCTTGCTGGGCAACAATATTGCATGTAAGACGGTTGGGATCGGAACAGTGAAAATCAAGATGCATGATGGAATCATCAGAACGTTAGCAGAGGTTCGACATGTTCCTGATCTGAAAAAGAATCTTGTTTCTCTTGGTGCCTTGGACTCCGACGGTTGTAAGTTCTCAGCTGAAGGTGGAGTTATGAAGGTTGTAAAAGGTGTTCTGGTTCTTATGAGAGGCAATAGAGTTGAAAACTTATATGTTTTGTCCGGAAATATTGTTATAGGTGGAGCTGCAATGTCTTCCTAAGATGACCATGAATCTGTCTCAACGCGCCTATAGCACTTGCACCTAGGTCACATGAGTGAGAAGGGATTGACAATACTGAGCAATCGAAATTTGCTATGTGGCACGAAGATAGGCAAGTTGGATTTTTGTGAGAGATGCATCTTCAGAAAGCATCGAAAGGTAAGTTTCAACACAGGTACTCATCGCACGAAAGGTATCATTGATTATGTTCATTCAGATGTATAGGGGCCTTCGAAGGTTTACTCCAAGGGTGGGTCTCGGTTTATGCTGACTTTTATTGATGATTATTCAAGGAAAGTATGGGTTTATACTCTGAAGAGGAAGGATCAGACTTTTGTTACATTCAAGTGATGGAATGAGATGATTGAGAAACAGACCTAGAGGAAAGTAAAGAAGTTGGGGGCAGGTAATGACAAGGAGTACAGATTAACAGAGTTTGAGAATTATTGCAAAGATCATGGCATAGTTCGACATGACACCACTACCGAAACTCCAGAGCAAAATGGAGTTGCAAAGAGGATGAATAGAACGATCTTGGAGAGAGCTCGTTGTATGTTGTTTACTGCAAGATTATCCAATGACTTTTGGGTTGAGGCAGTAAATGTTGCAGGCTACTTGATAAATAGGTCTCCAAACACAAAGATTGGTTGCAAAATACCGGAAGAAATCTGGTCAGGTAATCCAGCTGATTATTCTTACTTAAGGATCTTCGGTTGTCCGGCTTATGCTCGCGTGAAAACCGATAAGTTAGAACCAAGGGCTGTAAAGTGCATCTTGGTGGGATGTGCTTCTGGGGTGAAATGATACAGGTTGTGGTGTACCAATCAAGATTCACCCAGATTTATCATCAGCAGGGATGTTACATTTCATGAGGATGCTTTACTCGAAGCAAGAAAGCAGAGAGAGGAGACAAAAGTAGGTAACAGCGGTGACACCATTCAAGTAGAGTCAGACATCCTAGTGAGGAAGGAGAGTGCATCCGGCTCCTCCCGGGATACAGGTGATAGTCAGACTATGCAGCAGATGCAGCGGACAGAGCCGCAAACGGTTAGACCGCAAAGAGAAAGGAAACCGCCAGTTAGATACGATTTTGAGGATATGACGACATATGCGTCGACATCAGACAGTGACCGTAATGATATGGTTACATATGCATTGACGAATGAGTCTTTTAAATCAATGAAAAGGTTGGAAAGTAGTCAACAGGCAGCCATTATGACTGAAGAGATTGAGTCTCTTGATGAGGAAGATCAGGTCATCGGATGCAAGCGGTTCTACGAGGAAGACGAAGGAGCTTCCTATGCAGGTAGAGTGTAGACAAAGGTTCCTGATCATGTATGCAGTTTGAAGAAATCATTATACGGGTCGGAGCAAGCTTCTGGACAATGGGACAAGCGATTTGGTGCATTCATGAAGGAATTGGTTAAATTCAAGTTCAAGCATTGTTTAGACTTGGTTGGTGTGTTTGGTACCTGAGTGCCCTCAGGGGCAGGTGGAGACGGTGATACGTGTTTTGTGCATGAGGATCAGCTTCAATGTTCGCCAAGGTGGAGATTTGTTAATTTATATGGCTCACTAGAAATTAGTAAATTTTGGTTAACCGGGCCCCTGAATTGCCCAAGTTGTACTATGATTAGAAGTAAGCTTGTTATAGGTCCAGTATGACTAAGAAGTAGTGTTTGGGTGTAACAGGGTTTTGGGGCTGATATAATAAATAGAGATTAAGGGTCTCTAGGATGTACACACAACTATTCTAATTGCATAGTGATTCTCCTGTCTTTCCCGTGGACGTAGGCCAAAAGCCGAACCACATAAATTTCTGTGTTCTTCTTGCGTGATCGATCTCTTCTCGTAGCCGTAGATCATAACAGAAAGAATCAAAGCACCATGACATCACTAAATTCTCAATCTCTCACTGGCATTTAATCAAACAACTCGTGTGAATACACAAACGCCATTTACTCCAAAATGATAAAGTTCTTGAAAAAAAAAAGATTTTTTCTGTACCTTGGGAATTTTGCTATGTTATGAGAGCCCATCATCATATTCACATAAAAAAAATCTAATAGTTGGAAATCATAAAATATCATAAGCCTATTAAAGCTTAGAACTATATCTGGATTTACCAATAGTGTGTCAAAATACTAAAGAAAGGACAAAATTACTTTCCATGTGTCAAAATACGTCACTCTCTCTTATCTCTCTCTTTGACTAAGAGAGAAGAAAAAAGTTAGGCCTCCACTAGTGGGTTGAAAATGTGTCCTTCGTTCTCTGCGTATAAAAAATAAAAAAAAAATCTTCACCAAGTTGCAGAAACAGGTAGAAACGAAGGAGACAAGAACCTGCTGATGTAGAGCCCTTGTTGCTTGATCCAAACCATCAAATGTACAACCAGCAAGCCAAAGGGGCTTTCGTTTGAAAGGGAGGGGCGAAGGCTAAAGTTAGGGGGTGCATGAGCCACTAGCTCATAGCCCTCTTAAGCTATTTCACGATCCAACCTTGGGCGACCGCACCCAGGTCTTTACACATCGGTCTGCCCCTGTAATTTTCATCAATCTAACAATGAGTCATGTATAGATTGGATAAATCATAAACGGTTATGAGTATAAGTATTGATTATCATCATGAGAAATTTTGATTTAATGAAATGAGTCATGTATTGATAATAAAAAAAATTATGTAGGGGTATTCACTCCCATTAAGTGCAACAGTTAATGTTACTTGCTTTACAATAAAAAGAATGAGTACAAGCTTTTAAAATTATACATATAAGAATAAAAAGATGGATAAGAGTGTTATTTCACTCTAAAAACCTGTGGTGGTTGGATGACTATTGATTTTAGGACACAGAATGTGTATAAAATGAAATGAAGGGGCTTATTTACAAATCCTACAAACCTTAAAGGGGTATATATAAAAGATTTTATTAAATTTCATTAGCTATAAATTACTACCAAAATCCCAAGGCATTAGCAGAGGAATCGGAAATACCTTTTATTATTATCCTGGGTTGGAGCCCACTCCACAATAAAATTATTAAGGAATGAATTAGGAAAGCCAACAGAAGTATTCGATTTTGACTTTCCAGAGCCGGTACTGTTGGCGCCGCCGAATAGGACGATACCAGGCAAAGGCAAATGAGGGAATACGTTGAGGCAGGCAACAATAACGACATTTTGTCTTTTCCCTCCATGGATGAGATTGGAGTTGGCCTTGCCCGGACGTATAAGTCAAGTGAACTGGCCCAAAAAGACCTGCTACCCTCCATGGTAATAACATCTTACCGTATGAGCAGAGAGCGTCCTATTGTCAAAGCCATGGAGCCATATCCGCCACTTTTTGACTTGACTCTCTCTCTCCACCACCCGCCACGACACGCACTAAGAAATTCAAAACAACAAAATTGACCGACCTCCTCTTCCGACCACACAATCCCAATAAAAAACATGAGCACAAACAGCTCTAAACCCTATGATTAACCTTTGGGTAGGAACCAACAGGGGATCCCTGAGCCCTCCACGTGGGGGCAGAAGGGGGTGGAGAAAAGAAAAAGTCAGACTCTTTTTCCTCCGCCCCCCCATGTGGAGGGCCATGTTTGGTCCAAACAGGGAATCTTTATCCCTTTGGATAACGCACAACTGTACACGTGTCGCGGCACGATTCGCCCACTCATGATAAGCCTATGTACAGAGGATCCAGACTCCAGAAACAATGGTGCTGCACCTAACTCTTGCGGGGTGCCAGTAAACGGAACAATTATATGATTGAAGATCACACGTCAAAAATAGTAATATTTTCTACAAAAAAATCATTTCTGATAGTTACATAGCAAATGACACTCAAATGTAAAAACATAGCAAAATATAGTATAAATGTTTAATTATTGAGCGAGCACAAAAAAAAATAATAATAATAATACAGAAGGACCTCCTCTTATATGTACAAGGCCCAATGGACCTTAAAACTGCAATATGTCTTATTAGTAGCAGAGAGCTTCTTCATGTGAAGTCAAAGAAAGCCAAACACTCTCTCTCCAAACACAGCACACACAGACTCTCCCCCTCTCTCCCCCTCTCTCTCTCTCTCTCTCCCCCTCTCCCCACTCAATCAGGAATGCACAGAGAAAAATCAATGAACAAATTGACTGAGCAAAGCAAATATATAAAAAAAAAAAAAAAATCTCTCTCTCTCTCTCTCCCCACTCAATCACGAATGCACAGAGAAAAATCAATGAACAAATGAACAAATTGACTGAGCAAAGCTAATATAAAAAAATAAAAAAAAATTTGACTTTGACTCACTTCCCAACCACAACCTCCAACCCCAGAAATAGATACAAGGAGAGAGACAGATGAATAATCATCAGGTATGTAATATGGGACTTGGCAGCTAAATAGAATCAGGAGTAAGAAGGACTCAACACAAATGTTCTCCAAGATTCTACTGCTGTTTCTCTTTCAACTCGCAGCTTCGAATTCTCAAGAATTAACCTACAATGGATTCCATGGCGCCAACTTGACGGTGGATGGCACAGCAGAGATCACACCTAATGGCCTGTTGAAGCTTACCAACGCTACAAAGCTTTTGCAGGGTCATGCTTTCCACCCCGATCCTTTTCCCTTCAAGAACGCTTCAAATGGTAATGTTCTCACTTTCTCTACTAGTTTTGTCTTTGCAATCATCCCTGAACTAGACATCGGCAGCGAGGGGCTGGCCTTTGTAGTTTCCCCTACAAGTCGTCTGATCAACACTGACCCTGCACACTATCTGGGTCTCGTTAATCGCAGAAATGATGGAAATGTCACAAACCATATTGTTGCTGTCGAGCTAGACATAGTTTCTAACATTGTTGTGGGAGATCTCAAGGAGAACCATGTTGGAATCGACATCAACAGCGTCAGGTCTCGTAATTCCTCTCCTGCAGCTTATTATGTGAATGAAATTGGAGGCTACAAGAACATAAACCTTCAAAGCGGAGAAATGATTCAGGCTTGGGTAGATTACAATGGTATAGAAAAGAAATTCAATGTAACATTAGCCCCTGCCAACCTGCCTAAACCTATTTATCCTCTCATATCAGTAACTCTTGATCTTTCACCGATAATTAAAGACCATATGTATGTGGGCTTTTCTTCTGCTACTGGTCCAGCTGAAGCATCGCATTATGTTTTAGGATGGAGCTTTAAGATGAATGGAGTTGCCAAATCACTTGATATCTCAAGTCTTCCTAAGCTTCCTCGCAGGGGATCGAAGGGGAGATCGAAATTTTTAGTGATTGGGTTGCCTATAATTGTGGTAGCTTCTGTATTATCAATCACCTTTGGAGTTGAATACATGGTGAGAAGACGGATCAAATTTGCTGAAGTACTCGAAGATTGGGAGATCGAACATAAGCCACACAGATTCTCATACAAGGAACTATTCATTGCCACCAAGGGCTTCAGGGACAGTGAGATTTTGGGGATGGGAGGTTTTGGTCGTGTGTACAAAGGTATATTACCAACTTCCAAAAATGAAATAGCTGTGAAGAGAGTTTCTCATGAATCAAAGCAAGGGACAAGAGAATTTATTGCAGAGGTTGCGAGCCTTGGCCGCCTCCGCCATCGCAATTTGGTAAAGCTATGTGGTTATTGCCGGCGTGAAGGAGAGCTCCTCCTGGTCTATGATTACATGCCCAATGGAAGTCTTGACAAGTTCCTCTTCAATGAAGACAGAACTCTGGGTTGGGCTCAAAGGTTTCGAATAGTGAAAGGAATAGCTTCAGGACTGCTCTATTTGCATGAGGAATGGGAGCAGGTGGTTGTTCACAGAGACATCAAAGCTAGCAATGTTTTATTAGACAGTGAGTTAAATGGGAGGCTAGGCGACTTTGGCCTTTCGAGGATGTATGATCATGGAACTGATCCTCATACTACCCATGTGGTAGGAACACTGGGCTATCTTGCACCTGAGCTTGCTAGAACTGGCAAGGGAACTACAGCCACAGACACATTCGCTTTTGGGGTGTTTTTGCTCGAGGTCGCTTGTGGGAAGAGACCTATAGGCCAACATCAACCAGGGGAGGAGCTGATGTTAGTGGATTGGGTATCTGAATGTTGGAAGAAGGGGGATATCCTAGAGGCCAAGGATCCAAAATTGGGAAGTGACTATGCAATTGAGGAAATGGAGTTGGTTTTGAAGCTAGGTCTGCTATGCTCACATCCCAAACCACAGGCCAGGCCTACCATGCGGCAAGTTGCACAGATGCTCGATGGTGATTATAGTTTGCCTGAATTGTCATTGCAGTGTTTCGATATCAGTGATTTACTGGCGATGCAAATGAAATATGCTGATGATATATTCATGTCCTACCGTACTTCAGGCCACTCGTCATCAGTAACAGAGTCATTACTCTCTGGAGGCCGTTGAATCACTAGTAACTCTTATTTAAAGGTTTGTTAGGATCTCTCTCTTTAGCTATCTGTGTCTAGTTTCATATTGCAGTATGGAAAATGTCTGCTACAATCTCTGTTTCCTTGTGTTCCTTACATTTCCAAGTATTATATATTTATTTCACAGTGATCTATGCAAGAGAAATACAAATCATAGGAATGAAAATGGCTCAACACTGATATTTGGATACTTCAAACTAGGCATTGTAACTGTATCATGCTCTGTCCCATACTTCAATTTTCATTGGTTAAATTCATGTCCATGCCATGGTATCCCTGCCATGCCATATCTGGGCATCATATCTTCAGATAACATGCAGGGTTGGATGTAGTAATTACAAGTTTGTTACTAAAATTTTATCTAGTAAATATACTAACTGCTTGTTTGTAACTAAAATATTGCCTAGTAAATATACTAACTGCTTGTTAACATAGATTTAAGTCTATTTTTGGTATGTCAACAGGTCTTTTTCTTGAGATGAAGAATGTCATGTGGTTGAATGAGTCTTTAAACAATAATCCTCTCCTGACCCTTTGGCATTAATGTCAGGTCTGAATCCTTCTGTTGGTTAAGCTTGATCCAAGCCCAACCTCTGTTGTAAGCGTGTCCATATCAATATGAAGCCGTCCCATGAATAACCAACAGGTATCAGTAGCGTGATTTGTAAAAATCAATGACAAAAATCTTAGTAAAAAACAATGACATCTTAAAATTTTAAGATTAAACGATTATCTGCCCTCGTCCACTTGGTATTTGCAAAGCCCCGAATGTTATGTGTGGAGCTTGATTACATCCGGGTCAAATTGTTATGTTTGGTCCCTTCATGTAACCCTAGCATAGCAGCCAAACATCCTATATCTTGTATTCTCATCTTTTGCCTTTGAGCATAGTGGAATCGTTGTGATCCATGAACGTACCTCAATCTTGAGGGAACCACATAAATATGTGTGTCTTCTTTGAATGGTTGATTGCATTTTTTTATCTTTATTTCCTAACACCGTATACATGTGGTAGGATTTATGATTGTCATATCAAACCCGACCTGACCCAAGCCCAAGACATCAAAGAAAATGTCAATCTTACATCCACATACAGTTATGAACTTTTATATGCAATACGCTACTTAGTAATACAAAAAGTGAACATACGGGGCAGGTTAAGCACGCCCTAAACCCCAAACCTGACTCGGGTTAGTTTATGCCAAAAAAAACTTGTAGTGCCACGGAGACAAAGGTGTTCTTGAAAGAAAGGAAATGAGTAGTGCCCATAGTTTCTACTTTTAGGCATAGAACACAGTATTACCGTGCATAGAACACAGTATTACATTAAGATAATCTAAACAAACAAAGGGCTTAAAACATGAATTCATAGTAATGATAATAAAAAGCTGATTGAAACACAAGATACCTTGAGACAACATATCACTGATCAATAAATGAATAGAAACACAACTAGGTTTTTACAAACCTACTATGTGTTGAATGCGAAGGATATCCATCTCCGGGGATAGGATTCAAGTCTTGAGAAGGGGTGATCTCGTCAGTTTGTGCTGATAAATTAAAAGATGGAACTGTAAAGTGGATGAGATCAATAGTTACAATCAAGAAAAAAAATTGATAACAATTATATCATAATGGCAACTACAGGACATGTCTTGATATTCAACTTCGCCTAAAGCCACTATTCTGCCTGAAGAACTTGTCTTGTCTTATCTGCCTTCTTTCTTCTTCATTGTGAAGCTCTTAGTGCCGCATCCTTTTTTTTATTTCTATAAACCTTTATTCTTCCTGAACACAGTAGAAACATCATTAAAAAAAAAAAAAAAACCTTTGTTTTATTCCTGCAACATTTGGAAGCTTTCTCCTAATACTTGAGTGGAAATAACTAAAGGTGAAGCAAATCTTACAATTTGCTCTTTGCTTATTTCCTATATATGCTGTCCTAATACTTCGATATTCGACTGCATAATTGAAGGTTTTGCAGAAGGGGCAATTAAATTCAAAATAGCATAGCAACAACTAATATCCAACCCACCTGAGAAAGGCGCAGAACATACGAGCCAAAGAAAATTCTTCATTAAGAACTTAAAATGAACAAAAAAAAAAAGGATATTGTGTAGGACGAGTAGAATGAGGAGGCTTCATCTGCAGAAAATAGTGTGCAGGTAGTAGTGCATTAAAGCACAACAATATAGCCGGATTAAATTTCCTTATCCAAAGTAAATGGAAAAGAAATAAAAAAGAGCATACCTATACATATCCCTTTTAGGCACCATAGTGAGCAATTGACAGTTGAATGATACTTAAAGAAGAAAAAGGAGAAAACATATATCAGAGCATTTTCAACATAATTATCCAAGAATATCTACTCAACAAGCTGGGAGAAAATAACAACTTAAGAAAATCATCGCATAATTTACCATTTCTAATAATATTGAAATAAAAGAATATACAAAATTCTACTATAAAAATGTAAACAACCTTTCACCAAACTGACAATCTAAAAAACAAAAAGGATCTGAAACATTCTGGATAACTCCACGTACACCAAAACAGAAAGCATTTTGAATGTGTTATTTAAATTGATAATTATTTGTTCATTTGAGTGTTTTGGAACAGAGATTCAAGCACATAAGCATATTCGGTCAGTTGGAACTTTTCCAACTTTGCAACCTTAACCATTATCATTGCTGAGTGATGGCATAAAAAACACCAAAAGAAAATCCCATTGTCATTTCCACACCATACCACATTAAAAAGAATTTGCAAACATTCTCGATATTTTATCAAAACAGATGGTTGTATATTCCTTTTGAGTGTTTTGGAACATAAATTTAAGCACGGTTGGTCAGAGTGGGAATTTCGCATTTAAAGCATATGCTGGTCCTGAAGCCGGTGGAAACTGCAAGAAACCAGCTATCCATGGTGAAAAATTCTCACCTGAAACAAGGACAAGAATGAGAATCGAAGGAAAAAGAGGAAAGAACGGAGGCCAAAAATACAAATACTATAGAAATATTAGCTTTTCTCAAATGCTTTAGAGAAACAATTTTTCCAAATAACTGCAAGATCCTAGATTCAAGAACTTAAAACTTAGAAATCCAAATACAAAAACATCAAACTAAATTATGAAGTAGAGATATGCAAATTACCGACCAGAAAGCATATGGGGTGTTCTTCAAGATCAACTCTGGGCTCTAGATTTTAGAATCAGGTTCCTTAGAGTCTTATCATCCACATTCTTTTGCTGATACACGCCTTGAGGCCATGCGAAACTTTTATACAAAAAAGAAAAGCTTTTCTTGTGCCCCAAACAGAAATGTACAAATTTTATATATAAAAAAAAAAAAAAAAAAAACTATGAGAGACAAACATACCCTTATTTTAATGGTGGAGACATACCTCACTAAGAGCTTACAAACATCCATCATTATTTACAAATCCTCCCATCCAAACCTTACATTTGTCAAACCAATACATTTTAGAAATTATGCAATTTGAAATCACATAAAACTAAATAATCTACATTTTATCAAATTGATTTAAAAAAGGATAAAAACAACATCTCTGGTTCAAATTCCTATTTTGAACAATGCCTTTTACAACCATTTAAAAATAAGAATGAAATTCATGTCAGCATATGAGAAAACCATAAAAGAAACTGTTTCAATTAAAACCCAACATATTCAAGAACAAAAAGCAAGGACATATTCTTAATCATCATTATATTTTCTGGATGAGCAAAATCAATTTATTCATTGAAGAACCTACATAGAAATACATAGGCCATAGATTGCCTTCAAAGAAAGATACAAAACACTAACTGTTTGCTGTTGATGAGGAAGCATATAAATCATTACCCAATGCTTCGTCCACCTCTGTATGCTAAAGACACCATTTGTAAGGGCTTGCTCATGATAATCCACATATGCCATTTTTTTTTTTTTTACCCATTTGACATATGCCATTTCTTTGGTGCATATGAACAAGTTGTATGAAACCTACAATATAAGTCCCTATAAAGAAAGCAAAGTAAAGAGGACAAAAACAAGCACATATTCCATTAAATAGTTCAATGCTCTTATGAACAAGACAAGATCTTACAATATTATCAGGTGCCTATTTTTTAAGTCATTTCTTGTTTCTTCCTAGTTCTTCTACTGCTAAGTCAATTGATTATTTTATGTAATTATATCCTGTAGATGAAAATTGGGTTTTTTTATTCTCCTCTTCTGTGTGTCAAATTTATCTCTAGTTTTGTAACTTTAGTTTGCTTCACTGTGAATGGCTGCATTTTCAGGTATCATTTTTTGTTTTAATTGATTTAATGGCATACATTTCTATTATACCCATATATAAAAGCCAAGAAGTGTTATGAAATTCTCTACACACCCCCTGCTAGTGGGGCCAGTGGCGGACCCCCACTTAGAGCTCAGCTTGTTATGCGCTCAGGTCTCAAGTCGTTACCTATATTAAACATTTTCTTTAGAATAAGTAATGGGATGAATTTCAAGCAATGGGTCAAGATTTACTTTACTAAGTTTTTTGAAAAAAAAAAGTTTAGAAGGCCCCATGATTAGTGGGCCCATAGCAGTGGAAGGCACATCTAACATACATGATACACTCTTTGATGAAGATTGCCCTTGAATAACCCTCACAGTCAAAAAAGCAATTACATAACTGTAATCCCCTTGAGCAATTTCAAGAGGAAACTTACAAATCCAAAATTCACAACTGAAATATAGTATAATCAAGAGCTGAATCAGGTTTCATTTTCAGATAATGGAAACTACCCAAGCTCCTTATATTCAACTCTAAAACTTCTTGGCAGTTTAAAGTTAAAATCATCAAAAAAAAAAAAAACACAACAACAATAATTCAAACTCTCAAAGAGAAAGAATCAAAGCACCATGACATCACTACATTCTCAATCTCTCACTGGCATTTAATCAAACAGTTCGTGTGAATACACGAATACCATTTACTCCAAAATGGTAAAGTTCTTGAAAAAAAAAAGATTTTTTCTGTACCATGGGAATTTTGCTATGTTGTGAGAACCCATCATCATATTCACAGAAATAAAATCTAATAAATGGAAATCATAAATTATAATATGCTTATTAAAGCTTAGAACTATATCTGGTTTTACCAATAGTTGGAGATGAAAAAAATGGATGAAATCAGTGAAGAAATGTTGTAGAAGGTAAAAATTGATCCTACTGATGTTTCGAGATGAAATCGGGCCTCTTGGAAACACACGGATATCTCTTGCAAACTGTAAATGCTCAAATGCCACTCTTCTAACGTTTTGTTTGAAGACACATGGTCACTCCTTTTTCATCATTCAATGGACCCATACATATGTCCCTCACCAAGCGAGCCACATCTTAGGTTGCATCATGCAACGTGATGCCATCTAGGGTGTGTAGAGAACTGAAATAAGCATGACAGTTCTTCCCTTTTATAAGGGGAGTTTAGGAAAGATACACCTGTGAGACGTTTTGCAAATCCTAAGCCCGAACTACCTTCTTTCTTTTCAATGTATTTCCAAAAAAATGCCCTTTTCTCTATGTTCTTTCTAACCAAAAGAAGTAAAACTCTACAGAGGGTTGTGCTTATTGAAAATCTTGCGTTGTTCTAATGCATACTCTTTTTTTTCCTTTTTCTTTTTCACGGGACATACCCAAATTTTACTACAATATAAGTTGGTCGAATAAAAATATAAAATATATATATATATATATATATATATATATATAAAATCATGTATTTTACAAGTGGGGGGCTATACCATCTCAAACATGTAGATGGAATATAGCCCATTTCAATTCATAATATTGAAATTGTGCAGGCCAAATTTATTTTAAATACCGAAAGGTGCTTCCAAATAAAATATAAAAAGATTTTTTAAAAAAGGTTTCTTTCATACTTTTTAATTAAAGAAATACACAAATATTCATTTATGATGGGATGCAGTTCAGCTCAAGGGTTTAATGTCATTTTGAAACCTGATTTTCACCCAAATCAAGGACTATTTATATTCAAATATAAACTTGATTTTTATTAATATAATATAACTTATTTTCTCTCTCTTTCTTTCTTTCTTGTCTTGTCTTACTAATTTATAATGAATAAATTATTATTCTTCTGTCCACGTAGAATCCCCAATCTTTTGGGGGGTACTTATGTCCTTTTTTTTTTTTGGCAAAAAGCATATTTTTTAATCTATATGTATTTTTTACATGCATTAACTTAGATAGATGAATTCATTAATTATAAATAAATGAGATCAAGAAATTAGATTTATATCTAATATTTTGTTGCAATTTAATTTGGCTATGTGATTGGAACAAACAACAGTTCTGAATTGAATAAGACTACGCTTGAAAAAAATAGAGAGAATTAGATTATTGTCCGATTAGACTCATTTTAATCGAACAACATTTTTTTTTGGTCCTATTAGACTCATTTTAATTCAAATTATTTGATCAAAATAAAAAATAACGTTTGCATCTGAATATAACTAGGCTTGGATTTAAAAAAACATCCCAGTTTGAACATGAAATTAGATTAGCCTCGAGGGATAGCTCAGCGTTGGCCTAAGACCATGGTTTGCTCCCGGAGGTTGTGGCTTCAAAACTGCACTACCACAGTAAGGCCACAAGGGAATTTTACCCCACTTTCTTTCCTGGGCTCGTAGAAATTATTCTAGCCCAAAGGGCTGGAAACCCTACATTATAAATATATATATATATATATATATATATATATATATATATATGAAATTAGATTGATGCATAAGCTAAATCACATCAGGTCAAAAGATTTTTTTTTGTGTGTGTGTTTTCAATTGAAAAGTGTAAAAGTAACTTAGAAAAAAGAAATGTCTTATGCTTTCTTTGGCTGTGCATTTTAAATCCTTAAAAATCTAGGCTTCATGATTTCAACATTTTGGATTTAAATAGACTACACACATTAACATATCTAAGAAAGTGGGCCCAAACGTGTAAAACAAATTAACGTTTTTTTATATTTTATTCATGTTTTCTATATAAGTACAATCTTACAATGGGACCAACTTATCTTAAATGTGTATTCTAAGGAGTTTAGATTTTCAATAGATAGAGTCCACCAAAGAGTTTTACTTTTAATAAACAAAACTAACAAGACTGGCATGGGCACCTATTGTACCCGGGGGCATGGTCCCCTTGGAACAATGGATGTCATCCTATTTAAAGCGATGAAATAAATAATTAAGTCATGATAATAAACTTGGTTTTATGAGTGAAGCAGCTAGAAGCACTTGCTTCAAGCCCTTGTATTATATTAAATTTCATTAGCTAACCATTGCTATCAAAACCTCAAGGCTTTAGTAGAGGGAGCAGAAATGTTTTTTAATACTCCCCTTGGGTGGAGCCCACTCCTCAATCTCCTCTTCAGGTGGAACCTGACCGGCGCACTTTTGGCAACACACATTTCTTTTATTTTTGCACCGAGTCATTCCTCCTGTGATTCGAACTCATAACCGATCGGCTTTGATAACATATTAAATTGAGCTTTTTGTATATATCACCCTAAGGTTTGTAGGATTTGTAAATAAGCCCATGGGGTTTTAGTATTTGTGAATAAGCCCTTGTAGTTTCTTTTTAATACTTTTCATGTCCCCAAAATCAATATTCCTAACAAGAATGGGCAGCCACTATGAGATTTGTGTAGAATTTTTATATAAATGACAGTTTTGCCCTTACCTCCATTAAACAAAAATAAATATATTATTATTTACAAAAATATCATTATTTTATCTCAAGTTTCAATGGTTTCTCTTAATAACTCTCACACGCCCATGACCAGGGATGGACCCTAGTACAAGAGTTTGAGGACTGAAGCCCACCCTAAAGTTTCTATTTTTATTTTTATTTTTTTTACGTTTACCCCTTCCCCCAATATTTATTTTACATATAACTAAACACCACCACCCCTTGCAAATTCTAAAAAATAATATATATATATATATATATATTTTACATTTGGCCATCACCCCCAATATTTCTTTTACACCCGTACACATGAAGCATAATCATGTATTTTGAAATTCTCATTAATCCAACGATGGGTCATGTATAGATTAGATAAATCATAACCGGTTTTGAGTACAAGTATTGATTGTCATCATGATAAATTTGGATTTAATGAAATGAGTCATGTATTGATGATAAAAAAAATTGTGTAGGGGTATTCACTCCCGTTAAGTGCAACCGTTAATGTTACATGCTTTATAATAAAAAGAATGAGTACAAGCTTTTGAAATTATACATACAAGAATAAAAAAGATAGACAAAAGTGTCATTACACTCTAAAAACATATGATAGTTGGATGACTATTGATTTTGGGACACTGAAGGTATTAAAATGAAATGAGTGGGTCTATTTACAAATTCTACAAACCTTCAGGGGATATATACAAAAAATTTTATTAAATTTCATTAACTAACCATTGCTACCAAAACCTCGAGGCGTTAGTAGACGCTGTGAAAATAACCTTTAAAAAAAAAACTTTTCAAAAAAAAAAACCTCAAGATATTAGTAGACGCTGCGAAAATACCTTTTTAATACTCTCCTCAATTGGAGCCCACTCATCAATAAAATTATTAAGGAATGAATTAGAAAAGCCAGCAGAAGTATTCGATTTTGACTTTCCAGAACCGGTACTGTTGGCGCCGCCGAATAGGACGATACCAGGCAAATGAGGAAATACGTTGAGGCAGGTAACAATACGACATTTTGTCTTTTCCCTCCATGGATGAGATTGGAGTTGGCCTGACGTATAAGTCAAGTGAGAGCGTCCTATTGTCAAAGCCATGGAGCCAGAAGCGCCACCTTTTGACTTGACTCTCTCTCTCTCCACCACCCGCCACGACACGCGCTAAGAAAATCAAAACAACAAAATTGACCGACCTCCTCTTCCAACCACACAATCCCAATAAAAAACATGAGCACAAACAGCTCTAAACCCTATGATTAACCTTTGGGTAACGAAAACTTTACACGTGTCGCGGCACGATACACCCACTCATGATAAGCCTATGTACAGAGGATCTAGACTCAAGAAACAATGGTGCCCCCACCAAACTCTTGGAGTTGCCAGTAAACGGAACAATTATAGTTATATTTTCTATATAAAAAAATCATTTCTGATAGTTACATAGCAAATAACACTCAAATGTAAAAACATAGTAAAATATAGTATAAATGTTTAATTATTGAGTGAGCAAAAAATAATAATAATAATAATAATACTGATGGACCACCTTTGATATGTACAAGGCCTAATGGACCTTAAAACTGCAATTTATCTTATTAGTTGCAGGGAGCTTCCTCATGTGAAGTCAAAGAAAGCCAAAACACTCTCTCTCCCTCTCTCCCAATCTGGAATGCACAGAGAAAAAATAATGAACTCTCTCTCTCTCAATCAGGAATGCACAGAGAAAAATTAATGAACAAAATTGACAGAAGAACAAATGAACAAATTGACTGACCAAAGCAAATAAAAAAATGATATTTGACTTTGACTCAATTCCCAACCACAGCCTCCACCCAAGAAATAGATACAAGTACAGAGACAGATGAATAATCCCTGTTAGGACGAATCACGGTATCCTCTTCCCAAGAAATAGATACAAGTACAGAGACAGGTGAATAAGCATCTGGTATGCAATATGGGACTTGGCAGCTAAATAGAATCAGGAGTATGAAGGACTCAACACAAATATTCTCCAAGATTCTACTGCTGTTTCTCTTTCAACTTGCAGGTTCGAATTCTCAAGAATTCACCTACAATGGATTCCATGGCGCCAACTTGACGGTGGATGGCACAGCAGAGATCGCACCGAATGGCCTGTTGAAGCTTACCAACGCTACAAAGCTTTTGCAGGGTCATGCTTTCCACCCCGATCCTTTTCCCTTCAAGAACGCATCAAACGGTAATGTTCTCACTTTCTCTACTAGTTTTGTCTTTGCAATCATCCCTGAACTAGCCGACGGCGGCGAGGGGATGGCCTTTGTAGTTTCCCCTACAAATCGTCTGATCAACACTGACCCTGCACACTATCTGGGTCTCGTCAATCTCAGCAATGATGGAAATCTCACTAACCATATTGTTGCGGTCGAGCTAGACACAGTTTCTAACATTGATGTGGGAGATATCAGAGAGAACCATGTTGGAATCGACATCAACAGCATCAGCTCTCGCAATTCCTCTCCTGCAGCTTATTATGTGAATGAAATTGGAGGCTACAAGAACATAAACCTTGAAAGTGGAGAAATGATTCAGGCTTGGGTAGATTACAATGGTATAGAAAAGAAATTCAATGTAACATTAGCCCCTGCCAACCTGCCTAAACCTATTTATCCTCTCATATCAATAACTCTTGATCTTTCACCGATAATTAAAGACCATATGTATGTGGGCTTTTCTGCAGCTACTGGTCCAATGACAGCATCGCATGATGTTTTAGGATGGAGCTTTAAGATGAATGGAGTTGCCAAATCACTTGATATCTCAAGTCTTCCTAAGCTTCCTCACAGGGGATCGAAAGGGAGATCGAAATTTCTAGTGATTGGGTTGCCTATAATTGTGGTAGCTTCTGTATTATCAATCACCTTTGGAGTTAAATACATGGTGAGAAGACGGATCAAATTTGCTGAAGTACTCGAAGATTGGGAGATCGAATATAAGCCAAACAGATTCTCATACAAGGATCTATTCGTTGCCACCAAGGGCTTTAGAGAGAGTGAGCTTTTGGGGATTGGTGGTTTTGGTAGGGTGTACAAAGTGTGTGGGGGCCCATTCCGTGAACTAGTTTCTCTTGGTCTCGGCTAGGGTGTGCTCGGTTAGCTACTGTTTAGGGGACCACGTCCCTTGATCTCGGCTACGATCCGATCTACTTCGGTCTCGGCACTACGTGCTGGTCTCGGCCAAACAGAATTCAGTTCGGCCGCGCATATCGTTCAGTCTCGGCAATGCAAGCTCGGCAATGCAGAATTGTGCTTGCAGCTGATAGCCGCGGCCCTATCGTGGCAAAGCCCAAGGAAGGGATCTGATGGGACTTCAGCCACCACCAGATCAGGGCAGGATCAGGCCCAATGTGACTGACATTAAATGCATTGTGGGCTGATCGGACCCACATTAAATGCAGTATGGGCTATGATGGACCTTCATTAATGGCTTTGTGGGCTGATGTGACCCAGGTCACATCACCAAGCCCACTGGCATTCACCCAAGACTGTCCCATATATAAGGCACGAGCCAAAGGGAGCAAGGGGTAAGCATTCTCACATAAACACCCAGTCTTTCTTCTTCCTCTTCTTCTGCTTCTCCGATCCATTGCTGACTTAAGCATCGGAGAGCCCTGCGCTGCCCAGAGCCAGGGTCCTCTGACCTTTGTCTTTCTCCTCTTTCAGGCTCAGGTCGTCGCAGCTATCTCCTCCATGCATTGAATAAGTCCTAAGAGGCATCCTGATCTTGTGAGTATTATTATTTCTGCACTTACAATTGGCGCCGTCTGTGGGAAACGATTTCTATAATCTTTCCTATTCCTATTCCTAAACACCATGACGAGGAGAACTGCGAAAAGCGGAGAAACTTCCAAGACAAAGCATGCAGGACCGCCCCCTGACCAGCAGAGGGCTGGGAAGCAAGTAGTCGCAGAGGACGATGCTGAACGCGCTCTCATCCGGATCAACGTCCAGCAGCGTGACCTCCGTACAGAGTCCGCTCCCGGGAGGGGAGACGCCCAGCAGCCTGCAGGTCTCCTGACAGGGCGAGACCAGCGGGATAAGTCCCCAGTGGTCGATGGACCACGCCCTTCAGGTCAGGAAGGACACGTCGAAGACGTTGAGGATGAAGAGGATGATGACTACAACCCTGGCGACAGCTTGAACTCCACCCTTCGGGAGATTAAGGCACAGAACGAGGCCCTCAGGGAAAAGGATGCTCTAATCCGCCAGCTCCAGCAGCAGCTGGAGAAAGCTGCGGGCTCAGCAAGGCAGCAGCAGCGGACTCGTAGGGAGCAGTCACAGCAGCAACGGTCTCGACAGCAGCAGCGGACTCGTCAGGAGCAGTCCCAGCAGCAGCGGACTCGTCAGGAGCGATCCCAGCGACAACATGAGGAGAGGGTTACTCGTGTTACGCGCATCTCTTCCTCAAAGGAGGATCTGAGGGACCACTTGAACAGGAACAAGAAAGGGGACGACCGAACCCGAGATGAAGGCTCAAGCGCCAGCCGTAGCTATTCCAGGAAGGCGTCCGAAACCATTCCGGAGAACATGTACCGAGACCAGGAATGGCTGGACGCACACATAAGGGAAACGGTCCAGCGCAACCTGGAGGTAGCCGGCTTCGGCCGAGACCAAGAGGATGCTTGCTGTAACCCCGTTGATCTCGGTGCGTCTCCTTTCTCCCAAGACATCAGGAGGTACCCCTTACCCAAGAAGTTCAGCGTACCAAGATTCGTCACCTATGATGGGGTCTCGGATCCAGCTACGCATCTCAGGCACTTCTCCCAGAGGATGTCTGTCTGGGGAGATGAGGGTCACCTGAACTGTAGAGTTTTTTCTTCCAGTCTGGGTGACCTCCCCCTGAAGTGGTTCTGTGCAATACCGGAGGGGGCCATTTCGAGCTGGCAGCAGCTCCAGCAGTCCTTCTTGAAGAAGTTCCAGGCCTACAGAGTCCTTCCGAAGACAGATGCAGACATCATGGCCTTGAAGATGAAGCAAGGAGAGAACGTCACCCAGTTCGCCAAGCGGTTCTGGGCGGTCTACAGTCAGATAGAGAGCTCCAAGGACGAGGTTGCCGTCTTCGCATTCCAGAATGCCTTGCTGCCAGACAGCGATCTCCGCAAGGACTTGGCTAGGAACCCGGTGTCTTCCATAGCAGCGCTCATGTCCATCGCCAACCGGTACATTGCCCAAGAAGATGACCAGATCCGCGCTCGGGAAAACCATGGAACCGCGCTGAAGGACCGGGGTGGGAGGACATCCAGGCAAGACAGGGGACCGTCTCGGAGGAGTGAACCTCGGAGAGAGGAGCGGCGGAGAGATGAGCCAAACAGGCGTTGGGCGCCCACCAGCTCGGCAAGGCCTCATGCGTTCGTCTCGGAAAGAAACAAGCGACCCAGGCTGACAGAGGACGCATTCCAGGCGGTCAACACGGTCTTCAAGATGCCAATCCACAAAATCATGTATAAGATCAAGAGCAGGCCGTACTTCAGCTGGCCAGAGCCCATGCAAGGCGACCCTTCTAAACGAGATCAGACGAAGTTCTGTTCCTATCACAAGGAGGGCGGCCATAAAACTGAAGATTGCAGGATACTGCGGTCGCATTTAGAGAAGCTTGTCCAGGATGGACACCTGCAAGAGTTTGTCAGGAGAGAAACCAGGGCCGACACCCGAGCCCCGCGCCGAGACGAAGGGGGTCACGACAGCGACGGGACAGAGAAGATAATTGACGTTATCCATCTGGCACCCCCGCCCAAGGGGAGTAACCAAGCACGTGCCGAAGCCAGGAAAGCCTCTCACGGCAAACATGTCATGGCCGCCGAACTCAGTTCAGCACCGAAAAGGGCTCGGAGGGAGCATCCCGAGATCAGGTTTACTGATGCAGATCTAGAAGGGGTGCAGCTCCCCCACAACGACCCCCTGATCGTGACCCTGAAGTTCGATTGCTCTAAGCAGGGCGTGAAGAATTGTACTGTGAAGAAAGTCCTTGTTGACCCCGGTAGTTCTTCCGAGGTCCTCTATTTCGACAGCTTTCGAAGGATGGGACTGACGGAGAAAGATCTGCAGGAGGCTCGAATTCCCCTTATCGGCTTCAGCGCCAAACCAGTCTATCCTAAGGGGAAAGTGACATTCAAGGTCGAGGTCGGTGGCGCGTCTGTCATGGCAACCTTCATGGTGATCGACGCACCCTCTCCCTACAATGCTATAATGGGCAGGTCTTGGCTCCACAGCCTGGAGGCAGTCCCTTCCACCCTCCATCAGAAGCTGAAATTTCCATGGGAGGGAAAGAGCGGCCGAATTGAGATTATCACGGTAAGAGGAGATCAGCAGGCGGCTAAGCTGTGCTTGACAGCTGTGGTACCTGGGGAGCAAGAGCCTAAGGAGGTCAATGTGGCCGAGATGGAGAAGAACCTGGAGCAGGGGCTGGATGAGCTCGGCCAAGATCCGGGCAGGAAGAGCGTCGAGGAATTGGCCGAAGTCCGGATCGACCAGAAGGACCCGGATCGGTTCTTTCTACTCGGCAGCCAGCTTGGAGAGCCGGAAAGGTCCGAACTGGCCCAGTTCCTGATGCAGAACAGAGATGCCTTCGCTTGGACGCCTCAGGAGATGCCTGGCGTCGACCCCGAGGTAATGTGTCACAAACTAAATGTTGACCCTAACCACAAACCTGTGATGCAGAAGGCACGGAGAACTGGGGTCCCGCAGACCGAAGCCGTCGTCGAGGAAGTGGATAAGCTGCTTGAGGCCGGAGCTATCAGGGAGGTTCAATACCCGAAATGGTTAGCCAATCCGGTGGTCGTCAGGAAGAAGACTGGCAAGTGGAGGGTGTGCGTCGACTTTACCGACCTCAACAAAGCCTGTCCCAAGGACAGCTTTCCCCTCCCGAAGATTGACCAGTTGATCGACGCCACGGCCGGGCACGACAGAATGAGCTTCCTCGACGCCTACCGCGGCTATCATCAGATCCCACTATTTGGGCCAGACGAAGAGAAAACAGCTTTTATCACGCCCAGGGGAACCTACTGTTATAAGGTGATGCCGTTTGGGCTGAAGAATGCAGGGGCCACCTACCAGAGACTTGTCACCAATATGTTTCACGATCAGCTCGGCAAAACTGTGGAGGTTTACATCGATGACATGGTGGTCAAGTCCAAGCAGGCGCGGGATCATCTGTCAGACTTGGCCGAGATCTTCGCCACTCTAAAGAAGTTCCGGCTGAAGCTTAACGCCTCGAAGTGCGCCTTCGGTGTTGGTTCCGGCAAGTTTTTGGGCAGCTTGGTTACACGCAGAGGCATTGAGGCGGACCCAGATCAGATCTCGGCTATCCTCAGAGTGCAGAGTCCCACTTCGGCCAAGGAGGTTCAGAAGCTTACAGGGATGGCCGCGGCACTGAATCGCTTCATCAGCAAATCTTCAGATAAGTGCCGACCTTTCTTTCAGCTTCTTAGAAAAAATTCTAAATTTCAATGGACTCTAGAATGTGACCACGCCTTGCAGCAGCTCAAGGCTTACCTTTCATCACCACCACTGTTGTCAACCCCGACCCACGGGGAGACCCTGTATTTATATTTGGCGGTCTCGGCTCATGCGGTCAGCTCAGTCCTCATCCGAGAAGAGGACAAGGTTCAAAAACCAGTGTATTATACGAGCAAGACCCTTATTGATGCCGAGACCCGGTATCTGCCTCTGGAGAAGCTCGCCTTGGCGCTCGTTAGCGCCTCGCGAAAGCTCTCCCATTACTTTCAAACCCATTCTATTATGGTTGTTACGGAGCACCCACTCCAATCTGTTTTCAAGAAGGCCGACTTTTCAGGAAGAATCTCCCGATGGGCTGTCGAACTAGGGCAGTATGAGATTCAATATCAGCCACGGACAGCAATAAAAGCCCAGGTTCTGGCAGATTTCCTCGCCGAGTTTGATTCAAGTTCGGCACCAACCCCGCTCGGCACCGAACTGGGGGGTGAGGAGCATGGGGCTCCCACAAGTTCTGAACAATCACCATCTCGAACCGAGACCCCAGTTTGGAAAATCTTCGTCGACGGATCTTCCACCTCGAGAAGAGCCGGAGCAGGAGTTGTTCTCCAATCGCCGGAAGGACTGGTCATAGAGCAAGCTCTGACACTGGACTTCAAGGCGTCAAACAATGAAGCTGAGTACGAAGCCCTTTTAGCCGGACTTAACAGTGCCAATATCCTTGGAGCTCAACAGCTGGTGGTCTTCAGTGATTCACAGTTGGTGACAAACCAGCTGACTGGAGATTATCAGGCTCGCGACGACCGGATGGCCGCGTACTTGGCCCTGGCAAAGAAGCTGCTGGCACAGTTTCAGTCAGCCGAAGTCAGGCAGATCGGCAGAGAAGCGAACTCTCACGCAGACGCCTTGGCTAACTTGGCCAGCGCTGTTGAGGCAGGAAGAAAGAGGAGCATCGAAGTCGGATCGCTAGCTGTACCCAGCATTGAGCTCCGTTCACCTCGGGAAGTGTTATGTATTGGTCTCGGCCCGAGCTGGATGGACCCCATCATCACCTACCTTAAGGACGACAAGCTTCCCGAGGACAGTGGCGAGGCCCACCGGGTCAGATTCAAGGCAGCCCGGTTTTGGCTATCTCCCGAGGTCAAGCTCTACAGGAAATCGTTCTCGGGACCCTACCTCCAGTGCGTCCATCCGAGTAAGGTCGAGGACCTCCTCTTCGAGATACACGAAGGAATCTGCGGGAGCCATATCGGAGGAAGATCTCTGGCCTATCGAGCCATCAGCCAGGGTTACTGGTGGCCGTACATGCAGAAAGACGCACAGGTATACGCGAAGAAGTGCGAGAAGTGCCAGAAGTTCTCCCACTCCCTCCATCAGCCAACGCAGGATCTCAGCCCGCTCTCTAGCCCGTGGCCATTCGCTCAGTGGGGGCTCGACATTGTGGGACCGCTCCACCGAACTCCGGGGAATAAGAGATGGCTTATTGTGGCAACAGATTACTTCACCAAATGGATTGAAGCGGAACCACTTTCATCCATCACAGAGCGGGACTCCAAGAATTTTGTATGGAAGAATGTGATCACAAGGTTCGGCATTCCTAGAGCGTTGGTCTCGGACAATGGAACTCAGTTTGACTCCAAGCTCTTCAAGACCTTCTGCCAGGAGCTCGGCGTCAGAAACTATTACTCCACGCCAGCTTACCCACAAAGTAACGGCCAGGCCGAGATCTCCAACAAGGTGATCCTCGATGGGCTCAAGAAGCGGCTGGACCAAGCGAAGGGGAGATGGGTGGAAGAACTGCCGAGCGTCCTGTGGGCTTACAGGACCACTCCAAGGCGTTCCACTTCGGCTACCCCCTTCTCGCTCGCCTACGGGATGGAAGCGGTCATCCCTTTGGAGATCGGCCTCCCCACTCTGAGGTCCGAACTCTTTGACCAAGGACAGAACGAGACTAACTTGGCCAGGGAACTGGATTTGGCAGACGAAAGAAGAGAAGCGGCGGCAGTCAGACTGGCCGTCTACCAGCAGCGGCTAGCCAGGGGCTATAACCAGAACGTCAGAGAAAGGAAGTTCTGCGTGGGGGAACTGGTTCTCAAGAAAACGCTCCCAGCCGACAGGGATCCGAATCAAGGGAAGCTAGCGCCGAATTGGCATGGCCCGTTTAAGGTCACTTCCATTGCTGGACGGTCGGCTTATCGGCTCGAAGACATGGAGGGACGTCCGCTACCGAGACCATGGAACGCCTCACACCTCAAAAAATTCTATTTTTAGTCTCTGTACTTGTACAACGCTTCTGGATTCAATGAAACTACAGTTCTCCACAATTTGTAGCAATCTGGCATCCTGACAGTGACAATGGTGCAAAGTTGGAAGACCGTCTAAGGCCGGCACTCAGCCACCTAGACGAGTATCCGCCACGGCCCATATCTAAGGTTGGCACTCAGCCACCTAGATGAGTTGCCGAAACGGCCCATGTCTAAGGTTGGCACTCAGCCACCTAGATGAGTTGCCGAAACGGCCCATGTCTAAGGTTGGCACTCAGCCACCTAGACGAGCTGCCGAAACGGACCATGTCTAAGGCCGGCACTCAGCCACCTAGACGAGTATCCGCCACGGCCCATATCTAAGGTTGGCACTCAGCCACCTAGATGAGTTGCCGAAACGGCCCATGTCTAAGGTTGGCACTCAGCCACCTAGACGAGCTGCCGAAACGGACCATGTCTAAGGTCGGCACTCAGCCACCTAGATGAGTTTCCGTCACGGCCCATATCTAAGGTTGGCACTCAGCCTCCTAGATGAGTTGCCGAAACGGACCATGTCTCAGGCTGGCACTCAGCCACCTAGACGAGTTTCCGAAACAGCCCATGTCTAAGGCTGGTACTCAGCCACCTAGACCAGCCGAAACGGCACCAGTCTTCCAACACGGAAATCTGGTTTCGCCGAAATACATGGGGCTTCCAAAGGGTCAGCGCTCGCAGAGAACCCTGATCAGGTCGGTCTACTCTAGTCCGAAGTCACACCCAAATTCACAACACTCACGGAAAGCGTACAAAGGAAAGCAAGTAAAAGCCACACCACACAGGAGAAAAATATGAGAAAGAGTCTTTCATTGATAGCATTGATTTACATCGAGACAGTTTGAAACAAAGACGACATTTTATAAAGAAAAGAAAAAAGAGGAAGTCAAGTCGATGGCTCTGCTTCTAGGTCCTCGATGACGACCACGGCGGCCTCGGCTTGAGGAGCTTCTTCAACGGGGTCAGGCGTTGGCTCGGAAGGGACTTCGGCCGGGGTGGCAGGGGTCTCGGCCAGGGCCTCATCTAGGGGCTCCTCTCCGAGCTCGGGGAGACTCTGATGTATCGGATCATCTGCAGGAACCCCCATCTTCTTCAACACGGCCTTGCAGCCGAGCCGGTACAGCTTCGGGCTGAGCGCCGTGATTTGATCAACGTAAATCTTCGCAGCTTCCTCAGTCCCCTCCAGGAAGGCGGCATCGACCTCAGCTTGTTTCGATGCAAGGAGTTCCTCCTTCGATGCAAGGAGTTCCTCCTTCGCCTTCCTTTCCAGCTCCAGCTCGGCCTTGAACCCCGCCGAACTCTTCTCCTCTGCCTGGAGCTTCGTTTGCCATTCGAAGCCCTCTGACCTTGCTTTGCAGAGGTCGCTGGCCATCATATCTGACTGAGCCTTGAGCTCCGCAGTCTTGGCCGCCTCCGCCTTCAGCTCCTCCTTGGCCGCTCGCAGTTCGGATTCGGCTTTCTGCTTTTCCTTTGCCAGGCGAGCCAACCGACTGTCCTCCTCCGCTATCCTGTCCGCGACTATCTGGAGCCTTTGGACAGCCTGCAGCGGATCAGACAAAAGAAGCTCAGCATGAAAGCAAGAAATATTTAAAGATAGAAACACCTGTGACCAGGAAAGTCGGGCACTTACAGCGAGGGAGTGCTGTATGGTCCTCATAAGCAGCAGGGGGGTGTCTTCCGACCTGTGCCTCTCCATGTCCCTGGGGAGCGCACAGGCTCGGCTGAGCGCCGCGATGACATCCGGGCTCCCCACCAGTCTATCCCCAGCATTTAGGGGCCTCCCCTTCCTCAGCTCCATGTCCGGCCTGAACTCGGCCGGCTCAGCTCCCGGGGACGTTGCCGCCTGGGGCTCGGAGCGACTCTCCGCCAGAGGAACTGCCGGGGTGGGCACCATGTCCACTGCCGTTTCCCTCGCAGCTCGTGGGGAACTTTGCCGTGGTCGCTCCTCCCGCTCCGGCTCCTTCCCCTTCGCCTTTTTCCTCGGCCTCTCGCTTTCCGAGACTGGGGAAGGTCGGGCCTCAATTCTAGCAGGGACGATGGTCCCGAAGGAGGGCGAGGCAGTGCGGGTTGCGGCAACCTTTCTACCGCCGCCGAGGACGGCGTTCGCCAGATTCTTTGGCTGAAACGCGGGCCTACGCCTCTCCATATTGTCCACTTCGGCCTCGGCTCCGGAAGTATAGTTCTCAACTTCCCTTGTCGGAGAGTCTACCTCGGCTCCGGAGGTATATTCTTCAATTTCCCTTAGCGGGATGCCCGTGACCACGGCCAACGTTGCGGACGCTTCCGCAACCGTGACGGTCCCGCTGGTTTCTGCTGGATCGGGGGCGAATCTCTCCGGGTTGCCGGATTTCCGTGTGTAAGACACGTATCTCGGCTCGTACTTCAGAAGAGAGTAGGCAGCTCTTGTGTGGTGGCCGTGGTAGCAGTACACCTTGCTCAGCCAAGGTGAGTGCCTTCTCCAGCCGTTCAGCTGGGCTTCACGCTTGCGCTGAGAAAGGCCTGCGAAAAAACAGCTGAGTTAGAATTCGGCAGCAGAAAAAAAAAAAAAAAAAAAAAAAAAAAAAAGGGGGGGGAAAGGGAAAATCCGAAACCCAAAGGGGTTAGGTCTTTACTCGGTGGAGTCCCGAAGCGTCGAGGGACTCGAACCCTCCTAGCTACTTCGGTCTCGGTCTCGCCGAACTCCCAGTTTCCCGAGACGAGCAGACGGTCATCTCCGGCGTATTTATTGGAGTCCTCCAGCGCCGTGACGAGGGGTTGGCACTTCGCCTTGACGCGAAGGTAATAGGTGACCCCGTCCCTGGTCTTGCAGAGGTCATATATATCCTCTATATCATGGACGCCGAGACTGATGTCTAGAATCCTATTCAGCTCGGCGACGCCCATGATTATTTTATACCCATTGGGCATTAGCTGGCAGGGGCTGAGGTTCCAGGTCTCCAAACAAGACCTAAGAAGAGGGTGCACGGGGAATCTGACCCCACCCTCGATGACGGCTATCAGAGGGAACGGCATCCAGCCGTTGCGGAAAGCATAAACAGAAGGGTCGGCTGCCATGATCCGGACCTCGTCCGGGATCATGTAAACTCTCCTAAGGTTAGCCAGGCCTGACGGGGAATCTATCCAATGGGTGAAAATCCCCATTTCCGGATCTAAGAAACCCTAGGGGCTAGGTCTGGAATGCAAATGAAGGAGGAGGGAGCGGAAGAAAACTCACTGGTTTGACGGGGCAAAGTCAGACTCCGACTGACGGATGTGGGCGACTACTGTTGGGAAACAGTACGAGGTCTGGTCCTAGTCCGGTGGCACTAGTTCTAGCAGGAAACAGAAGTCCAGGCAGAGAGCAGAGGAATTGAGAGCGAAAATGGCAAAGGGAGAAGACGAAAATGAATATAAAGGGGAGGAATGGGCGCCATTCCGGAATTCGAAGCAGGACACGCGTGAGATGTCGCCTCGGCTTGCGTCGCATCCCCCCTCGAAAAGGCAAGATAGCCTACCGGGCAATAACGCGTGGCGCTGTGGCAGTGATGGTTCGCCTTCCCATGCTAATCATAGCCCCCGCATTTATTACCCCCTTTATTATCTCTGGCAGACGAAGCAACGGCGGCGTCCGGCGCCGAATAAGTCAGAACCCTTAAACAAAATCGGATGGGAGGCGAGCACTGTCCGTCTCGGGAGATCGGTTCAGTTCTCAACCCTAGTGCGGGGGATCGGTCCAGCTCTTAACCTTAGTGCCCGAGAGAGCCCTAGAGGTCAAGAACTGAGGGGCTATTGTGTGGGGGCCCATTCCGTGAACTAGTTTCTCTTGGTCTCGGCTAGGGTGTGCTCGGTTAGCTACTGTTTAGGGGACCACGTCCCTTGATCTCGGCTACGATCCGATCTACTTCGGTCTCGGCACTACGTGCTGGTCTCGGCCAAACAGAATTCAGTTCGGCCGCGCATATCGTTCAGTCTCGGCAATGCAAGCTCGGCAATGCAGAATTGTGCTTGCAGCTGATAGCCGCGGCCCTATCGTGGCAAAGCCCAAGGAAGGGATCTGATGGGACTTCAGCCACCACCAGATCAGGGCAGGATCAGGCCCAATGTGACTGACATTAAATGCATTGTGGGCTGATCGGACCCACATTAAATGCAGTATGGGCTATGATGGACCTTCATTAATGGCTTTGTGGGCTGATGTGACCCAGGTCACATCACCAAGCCCACTGGCATTCACCCAAGACTGTCCCATATATAAGGCACGAGCCAAAGGGAGCAAGGGGTAAGCATTCTCACATAAACACCCAGTCTTTCTTCTTCCTCTTCTTCTGCTTCTCCGATCCATTGCTGACTTAAGCATCGGAGAGCCCTGCGCTGCCCAGAGCCAGGGTCCTCTGACCTTTGTCTTTCTCCTCTTTCAGGCTCAGGTCGTCGCAGCTATCTCCTCCATGCATTGAATAAGTCCTAAGAGGCATCCTGATCTTGTGAGTATTATTATTTCTGCACTTACACAAAGGTATATTACCAACTTCCAAAAATGAAATAGCTGTGAAGAGAGTTTCTCATGAATCAAAGCAAGGGACAAGAGAATTTATTGCAGAGGTTGTGAGCCTTGGCCGCCTCCGCCATCGCAACTTGGTAAAGCTATGTGGTTATTGCCGGCGTAAAGGAGAGCTCCTCCTGGTCTATGATTACATGCCCAATGGAAGTCTTGACAGGTTCCTCTTTAATGAAGACAGAACTCTGGGTTGGGCTGAAAGGTTTCGAATAGTGAAAGGAGTAGCTTCAGGGCTGCTCTATTTGCATGAGGAATGGGAGCAGGTGGTTGTTCACAGAGACATCAAAGCTAGCAATGTTTTATTAGACAGTGAGTTAAATGGGAGGCTAGGCGACTTTGGCCTTTCGAGGATGTATGATCATGGAACTGATCCTCATACTACCCATGTGGTAGGAACACTGGGCTATCTTGCACCTGAGCTTGCTAGAACTGGCAAGGGAACTACAGCCACAGACACATTCGCTTTCGGGGTGTTTTTGCTCGAGGTCGCTTGTGGGAAGAGACCTATAGGCCAACATCAACCAGGGGAGGAGCTGATGTTAGTGGATTGGGTATCTGAATGTTGGAAGAGGGGGGAAATCCTAGAGGCCAAGGATCCAAAATTGGGAAGTGACTATGCAATTGAGGAAATGGAGTTGGTTTTGAAGCTAGGTCTGCTATGCTCACATCCCAAACCAGAGGCCAGGCCTACCATGCGGCAAGTTGCACAGATGCTCGATGGTGATTATAGTTTGCCTGAATTGTCATTGCAGTGTTTCGATATCAGTGCTTTACCGGAGATGCAAAGGGAATATTCTGATGATATATTCATGTCCTACCGTACTTCAGGCCACTCGTCATCAGTAATAGAGTCATTACTCTCTGGAGGCCGTTGAATCACTAGTAACTCTTAATTAAAAGTTTGTTAGGATCTCTCTCTTTAGCTATCTGTGTCTAGTTTCATATTGCAGTATGGAAAATGTCTGCTACAATCTCTGTTTCCTTGTGTTCCTTACATTTCCAAGTATTATATATTTATTTCACAGTGATCTATGCAAGAGAAATACAAATCATAGGAATGAAAATGGCTCAACACTGATATTTGGATACTTCAAACTAGGCATTGTAACTGTATCATGCTCTGTCCCATACTTCAATTTTCATTGGTTAAATTCATGTCCATGCCAGGGTATCCCTGCCATGCCATATCTGGGCATCATATCTTCAGACAACATGCAGGGTTGGATGTAGTAATTACAAGTTTGTTACTAAAATTTTATCTAGTAAATATACTAGCTGCTTGTTTGTAACTAAAATATTGTCTAGTAAATATACGAACTGCTTGTTAACACAGATTTAAGTCTATTTTTGGTATGTCAACAGGTCTTTTTCTTGAGATGAAGAATGTCATGGGGTTGTATGAGTCTTTAAACCATAATCCTCTCCTGACCCTTTGGCATTAATGTCAGGTCTGAATCCTTCTGTTGGTTAAGCTTGATCCAACCCAACCTCTGTTGTAAGCGTGTCCATATCAATATGAAGCCCATGAATAACCAACAGGTACCAGTATCGTGATTTGTAAAAGTTAATGACAAGAATCTTAGTAAAAAACAATGACGTTGTAAAAATTTTAGATTAAACAATTTTCTGCCCTCATCCACTTGGTATTTGCAAAGCCCCGCATGTTATGTGTGGAGCTTGATTACACCTGGGTCAAATTGTTATGTTTGGTCCCTTCATGTAACCCTAGTATAGTTACTAGTGATCTTGTATCTTATATTCTCATCTTATGCCTTTGAGCATAGTAGAGTCGGTGTGATCCATGGACGTACTTCAATTTCATAAAACGACGTAAATTTGTGTGTCTTCTTTGTGTGGTTGATTGCATCTTTTGATCTTTATTTCCTAACACCATATACATATGGCAGGATTTATGATTGTCATACCAAACCCGACCTGACCCAAACCCAAGACATCAAAGAAAATGTCAATCTTACATCCACGTACAGTTATGAACTTTTATATACAATACGCTACTTAGTAATACAAAAAATGAACATACGGGGCAGGTTAAGCACACCCTAAACCCTAAACCTAACTCGGGCTAGTTTATGCCAAAAAAAGGAGTAGTGCCGCGGAGACGAAGGTGTTCTTGAAAGAAAGGAAATGATTAGTGCCCGTAGTTTCTACTTTCGAGTTTCTACTTTCGAGAAAGGTACACCTGTGAGAAGTTTTGGAAATCCTAAACCCAAGCTGCCTTCTTTCTTTTCAATGTATTTCTAAAAAAAAAATGTCCTTTTCTCCGTGTTCTTTCTAACCAAACCCTAATGAGAGAAGTAAAACTCTACAAAGGGTTGTGCTTATTGAAAATCTCACATTGTTCTAAAGCACACACTTTTTTTTCACGAGGCATACCTAAATTTTATTTCAATATGAGTTGGTTTAATAAAAATATAAAAAACTCATGTATTTTACAAGTGGGGGCCTAACTTCTCGAACATGTAGATGGAATATAGCCCATTTCAATTCAAAATATTAAAATTGTGCAGGCCAAATTTTAAAGAGCGAAAGGTGTTTCCAAATAAAATATAAAAAGATTTTTTAAAAAAGGTTTCTTTCGCACTTTTTAATTAAAGAAATACACAAATCTTCACTTATGACGGGATGCAGTTCAACTCAAGGGTTTAATGTCATTTTGAAACCTGATTTTCACCGAAATCAAGGACTATTTATATTCAAATATAAACTTTATTTTTATTAATATCATATAACTTATTTTCTCTTTCTTTCTTTCTTATCTTACTAATTTATAATAAATAAATTATTATTATTCTATCCACGTATAATCCGCAATCTTCTAGGTGGTACTTATGTTGTTTTTTTTTTTTTTTGGCAAAAAGCATATTTTTTAATCTATATGTATATTTTACATGCATTAACTTAGATAGATGAATTCATTAATTATAAATAAATGAGATCAAGAAATTAGATTTATATCTAATATTTTGTTGTGATTTAATTTGGCTATGTGATTGGAGCAAGCAACAGTTTTGATTTGAATAAGATTAGGCTTGAAAAAAATAGAGAGAATTAGATTTTTGTCCGATTAGACTCATTTTAATCGAACAACATTTTTTTTTTGTCCGATTAGACTCATTTTAATTCAAATTATTTGATCTAAATAAAAAATTACATTTGCATCTAAATATAACTGGGCTTGGATTAAATAAAAATCACAGTTTGAACAAGAAATTTGATTAACCCCGAGGGGTAGCTCAGTTGGCCTAGGACTATGGTTTGCACAAGGAGGATGTGGGTTCAAAACTACACTACCACACTGGGGTCACAGAGGAATTTTACCGGGTTTTCTCCCTTGGGCCCATTGAGATTATTCTGGCCCAAAGGGCTAGAAACCTGCGTTATCAAAAATATAAAAGAAAAGACATGAAATTAGATCGACCCATAAGCTGAATCACATCCGGTCAAAAGATTTATTTTTTGTGTTTTTTCAATTGGAAAGTGTAATAGTAACATAGTAAAAAGAAATATTTTATGCTTTCTTTGGCGTGCATTTTAAATCCTTAAAAATCTAGGCTTCATAATATCAACATTTTGGATTGAAATAGACTGCACACAATAACATATCTGAGAAAGTGGGTCCAAACGTGTAAAACACATGAACATTTTTTTTATATTTTATTCATGTTTTTTATATAAGTACAATCTTATAATGGGACCAACTTATAATGTGTTTTTGAGAAGTTTAGATTTTCAATAGATAGGGTCCACCAAAGAGTTTTACTTCTCATAAACAAAACTAACAATACTGGCACAGGCGCCTGCTGGACCAGGGGGCATGGTCCCATAGTTATTAATTTTGTTTCGTTTCGGCCGAAATGGAATTTTACATAGTTAATTTTTCTTTTACTTTTTTACACATATATATTTTGTATTTCTTATATTTTCACAAAATATAATTCCAAAAAAAATTACTATAATGGATTAAATCTATATTTATTTCTTTTTCTATTTTTTTACTTATATATGTATATATATTATGTTATATTTTCCCCGAAATGTAATTCCAAAAAGTTTCGCCGAAATCTCGAATCTGCGAAACTTTTCATTTTGCGGGTAAAGCAAATTGAGGTTCAAACGATATTAACAACTATGCATGGTCCCTTGGAACATTGGATGTCGTATCCGATTTAAAACGATGAAATGAATAATTAAGTCTTGCTAATAAACTTGGTTTTATGGGTGAAGCAGGTAGAAGCACTTGCCTCAAGCCCTTGTATTCTATTAAATTTCATTAGCTAATCATTGCTTCCAAAACCTCGAGGCGTTAGCAGAGGCAGTGAAAATACTTTTTAATATTCCCCTTTAGGTAAAGCCCACTCCTCAATCTCCCCCTCAGGTGGAACCTGGCCGGTGCACTTTTGGCGACATACATTTCTTTTATTTTTTTTTCACCGAGTCATTCTTCCTGTGATTCAAACTCATGATCGGTCGACTCTGATACCATATTAAATTTAGCTTTTTGTACATACCACCCTAAGGTTTGTAGGATTTGTAAATAAGCCCTGAGGTTATAGTATTTGTAAATAAGCTCCAGTCTTTTTCTTTTTAATACTTTTCATATCCCCAAAATCAATATTCCTAATAAGAATGGGCAGCCACTATTAGAATTTCTATATAAATGACAACTTTGCCCTTACCTCCATTAAACAAAAATAAATATATTATTATTTACAAAAATACCATTATTTAATCTCAAGTCCCAATCGTTTCTCTTAATAACTCTCACATGCCCATGACCAGGGATGGTGGCCTAAGTACAAGAGCTTGAGGACTGAAGCCCTCACTCAGAAGTTTCTAATTATTTTTTTTTACGTTTATCCATTCCCCTAATATTTCTTTTACATAGAGATAAACACCACCACGCCTCGCAAATTCTAAAAAATAATATATATATATTTACATTTGGCCATCACCCCAATATTTCTTTTACACCAATACACATGAAGCATAATCATTATTTTTTAAAGTTTCATCAATCCAACGATGGGTCATGTATGGATTGGATAAATCATAACCGGTTATGAGTACAAGCATTGATTGTCGTCATGATAAATTTGGATTTAATGAAATGAGTCATATATTGATAATAAAAAAATTATGCAGGGGTATTCACTCTCATTAAGTGCAACTGTTAATGTTACATGCTTTATAATAAAAAAAATGAGTACAAGCTTTTGAAATTATGCACATAAAAATAAAAAAGATATAGACAAAAGTGTCATTTCACTCTAAAAACCTATGGTGGTTGGATGACTATTGATTTTGGGACGTAAAAGGTATTAAAATAAAATGCAGGAGCCTATTTATAAATCCTACAAACTTTAAAAAGTTATTATATACAAAAGGCTCTATAGGCGTTAGCTGACGTGGAAATACCTTTTATTATTCTCCTTAGGCGGTGCCCACTGCTCCATAAAATTATTCATGGATGAATTAGGAAAGCCAAAAGAAGTATTTAATTCTAACTTTCTAGAACCGGTGCTGTTGGCGCCGACGCATAGGACAATGCCAGGGAGATGGGGAAATGCGTTGAGGCAGGTAACAATAACTACATTTTGGCTTTTCCCTCCATGGATGAGATTGGAGTTGGACTGACGGATAAGTCAAGTGAGCTGGCCCAAAAAGACAGTTACCCTCCATGTATCTTGCTGTATGAGCAGAGAGTCCTATTGTCAAAGCCATGGAGCCATAAGCGTGACATTTTGACTTGTCTCCCGGTCATTCTCTCCACCACACTAAAGAAAACCAAAACAACAAAATTGACTAGACCTCCTCTTCCAACCACACAACATTCAGCAACACAAACCCAATAAAAAAGATGAGCACAAGCAGACAGAGATGAACAATGGTGAGGTATTTAATATATAACTTACCAGCTAAATAGAACCACAGGCAGAGTCCATGGGATCGGTAGCCAAGTGATAAAAGGGCATCCTAGCTCACCTTAAGTACTTGGATCAATTGGAGTACGGTAGAACGAAGAGCACAAAGCATGGAGAACTCAAGCGGAACACAATGAAAAAAATAAAATTAAATGTCAAATCGAAAGGAAATAAAAAAAGTAGGGGAAGCTGGGAGTAGAAGCAACCCATTTTTGTCATGTTGTAATTTTGAAGAATACAATTTTATTTTTATTTTTTTGTCATTTTGTGTTTACAAGCAAATAGCAAGAAAGAAAAAAGAAATAAAGAAAAAGAAAAAGAAATTCAATCTGGGAGTAAAGAACAAAATTGACTTGACTCTCACTTCCAACCACACAACGTTACATATATAGAGAGACAGAGAGATGAGCAATGATGAAGTATGTAATGTGAAACTTGCCAGCTGAAAGAGAGTTCGGAGAGTCTAATGAATTCTCCTACAATGCTCTCCAAGATTCTACTGCTGTTTTCCTTTGCACTTGCAGCTTCCAGTGCCCATGAATTCACCTACAATGGATTCCATGACGCAAACTTGAGCCTGGATGGCACAGCACAGATCACGCCAAGTGGTCTGTTGAAGCTTACCAACACTACAGTACAAGTGAAGGGTCATGCTTTCTACCCCATTCCAATTCCCTTCAAGAATGCTTCCAATGGTAACGTTCTCACTTTCTCTACTAGTTTTGTCTTTGCAATCATCCCTGAATATCCCACCATTAGCGGCGCGGGGCTAGCCTTTGCAGTTTCCCCTACAAATTTGCCGATCAACACCGCAGCTGCACAGTATATGGGTCTCTTCAATCTCACCAATGATGGAAACTCGACAAACCATATTGTTGCTGTCGAGCTAGATACAATTCAAAACATTGATGTGGGAGATATTGATGACAACCATGTTGGGATTGACATCAACAGCATCAGGTCTCGCAATTCCTCTCATGCAGCTTATTATGTCAATGAAAATGGAGGGTACAAGAACATAAGCCTTAAAAGTGGAGAAATGATTCAGGCTTGGGTAGATTACAATGGTATAGAAAGGAAACTTACAGTAACCCTATCTCCTGCAAACCTGCCTAAACCTACTCATCCCCTCATATCAATAATAGTTGACCTTTCACTGATAATCCAAGACTATATGTATGTGGGTTTTTCTTCTGCTACGGGTCCAATAGTAGCATCGCATTATATTGTAGGGTGGAGCTTTAAGATGAATGGAGTTGCAAAATCACTTGACATCTCAAATCTTCCTAAGCTTCCTCGTACGGGACCGAAGGAGAGGTCAAAGTTTCTGGTGATTGGGTTGCCTATAATTGTCGTAGCTTCTGTATTATCAATCACCTTTGGAGTTGTATACATGTTGAGAAGAAATATCAAATTTGCTGAAGTACTCGAAGATTGGGAGAGGGAATATAAAGCACAAAGGTTCTCATTCAAGGATCTATTCATTGCCACCAAGGGCTTCAGAGAGAGTGAGCTTTTGGGGATTGGAGGTTTTGGTAGGGTGTACAAAGGTATATTACCAACTTCCAAAAATGAAATAGCTGTGAAGAGAGTTTCTCATGAATCAAAGCAAGGGACAAGAGAATTTATTGCAGAGGTTGTGAGCCTTGGCCGCCTCCGCCATCGCAACTTGGTAAAGCTATGTGGTTATTGCCGGCGTAAAGGAGAGCTCCTCCTGGTCTATGATTACATGCCCAATGGAAGTCTTGACAAGTTCCTCTTCCATGAAGACAGAACTCTGGGTTGGGCTGAAAGGTTTCGAATAGTGAAAGGAGTAGCTTCAGGGCTGCTCTATTTGCATGAGGAATGGGAGCAGGTTGTTGTTCACAGAGACATCAAAGCTAGCAATGTTTTATTAGACAGTGGGTTAAATGGGAGGTTAGGGGACTTTGGCCTCTCGAGGATGTATGATCATGGAACTGATCCTCATACTACCCATCTGGTAGGAACACTGGGCTATCTTGCACCTGAGCTTGCTAGAACTGGCAAGGGAACTACAGCCACAGACACATTCGCTTTTGGGGTGTTTTTGCTCGAGGTTGCTTGTGGAAAGAGACCTATAGGCCAACATCAATCAGGGGAGGAGCTGATGTTAGTGGATTGGGTATCTGAATGTTGGAAGAGGGGGGAGATCCTAGAGGCCGAGGATCCAAAATTGGGAAGCGACTATGCAATTGAGGAAATGGAGCTGGTTTTGAAGCTAGGTCTGCTATGCTCACATCCCAAACCACAGGCCAGGCCTACCATGCGGCAAGTTGCGCAGATGCTCGATGGTGATTTTAGTTTGCCTGAATTTTCATTGCAGTGCTTTGATATCAGTGTTTTAGCAGGGATGCAAATGGAATATACTGATGATATATTCATGTCCTACCGTACTTCTGGCTACTCGTCATCAGTAACAGAGTCATTTCTCTCTGGAGGCCGTTGAATCAATAGTAACTCTATCTAGAAGTTTGATAGCTTTGATAGGATCTCTCTCTTTATCTATCTGTGTCTAGTTTCATTCATATTCTAGTTAGGAGGATGTTTATTACAATTTATGTGTCCTAGTATTCCTTACATTTGCAAGTATTATATATTCATAATACAGTGAACTATGTGATAGAGATATAAATCATGGAATGAAAATGGCTCAACACTGACATTTAGATACTTCAAACTAGGCATTGTTAACTGTATCATGCTCTGTCCCATACTTCAATTTTTATTTGTAAAATTCATGTCCACGCCATGGTATCCCGCCATGCCATATCTGGGCATCATATCTTCAAACAACATACAAGCTTCTATATAGTAATTATTTGTTCGTAACTAAAATATTGTCTAGTAAATATACTAACTGCTTGTTTAAGTAACTTTAATCCTATTTTTTGGTAAGTCAACAGGATATCATCCTCTTAAGATGAAGCATCTCATTGAGATGGCTAACAGTCTCAGGTTATTTTTTGGTAAGTTCAGCTCAAGGCAGCCGGTTTATCTCCTGGCCTAAACTTTAGGCCTAATCCGTCTCTCTCAATCCCAAAAGCAGGGCAAAAGGACATATTTTAAATATGTTTTCTTATTTTCCATAATATAAGTAGATCACTCTATTTTTGTTTCATTCATCCCTTCTCAAGTTTTAGCAGGCACAGAGAAGGCATATAGAATCATCAATCAAGGTTACGTGTAACACCACAAAACAAGCTAAGGTTCTCTGTTTTTGTTTCAGTTATCCCTTTGAATGCCACTGAAAAGGCAGCTAGAATCATCAAACTAGGTGATGTGGTGTTTTGAACAGGTCCATAATATCAAGTATGCCAGAAAATATGAGCTAGAAAGTATATTAACCTAGAAAGTAAAGTTGATTTAAAGCAGCTAGGTCGATTGGTCATGATGATTTTGTAGCCTTACCACACTATGGTTTATTAAAGAAGGTTCAGATCATCAAGCATGCAACAAAAGTTTCGTGAGACAAATGTAACAAGTAAAAAAATTACTTTTAAGCTTCTATATGCTAGGTTGAGAATTTTTAGGCTCATCTTTTATCAATTCTGAAACCCTTTTTTTTTTTTGTTGTGGTAACTATATTTTATTGAAGGAATTGAAGTTCATCAGTACAAGAGAAATCTAGTGGAAAGCTACCAAAACAAAAACACAAGCTACAACAACAAAACCAGAAAAAAAAAAAAAAAAAAAAAAAAAAAGCAGGGGAATAGGAATGGATCCCTCCTGCCGAGTCCACGATCTCTGAACCCTAACTCCTTCCTTCACCAATGGTCAGCTGCCAAAGTAGCACTCCTCTTTACATATGAGAAAAGGAAGTATCCAAATCTCTCTCTAAATCTGTCACCTCCTCCGCAGTTCACAGGCCAATGTCAATGTTGAACTTGTGATAGTAGCATCAAATGTTTTGAAAGGGAACTGCAAACATTTAGGATTTTAATGAGGAAATTGTACAATATACATATATGGATCAAGAATTCCAGATCCAACTCATAATCAGGCTAAGCTATAGGCCTGGCTGGGTATATAAGATTTAATCAGAGTTCATAGAAAGTTGAACCAAGTCATAGCCAGGTCCATATTCAGGTCTAAACAAGTTTGATTGGGGTACTGGTTGGTATCTGAATCAACAATTGAACAGCCCAGCAGATAATTGGTTTTCATCTAACAGATGCACATTGAAGGGATGTGTGGTAATAGTTGTCAAATTCGTCTCAGGAGCCTTTCTTGGCCAACTCTAGAGTATGAAATTTTGCCTGTTTCAATTTTTTCCCAAGAAATAAAATATACATATAAAAGAATAGGAAGAATTTTGGAAAAATTAGCAGGAAGTAGAGCTACAAACACCCATTTACACCATTCTAAAATCTGTACCTTTTTTCTGTTTATTTGAATGGCAAATTCTAGAATCTGTAACGCAATATGTTTTCTCCACATGTCAAGTAAGCAACATAAGTTGTATAACAAAATGACATAATAACAATGCGTACTTATTTTCAATTATCAATGCAAAGCCTCAAAAAATGTAAAGTAATCACACCTGCATTTTTTTTTTTCCACCTGCATAATTAATACATTAGATTAGATTAAACTTTAAAGATAAATAGAAATCCAAAGTTGAAGTGGTTCATTTTAGACCCAAACTTGACTAACTTTCTGAAGATTTACACAGAAAGGAATTATCAAATATCAAAACAAAGACGCATGGCAAAAATCCATAAATACTTTTTTGTTTTTTTTGTTTTATGCTCCATCTTCTCCAGGACAGAAGAACACTGCAATGGCTGGAATACCTGAACATTCCATTTTATGGCCAAAATGGAACAGGGACTGGGAGTGGGAAGGAATTGACAACGGTTTGGAAACTGTTCCAGTGTGATGGAATGCTTTGCTACAACTTTGCTGGAACTGAAGTTCGTATTCTGTGTATACTAAGGTTGGCTTCAACAAATGCTCAGGTTTAGGTCTGTGTCTGTACTAAGGTTGACAGAATGAAATACTGATGTTCCAGTGAAAATATAAATCACTTTGCTGAAACTTCTTTCTCTCAATAAAACCAAAGTATAGAGAATCAAGAGAAAAAACTTGTCCTCTTGATCTTAAACAACAAGAAAAGAAGACTAATGGATAGACCAAGTATGAAATCTTAAGATTTCACTCTAACTTCTTCTTGTAAAAGAGAATACATGACTCTGCTTATAGACTTCACTTCTAAACTAGGATTGAACAATAATTAATCCTTTATAATTTCCTCAGCAACAACTTAATAATGCAAATACATGAATAAACCAAAAGACAAATAAAATGCCCAATATATAATGACGCTACAAAGAGCCAAAAGACATGTCTGCATAGCACAGGGAGCAATATTAAATTCCTACAACTGCATTAGGCAGCCAACAAAACATAAAATCTAGCTTTACCTCTAACACCATGTTTCTTCAACTCCTGCGAATAACTCTGCGTTGTCACAGATCTGAGAGAGAGCACGAGTTTTTTTATATTAGGCTGGCAATGTGCCTGAATCCCTCTTGGGTCCAGTGCATCAATCTCTTTAACATCTTTTCCTTTGAAAAAAAAACTAAAAATATAAAGTTTGTCACCTAGCATGAGTTACCTGATCAGAATGCCAATAAAGGTCCAAATGCTTTAAATAAAGGTTAGGATTTTTATTTTATTTTCCTTAAAAAAATTGGACTCCGGTTTCTACTCAGATCACTAATGCAGAGGATAAAAGGGGCCATTTACAAATTGATTTTGGGCTTGAACTAAGATTAGGGTCTAGGGTTCAGACTTTAAAGGGGCTTCAATTGTTCCTCATCAGGTGGACTTGGATTTTAGTTTTAATATCTGATGTGGATCTCAACCAAAGGGGCAGACTCAAAGCATTGATTTTGGCAAACCTCAGATTCTAGAACCCCCATTAAATTCACAGATTCAGAGACTCTAGGAGTACTGCACTGTACTAATTAAGTTCTCATCCCCTTCCATGTGCCAGTTGTATTTGATGATGCCAAAAAGTGTTTCGGACACCACCGGTCAAGTGATAAGCAATTAATGTGAAAATCAATGGAGAGAGAGAGAGAATTTATAGTGGTTCGGTCAGTGTGACCTACGTCCGCTTCAAATTGGTGATTTTACTATTCTTCTATGTAGAGATTACAAGTCAGAGGAATACAATGATAGTGGAAAAGTGGATAAGAATTGCTTGCCCCCCAGTGCTGGTGGGCTCTGTAATTTATAGTCTTCCCCTAACAGATGAGGACGACTCTTCAGCAACGGCGCTTCATTCTGGCCAGTGGCGGACCCAGGATTTTGACTTGGGGGGGGGGGGGGGGGGGGGGGGCTTAAGATAGTCACTTGAAAAGGCCAATTGCTATTTCTTAACTTTAACTTTTGCAAAAGAGAAAATGTCTTGCATTTACAAACCTTTACATGTTAGCCAAAGTCAGAACCTTCATATATCAGCAAAGAGAATATTCGGGCCGGGGTCTCTCCAAAACAGATTTTCTAATTTTAAAAAAGGATCTCAACCGCAAAAACCACTTTGAAAGCAAAATTCAACAGCCACTTTTTTCTTGATAGGAATTAGGAACAAACTCACATAAAAAATCAAGCCCATTGCCATTGGGCCCATTCCACATCATCATCTTCATCAAAATATAACAACATCATAATCAACATTTAAAGCCTACGTGAGGTTTTATTAACATATGGAATAATGGGAACAAAAATAAAAGTATAAAAACTTGAAGTGGGAAAGGGTGACACCCTTTTGTCCTAGTATGTGCTGACCACCACAGGTAGCATCACTCCACTAGTTTGGAGAGTTCCAATGGCATGCCCGTTTGGATCAAGAAATCAAAAACCAACATGCTCCAAGGAAAAACAAACATTGTTTTTCAAGAGAACAAACATCTTTTCATGGTCTTCTTTTACCTATTGAGAGAGAGAGAGTAAAATAGATATGAGTACCTGCCCTGCCGCCTACCAGAGTGAGGGATGGCTTCATGCCGATGTCGGAAGCCACTAGCCAGGGGTTTACTGTTTAGGTTAAAGTGGAAAGGGAAGGGAACGTGGGGGGACTGGGGACTTGGGGTATTTTTAAGTGGGGGCTAGGCTTAAGGGCCCTTAGGGCCCTTATGGGCTTTTTCCCAATTTGGAGGGAGCTTCAGCCCCCAGCCCATTGTATGTACGTCCGCCAATGATTCTGGCGGAGTCTTCGAACCGCCCTCAACAAACAAGGCAGGTAGGATCTCCTCCGCAGGACTTGGTAAAAGTGGGTTAAGGGAAACGACGCGCTGATTTCGTTGCTTCGTGGATCCGGATCCAACTTTCAACGAATGGATTTAGACCTGGGCTTATCACGAACTCGAGTCACTTAGGCCTGACCCGTCATTGTGGATCGAGTCATTTGGGCCTGACCCATCATTTGCCCCCCAATGCCCCTTGTCTAAAAAAACTTGGAGAAGGGGCATTAGCTTGACTTTTTGAGCTCTGGGTGGTGGAGACTCCTTCTGTTAGATGACTATTTCCCTTCATGACATATTTTTGCCTCGCTAAACACCTCAAGTCTTTTCCATTTTTTGAATGATGGGTCGTTGTTAGGCGTGCAGCTGGAGTAGATTTGGTTGGGCGTGCAGCTGAAGCCCCGGGCGCCTGTGGGGGCGACGCGGGAGAGGAGACCCAGGCAGGAAGAGTGGCAATCCAGGCTAGAGGCGCAATCCAGTTGGGCGAGCTGGTTGTTTGCGCGAAGAGAGCCCAGGGGCTGCCCGTGGTCTGCGCAGAGGAGGAGTTATAGGGAGGACGGGCATCACGTGTTGCAGGCGACGGACGTGGCGCCGCCCAAGGCGCCCCTGGCGTGGCTGCAGGCTGGGGCGCCGCAACAGGTGGAGAGAGCTGGGGCGCCCCCTTGGGCGTGGGCGCTGGAGGCACTTCAAGTTTCCTTCCATTCAACTTTCATACATGGTGAAACAAAGACACATAACTAAAGATCATAAAAAAAAAGAAAAAAAGAAAAAAGTGAAGGGATTAGTGGAATCTACTTTGGTATTTGGATTGTGATTGATCCTTGTGGTTGACTTTTACATCAGGTCCAACCAGCTTTACTGTGGTACTCTCTTTTCATGTGGCACTTTTCATGTGACACTCTCTCTTCGGTTTTTTTTTTTTTCTTTGTTGGGCGAATACGCCCGTGAACCATGGGCGAGGTTTTTTTTTTCTTTGTTGGGCGAGCACGCCCGCGAACCATGGGCTGAGGCCTTTTTTTTTTTTTTGTTGGGCGAGCACGCCCGTGATGCGAGGCCTTTTTTTTTTTTGGTGGGCTATCACGTGGATGAACCACGGCCAGGGGTGCCCATGTGGTTGCTGCTGCGACGATCGAGTGACAGGGCGCCGCCACGTTTTTTTTTTTTTGAAAAATTTCTGGAGGCCAAAACAGCTGTTTCTGGACCTTTTTTGGACTTTTGACACCATCAATCACCGCCATAGGCGGTGAGTTCTATAGGGCTCGTCGAGAGCTTCGATTTGATTTATACGGCCCGTTTTGGAGCACCTTGGGCGAGCCTGGGCTGCTTGGGAGAGCCTGGGCTGCTTGGGAGAGCCTGGGCTGCCTTGGGGGAGCCGGGGCTGTCTTGCGAGCTTTAGGCGCTATAGAGGAAGCTGGCCTTGCCGTGCAGGCATCAAGAGGCACCACTTTGGGCGAGCTAAGTGGGTCAGGCGCCGCTAAGCTGGAGATAGGCTGCCTGTTTGAGAACAGTGCAGAGGTAGGTTAAGCTTTTTGGAGACCCACGAGAGAGCCGCTAAGCTGGAGATAAACTGCCTGTTTGAGAACAGTGCAGAGGCCAAGCTTTTTTGGCGACCCGCGAGAGAGCCGCTAAGCTGGAGATAGACTGCCTGTTTAAGAATAGTACAGAGGCAGGTCAAGCTTTTGGCGATCCACGAGATGATTCACCTCGCCTGGACCTATTGATTTCCTCAGCATTCATATATTTTTGAGCCTTTACCAATAGTTTTGGCATGCTCTTTGGTGGTTGCTTCGTTAGTGAAAATAGGAAACTTTACGAGCGAAGGCCTCCCAGGAAGGCTATCATGGAGACCTTGTCGTCGGGCTCTTCGACTTGGAGTACCTCCTCGTTAAAACGATTGAGGTAGTAGCTCCTGAGGCTTTCACTTTTTTCCTGCTTTATGCTGAGCAGGTGTGTGGCGGGCTTCTGGTGGCAGCGTCCTCCAATGAAGTATGACACGAAGGACTTACTTAACTCTACAAAGGTGAAGATGGAGGCTGGGGCCAGACTGGAGAACCATTGCCTTGCGGAACCCTTCAATGTGGTAGGGAATGCTCTACACATGATCTCGTCCGAGATGTTGTGTAGTTGCATTAGAGTTTTGTAAGTTTCCAACTGATCTAGTGGATCCTTTGTCCCATCAAAGGTCTCCATGGTTGGCATTTTGAACTTTTTAGGAAGTGTGTAGTTCGCCACATCGGGTTTGAACGGTGTGTCCATTCGTTGTACCAGGTAGTCTATTGATTTTGGTACATGTGCCTTCATGGCATTGAAGACATCACCAAGCTGGTTCTGCATTTCCTTGATCTTCTCGTCCCAACGATTGGGGGCTTCTCTGGACTGACCTTGGAAATGACTCTCGTCTTCCAGGCTGTGATTTTCACTTCACCCCTCCTGGAAATGAGGATCTTCATCGCTGGAGGCCGAGGGAGGAGGTGGAAGCCCGCTGCGACTTGACGCTCCAAGTGGGACTCCACCCGAGGGTAGGGGCACGTCGAGATGAGCGCGGCCTTGAGGGTCGACTAGGAGTCTCTTAGGCGGGGCGACACGGGGAGCTCCACCAGAGGCGCCCTGGGAATGGGCGCCCAGGTGTACTCCTCGACCCTGGGCGCCCATCCCCGGTGAGGATGTGGGCGAGAGGCTCCTCGGCCCCGGGCACCATGGGGCTGGGCGCCCGGGGGAGGTGCTCCTCTGCTTGGAGCAGTCCGATGCTCCGGGCGCGGTACTTCCTGCGGTCCTACACCAGCTAGTGCTCCTCCTTGCCCTGCCAACATGAGTTGCAGTCTCTGCTGGTTCTGGGTCACCATCTGCTGCATGGTTGCCAGCATTTGTTGAGGAGAGGGAGCAGAAGCATTTGGTGCAGTGTTATCCTCGCCCTCCCGTGAGGGGTAGCCATCTTGACGTCTTATTGACCTTGTGGTGATCACCATAATGTCGAGAAAGGAAATCTTGTCGTTTCCCACAGACGGCGCCAAACTGATGATGCCAAAAAGTATTTCGGGCACCACCGGTCAAGTGATAAGCAATTAATGTGAAAATTAATGGAGAGAGAGAGAATTTATACTGGTTCGGTCAGTGTGACCTACGTCCGCTTCAAATTGGTGATTTTACTATTCTTCTGTGTAGAGATTACAAGTCAGAGGAATACAATGATAGTGGAAAAGTGGATAAGAATTGCTTGCCCCCCCAGTGCTCGTGGGGCTCTATAATTTATAGTCTTCCCCTAACAGATGGGGACGACTCTTCAACAACGGCGCTTCATTCTGGCGGAGTCTTCGAACTGCCCTCAACAGACGAGGCAGGTAGGATCTCCTCCGCAGGACTTGGTAAAAGTGGGTTAAGGGAAACGACGCGCTGATTTCATCGCTTCGTGGATCCGGACCCAACTTTCAACGAATGGATTTAGACCTGGGCTTATCACGAACTCAAGTCACTTAGGCCTGACCCGTCATTGTGGACCGAGTCATTTGGGCCTGACCCATCAGTATTTATGTCCCCTCTTATGTGTTAGTTTTCGTCGCCTTGCATGTGAGTTTTGTCGGTGTGTCTCTCCTGTCATGTGCGAGTTCCATCGCCTCACATATGTGAGCTGTGTCAACAGCCTCATTGTTATTGCTTCCGTCCGAGCATGTTTAATTTCGGAGTTCTTATAGAATTAGGAGTCGCACGACTTTCAAACACCTCATGTTAACGTAGTTGGCTAGAACCACAACTCACGAACTAAAGTTTGCAATTTCAAACTCGCATGCTCTCTCTTTGGGACCAATTATCCAGACAAAAGCCTAACTTGCCGTGTGTGGGGGACTTGATCATTCCCATTTCCCAAGGGTAATAGTAGGTTCTCAAATATGCCTATTTTTTTAGGAAAAAATAAAGGGAGCATCCCACACATCCAAACCAACTTCACTCCAATCCCAATTTAAGAAAGAATTTAATAAGGTATCACTTATCATTCGATCACAATCGCTGACAACATTTCTCAATTAATGGGAATTGAGTTTTGCACAAGGTTCTTTTTTTTTTTCTCCTGTTTCTTTTAAAGTAAGCCCTGCATTGACATTTTTGCTGTGATTAATAAAATATGTCAAGTTTGAGTTGAGCTTGTACAAGATACTTAACTGGTCAAGTTGACTCATTGCCACCCCTAGAATTTACCGTCATGTTTAGATAATGGTTTCATTCTAAATAGGGATGTAAAAGGGTAATCGATTCTCTGATTTTCCGGAGGTTCCGACCCGTTAAAAACTGGATTTGAGTCCTTATTTAGGCTCCGATAAGTAAATGGTTCAGGATCCGATTCCACCTTGGTTCGACCTGTAGACCCAAGACCTGATAAATTACCTCAAAATTTAAAATCTCTCATAAAAAACCATATTTTTTTAATATCATTCTCTACCTAAATCCAGATTCAGATTCAAACCCATCACGTTTATGGTTCTCGTTCCGGTTCCGGAGCGAAGAAACCGGTTCGGTTCCGGGTCCAAATCCGGTTCCACCTTCTCCTTGATAGTTCCGGTCCCAATTCCAAGTCCACCATGGGTCTGGACCCGAATCGACACGTTTACAATCCTAATTCGAAGGTTTAACTTGTATAAGTTACACACCCGTCATTGATAATTGGCATGTCAATAGGATCTCCCATTAACTAGTCACCTAAAAGGTTTTAGTGAAAGATTGATAAAAAGAGTATGGACCCTACTTTCTTACTAAGGCCCTTATTCAAATACAGCCACATCCAAGATAGGGCCATAAAAAAAAAAAACATAGCCATTAAAAAGAGTCGGCTAGGTCCAGATGAGTCCAACTGAGTCGTGCCGAAGTCCAAACACATACATTTGAGTCGGTTCCGGTTCCAAAACACCCTTCTCTGTAATTCTCTCTCCCTCTGCAAGTTGCAAGGTTTTTCCATTTCCATTCACCCCAAGAGCAAGAGCAGAAGAAGAAGAATACCATACAATGTTTCGTCTCGCTATCAGACGAGCTGCGACCACTGCTCCTTCTCTGTCCCGCCTCCAGAAACCCCTCTGGTGCTCCCAACCCTCCACCGTCAGATCCTTTGGAACAACCAACGGCTCCGATTCCTCCAACCCTGTTACCCTCCAGATGATCAACTACGCCCTTGGTCACGCCAGAACCCAAAAATCAGGTCCCCCAATTCCCCATTCTCCCCTCACCCATTTCATTCAATCCCCCCAAAAACCCCCCACTCTCTCTCTCTCTCTAAAAAGTTGTTGTCTTTTGAAATTTGTTACAGATGAATCGTACGCACAGGCCCTTTTGGTGCTGGAGCAGGGCCTTGCTAACTTGCGCCAGGCGGGCAGTGCGGACGAAGATGGTGTTGGGATGGTCTTGCTCGCCATGTCCACCTTATTATCAGAAAGGTTTGATTTTTATTGAGTTTGGGGTCCTTTGATTTTACATACTCGATATGATGGGTACATGACCCATGATCAGATTACCATTTCAGGGTCCTCCTTTTAGAATTGAATGAAACGGGGTACCAAAGAGAGAGAGAATATACAGAGTTTAGTAGCCCCCTCAGGTTGAATTCTAGTATACAATGAAGTTCGTTGTGTTTTCAACTGTTGGGGGTATAATGGTATATGTAATTAACAATCGTAATATTTTCAACCACATTAACATCATTGGAAGTAGCACTTGGATGTGTCACTGAGGATGTAGAGAAGGGGCCGTGGATCTTTTGATTCCCCACTTACCCATGTGATGGCATTCCTCAAATTCACTTTTTTAAGCACTTGTCATGTAGTTCTACTTATATGAGGTTAAGCCATTTCTTAATGGCTAGTGTTCTGGCTGCATTAGAGTCACTTATAATGGCCAGACTGGAGAAAGACAATGCTGGGTTGTCTGATCAACGTGATTTTGGAATTACACTATGAGTGAAGTTGGTGTTACAAGGCTTGGTAATAATCTTTTGGAGAATGCGTTGGAACTTGGCTGTTTTGTCTTAACTTTTTCCCTGTCTCTTACTCTTGTCATTGGGTTGGATCTCAACTGATCAGTGTCTATGTTTGTCTCTGCAGAGAGCAATTCAATGATGCTATGGAAAAACTTCAGATGGTTCTTGATCTGGGTTGGTCTTCTTTGGGCGTGCGAGGTAAATTTCATCTCCAGTACTCTATGGTGGGGTCATATTCTGAAAATATGCCAATGTGTTTCTGGATTTAAGTTCATCTGAAAATAATATTAAGCTAAGGATTTTGCTTTGATCTGTATTTTTTGTCATTTGAGAAATCCAAAAATAGTGAGTGCCTCTATCACAGTATGACCATTGTTACAACTAAGGCATACTCATATGAGGAAATTTTTTATTGCATCAAAGATAGTGGTGGTGAGGCGTGTTTTAGATGGAAAGGTAAATAATGGAAAGCTATTACTTAGCTCGACTTTTGTTGAAGAAGATAGTCATTTTACACTGCTTGGTCAAGAACAATGGTATTCTCTTGTTCAGCATTCAATGTACCATGTGAGTTGATTCTCGACAATCTGGGCAAATAAGCCACTCACCTGGTGTTTTTCATCATGATGTGGTCCATGGCATAACACTTGTTCTATTTTATGACCTCATTTATTTGATTGGTGCTTCGAAAATGACAATCTATTATTGCATGCAAACAACAAACAGCATTGTCAATATTGATTCACAAATCAATGGTCCTGGACCTGGTCTGAATGAGGTCTGATCATTACACATGTCTCAACTTTGTCCTTGGTCTTCTACAGTTACTATTGTATCTTAGTCCTTGGTTTCCAAATTACTGATGTGGTTGCCAATTACCATTCTGAAATAAATTGATCTGGGGTGTAATTATGTTTTCCTATAAATATTTCGCAGTTGCTGCTTATGAAGGTCTTATTGGATTACACTTGGAAGCAGGGCAGGTTTGTAATGACAGTTATAAATGCTATGATAAATATGTGGTTAAGATTCATTTAAAAATACATTCTCTTTAGGATGTTACTTCATCAATACTCGCAGATAAATGCCTTCAACTGTTCACAAGCAAAACTGAAAATGAAGGCAATGCAATTGAGGATTTGTATATATGTGCTAATGCTATTAAGGGACTAGTTGAGCTTGTTATTGGGAATATTGTATCAGGTTAAGACCTAGTCGTACTTCGATCTCTCTTATTGCTTGCATTTGTTCAAGAAATGACTTATTTGAGTCTTTTTTGTATTAGCGGAGTTACACTTTCGCATGCACCAATTCAATGATTTACTGGAGGATAAATGGTACATGGGTAAGTTGATACAGTTGAAATCTTGACTGAGTTATTTGATCTATGTTATTGTGAACAGCCAATGGCTATTTATAAAGTGCAACCAAAGATGTCAGCTAGAAAACCTAATGGTAACCATACTAAGAAACCTAATCCCATAACAATGGGAAACTCTAATGACACATTAACACAAACTCCTAGTTATAATCACAATCCTTCAATGGGTGAACACTAACCCATAAATCACCACAACAATGGATGAACACTTATCCATTATTCACTAGTTACTTGGGTTCACTTTACGAAGTAACTGTGGAGTTTTCATAGAGTTTTCTACTCCTCACTCGAACAACCTCATAAAACCTTGACTTAATTCACTTGAACCTCATGAGATTGGGTGGATTGATGAATATGCATAGATCTTATGTTCACAAGTGCACAAGTGAAAACAAATCAATAATTGGAGTTTGGATGTTTCCAAAACACACAAAACAATGTTGATGGTTGGATCTGGTCACAGTGCTGGGTGACACGATGATGTGGCACCATTGCTATGTGGGCTCGTTGACACTGGATTAATGGGTTAGGCTAACCTAACCCTTACCTGGACTTTGCTTAATCTGTTGTAGACTTAATGAGTTGTAGAAAAGGGATCAAGGCAACTTGGCCTTGACCCAATGTGGACCTGGCGCAGTCTTTAATTCTGATTGGTGAACTGAAAAGAGAGATGTTGAGGATTGTGTCTCAGAATGCAGCGATTTTGTTTTCATGCTGCTATCGCTGCTGAAGGACCTGAAGCAAATCAGGAAGATTCTTTTTTTTTTAGACGGTAACAAAGGATTTATATTATTCTATTAGACATATCGATAGGTGCCTCGGCTAGAATTCCCTCTTTGTATGCCCAAACAGCAAGGAACAGATGTATGTCTTCTTGAACTGGTGAAAAAGAAACCCATGGCATCAAAAGTGATATTAAGGCAGAACCCCTCTCATCTCTTGTTCGTATGCAAACTGAGGATGCAGAAACTCATAATAATACCGATGGACCACCTCTGATATGTACAAGGCCTAATGGACCTTAAAACTGCAATATATCTTATTAGTTGCAGGGAACTTCCTCATGTGAAGTCAAAGAAAGCCAAACACTCTCTCTCTCCAAACACAGCACACACAGACTCTCCCTCTCCCTCTCCCTCTCCCTCTCCCTCTCTCTCAATCAGGAATGCACAGAGAAAAATTAATGAACTCTCTCTCTCTCAATCAGGAATGCACAGAGAAAAATTAATGAACAAAATTGACAGAAGCACAAATGAATAAATTGACTGACCAAAGCAAATAAAAAAAAGATATTTGACTTTAACTCACTTCCCAACCACAGCCTCCCACCCCAAGAAATAGGGATCCCTGTTTGGACGAATCAGGGGCCTCCACGCACGGGGCGGAAGGGGGGCGGAGAAAAAAAAAAAGTCAATCTCTCTTTCCTCCACCCCCCTTCCGCCCCCGCGCGTGGAGGCCCCTCATTCGTCCAATATCTTTTTCTCCGCCCCCCCTTTCGCCTTGCGCGTGGAGGCCCCTGATTCGTCCAAACAGGGATCCCCTATTTGGACGAAACAGGGGATCCTCTTCCCTAGAAATACATACAAGTACAGAGACAGATGAATAATCATCAGGTATGTAGTATGGGACTTGGCAGCTAAATAGAATCAGGAGTATGAAGGACTCAACACAAATATTCTCCAAGATTCTACTGCTGTTTCGCTTTCAACTTGCAGCTTCGAATTCTCAAGAATTCACCTACAATGGATTCCATGGCGCCACCTTGACGGTGGATGGCACAGCAGAGATCGCACCTAATGGCCTGTTGAAGCTTACCAACGCTACAAAGCTTTTGCAGGGTCATGCTTTCCACCCCGATCCTTTTCCCTTCAAGAACGCTTCAAACGGTAATGTTCTCACTTTCTCTACTAGTTTTGTCTTTGCAATCATCCCTGAACTAGCCGACGGCGGCGAGGGGATGGCCTTTGTAGTTTCCCCTACAAATCGTCTGATCAACACTGACCCTGCACACTATCTGGGTCTCATCAATCTCAGCAATGATGGAAATCTCACTAACCATATTGTTGCGGTCGAGCTAGACAGTTTCTAACATTGATGTGGGAGATATCAAAGAGAACCATGTTGGAATCAACATCAACAGCATCAGCTCTGCAATTCCTCTCCTGCAGCTTATTATGTGAATGAAATTGGAGGCTACAAGAACATAAACCTTGAAAGTAGAGAAATGATTCAGGCTTGGGTAGATTACAATGGTATAGAAAAGAAATTCAATGTAACATTAGCCCTTGCCAACCTGCCTAAACCTATTTATCCTCTCATATCAATTACTCTTGATCTTTCACCGATAATTAAAGACCATATGTATGTGGGCTTTTCTGCTGCTACTGGTCCAATGGTAGCATCGCATGATGTTTTAGGATGGAGCTTTGATAAAGTGCATAATGTTCATATTATTTATGGAATCTCCCTCCTATTTTGATGATATTTTGTGCTTACTTGCTTGAGTTTAATTGTGTTTTTACTTTAAAGGTGGAAATTGAAGATTGGAGCTGAAAAGAGCCTGGAATTGAGTATTTGACATCAAATAGCAAAGCTACAAATTTTGGAGAATATATTAACTTACAGCAGGAGACTCGAGTAGATAAGATATGGGAACGCCCTATCAAATCCGTACCTGGTGGAATTCGGTCATATCGGGAGCGTCAATTACAGCTGGATCAGGATAATTAGTAGGCCCTGTTTTTATGCTGTATTTTTGGAATGAGCAGTTGAGTCCATTTAAGAGATCATTCTTGTCCCTTAAAGTTAGGAAAGACTTTTATTTTTTGGTAAGTTTCTTAGGGTTAGGGCTAGAGCTATTTAAGGAGAGAAAAATGGACTGTGAGGGGGGATTATTCAGCATTTATCTTTTCATTGTAAGCTGCGTTTTTTTCATGTGGAGCGGCTAAACCCTATTTTCTGGTTGAAGGATAATTGAAGTTTTGGTTCAACAACAATTGTGAGATCTAATTAAATTATATTTGTTCATTATTCTTGAGTATTTATATATTACCTGCAATTTCTTGAGATGATTATTTTGATTGATTAAATAACAGCGCTATTATTTGATTGTCAAAATAGTCTGTTGCCAATTGAAACATCAAATCTGTAGTTGTTTGATTGTTTTGATATTTGTGGTAAGATTGATTATGGTTAAGTTTTCGATTTATGTTATGGAGATATATGATCTAATTAAATGAACCGAGCTTGTGTGTTTGTTGATTAGAATTGGTGGTCTCTCTAATCCTTAAAGCTGTTGATGAATTAAATCCTAAGAGCTTGTTTAGGATTGTTTGTTGACAAGAGAAGTAATCAAAGAGCTTGTTTTCATCGTTGAAAATTTAAGGAGAGACAGGGTGTTAGAGCTTCTTAATACCCATAACCAATTTATTCAAGAGTCACTGAAATTATCTTTGCATCAATGATCAGTTGCATGAATCAAAAACTGACATTACTCCTTTGACCAGAACCTTGTCTCATTCATTTGATCTCATTTAATTTTCTCTCTCTTGCTGCTTATTTGAATCATTTTAGTTGATAATACAAAATCCCCTTTTAATTTTTATTGTTTCATGAGAAATAAATCCTACCATTCTCTGTGGATTCGACCCTACTCATCACTATACACAAAATCATTTTTGGAGTAGGAATTTTTATATTTGTTGGATTCGACACCCACCAAATTTTGGCGCCGTTGCCGGGGACTGGTGTCTTTAGTAGATTTATTTCTTTTGAATTTATATTTTCTTTTACGTTTTTGTTACTTGGTTTATGCCTCGTTCGTCTCGTACAGGTGAACTTCAATACGATCCCGAGATTGAGAAAGCTCGTCGGTTGAGAAAAGAAACTAAGCAACGTTCTAATCAATCAGCATCATCTTCATCTCCCGGATTGAATTTGGCAATTGATCTAATTAATTCCTCCAGCGATTCTGAAGAAGAAACAGCAATCAGGGCCAACGAAAGAACTTTGAAGGAGTTAGCTGCGCCAGATTTGAATCAACAGCCACTCTGCATTGAATATCCTAACCTAGAGGTAGATTTTGAATTAAAATCTGGTCTCATTCACTTCCGACTTTTCGTGGACTTTTAGGTGAAGATCCCCATAAACATTTAAAGGAGTTCCATGTGGTGTGTTCAAGCATGAAGCCTCAAGGTATTACCAAAGAGCAAATCAAATTGCGTGCCTTTCCTTTCTCATTAGCTGATAAAGCTAAGGATTGGCTTTATTATTTGCCTTCCGGTTCTATCACCATGTGGAATGAGATGAAGAAGCAGTTTCTTGAGAAATTTTTCCCGGCTTCATGGGCTGCTAACATTAGGAAGGATATATGCGGGATAAGACAATTCAATGGAGAGACTTTATATGAGTATTGGGAAAGATTCAAACAACTTTGTGCAAGTTGTCCTCAACACCAGATTCCTGATCAACTCCTCATCCAGTACTTTTATGAAGGACTACTACCTATGGACAGGAGCATGATAGATGCAGCTAGTGGAGGTGTGTTGGTAAACAAAACTCCTACTGCGGCAAAGAATCTGATTTCGAATATGGCGGCCAATGCACAACAGTTTGGCAATAGACAAGATCCCATTCCAAGAAAAGTTAATGAGGTAAGTACTTATTCCATTGATCAACGTTTGGATAATCTCACCTCTCTTGTGGAAAAATTGGTTGTAGGTAACATACAGCAAGTGAAGATTTGTGGAATTTGTTCTATCTCGGGTCATCCAACCGACATGTGTCCTACACTTCAAGATGAACCCAATGAACAAGCCAATGCAATTGGAGGATTCCCAGGCCCACCACCAAGGAAGTATGATCCCTATTCAAACACATACAACCCAGGATGGAGGGATCATCCTAATTTCAGCTATGGAGCAAGGCCACCAAGTTTCCAGCAACAGTATCAAGCTAGACATCCAGTTCCACCACCACACTCATCTTCCAAATTAGGTATGTCCTTGGATGAAATTGTTAATTCACTTGCAACTAACACACAACAATTTCAACAGGAGACAAGAACAAGCATTCAAAACTTGGAAAATCAAATGAGTCAATCGGCGACTGCTGTGAGTCACTTGCAGTCTCAAGGTTCAGGAAAATTGCCCTCGCAAACCATTGTTAACCCAAAACAGAATGCTAGCGCAATTACCTTGAGAAGTGGAAAAGAACTGACGGAGCCTCGTAAAGAAGTGTCGCGGCGTGCAATTGAAGAAGAAATCAAGGAAGAAGCTGCGATGCCCAAACCTTAAGTTACTCAGCCGAAAGATTCAAGTGGTACACAACCTCCAGCCATGGTGGTAGCTCCTCCTTTTCCTAGCCGGTTTGCAAGATCTAAAAAAGAGGAACAAGAAAAAGATATCCTTGAAACATTTCACAAGGTTGAGGTAAATATCCCCCTTCTTGATGCAATTAAGCAAATACCTCGTTATGCTAAATTTCTCAAAGAGTTATGCACCACAAAGAGAAAGCTGAAAGGTGATGAGAAAGTTCATGTGGGGGAGAATGTTTCAGCTGTCCTTCAAAAGAAATTACCTCCTAAATGCAAGGACCCAGGTATGTTCACTATCCCTTGCAAGATAGGAAATGTTAGGATTGAGAAGGCAATGTTAGATTTAGGAGCTTCAATAAATGTCATGCCCCATTCTATTTATACATCTTTACATCTTGGACAATTGAAAGAAACGGGTGTGATCATACAACTTGCTGATCGATCCAATGCGTATCCTATGGGAGTTTTGGAGGATGTGTTAGTTCAGGTCAATGAATTGGTTTTTCCTGCTGACTTTTATGTGCTCGGCATGGAAGAAGATAATTCTTCTAATTCAATTCCAATTTTATTAGGAAGACCATTTCTTAAAACATCTAGAGCTAAAATTGATGTCTATACAGGAACACTTACTATAGAATTTGATGGTGAAATTATTAGATTCAATATTTATGATGCCATGAGATATCCTAGTGATATGTGTTCTATTTATGCTATAGATGTTATTGACTCTTTAGTGCAGCAAACTTTCGACTTGAATGATGCAGATGTGTTGAAGGTTGTGCTCAATAATAATTTCAGTCGTGAAGAGCTAAGAAGAGTTACAACAGGATTTGTACTAAACTCTGAATTTCAAGACACGATTTTTGAGCTGGAATCTCTGACACCTTTAACTTATAATGTATCTTACATTGATTTGCCACTATCCCATACAAAACTTCTTCCATCTATCTTGCAGGCACCTCAATTGGAGTTGAAAATATTGCCAAATCATTTAAAATATGTGTTCTTGGGAGAAGGCGAGACACTTCATGTGATTATCTCCTCCAAACTCAACGCTTTAGAAGAAGAAAAGCTGGTTCGGGCGCTCAAAGATTACAAAAAGGCAATTGGGTGGACTATAGCTGATATCAAAGGGATAAGTCCATCCACATGCATGCATAGGATACTATTGGAAAAAGGTTTTAAGCCCTCAAGAGAAGCCCAACGACGGTTAAACCCACCTATGATGGAAGTGGTAAAGAAAGAAGTTTTAAAACTTCTAGATGCGGGTATGATCTATCCAATTTCGGATAGTGAGTGGGTAAGTCCAGTACAAGTGGTTCCAAAGAAAACAGGTATAACAGTGGTTGAGAACCCAGATGGTGAGTTGGTACCCACTTGAGTTCAAAATGGGTGGCGGGCTTGTATTGATTATAGGAAATTAAATGCATCAACTAGAAAAGATCACTTTCCCCTTCCTTTTATTGACCAAATGCTTGAACGGCTAGCTGGTAAATCTCACTATTGTTGTCTTGATGGTTATTCAGGTTTCAATCAAATTCCAGTTGCGCCAGAAGACCAGGAGAAGACTACCTTCACGTGCCCATTTGGTACTTTCGCTTACCGACGTCTGCCATTCGGTCTGTGCAACGCCCCCGCCACATTTCAAAGGTGTATGGTTAGTATTTTTTCAGATTATGTCGAGAACATCATAGAGATATTCATGGATGATTTTACAGTCTATGGTGATTCTTTTGATTCATGTTTGACTAACCTTACAAAAGTGCTTAAGCGATGCATAGAAACAAACCTTGTATTGAACTATGAAAAATGTCATTTTATGGTTGATCAAGGTATTATTTTGGGACATGTAATATCTTCTATAGGAATTGAAGTTGATAAAGCTAAGATAGATGTTATAAAATCTTTGCCTTACCCCACTAACATACGGGAAGTTCGTTCTTTTCTTGGACATGCAGGACTTTATCGACGCTTTATCTAGGACTTTTCAAAGGTAACTCAACCCCTATGCAAATTACTCCAAAAAGATGTGGCATTCGATTTCGATGAGGCATGCAAGACATCATTTGATTAACTTAAGGAATTGTTGACTTCAGCACCAATTATCCAACCACCGGACTGGAGTTTTCCTTTTGAAATCATGTGCGACGCGAGTAATCATGTTGTTGGTGTTGTTCTTGGACAAAGAATTGGAAGAGCTGCTCATGCCATATACTATGCTTCAAGAACGCTTGATAGTGCTCAATGCAATTATTCAACAACGGAAAAAGAACTCCTAGCTGTAGTTTTTGCTTTAGAAAAATTCCGTTCATATTTGCTTGGCACTAAAGTGATTGTCTATTCTGACCATGCAACTCTCAACTCTCAAGTACTTGCTTACCAAAAAGGAAACGAAGCCAAGGCTCATCCGATGGATCCTCTTGCTACAAGAATTTGATTTGGAGATTCGTGACAAGAAAGGTACAGAGAACTTGGTAGCAGATCACCTTAGTAGATTGATCACAAGTGAAGACACATTACCCTTGCACGACAATTTTCCAGATGAGCAGCATCTCTTTGCTATTCAAAAGACGACTCCATGGTATGTTGATATTGTCAATTATTTAGTTACTAAAACAATACCAGGAGATTTGTCTAGAGCTCAAAAAGATAAGGTTAAGAGTGATGCTAAATACTATGTATGGGATGACCCATATTTGTGGAAACATTGCTCTGACCAAGTTATTCGAAGGTGTGTATCTGAAACTGAAATTCCTTCCATTCTTCAATTTTGTCATTCATATGCATGTGGTGGACACTTCGGCCCTAAGAGGACAGCACGTAAGGTTCTAGAATGTGGATTATTTTGGCCAACTTTGTTTCGTGATTCATATATGTTTTGCAAAGCATGTGGACATTGTCAACGAATGGGTAATTTGGGTCCTAGAGATCAAATGCCGCTTACTCCTATATTGGTTTGTGAAATATTTGACATATGGGGTATTGATTTTATGGGCCCATTTCCCTCTTCTTTTGGTAATGTTTATATTTTATTAGCTGTGGATTATGTTTCAAAGTGGGTGGAAGCTAAGGCTACCCGGACTGACGATGCTAAAGTTGTTGTGGATTTTGTAAAGTCTAAAATTTTTGCCAGGTTTGGTACGCTGAGAGCAATAATAAGTGACCGTGGAACTCATTTTTGTAACCGCGTGGTCGAGGCTTTGCTTAAGAAATATAATGTCACTCATCGGACTTCCACTGCCTACCATCCCCAAACAAGTGGCCAAGCTGAGATATCCAATAGAGAGATCAAGTCCATACTTGAGAAAACAGTCAATCCAAACAGAAAAGATTGGAGTATGAGACTTGACGACGCGCTATGGGCGTATCGCACGGCTTATAAAACTCCTATAGGTATGTCTCCTTACCGTTTGGTATTTGGCAAAGCCTGTCATCTCCCCGTTGAACTAGAACATAGAGCATACTGGGCTGTTAAGCAATGCAATTTGCGGATGGATGAGGCTGGAGAAAAAAGGAAATTACAATTGCAAGAATTGGAGGAAATTCGCAATGATGCCTATGAGAGTTTGCAGATTTATAAGGAAAAAACAAAAGCTTTTCATGATAGCATGATTTCGAGAAAGAAATTCTCTGTTGGTCAGAAAGTTCTTCTCTATCATTCTAGACTTAAATTATTTCCAGGTAAGTTGCGCTCTCGATGGGTTGGACCTTTTATTGTTACTAATGTTTTCCCTCATGGTGCCATTGAAATTCGCAGTCCCACCACCAATAAGAGTTTTAAAGTGAATGGTCATCGTTTAAAACCTTTCTATGAAGGATTTCAGGTATACAATTTGGAGGTAATAGCTTTTGAAAACCCAATCTATGAAGATTGAGGCATGGCCATGTCTAGCCAAAGACATAAAAGAAAGGCGCTATTTTGGGAGGCAACCCAAAATGATTTCAGTTGGAACGCCGGATATTCAAAATGGAGACGAATTTGGCAGCCCACTCACCATTCAGGGACGCTTCCTTATACTCCCGGTCTTTTTGTTCTTTTTGTTTTTTTTTTTTGTTACTTGTGCGTTTTAATTTTGATACATTGGGGACAATGTATGGTTTACGTGTGGGGGAGGGATGCTTGATTGATTTTGCTTTGCTATTTGAACTTGTTTCTAAAGCTTGATGTTTAGACTTGCTAGTTAAAATGCTCAAAAAAAAAAATTCAATTTGGCTAGTATACTCTAGTTCTTAGTTGCTAATTCTTTTCTTTGGATTTCCTAATTTTTTTTATATTTATCCATGAATGGTTTTGAGTTAGTATGCATTATTGAAATGGGTTAAGATGCATGAGAGGTTTCAATTATGAATAATTGATTTTTTTTTATTTACTAGATCAAGTGTCTCATTGTCTTGATGATTGATTTAAATGACAAGTGTGCAAGATTTGATGCAAATTTAACCCTTATGTGAGCTTTTTAGCCAATGAGCAATTCATCATTCTTTGCTCCATTTTTTTTTTTTTTTTTTTTGTTGAGTGATTATCACACATGGTTTGATTATTCTAGAACTTGCTTTGTTATGCATGTTGAGACCACATTGTTGAACTTATGCATTAAAATGACAAGGGCACTTAGGTTAAACCATTTTGACTTCTTAAAAGCCTACCTTGATCATTTTTTTTTTGTTTCCTTTAGATAGCCAATTTTTTAGCCTAATCCCGTTTCTTTGTTACATTAACCACAATATGTGTTACTTTAAGCCTTTCCTTTCAGACTTTTTGAACCCTAATTCGAAGTGTTGGATAAATTTGTTGCATGAAAATTAGTTTGCCTTGTGAAATTTGAAGGAAGACGTTTGAACTGAAGTTGCAATATTTTTGGAAGTCTATTTGGTTCAAAAAAAAAAAAAAAAAAAAGAAAAAAAAGAAAGAAAAAAAAAAAGAGAGAGAAATGCATATATTTGCTGCAACTTGATTGTAGAAATATTTGAGATGATTGAAATTGAACTTTGTACAATAAGTTTATACATCCCCTTTGATAATTTTCACCTAAAAGACCCTTATCAAACCTTACCTAAGCCCCATTACACCCTGTAAAAGACCCTTGGATTTTTGCATTGAATTCATGTTTAGTGGTGGAGATGTGATATATTAGCAAGCTTATGGTAGTGTCATTATATGTGTTTATTTGAGAGCTTAAAGATACCCTAAACACTTTGAGTGCATAGAGTGAAACCAATGAGAGAGCTATTGAATCTTGCTGCGCTTTGATTTTGAAGAGATTATTGAGATGATGAGTTGCCTGTGCTGGTTTTAAGGAGTTCATACTATGAAATACTTGTTTTCTTGATTACTGTATTGACTCGAGTCTATAAAGCATAGTAATTAGAACTGTATTTGGATAAGTTGAGATGAGGAAGGAATGAAGAAGGGAATAGTTAGTGAGTTCGAGCTAGTGTATGCTTGAGGACAAGCATCGTCTTGGTGTGGGGGAATTTGATAAAGTGCATAATGTTCATATTATTTATGGAATCTCCCTCCTATTTTGATGATATTTTGTGCTTACTTGCTTGAGTTTAATTGTGTTTTTACTTTAAAGGTGGAAATTGAAGATTGGAGCTGAAAAGAGCCTGGAATTGAGTATTTGACATCAAATAGCAAAGCTACAAATTTTGGAGAAGATATTAACTTTCAGCAGGAGACTCGAGTAGATAAGATATGGGAACGCCCTATCAAATCCATACCTGGTGGAATTCGGTCATATCGGGAGCGTCAATTACAGCTGGATCAGGATAATTAGTAGGCCCTGTTTTTATGCTGTATTTTTGGAATGAGCAGTTGAGTCCATTTAAGAGATCATTCTTATCCCTTAAAGTTAGGAAAGACTTTTATTTTTTGGTAGGTTTCTTAGGGTTAGGGCTAGAGCTATTTAAGGAGAGAAAAATGGACTGTGAGGGGGGATTATTCAGCATTTATCTTTTCATTGTAAGCTGCGTTTTTTTCATGTGGAGCGGCTAAACCCTATTTTCTGGTTGAAGGATAATTGAAGTTTTGGTTCAACAACAATTGTGAGATCTAATTAAATCATATTTGTTCATTATTCTTGAGTATTTATATATTACCTGCAATTTCTTGAGATGATTATTTTGATTGATTAAATAACAGCGCTATTATTTGATTGTCAAAATAGTCTGTTGCCAATTGAAACATCAAATCTGTAGTTGTTTGATTGTTTTGATATTTGTGGTAAATAACATGATTGATTATGGTCAAGTTTTCGATTTATGTTATGGAGATATATGATCTAATTTAAATGAACCAAGCTTGTGTGTTTGTTGATTAGAATTGGTGGTCTCTCTAATCCTTAAAGCTGTTGATGAATTAAATCCTAAGAGCTTGTTTAGGATTGTTTGTTGACAAGAGAAGTAATCAAAGAGCTTGTTTTCATCGTTGAAAATTTAAGGAGAGACAGGGTGTTAGAGCTTCTTAATACCCATAACCAATTTATTCAAGTGTCACTGAAATTATCTTTGCATCAATGATCAGTTGCATGAATCAAAAACTGACATTACTCCTTTGACCAGAACCTTGTCTCATTTCATTTGATCTCATTTAATTTGCTCTCTCTTGCTGCTTATTTGAATCATTTTAGTTGATAATACAAAATCCCCTTTTAATTTTTGTTGTTTCATGAGAAATAAATCCTACCATTCTCTGTGGATTCGACCCTACTCATCACTATACACAATCATTTTTGGAGTAGGAATTTTTATATTTGTTGGATTCGACACCCACCAAGCTTTAAGATGAATGGAGTTGCCAAATCACTTGATATCTCGAGTCTTCCTAAGCTTCCTCACAGGGGATCGAAAGGGAGATCGAAATTTTTAGTGATTGGGTTGCCTATAATTATGGTAGCTTCTGTATTATCAATCACGTTTGGAGTTAAATACACGGTGAGAAGACGGATCAAATTTGCTGAAGTACTCGAAGATTGGGAGATCGAATATAAGCCACACAGATTCTCATACAAGGATCTATTCGTTGCCACCAAGGGCTTTAGAGAGAGTGAGCTTTTGGGGATTGGTGGTTTTGGTAGGGTGTACAAAGGTATATTACCAACTTCCAAAAATGAAATAGCTGTGAAGAGAGTTTCTCATGAATCAAAGCAAGGGACGAGAATTTATTGCAGAGGTTGTGAGCCTTGGCCGCCTCCGCCATCGCAACTTGGTAAAGCTATGTGGTTATTGCCGGCGTAAGGGAGAGCTCCTCCTGGTCTATGATTACATGCCCAATGGAAGTCTTGACAAGTTCCTCTTCAATGAAGACACAACTCTGGGTTGGGCTCAAAGGTTTCGAATAGTGAAAGGAGTAGCTTGAGGACTGGTCTATTTGCATGAGGAATGGGAGAAGGTGGTTGTTCACAGAGACATCAAAGCTAGCAATGTTTTATTAGACAGTGAGTTAAATGGGAGGTTAGGCGACTTTGGCCTTTCGAGGATGTATGATCATGGAACTGATCCTCGTACTACCCATGTGGTAGGAACACTGGGCTATCTTGCACCTGAGCTTGCTAGAACTGGCAAGGGAACTACAGCCACAGACACATTTGCTTTCGGGGTGTTTTTGCTCGAGGTCGCTTGTGGGAAGAGACCTATAGGCCAACATCAACCAGGGGAGGAGCTGATGTTAGTGGATTGGGTATCTGAATGTTGGAAGAGGGGGGAAATCCTAGAGGCCAAGGATCCAAAATTGGGAAGTTACTATGCAATTGAGGAAATGGAGTTGGTTTTGAAGCTAGGTCTGCTATGCTCACATCCCAAACCAGAGGCTGGGCCTACCATGGCAAGTTGTGCAGATGCTTGATGGTGATTATAGTTTGCCTGAATTGTCATTGCAGTGTTTCGATATCAGTGCTTTACCGGAGATGCAAAGGGAATATACTGATGATATATTCATGTCCTACCGTACTTCAGGCCACTCGTCATCAGTAACAGAGTCATTACTCTCTGGAGGCCGTTGAATCACTAGTAACTCTTAATTAAAAGTTTGTTAGGATCTCTCTTTAGCTATCTGTGTCTAGTTTCATTCATATTGCAGTATGGAAAATGTCTGCTACAATCTCTGTTTCCTTGTGTTCCTTACATTTCCAAGTATTATGTCTTTATTTCACAGTGATCTATGCAAGAGAAATACAAATCATAGGAATGAAAATGGCTCAACACTGATATTTGGATACTTCAAACTAGGCATTGTAACTGTATCATGCTCTGTCCCATACTTCAATTTTCATTGGTTAAATTCATGTCCATGCCATGGTATCCCTGCCATGCCATATCTGGGCATCATATCTTCAGACAACATGCAGGGTTGGATGTAGTAATTACAAGTTTGTTACTAAAATTTTATCTAGTAAATATACTAACTGCTTGTTTGTAACTAAACTATTGTCTAGTAAATATACTAACTGCTTGTTAACAAAGATTTAAGTCTATTTTTGGTATGTCAACAGGTCTTTTCTTGAGATGAAGAATGTCATGGGGTTGAATGAGTCTTTAAACCATAATCCTCTCCTGACCCTTTAGCATTAATGTCAGGTCTGAATCCTTCTGTTGGTTAAGCTTGATCCAAGCCCAACCTCTGTTGTAAGCGTGTCCATATCAATATGAAGCCGTCCCATGAATAACCAACAGGTATCATTAGCGTGATTTGTAAAAATCAATGACAAAAATCTTAGTAAAAAACAATGACATTGTAAAATTGTAAGATTAAACGATTATCTGCCCTCATCCACTTGGTATTTGCAAAGCCCCGCATGTTATGTGTGGAGCTTGATTACACCCGGGTCAAATTGTTATGTTTGGAGCAATTAGTTGTTGAAGAAAACCTAGATAACAGAGAAGGCCACAGTTAGATTTGGTTTCGCAGGGCTTTACCCGATCAAAGTTGTTTGTTTCTCTTTACAGAAGTAAAGAAGATCAAAGTTGATTTGCCTTTTGTCCTTTTAGCTTGACAAGTGGACCAACTAAAAAAAAAAATCAGTTGTTTTATCTATACAGAAAACACAGAGGAGATCGATAAACCGGTTGGGTTTCTGACTTGGAAAGGCAGCAGGCCGCTGCACAGATCTTCGCCGGAGAACAGGATCGCCTCTGCCGCCCGTCACCATGATCGCCGGGGTCGCCTTCAGGCCCCGCTGCTGTTGCGCCATTGCCGGACTCAAGAAGTCGCTGCCACCAGTCGCTAGTTTAGAGCTGCATCTCTGGTTCTCTTACGGAACCCAGTTGAAGAAGACGACCTGTTAAGGTCGATTTGGTTCCAAGTTCAGTTTGGGTCCGGTTCAACCCGACCCACTTCGAAGAAGCCCAGTTCAGCAGAACTCAGCCACCAGCAGCTGCTGACATCATCTGTACGGTCAAGACATATTTGACCAATTGGACGGCCATAATTGATTTGTGATTTCTAGAGACATCCGGTCCAAGAATTGAGATCTTTTTTTTTTGGATTCGTATGGACTAGATCTATGATCTGAACGGAGTGGATTGATAGTTTGGCAAACAGAAAAAAATAGCAAGCTCATCATCGACAAAGACAACTATCTCGAATGCAAAATTTGAAGTCGAGAAATTTGATGGTACCAATAACTTTGGTATGTGGCAATGTGAGGTTAGAGATGTTCTAAGCCAACAAGAGTTGGAAATTGCTATGGAAGATAAACCCTCAAGTATGGAAGATAAGGAATGGCAGAAGAACAATCATCAGACATGTAGCACCATCAGATCATGTCTCACGAAAGATTAGAAATACTCAGTGATGAGAGAAACTTCTGTAAAAGAGTTGTGGCAAAAATTGGAGGAAAAGTGTATGACCAAGAGCTTGGAAAATTAGATCTATTTGAAGAAGAAACTTTTCCGCTTCGAGTATCGTCAAGGTATTTCTATGACTGAACATCTCGATGATTTTAATAAGATTATTGCTGATTTGATGAGCATTGATGTGAAAGTTGATGATGAGGATAAGGCATTACTTCTTCTGAATTCACTTCCCGATAGTTATGATCATTTTACCCACACTTTGATCAACGGGAAGACTAAGGTTAAATATGATGTTGTGTCTGCTGCTTTGTTGAATAATGAATATTAGAAGAATGATAAACATGCCCATAAGGATTCATCGTCTGATGCATTGATAGTAAGAGGCAAATCAGATGATAGGACATCTGGTAATAACTCGTTCTAAATCGAGAGGAAAATCAAAGCCACCTGCAAAAGATGAATGTGCCTTTTGTCATAAAAAGGGGCATTGAAAGAAGGATTGTCCAAAGTTGAAAAGCAAGGACAAAGATAAATCTGATGCAAACATTGGACACAATGGGGATGATGATTATGAATTTAATTTGACTGTTTCTTCATTAGTATGTCATTCTGATGAGTGGATTTTAGACTCGGGTTGTACCATCATATGTATCCCAACAGGGAATGGTTTTCCAGCTTTCAAGAGTTGGATGGTGGGACAGTTTTGATGGGCAATGATAGTGCCTGCAAAACAAAAGGGATAGGAAAAATCTGTTTGAAGATGCATGATGGAGCAATTAGAGTTTTGATAGATGTTCGGTATGTACCGGATTTGAAAAAGAATCTCATCTCATTGGGTGCTTTAGACTCTAAAGACTTCAAGATTACCATGGAAGGTGGAGTTCTAAAAGTTGTTTATGGTGCACTTGTGTTGATGAAGGGTGTCCGAAGAGGTAATTTGTATTTCTTGCAAGGGAGTACAATTATAGGTGGAGCAGCAACAGTATTTGATAGCTCGAATGAGACTGCTACAGACACTACCAAATTATGACACATGCGTCTAGGGCATGCTGGGGAGAGAGCATTGCAGGGTTTGGTTAAGCAAGGCTTGTTGCAAGGTGCAAAGACCTGCAAGTTGAGATTTTGTGATGATTGTGTTTTTGGCAAGCAGACAAAAGTGAAGTTTGGCACCGCGATCCATCGCAGTCAATGCACACTAGACTATGTTCATTTGGATGTATGGGGTTCTACCAAGGTGGCATCTTTGGGAGGTATGCACTACTTCATTACATTCGTTGATGACTTCTCCAGAAGAGTATGGGTGTATATCATGAAGCACAAGGATGAAGTCTTGAATGTGTTCTTGAAGTGGAAGAAAATGATTGAAATACAAACTGGCAGAAAGATAAAGAGGCTTAGGTCAGATAACGGTGGTGAGTACAAGTCTGATCCATTCTTGCAAGTATGTCAGGATGAAGGGATTGTGAGGCATTTTACAGTTAATGGGACACCGTAACAGAATGGGGTGGCAGAACGCATGAACCGCACTATATTGGAGAAAGTTCAGTGTATGTTGTCTAATTCTGGATTAGGCAAAGCGTTTTGGGGTGAGGCAGTTGCTTATGCATGTCATCTCATCAACAAGTTATATTTTGCTGCGATTGATGGAAAAACACCCATTGAGGTATGGTCTGGAAAATCCGCTACTGATTATGATAAATTGCATATATTTGATTGTCCTACTTATTTCCATGTCACAGAGAATAAGTTGGATCCAAGGGCCAAGAAAGCTGTATTCTTAGGTTTCAGCAGTGGTGTGAAAGGATACCGGCTATGATATCTAGCTTCAAAGAAACTTGTTCTGAGCAGGGATGTGACTTTTGATGAATCTGCCATGTGGAAACAGAACAAGAAAAATGGCTCTCAGGAGGAGAACAAGGCCAATGGTAAATCAAAGCAGGTGGAGTTTGATGTCATCCAAGTTAAGTCAGAGGATGATGATACAAATGAGGAGGAGACTCCAATCCAAGAGCCTCCAAAGAGCAAGCAGATTTTATTTCAACTAGTAGACCAAAAAGGAATATTCGAAAACCTAAACGATTCACTGACATGGTGGCATATGCACTTCCAATGGTTGAAGAATCTGTTCCTACCACCTACAAAGAAGAAAAGAGGCATTCGAAAAATGCAAATATGCTGACTAAGGTGGTGACTAGGGTCAAGTTTAAGGACTTGATCAACATTCTGCGATTTTGAGCACCTTCGGGTGTATGGCGCCTACGGGCGCATTTGGAGGCGTGTAATTGCATGCCAAGGTGGAAAATGTTTGTGACCTGCAAATCTCGCCAAGGTGGAGATTTGTTGGGTTTATGGGTTTTGGCTCGTTTTTTAGGTCCAATTTATTTGTATTAGGGTTGAGGGGTAATTTAGTATTTGTTAAAAACTACATATCATCTCTTTTTGTTGTAACCCTAATGTGTGGGAAAACTCTGATTAGTGGAGTAGAAGAAGACGAGCTTTGTCCGTGGACGTAGGTGTGAAATCACCTAAGTGTTAACAAACTAATAGGTGTTGTTACTGAAGTAAAACTTGCAACAACAAATATAACAAACAAAATTGCATCAAGTGATTAAACACGTTTGAGGGTTCATTATACCTTTCTTAGTTTGCATTTTGGAGTCATAGTAATTCACTTATGCCACCTCTAATTGTTCAGCAATATTCAAAAAATCCTATGTTTGGGGGACCTGGACCTGAACAAACAACCTTGGGATGAATTTAAAACAAAAATTTCCAACTTGACCAGCTCTGTTTAGAGCAAATGATGTCTAGCCACTGTAAACTGCAAATCAAATCAGCCTTCTCAATATGAACATGAAGTAGTTCAGCTGAATTGGTAACAATAAATACCTAAGCCCCATACACAACTTGAATGACAAATAATCAATAAAGAGGAAAAAGAAAAATATATTACAGATGTTATCCAAGAGTTAGCAATCAAAAGGTACTATGATCCATGTCAATTACCTTTCAAAAAAAAAATAATAATAACAAACCATGTCAATTGAGTGAAACACAGGGTCTAGAGAGAGTTTTATGATGTCAAACATTACAATTTAAATATTCATGTATCAAAAGATCCATAGCCTTTTTAGAAAGAAAGTAAAAGAAAAAAAAATTATTACTACGTATTTATATAATCCAAGAGTAGGTATCATAAAATGAAAAAAATGAGAATTGGAGTAGAAGGGAATGGTAAGAGTTTGGATTGAAACAAAGTCTTTGAAAAAAAAAAAAGTGGAGAACAGTTATGAGTGGTTATGATAAAGAGATTAAGGTATTTGATGTAACTTTCAGTCAAAATTATAACCGATAGTCAAAATTGGATCCAAAACCTCCTAGCTTAACATATTATAATAGTTAGGGTTCTTCCTGGGAAACATCCTTGTTATGTGTATCAACTATTGAATTTAAAGCCAACAAAAAGGGACTGTGTTTAGGCCACAAAAACACTTAACAGAAAAACAGAAATTAAACATGAAATTTATAGAAGAACCAAAAACTCCCTCCTTTGCAAGATGATCGGCCACAACATTTGCCTCTACTAAAATGTGATGAAATAAAGCACCAAATTGACTTGAGATATCATGAATCTCCTCAACCCAATCCACCAATCTCAAGGGAAAAGAAGACTTTTCTGAACTCCATTGAATCAACCCCCAAACCTAGAATTCTATGCACGTGAATAGATAGTTGGCGAAATTTCTCTAGATTCGAGAACAGGCTACCCATCCATTTCTTTTTCAAGATCTCAATCTTTGAATACAGCTTCATCAGATAGTGACATCCTTATCATGTATATAGTATACACATCAACATCAGATTCATGCCACCCAAGTCATGCCCATCCACACATGCACAGGCAGACTGACCAAGCCAATTTTGTGCCTCAATTGAAGGGGGCTGCTGATAGACTCTCTCAAAAGATTTGGGACCTTAGCCAAGGATATTATAGTGATATGAAGAAAACTCCTTTTAGCTCTCAGCAGGTCACATAGTGGAAATGCAATTGTAAAACTTAGATAATAACCCTATTTCAAAATCCTAATTAAAGTTGGAAAACTAGTTAACATCCAATCAAAATCTTACCATAAACTAATCATACAAGAAGAGAATGATGGGTTGCTTTACATTACAAAAAAAAAAAAAAAAAGTGATAAAAAAAACCCTTACCCAGAGAGGTGGACTTTTCTTCTTCACCCAACCACTCAACGGTTTCTACAAAAGAGAAATAGTAGCTGCTCAAGGAAAGCACACTAGATAGAGAGAGACATGCTAGTGGAAGAAAATAGTAGATCAATGATGTTTTTGTGTTTTTACCTTCGAGGTTCGATTCTTAAGTTGATGCTATTGAAGAAAACAAGAGTCTGGATACCCTCAAGGTAAATCAGCTTGCTGGAAATCTTTAGACATATGAAGCAAACCGTTTGAATAAAGGAAAACACTTAGTTCCTTTCGCAGAATCCTTCTTCTTAAATTTAGAACTTTTCCACTTGACTTGTTTTGACTTCATGTACTTCTTGAAGCAATTAAACAATTCAGTCATATCATCTTCAGCCTCAGATTTAGAATCAGACTCAATTTTCTTTTCAGGCTTCTTTCTTGATTCTGAGATGGATTTCAAAGCAATACCTTTCTCTTTAGATTTTCCTTTTTTCAAATGGTTAACTTCATGTCTAAAGATTTCTAGCCAGCTGATTTACCTTGAGGGTATCCAAACTCTTGTTTTTTTCAATAGCATTAACTTTAGAATCAAACCTCGAAGGTAAAGACATGCCCTCATGGATTTGCTCTTGGACTCTACCCAAAAGGCCTCATACCAATGGAGTACTTAGTCCTACTTATATGCCCATGATCTTTCCCATTTCTAGCCATTGTGGGACTTTGACTGCACATCCCCAACAATCTGATACCAGTTTTATAAGGTCTACGACCTTACTGGGTCAGTTGGGCACAATAATCGGCCCATTGACACATTTATTTTGATATTATTATAATTATTGTTTTATTATATATTTAAGTAGGTTTAGATGGTCAGCGAGTTTCTTTTAGTGTTAGAATAATGCCTGTGGAGTTTCGTGTGATTCTGAGTTTGTTTGACCCTAGTAGGGCGTAGTTTGCAAATTAGGAAAAATTGAGTGTTTTTCCGAAAAATTCCTATCGCCGTGATTTTGGGTTCGTTGGAAATGTCTCATCATGTTGATCAATTTTGTCTTCTGGCTCGTTGCGATCCGAAGACCAGAAACCCTTCTAATAATTCATTTCTTCTCCAGACCTACTTAAAGGCATCTTAGTCTTTTCCCCATCCCTTTCTTCTTAAACAAGAGATTAACCCTAATCTCTTTTCTTTCTCTGCAATGAACGAGCATCTTCTTCTTCCTCATTCTTCCAAGGCTCCATAACTCCTTCCCTAAGAGATCACTTCCGCGATCCGAGTTGGTCATCTTCTTCCTCGCGATTTCCTCTTTCCATTGACATCAGTTTGGTAAGATTTCCCTCTCTTTCATCTTTTTAATCAATTCTCTTTAGTTTAGATTTAGGTTAAATCTTAATCTTTTCCTCTCTTTTCTTCTCCTTTGCGTGATAGATTGCATTTGGTCAGGGTAGATTGAGGTTTCCGGAGTAATAGGGTTTCTCCTCAGATTTCCCCAATTCCAATCTTCTTCTTGGTTGAGACAAGTAGATCTGCATTTTATAATTAAACATGTGTGTATGTCTTCCATTGATTGGATGTGTTTTCTGGTTAGGTTTCCCTAATTCCAAGCTTGTTCTGTTATTAATTTGGGATTAATATGCTAGATTAGGTTCTTTTGGGGAATTTGGGTTTATTTAATTTAATTGTTAATTTTAGTTTGTTAATTGATGTAAGTGGAAATGATAATGGATGGAATGAATTATTGGAGAGCACGGTGGCTTAGTTTTGTGCAGGTGAACCTTGGAAGGATTGGGAGAGGATTAAAAATGGTTTGGGGGTGAAAACCTGCAAAAATGGGGTTTTTGTATTTGACGTTGGCAGTGTCCGGAGGATAAAAGGACGTCCAGGCAAAAAAAGGGGCAGATGGCTGGATGTTCAAAACGTTGAACGTTAGCCACCTGACATCAGCATAGGATGATTCAAAAAAAAAAAAAATGTTGAATGGTCACTAACATGAATGATGGCTATTGTGGATCATCCAACCAATGAATACATATGGTTGGTCCGTCGCGCATTATATATATATAAAGGGGGCAAATTCCATAGGCCATAACTTCTAAACCATACATCGGAATTTCGTGAGCCATATACCGTTGAAAAGCTCTTTGAGCGTATAATCCAATGATACATGTCTCGCGATGATTGGGGGATCGGGAAGGGAGGTAGCTAAGGAGATTAATTATTTAGACCACTTTCTTGTTAGTAACAAGGTTGTTAGCCTAGGTTTGGGCCTTAGATATTGGAAACCATGAAACCACTCTCACGTGACCATTAATGGGTTTTGAAATCGTAGCACGTGGCTTGGTGTGTTTCGATGGGTTGTCTAGGTATTCGTGTATTATGTATGGTTTAACCGAATGCGTATTGAATTGAATAAATCGATGCTCAATATAATTGTACACCAAGGAGATTTTTTATAAGCATTGATGATTCGAATTCCCCACGCACTCCGTTAAACCACATATGGTACAAGGATGACAACACTTGCATAGGATTTGATTGTAATCTCTCCTTGACTTGTTAATCATATCTGTTGATTCTGTATCCTTGTACACTCTATTGGCATAAAACATCTAATTAATTATGAAACATAAACTCTTGTAGAATTAGGACAATGACCTGACTTAGAGTGTACCTTAAGAACCGTGTATCGTATATTGATAAACATGACTAGCTAGAATGTAAGGGATTATCGTGTGGATGGTCTCTCTTGTATTGTTTCGAATGAGATAATCCCTAAGAACATGCTTTGTTTGCTGAGCTAGCCAGACTTGCTTGACTTGGTTTTCCCCGCGTGTCAACACCACTTTATTATTATTATTATTATTATTATTTGCATATCATATCATGGTCAGCTGCAGTTTGGAGTTTATTGATGGGCCGGTTACTCGGACATCGGGGTGGGCAGTCGGCTTTAGACAACGTCCATGGCGTTGAATAGTTGGGAGCGGGCTTGGACCGTGCTACTATTCCCGGGACAGGGAGCTTGGATCCCCCTAGAGCCGGACTTTTGGTATCAGTAGTCCGGATATGATTATTACTAGTACCACGTGAGGTGGCTTGGACATCCACGTAGTCTCATTCTTGTGCATTGCATTACATTGGTAGTGGTGATTGTTAGTATTGCTAGGAATCCATGTTTATGATTCTGATGATTAATTACTCATGTTACATGCCTAGTATTGTTCCTTGTATTCTTACGATTTTGTACTCGTCATTACTCTTATATTTGATGCATGTTATGTTATAATTATATCTTGCTTATCTATTGCTCAACATGTCTTAACTCTGTTCCTTGGTGTGCAGACTCCTCAGGTGAGTACTACTATGAGGAGCAGGCTGGTGAGGAGATCATCAACCAACAGAGGAGGCATGGGAGTGGAGTGCCGATGACGTAGAGTAGCGTCATCATTACCAGGCACATGAGAGACTCACTTTGGGATAAACATTAGATTTTATTTAATTCATTATTATTATTCGTTAAACTTTTCTTTCATTGACTCTGTTATTTAATGACCTTAGTTTCTGGGATGGCCATTGTAATTAAATTAACTTCCTTTTTAGCTTTAATTATTTCTTGCAACTTTAAATGTAATTGAGATTTATTATCCATTGTTGATATCAATATATGAATTCTGCTATTTGTTTTATGTTTTGAGGTTGAAATACATTATCCTTATAGTGAACTTACGATCCTTGGGCCAAAAAGGGCAAAAAATTTTAATTGACCCAAAATTTCACTCCCCGGATCCGGTTTATTCTCTAATCGAGTTCGGGGGACGTGACAGGATGGTATCAGAGCAATGGATGGTTTCTCAGGGTAAAAATTATAGAAACCATAGGACGCATGTGAGGATCCCGTTAGTTAGTAAGCTGGCTTTGTAATTCTTTCTTAGCATTGTATTGTTAGCTTGGGGCATATTGGAACTAACCTTGAATGTTTTACAGGACGATGGCCGGTAGACCCACCCGATCTAATAACGGACCACCACCAGAGGGTAGTTCGTCTCAGAATGGCCCTGAGAATCAATTTCATCAATTCATGGCAGCATTCATTCAGTCTCAGATGGATTTGGCTGAACAAAGTACTAGGCAGAACGAGAGTCAGACTGTATTCCAAGCTCAGATGCTTGAGGTAGTGCAGAAAGTGGGCCAGCCATAGCCCAAGGAATATGATCTCGACGAGCTGGTTGAGAAATTCAGGAAGAGGTTCCCACCAGAGTTTCATGGCATCGAGGACCCCGCTATGGCAGATGAGTGGGTTGTTCAGATGGAGAAAATCTATGAAGTATTCAAGTGCACGGGTGTCCAACAGGTGCAGCTAGCGACCCACATGTTCCGTGGGGCAGCAGAGAGGTGGTGGAAGACAGTGATGCACCCTTATGAAACAATCGCAGAAGATGTAGCCTGGAAGACCTTCACTGAGCAATTCCAAAAGAAGTTTATCCTTGAGCACTATAGGGATCAGAAGATGGAGGAGTTTGAGAGGTTGGTTCAGGGTGACATGATAGTGCAGGATTATGAGATCTCCTTCGCCCATCTATCCAAGTTTGCAGAGAATCTGATTAAGTCGGAGAGGATTCGGAGGTTCATAAAGGGACTGCGAGCAGACATCAAGCTAGAGGTTCAGTGTAGTAAGCTGACCGATTACGATAATGTGGTCAAAGAAGCTTATTGGCCAGAGGAGTATCTTAAGGATGTGATTGCCTTGGAGCAGCAGAGGATCTTGGCATTAATACCTTAACCCAAGGCACAGGGTTCTTCCTCCCAATATTATTAGCAGCCAGCATCTAAGAGGCTTCGGGTTGAACCAGTGCTTCGCCAGTAACCTCAACGGATCACTTGCACTTTCTGTGGGGGTAGCCATCATGTTCGTGATTGCAGGAAACAAATGGGTGCATGTTTCCATTGTTGGGACCCAGGGCATAAGGTCCACAATTGCCCCAAGAAGACAGGAGTAACACCACCTACACTTTGAGCTTCGGCGCCTAGACCACCACATCTAGCGCAGCCGTCGAGACATGTGCCTCCTGCACAAGCCAGGCCCCAGCAGCAACAGATGATTGTCCGACCACCCCAGCCACTGCAGCAGCGTCCTCGGGTACCACAGTAGCGATTCTAGCAGAGACCTCCGGCACCACCTAGATTCCAGGCTCGTGGTCCTAGGCCTCAGCAGCAGTATCAGCAGCAACGTCCCCAACTGGCAGCGAGAGCTTATGCTCCGACGCATGAGGAGGCAGAGGCTGCAGGCAATGTCATAGAAGGTACACTTTCAGTTTGTGGATTTGATGCTAAAGTTCTATTTGATCCTGGATCTACACGCTCATTTGTTGCACCAGCTTTTGCACCTTGTTTGGGGGAGGATAAGGAGATATTACCCTATGATTTGATAGTAGCTACTCATGTGGGTAGACATGTACCTTGTAATGTTATCTACCTTAGATGTATTATTCAGATTGGAGAGGTTGTGATGACTGTTAGCTTGATTATTTTACCGATGTCGGAGTTTGATGTGATTCTTGGAATGGATTGGTTAGCAGCGAACCAAGCAGTGTTAGATTGTTCTAACAAGACCGTGAGGTTACAGGATACAAATTGTAGTGTTGAGTTTGTGGGAGCTAAGAAGTCTACTTCCACTCGGTTGATTTCTACGTTGAAGGTAGAACGATTGATAGGGAGTGGTTGTGAAGGTTTTATCGCATTTATCGCGAAAGATAAGGAGTCTAAGACTGTTGAAGAGATTCCTGTGGTGCGAGAATTCCCGGATTTATTTTCGGAGGAGATTCCTGGTTTGCCACCTGTTCGTGAGTTGGATTTCACGATAGAATTGCAACCAGGTACAACACCTATATCTAGGACTCCGTATAAGATGGCTCAAATAAAAGATCTGTTGGATAAGGGTTTCATTAGACCCAGTGTTTCACCGTGGGGAGCTCCGGTGATATTTGTGAAGAAGAAGGATGGGACTATGAGAATGTACATAGACTACCGACAGCTGAATCAGGTGACAGTTAAGAACAAGTATCCGTTACCTAGGATTGATGAGTTGTTTGATCAATTGCAGGGAGCCCAATTCTTTTCGAAAATAGATCTATAACTCGGATATCATCAATTGCGAGTCAGAGAAGAGGATATTCCTAAGACTGCATTCCGGACGAGATATGGCCACTTTGAGTTCCTCGTGATGCCTTTCGGGTTGACAAATGCACCCGCTGTCTTTATGGCATTGATGAATAATGTGTTTACTCCTTTCCTAGATCAGTTTGTAGTAGTCTTCATTGATGATATATTGGTGTACTCAAAATCTAAGGAGGAGCATGAGCATCAGTTGAGGACATCGTTGCAGCTTTTGAGGGATAACCAATTATATGCTAAACTGAACAAATGTGAATTTTTTTGGAGCAAGTGGCATTTTTGGGTCATATTATCTCTAAGGATGGATTGATAGTGGACCCTAAGAAGGTAGCAACGGTTGTTAATTGGGGTAGTCCACGAAATGTAGCGGAGATTCGCAGTTTTCTGGGACTTGCGGGCTACTACACGAGGTTTGTGAAAGGGTTTTCTACCATAGCATCTCCACTCACTAAGTTGACAAGGAAGAATGTTCCGTTTGTAAGAACAGCAGAGTGTGAGAATAGTTTCCAAGAATTGAAAATCAGGTAGACTACAGCACCCCATACTTGCTTTACCCTCAGGAAGTGGAGGATTTGTAGTTTATACAGATGCATCAGGGATTGGATTGGATTGTGTTCTCATGCAAAATGACAAGGTGATAGCATATGGGTCCAGGCAGTTTAAGGATTATGAGAAGAAGTATACCACACATGACTTAGAAATGGCAGCAGTGGTGTTTGCATTAAAATTGTGGAGGCATTATCTGTATGGAGAGAGATTTGAGGTGCATACAGATCACAAGAGTCTGCAATATCTATTTACACAGGGCAATTTGAATAACAGGCAGCGGAGATGGATGGAGTACATAAATGATTATGATTTTCCGATTAAGTACCATCCTGGTAGGGTGAATGTTGTAGCAGATGCTCTCAGTAGGAAGGCATCTTTTAGTGGGTGTGTAATGCCAGAATGGAGATGGATGGAGCAGTTCTGGGATATGGATGTAGAGGTATGGCCTGTTAACAAGAAAGTATTGGTTGCTACTATGGGAGTTTGGGAGCCAGAAATAGTTAACAAGATCAATGAAGCTCAAAAGGATAATCCCGAGTTACAGAGAATTATTGACCACATTAATGATCATTCAGAATATAGATTGATTGGAGGAATCCTATACTGCAAATATAGGTTTTGTGTACCAGATGTGCAAGACATCAAGTTAAAGCTGATGACGGATGCGCACTACACCAGGTATTCAATTCACCCAGGGAGCACCAAAATGTATCAGAATTTGAAGAATTACTATTGGTGATTGAAAATGAACAGGGACAATATAGTCAAGTTGCATGGAGTGCCTAAGTCCATAGTATCCGATCGATACCCTAAGTTTGTCTCTCGGTTTTGGCCTACTTTTCAATCATCTATGGGTACTCAGTTGAAGTTCAGCATAGCTTACCACCCTCAGACAGATGGACAGTCTGAGCGTACCATTCAGATATTGGAAGATCTTTTCCGAGCATGTGTTTTGGATTTCAAGGTGAGTTGGAATGAAAGTTTGCCTCTATGTGACTTTGCCTACAATAACAACTATCATTCAAGTATTGGTATGACACCATTTGAGGCATTATACGAGCGGAGATGCAGGACCCCAGCATGTTGGGAGGAAGTAGGAATTCGGAGTTTCCATGGACCCTCAAAGATGGCTGACTCCAGTGAGAAAGTCAGAATTGTTTAGATGAGGATGAAATAGTCACTTGATCGACAGAAGAGTTATGCAGACAAGAGGTGGAGACCTCTAGAATTCCAAGTGGGGGATAAAGTGTTTCTGAAGGTGTTACCGATGAGAGGAGTTGTCAGATTTGGACAGAAAGGGAAGCTTGACAAGAGGTTTGTGGGACCATTTGAGATTAACAGCAGGATTGGAGACGTGGCCTATCGTCTTGTGCTACCGCTTGAGTTAGCTGGTGTACATGACGTTTTCCATGTCTCAATGCTTCGGAAATATGTTCCAGATCCTACTCACGTGTTGCAGCACGAGCCCTTTCAGATTCAAGCAGATGCAACCTATGTGGAGCGTCTGGCACAGATCATCGACACCAAGGAAGTAGTGCTGTGTACCAAGATCATTCACTAGGTTAAGGTACAATGGGAGCATCATACTCCGAAGGAGGCCACATGGGAGCTCAAGGACCAGATGCAGAAGGCGTATCCTTATCTTTTTCCTGATGAGGTATGTTTAGGCATTTGGAGGACCAAATGTTCTTTTTAGATGTGAGAGATGTAAGGTCTGCGACCTTACTGGGTCAATTGGGCCCAATAACCAGCTCGTTGACCCATTTATTTTGATATTATTATAATTATTATTTTATTAGATATTTAAGTAGGTATAGATGGTCAGCGAGTTTCTTTTAGTGTTAAAATAGTGCATGCGGAGGTTTGTGTGATTCTGAGTTCGTTTGACCCTAGTAGGGGGTAGTTTGCAAATTAGGAAAAATTCCTATCCCCGTGATTTTGGGTTCGTTGGAAAGGTCTCGTCGTGTTGATCAATTTTGTCTTCTGGCTCGTTGCGATCCGATGAACAAAAACCCTTCTAATAATTCATTTCTTCTCCGGACCCACTTAAGGGCATGTTAGTCTTTTCTCCCTCCCTTTCTTCTTAAACAAGAGATTAACCCTAATCTCTTTTCTTTCTCTGCAACGAACGAGCCTCTTCTTCTTCCTCATTCTTCCAAGGCTCCAGAACTCCTTCCCTGAGAGATCACTTCCGCGATCTGAGCCGCTCATCTTCTTCCTCATGATCTCCTCTTTCCATTGACATCAGTTTGGTAAGATTTCCCTCTCTTTCATCTTTTTAATCAATTCTCTTTGGTTTAGATTTAGGTTAGATCTTAATCTTTTCCTCTATTTTCTTGTCCTTTGTGTGATAGATTGCGTTTGGTCGGGGGTGGATTGAAGTTTCAGCAGTAGTAGGGCTTCTCCTCAGATTCCCCCAATTCCAATCTTCTTCTTGGTTGAGGCAAGTACATCTGCATTTTATAATTAAGCATGTTCGTATGTCTTCCATTGATTGGATGTGTTTTCTTGTTAGGTTTCCCTAATTCCAAGCTTGTTTTGTTATTAATTTGGGATTAATATGCTAGATTAGGTTCTTTTGGGAAATTTGGGTTTATTTAATTTAATTGCTAATTTTAGTTTGTTTATTGATTTAAGTGGAAATGATGATGGATGTAATGAATTATTGGGGGAGCACGGTGGCTCAGTTTTGTACAGGTGAACCTTGGAAGGATTGGGAGAGGATTAAAAATGATTTGAGGGGAAAAACTACAAAAATGGGGTTTCTGTATTTGACGTTGGCAGTTTCCGGAGGATGAAGGGACGTCCAGGGGGAAAAAAAAGGGGGGGGGGGGGGGGCGCAGATGGCTGGGCGTTCTGAACGTTAGCCACCTGAAATCAGCATAGGATGATTAAAAAAAAAAAAAAGTCGTTGAATGGCCACCGACATGAATGATGGCTACTGTGGATCATCCAACCAATGAATCGGACATATGGTTGGTCTGTCGCGCATTATATATATAAAAGGGCAAGCTTCTATGGGCCATAACTTCTAAACTATACGTCGGAATTTCGCGAGCCATATACCGTTGAAAAGCTCTTTGAGCGTAGAATCCAATGATACATGTCTCGCGATGATTGGGGGATTGGGAAGGGAGGTAGCTAAGGAGATTAATTATTTAGACCACTTTCTTGTTAGTAACAAGATTGTTAGCCTAGGTTTGGGCCTTAGATATTGGAAACCATGAAACCACTCTCACGTGACCATTAATGGGTTTTGAAATCGTAGCACGTGGCTTGGTGTGCTTCAATGGGTTGTCTAGGTATTTGTGTATTGTGTATGGTTTAACCGAATGCGTATTGAATTGAATCAATCGATGCTCAATATGATTGTACACCAAGGAAATTCTTTATAAGCATTGATGATTCGAATTCCCCACGCACTCCATTAAACCACATATGGTACAAGGATGATAACACTTGCATAGGATTGGATTGTAATCTCTCCTTGACTTGTTAATCGTATCCGTCGATTCTGTATCCTTGTACACTCTCTTGGCATAAAACATCTAATTAATTATGAAGCATAAACTCTTGTAGAATTAGGACAATGGCCTGACTTAGAGTGTACCTTAAGAACCTGTATCGTATATTGATAAACATGACTAGCTAGAATGTAAGGGATTATCGTGTGGATGGTCTATCTTGTATTGTTTCGAATGAGATAATCTCTAAGAACATGCTTTGTTTGATAGATTATGAATGATCATGCAGAGAGATAGAAGAGAAGAGAAGAGCTTGGGGAAAAAGTTGATCTCTTCACAGAGCATCGACTATCCATTTTATAATAAAATTTACCCAATTACAAGCTAATTACAATCAGCAATTAAGGAAATAAAGATAAAAGGAATCCTAATCTCTATACATAGAAGTATATCTATGATACAAGCTGTATAAGATTTCTCCCAATCCCACACGTGGGATATTTTACATGGGCCTAGATGGGCCAAGATTAGTGTACATGGGCCTATTTATTTCAAGAGTTATCTTCTACACTCCCCCTCAAATTGATGTGGTAATGCAGAAAACATCAATTTGGAAGTAAGAGCATGATGACGCGTTTTGGGAAGAGCCTTGGTGAAGATATCCGCCAACTAGTTAAGAGTAGAGACATGAGGAAGGGATATCTTCTCAGTAACGACGTACTGACAGATGAAGTGACAATCAATCTCAATGTGTTTTGTCCTTTCATGAAAGACTGGATTGTTAGCAATTCTGGTAGCACTAGTGTTGTCACCATGAAGAGGTGTAGAACGACCAAGGAGAACACCGAATTCACACAAAAGACGGCGTAGCCAGATGATTTCGGCACTAGCAGAGGACATTGCCCGATATTCTGCCTCAGCAGAAGACTTCGAAACGGTGGTTTGCTTCTTACACTTCCACGAAATGAGAGAATCCCCAAGAAACATACACCATCTAGTAGTAGAGCGCCGAGAATCGGGACAACCAGCCCAGTCGGCATCAGCATAAGCAGATAAGCACAAAGAAGTACCCGAAGAGTAGAATAGTCCATGGTGAAGAGTGCCTTTAACATAGCGGAGTATGCGTAAAGCCGCTGCAAGGTGAGATTTGTGGGATTGCTAACAAACTGGCTAACTGTATGAACAACATGAGAAATATCCGGCCGAGTCATAGTTAAGTAGAGCAAACTACCAACTATCCGCTGAAAAATAGAGGGATCATCCAGGGGAAGGCCATCATTCGAACTGAGTTTGTTGTTCAATTCCATAGGCATATCAACCGTGTGAGCATCATCAAGCCTTGCCGAATTAATCAAATCTGTAGCATATTTGCCCTGATGGACCCGAATGCCAGATTTGTTACGCATAAACTCAAGCCCCAGAAAGTAAGTGAGAGGACCAAGATCCTTCATTCTGAAGTGGCGAGTAAGATGAAGTTTGAGATCCATAATGCTAGCAACATCATTGCCACTAAGAATCATATCATCAACATAGACTAAGAGAAATGTGTAGCCTTTCGGAGTCCATCTGATGAAGAGGGAACTATCAGAGTGACTCTGGCGAAAGCCAGCTTGAAGGATAGCTGTCCGAAATTTATCAAACCAAGCCCTGGGAGCCTGTTTAAGCCCATAAAGAGCTTTCTTCAATTTACAAACATGTTGTGGAGGACAAGCATATCCCGGAGGTGGTTTTAAATACACAGTCTCACGCAAGTTGCCATGCAGAAAGGCATTTTTGACATCCATTTGCCATAGGGGCCAGTTGTGGGCTGCAGCTACACAAAGGAGAGTGCGAACAATTGTCATTTTAGCCACTGGTGCAAAGGTCTCCTCATAGTCAATCCCATATTCCTGCTTATAACCCTGTGCCACTAATCTGGCTTTGTAGCGGTCAAGACTCCCATCAGAGTGAACTTTTATGGAATAGATCCATTTACTGCCGATTACAGATGCACCGTCAGGGGCCGATACCAACTCCCATGTTTTGTTTGCTTCTAGAGCAAGCAATTCCTCAGTCATAGCATCCTGCCAGTAAGCAATCTTCGAGGCCTGTGAATATGAGGTGGGTATAGGAGCACTATCCAAAGAAGTGAAGAGAGCAGGAAAACCATAACGGTCAGGGGTAACTGAAGGACGACTAGAGCGTCGCAGGGGTATGATACGATCAGAAGAAGTATTAATACCTGAGGGTGCATGAAGTGGCACGGGAAGAGGATCAGGAGAAGGAGTCCCCACAGGAGGGACCGTGTTCCGCCGGACATAGACATTGGTGATCGGAGGTGGAGAAGTTGCCGGGAAGTGCGGCATATAAGACACAGCAACAGGGTGATGATCCAAACGCAACGAAAAGAAAGGAATGTGTTCCAAGAAGATCACATTACGAGATATGCGCATGCGTTTTGCGGATTGATCATAACACAGAAAACCTTTGTGTTCAGTACTGTAACCCAGAAAGATACATTTGGCAGCCTGAGGAGACAACTTAGTGCGCTCTGTAGGTGGAAGATGAACAAAGCACAAGCATCCAAAAACTCGTAAGTGAGAATATGAAGGGGCATGACCAAATAGAGTTTCATAAGGAGTAGTCTTTCCTAGAACTGAGCTAGGATGACGATTGAGGAGATAAACAGCAGTCTGGGCAGCATCACACCAAAAGGTGGGAGGAACTAAGGATGCAAGAAGGAGAGAACGAACAGTTTCAAGAATATGTTTGTTCTTCCTCTCCGCAATACCATTTTGTTGTGGAGTATGCGGGCAGGATTTTTGGTGAAGAATTCCTTTATCAGAAAGGAAGGTAGAAAAATCATGGGACATGTATTCTCCACCAGAGTCAGACCTAAGGATTTTTATTTCTTTCTGAAATTCTGTTTAAATCATTTTGTAAAATTTTTGGAAAAGAAGAAAGACTTCAGATTTGAAGCGCATGAAATAAATCCAAGTGAAACGAGAATGATCATCAATGAATGTTACATAATACTTAAACCCAGTCCTACTTAATGTGGGTGCAATTCCCCAAACATCTGTGTGAATAATGTCAAAAGATGATAATGCACGAGAATGATGAATGGGAAAAGGTAAAATATGACTCTTACTCAAGCAACACGTTTCACATTTTGTTTAAAGGAAAGAGGTAACCATCTTATTATCAATAGTAGGTTCTAAACAACCAATTTTGAACAAAGAAAGTAAAGAAGCATTGTTCACATGACCAAGACGACTATGCCACACATTCCACATTTTATTGACATTAGGAGAAGAAGAAGAAAATAGAGAATGAAGTCCAATGTCCAGCAGAAACAGTCGACCATGTTTACTCCCCGTCGCGATCACCTTCCCAGTTTGCCGCTCCTGTATGACACAACCAGTGGAAGAAAAGTTAACACTGTACCCATCATCAATAAGTTGTCCTACAGAAAGTAAATTGGCTGATAATTTGGGAACAAAGTAGACATTGGGAAGGGTGATAGACTGGCCAGAGATACTGGATAAAGTAATGGTACCAATACCAGAAATGGGTAATTGGTCGCCGTTGGCAGTGGTGATTTTGTCCTTTCCAAGGTAAGGTTGAGAGTTTGTAAAGCTACTGTTAACAGAAGTCATGTGGTTTGATGCTCCTGAATCTAGAAACCATGTGGATGTGGTGATAGATGAAGACTCAGAGAGTGAAGAATGAAATGCAGGAAAAGCTAGAGGAGAATGAGATTGATACCGACCACCGGTAAAGCCCATAGATGCGTATGCCGAAGTAACCGTATTCTGAATCAGATCTTGAATCTGGGCAGGAGTCATGGAGACGGACCCAGAAGAGGTGCTTCCGATATCAGGAAAAGATGCTTGAACTTGGAATGCAGTTGGAGTGTTTTGTCTGGGCAAGTTGGAAGGATTCTGCTTCTGCGGGGGCCCATTCTTTCGCTGTAAGCTCCGACTGTCATCAATAAGATGACCAGAGCGTTTGCAATACCTGCACACCAGTTTCTTACGACAGTTCTTGGCAATATGTCCGAAGCCTTTGCATTCATAGCATTAAGTAGGCTTCTGATTGGGGGCTGCCAAGAGAACAGAATCAGCCGGAAGAGGAGCTAGAAAAGCTTTTGGGTCTTCAACAATGGCATGCTGTGAGTTCAGGCGAAGTTCTTCTCGAAGGACCTCTTGGAAGCAGGTATCCAGGTTTGCAGATACTTCTCTATTCATGAGAGCAGACCGAACCGATTCGAATTCGGGTCTGAGGTTCATAAGAAACTGACTGATGTGAGTTTCCTCTTGTAATTTGAGAGCCTCAGACACAAACCCAGAAGACACAGATTGAATGATCATGGCATCCCGCTCAGTCCATAGGGTGAGAAACCCATTAAAGTACTCTTGCACAGATTTATCGCCTTGATTGAATTTAACAATTTCACTATCCAAGTGAAATTTGCGTGCTTTATTCGTTTGATGATAAATTTTCTTGAGATGTGCCCACATATCAGTGGCAGCAGTATATGCTTGAAGAGCAATGGCCAGAGGAGGATCAATGGAGTTAAGAACCCATGTGATCACCTTAGCATTTTCTTTGGACCAGGTGGATAATGCTTTTGTGTCAGTAGCACTTGTAGTAGTAGGTTTAGTTATCGATCCATCAAGATAACCAAACAGTCCTTGGCCTTCCACAAAATTCTTGAGATGAAAAGACCAGGCCATATAATTATTCCCATTAAATTTAATTGGAATCACATCATATTTATCCATGGTTGCAGCAGAGACCACACAGAAAGCAGCAGTGAGCAGTAGCAGAGAAGAACAACAGTAGCAGATCACAGTAAACAGCAAGGCACATTGTAATAATATGCTATGATTTTCACTAACCAAGCATGAAAGATGCAATCAGATTTGATGATATGTGAAAGCAGGAGAAAAACTTCCCAGAAAACACCAAAACAGGAGCCAGACGAACTGGATTTTCAAGGCAGGAGTGGATCGTGGGGTCCACAATGGTGTCCAATCTCAGATCAGAGTATATAATCCTAGAAAGGATCAAAAGTATGTCCTCCAAACCAAGTTTGAGGAGATTTGGGTGAAGATCCACAAATCTGGACGGTGATGATGAAATCCTTTTGAGAAAAAGGACCCAAAACCGTCAGATGAAGAAGGGGTTGAAGAGTACCTTAATCGATGAGTAAAAAATCCAGAAAAATCTTCAAAAAATACTTGAAGACTAGTCGATCAGAATCATGGGTGTTGCTGGTGACCAGTGATTGATCATAGGTGGGCCACCTTGATCAGAGAACTCCAGGCAGAGTCAGCAGAGAGAATGAAAGAGACGATCAGATTGGAGGAGAAGCACTCGATGATGTTTTGGAGAATCTCTCAGACTGAATGAAGGAAAATCTCCTCATAACCTTATCTCTGATACCATGATAGATTATGAATGATCATGTAGAGAGATAGAAGAGAAGAGAAGAGCTTGGGGAAAAAGTTGATCTCTTCACAGAGCATCGACTATCCATTTTATAATAGAATTTACCCAATTACAAGCTAATAATCAGCAGTAATTACAAGCTAATTACAATCGGCAATTAAGGAAATAAAGATAAAAGGAATCCTAATCTCTATACATAGAAGTATATCTATGATACAAGCTGTATAAGATTTCTCCCAATCCCACACGTGGGATATTTTACATGGGCCTAGATGGGCCAAGATTAGTGTACATGGGCCTATTTATTTCAAGAGTTATCTTCTACATTGTTTGCCGAGCTAGCCAGATTTGCTTGACTTGGTTTTCCCCACGTGTCAGCACCACTTTATTATTATTATTATTATTATTTGCATATCATGGCCAGCTGCAGTTTGGGGTTTATTGATGGGTCGGTTACTCGAACATCGGGGTGGGCAGTCGGCTTTAGACGGCGTCCATGGCGTTGAATAATTGGGAGCGGGCTTGAACCGTGCTACTATTCTCAGGACAGGGAGCTTGGATCCCCCTGGAGCCGGACTTTTGGTATAAGTAATCCGGATAGGATTGTTACTGGTATCCCGTGAGGTGGCTTGGACATCCATGAAGTCTCCCTCTTGTGCATTGCATTACATTGGTAGTGGTGATTGTTAGTATTGTTAGGATTCCTGTTTATGATTCTGATGGTTATTTACTCATGCTACATGCCTAGTATTGTTCCTTGTATTCCTACGACTTTGTACTTGTCATTACTCTTATACTTGATGCATATTATGTTATAATTATATCTTGCTTATCTATTGCTCAACATGTCGTTAACTCTGTTCCTTGGTGTGCAGACTCCTCAAGTGAGTACTACTACGAGGAGCAGGTCGGTGAGGAGATCCAAGAGGATCTCCAACCAGCAGAGGAGGCACGGGAGTGGAGTGTCGTTGATGTAGAGTAGTGTCATCATTACCAGGCACATGAAAGACTCACTTTGGGACAAACATTAGATTTTATTTAATTCATTGTTATTCTTCGTTGAACTTTTCTTTCACTGACTCTATGTTGTTTAATGGCCTTAGTTTCTGGGATGGCCATTGTAATTAAATTAACTTCCTTTTTAGCTTTAACTATTTCTTGCAACTTTAAATTTAATTGAGATTTATTATCCATTGTTGATATCAATGTATGAATTCCGCTATTTGTTTTATGTTTTGAGGTTGAAATACATTATCCTCACAGTGGACTTACGATCCTTGGGCCAAAAAGGGTAAAAATTTTAATTGGCCCAAAATTTCACTCCCCGGATCCTGTTTATTCTCTAATCAGGTTCGGGGGACGTGACAAGTTTGTTAAGACGTGTTTTGTGCATGAGGATCAGCTTCAATGTTCGCCAAGGTGGAGATTTGTTAATTTGTATAGCTCACTATTAATTAGTAAGTCTTGGTTAATCGGGCTCCTGGATTGCCCGAGTTGTACTCTGATTAGAAGTAGGCCTATTATAGTAAGTCTACTGTGATTGGAAGTAGGGTTTGAGTGTAACAGGGTTTGAAGCTGATATTATAAATAGAGACTCAGAGTCTCTACGATGTACACCTCTATTCTGATTGCACAGTGATTCTCCTGTCTTCCCCTTGGACGAAGGCCAAAAGTCGAACCACATAAATCTCTGTGTTCTTCTGTACGTGATTGATCTTTTCTCGTAGCCCTAGATCATAACACAATTGAAGGTATTATCGCTCCGTCACAACCAGTTTTCTGGAAGGATTCCAACATCAATTTCTCATCTGAGGGAGTTGCAAGTCATGGATTTCAAAAACAACACTATCGTCAGCAATCCCTGTTGAGACTGGAGACTGCGCAACATTTCAATTCTCTCGCTCAGCCAGAACAATTTAACAGGTGAAATCCCAGATTCAATAAAGCAATTGGGTCAGTTGGAAATGCTTTAGTTAGATGCAAACTCGCTCTACGGCGAGATTCCACCATGGCTGTTTGAAATGGAGGCACTTGAAAGGCTGTAAGTTGGTGGGAACAAACTTGTTTGGAACAACAGTGTAAAGATTTCTCCCAACACCTCATTGTCTGGACTATCTTTGAGATCTTGTGGCATTGTTGGGAAGTTCGCTGACTGGCTTTCAAGCCAAAAGGAACTCAATTTCTTGGACTTAAGCTATAACAGTCTAGATGGGACAATCCCTGAATGGCTTGGTGAGATGGAGATCGGAATTCTACTTTTCTCTGATAACAACCTCACGGGTTCTCTGCCGCCTTTTCTCTTTGAATCTCAAAAGCTATCGATCCTTGATCTTTCAAGGAACAACTTCTCCAGTGAACTGCCGGAAAATTTAGGCAATGCGACTAATCTAATCATTCTTTTGTTGCAGAGGAACAGATTTATGGGCTGACTGCCAGAGTCCCTCTCAAGAATCCAAGGACTTCTCATGTTACACTTGTCTATGAACATGTTTTCAGGGGATAGGTCTCCTAGATTTGACATCAATGCGAGTCTTTCTTATCTGGATCTTTCTTTCAATGAATTCTATGGCGATGTTCCAATGAGCATCGGGCGAAAGATAATTGTGCTTGCACTAGGCCAGAATAATTTCTCTGGTAGTTTGCCTGAGAATCTGACTGAAATGAAATCCCTCGAACACTTCGATGTCCATAGCAATCTAATCACAGGTGAATTTCCAGATTTTATCACCAAACTATCGACTCTTCGTGCTCTAAACTTAAGGGACAATAGCCTCAATGGATTGATGCCCGATGCTGCTCTATCAAACCTTACCGGACTTCGAATCCTCGATCTCTCTGGCAACCAACTTATTGGGAAGATCCCTCCAACATTTGGAAATCTCACTGGAATGATTCAAACCCCCAAAGGTCTTGCTCTCTACCCTGCTATAGAGGGTGTTGCATCAAGTCTCAGTGAAGTAATAGTGTATGTGAATAATGGTATGCTTGTGATTTGGAAAGGATTCATGCAAATTCTACCAAGTTCTATGATTTATCTCTACTCTGTATCAGATTTATCGAGAAACCGCTTGTCGGATCAAATTCCATCTTCATTAGGCAATCTTGAAGGACTGAAGATACTGAATATCTCTTACAATGAAATCTCTGATGAGATTCCATCAAGCATTGGGGATTTGAAGAACCTAGAGAGTATGGACTTGTCACATAACAGGCTATCAAGCCAATTGCCAGAATCATTTGTGAGGCTCCAACAACTTTCTACATTGGATGTGAGTAACAATGAGCTGGTGGGTCAGATTCCGGAGGGCGGGCAAATGAATTTGATGAATGATCCGAATAGTTTTGCTAACAACAGTGGATTGTGTGGGGCACTGATTCAGGTCCCATGTCCAGGGACTTCACCGCCAGAGGTTTCTCCAGATTTGAGTGAGAATGATGACAAGGAGGCATTGCTTTCATAGGAAATGGCAGTAGTTGGATATCCAATTTGATTCATATCGACATTGGTAGCTGCGTACTTTGCCGGACTTTTCAGGTTAAGAACACCAGAGCGACGCCATCAATATAATCAATGTTGTCGGCAGCAAAAGTGAGGACTTCAAGTGGTATGTTCATTCATATTTTCCAGTGTTCATGAAATTTTTTCTCTAGAAGGGATGTATTAAGATCAAACTGCCTAGGTTGTGAGGCCTTGTTGATGTGAGGGCACATTTTGATGTACCCCCACTGGGAACCATTTGAATATGTTGGTTTGTTAATTGTTATGCATCAGGGTAGTGTGTAAATCAGAAACAGGCAGGGCCTGTTTGGCATCATTCTGGAAATGTTTTTCTGGTTTGTAACTATTCTACTCAGATGAGCCTATGATAGTCCATTCAAAATTTTCTAGTCAAAACTCGAGTGAAATGCATAACCAAGCAAAGAGATCAGTTTGCGGACTCAATATTCGTTCATCTTTACCATTGTCAATTCTAACACATCATATGGAAATAAAACAGACTATTATATAAATAAATAAATATATATATGTCATCCATTTGCCTATGGTGGCTTCACCCCTCAAAAAACCTAACTTTGCCTGGATGTATGGTGAATTGAAGTAAAGTGGGGTGAAGCATTAAATCAAGCGAGAATAAAATATAGGGAGTTATGATGGTTATTTGTTTTTTGTGGCTTGATAAGGGAATCATTTTGGATTTTTATGTAAAAAGAGATTTTTTTTTGTTATTTAGTGAAGATAAGAGGTTGCTTTTTTACTTCCTTTTGAGAAAGAGTTAGGGGATTTTAAAATTGTATACTTTTGATATGACCCCTTGTCTTTCCTTGTCCGGATAATGAAAGCTTTACCTCACTTCACCGTACATCCAAATACGCCTGCATTTGCCATAATTCACAAGAACATTATGTAGTCTTAGTATGACATGAAGAGCAAACCCATGCCTTAAACCAACTAACCAACACCCAGTTAGGTCCATTTGATTTTCTATCTTTGGTATAAGTTCCCTCCTCCCGATGACAGGTAGAGAGTAGGCATCAACGCTGGCTATCATTAAAACCCACTAAATACTCCACTTACCCTGAATTCCCTTTTAATTTGGAGGAAATGTTGGTTAAGGACATGTAGTATGTCATACATCAACTCTTTTCACATTTTTAATTGCAAACTACCATTTGTTAATGTATGATTGTATGACGCCCCGGAGTCCCACATCGATTATAAAGAGGAAAGTAAATGGGGTTATATGTAAGAGCTTACACTCTTACATTGCATGAGGTCTTTTGATGGGTTGAGGCCCATCGGAAGCAAAACCGTGAGTCCGTGCGCCAAGCGGACAATATCAATCCGAAATGCAAGGAATGGATATCCGTATTCTCCATCAATTCCGAGAAGGGAATCAAGCGGCTGATTTTTTGGCCAAACAAGGCGAGCAAGGAAGTAATATTATTATTTATGATGCTCTTCAACAGGTGCCTAGGTTCCTGAAGGGTGTTATTCGGATCGACAAGGTTAGGGCTGCCTTCTATACGTACCTAAGGTTGTTTTTGTTTTTGTTTTTACTAGGCTTGTTTAGATGGTTTTTCCCTTAGGCTTGTTTAGACTTCAGTTTTCTTATCTTTGGCCAGTTTAGTGTACTGTTTTTGGTTTTGTTTTGTCTTTGTGTTTGGGAGGTTTTTTTCTTTCTATTTGTAACTCCCTTGGTTTGTAACCAGGGTATTCCTCCGCCATAAGTGAGGGCTAATTAATAATCTTGGGACGGGGCCACTATTGGAAATGTGGCGACCGGCTTCTTTGGTAAAAAAAAAAAACTACCATTAGTTAGGCATAGATTTTTTATTTTTTATTTTTTATTTGGTAAAGAATTAGTCTTAGATGTTATTATCATCAAGAGCTCCAAAAACTACTTGTTGATGTGATTAAATCTTTAATTCCTAATTTCCAATTATAAGTTGCATATCATGATCTCTCTCTGTATGTGTGTTCATACTTGTGTTTACAGCATTCAGATTGATCATCCAAGCAGCTGTAATATGAGTTGATGCTGTTCATTGAGTGGGTGCAACCCACACTGGATCAAGCATCTTTTATCAATGGGCTGGATCAAGCGTGACTTATGCTAATCTCTGGGCCTGCTCTCTACTCTATAGGTTGAGTCTCAGGCCACTTTTTAGGCCTGACTAAAAATGGGGTGGGCTGGGCCTTGGTTTACAAACTTTTTTTTTATATTGACGCAATCTGGCGTTGGGCCAATCAAGCCCATTTGCCCACCCTCAACCTGACCCAGATGATGTTGGTTGGGAATTTGGCAAGCAGGTATTATGAAGTACTATCAGATGGACATTGCATTTGCCTTCCATTGTTTTATCATATAGTGAAGATGGAGAGATTCCAAAGTTCAAGCCCAATTGGCTTATGTTATAATGTCAAAGAAAAGAAATTGGAATGTTTTCATGGTGGTGATTAAATTATGTCAATTTATATCAGAATATATGAGGAGCCAATGGATCTGATTTGGAAAAAAACAAAAAAAACAAAAGGGTTATGAAAGCTGTTCTTGGATCCCAATGCAATTCGGATCTAGAGCTACAAGATATTGGCTTTGGATCCAAATCAACACATGGATCCGGAGCCAACTACACCGATGTATACATAATACATACGTCTAAGATTTGAAATTTATTAACTTGAATTCAGCCATTAAGACCTTTTTTCATGTTTTAAATCGGGTCCTGGCTCGGGTCCGAATGTTTGCTTTCCTATTTATGTGGTCTGATCAGGGCCCATAGTAGATAAATTTTCAGATCAGGATCCGGAGATAGACTTGTCCCTCAAAAAATTTTCTGGATCCAGATACACCATGATTCTGAATGGGCCCAATCCTCTTACATCCTTAATTGTAATCATGGGTTGGGATTTTCATTGGAAAAAGCTGAATGTTTTAGTTGCCCAGGCCCAGTTAATATAATCAGTTCAAAATCCAGGCCCAGCTAGCCCGTTTGGACAATTCTGGTTAGACACTAAGATGTTTCTCACGAGTATCTGTTAGATTGTACGACCTCAATCCAATGTATGATCCGAATAAATTGATTTATTTCGTTAATTAATTTATGTTTTCATGCTTTATTCATGAGATGAATGGTATTTTATTCTTTGTTTGCATATGACCAATACAAAATGATATGATGGTTCATGAGATGAACCGGAGCCCACAAGTATATTAAATGCGATCCATGTGTTTGGATGAAATCCACATACCGAAGACATAGATCACAAATCATATACTTAAATTGATTCACAGCTAGTGATGAGATTGGATACCTCATTTAATAAGGTTGTAGCATTGTGATCACTATAAGATAGTGTGATATGTCTCGATCATCATAGTGTAAGACTTTGGATCATTATGCTGATACATTAGATGTACTGAAGGATCATGAGTAGCACCTTGTACAAATATGTCTTTTTATTAAATGACTGCTCTCATAATTCCCAACCAATAGGCTCTTAATCCTGAGTGATTAATCGACTTAAGTTTCTACTATTCATTTACTTTGAGTCATCAATGAGTGAGGCCAATTGTGAGTCAACTTCTCGATGTCTTGGGTACGTGGTAATGGGACTGTTAGAGCATATAATTCTTAAGATGAAATCTATCCTCATAAATATCTCATTGTACCAATTAATGGATTTTATCATTAGTGGTGCGCACCCATCTCAATTAAGAGTTAATTCGATGGTACTGATGATTACTGTGACTAATTTGGTCACAAAGATAATAAGAGATAGATCCAATTTGATTGGATATATTTATTCCAATAGATACATGGATATAATTGATGGAGGGGCCTACTTGTAGTAATTGGGAAATTTAGGGTCTTCTTGTAATTATTCCTAAGACTGAAGTGCAATTGCATTTACTTAGTGGACTTATTTGTAATTAACTGTGGGTTCGGAGTTCACATGAGATGTGGGGTTCAGATTCCTAGTTGGAACCAGATTCTAAGGAATCCCTAGTGGTCCCCACGCTAAACCCTAATAAGAGAATGTAACTAATCTCATTGGAACTCTAAAAGAAAGGAGGAGTATGATACTTACTAAGAGTGGAAATGAGACTTCTAATCTTGGTTTAAGAGGAGGTGTGCCATAAATAAGAGGTGAGGGTTAGAGATCTCTACACATAATAATCTCTCAAGTTCCTCTCTCTCTCTCTTCCTCCTCTCGTTACCTACTAGAGATCTAGGGTTTTCTTCTACTTGGAGATCCCACAATTCTCTTTTAGAAGTTCTCTAAGAGGGTCATAGCATGGAAGAACACAAAGGCAAGGGAGATAAAAAGTTTACGAAAAGAGTTTTCGTAGAGATCAAGTTATCAATTAGAGCACAACCAAGCTCCAAAGGTATAGATATATTATCTATTTGAATTAGTAGATCTAATTGTGTTTGTTGCTTCTTTATCTATCTTCTTGATGGATGTTTCATCTCAATGTATGAGATTAGGGTTTTAGATCTTGGGCTTGGGTTCTTGGCCTTATAGATAATTGATTCCTGCATCACGTGAATCAAAAGTTTTGAATACATATTCACGAGGCCCACCTACTTCCAACAGTATCAATAAGGTTGGTTTACTATCTTCACCATACATGTGGAAGTTGTTCGTGATGATGGGCCATACCATCGATGAGACGTACCAAACAATTGAAGGAACTATCCTTGAACCTACAGATGAACAATTGAGAAACAAACTCACTACGTCAAAAGAAGGAATTATTGACTCATGTATCACTGTGCACTCGACTCATAATGGCCGTCATATTTTTGTGACGGGTTATTTTCACTCGACGACGGTCCAGGACAGCCCTTTCATCTTTTAAGTTGACAAAAGGTAAAACATCCCACCACTGTTACCCCAGCGAAACCAACGCTCGTCTCCCTCCAGAAAACATCCCTCCCCTCCCTCCAAAAACGAAACCCCTCACCCCTCACCTCCCCTCTCTTCCAATAGACGATTCCTCCTCCATCAAGGCTCCTCCATCAAGGTTGCAAATGGTTGGACCCTAACCCTTCTCATCTCTGACAGGGTACTCGCATCTCCTCCTTCGTCTTCATCTCTCCAGCATCTCCAAAGCAACGAACCCATCTTCTCTCTTCTCCGTCTTCATTTTTCTGGACCTCCTCCGTCTTTGTCTCCAAAGCAGCAAGCCCATCCCCTGTCTTATCCATTTTCATTTTTCTCAACTTCCTCATCCCAAAGCAACGAGCCCACCTCTGTCTTCTCCAAAGCAACGAGCCCATCCTGTGTCTTCTCCGTCTTCATTTTTCTGGACCTCCTCTCTCTTTGTATCTCTGGCATCTCCAAGGTACGGATTTTTTAGGGTTTTATGGGTTTTCTGTTCCTAGGGGATCTGCCACACTTTTTTGGTGTATCTGGATAGACTTCTCTTAAAACTTAAAACTATGATTTTCATCATCATCCCAACAGAAATGGAACAAATATTATGATGTCGTTATGCCCTTTTCCATTGGTGGTGGCAGGTTGTACAGCAGCATCGAATAGAAGTGTAGCTATGGCGTTGCAAGGATCTGCCATCTCCCTTTCCCATCCTGTCCTGTGTGGTTTGGGTCTGGTTTGAGTTCCTGCTTAGTCTCTGTTTTTTTGCTGGTGGCTTTTCTCTCTCCCTGCTCTGCCTGGTTGGTGTTGAGTGTGCTGTGCTGTTGGCTGAGTTGTTGGTCGTGCTGTGTTGGCCTGGGCAATGCCGTGCTGAGTAGCTTCTCCTTCTTGGGCTTTCTTGCTACTGTTGTCCCCTTGCAGAGCTGTTTTTGCTTTCTGTTCGGGTGCTGTTTGTGTTGCTCTGCTTTGTCTTGGCAGGCATTGGTGTTTTGCTTTGTGCTGGCTGCTTTTGTGCTCTTTGAGGTTTGTGTTGTCCTTCTTTTGGCCTTTTCTTTGGTCTTCTGTCCTCTTTGTATAGTGTCTTCCCCTTGGAAGGTTGGCTCTGTGTCTTATTAAGATGGGACTCCTAAAGGTTAAGGGGTTCATTTGCTAGATCACAGATCATGGGTAGAATTTAACACAGGGTTTTAAGAGTATTTGGTAGTTGGTGCATGCTTATGGGAAAAGAGATGGTCCACTGTGTAGTTTAGACATATGACATTCTCATTTGAAAAGCATATTACACTGCAAGGTAAATTTTAGTGCTTCCTTGAATATGGCTTGGATGCCTAAATGAAGTACCTTTACAACTATGAAATGCCTTGAAAATTAGTGAAGTTCTTTTTGTCAATGCTTGATCCTTTAGGACAACCATCTAACAGAAGTTCTGTTACATGCAGAACCGAGAAAGAACTGCATCGGCGCCAAGACATGCTTGTGAATCTTAGATCTAAAGCTAACCAGATGGCTTCTACATTAAGCATGTCAAACTTTGCTAACAGGTGATCTTTGTGCAGAAATCTTTTCCTGTGTATTTAATTGTCTATGATTTCACATTTTGTCATTTGCATGGGGGTATAGTGAGGCTCACATCTGCTGTGTTATCTCCAACTTCACTCTTAGTGATCCAATTCTGGCAAAGCCAGGTATTGCTTAGATGCTAGGTTATCCTGATGAAACATGTAAAGGTACGGTGGAATTGCATAATATGCCTAGTCTTTTGTGGATTTATTTTAGAAAGCACAAATTTGTCTTGATGAGCCTTGTTTCCCGGATGTGGAGTTATGGAAAATTGAAATGACTGATGGACTATGTCGTTCCTAATTCAGACTCTGTGAATAAAAACTTTTCTGATCTCTATTAAAAGATGGTTTGTCATCGGATGTTGAAACCTGAAACACAGACCTATGCATGCACCTTGTTCGTTCCATGTGGATAACTTAGTAGCAATTTTTAATGAAACTAAACAGAAAAGGTAAATAACAGGGGATATACAAAAATTAGAATGAATGATTATCCAAGCATGATACAACTGTTAACAATGACAACTCTCTCACTCTCTCTCTCTCTCTCTATATATATATGTTAGTATGTATGTATGTATCTCACGTGTACCCATCATGCTACCCTTTAATGGAAACTCCTCTTTCTCAGCATATGATGGAAAGAAATTAGACCTCTGAGTATCCAACATAAATTCTGGAATTCCTCCATATTGAAAGATTTGCTTTCAAGGACCACGGATCACTGCTGATCTATTTGATGAGTGATGTAATCAGAGTTGGCTCTGACTCAACCCACAATTTGTTGTAAGCTCACAGTCACCATGTTCAGCCCAAAGAATGGAATTTCAATTCGCTTGATAACAAAATCCAGCAAAAGATCCTTGTAAACACAGTTGTTAGGAATCATCTATCTGACTTTTAATATTTATTTGTACAGTTTCCCAAGGCTTTAGACATCTAAGAATCAAACAAAACAATCAGGTTCCCAACTATGCCATTACGGAGGAGCAGAATTCTCAGTAGTTTCATGTTCGAAACAATCCAACAACTTGGTGTTTTCTTTTACCAATGCACTTTTTGCTAGTATTCTTAAAGATCGATTGGAAGTAAATATTGAAGCTTATAATAACAACTTATCAAACTGTGCCCACATGCATTTAGGGCCAAGATTATAATAATAATCTCACTCCAAGGGCAATGCCTGTTGTTCATTTTTGTTCTAATCATTTTTTTTTTCTTTCTTGAGTGGTTCACTAAATGAGTGAATGGGTTTTGCTTTTGTCCATGTCCACTGTGGACCTCCACCTGATTTTTTCCAGATCTCGTGCAAAGTGTGCAACACTTACACATGCTTAAAGGATCGTCTTTGCACAAATATTGTTTGTATTTCTTATGATGCTTACCTTGAAACCAAGATGGTGACCTTATATTATCATTTCTTAGTAGTTTTATGCATTTGTATAAAGTGGTAATGTAAATCTCTTGCTTGATGGCAGATGGTAAAAAAATACGTTACCACCATGGAAAGCGATTAATGTGTATCTTATATCTATGATGATACTCATCAAATCAATGATCTTGATCACTGAAACATGGTTCCGTCCCTTAAAAGAAACAAAAATAGTAGGGTGCATTGAATTCTTTTTTATTTATTTTCAATGCAACTCGCTTTTTCATCATTTGATGTGATAATTTTTTTTACATGAAATAGAAAAAAAAAATGGTTTTATGCTACACTAATAAAACCTTTAACTTTGAGGGCCTTAAACAGATAGTGATGATGATTGGATTGTGCACATGTGTTCTCTCCCCAATATTAAGTGATTGGCATGAATTGCGCGTTTTGGAAAATTATCGTGCAGTAGTGCCCAAATCTTGTAAACATTTTTCAAGAAACTTATTGTATTCTCTCCTTTCAATCTGGATAGAAATCTTCTCTACCATTTGTTGACTATTGTAAAAGCAACCCTCCAATTCTAATGGTCAAGAACGACATCCCTAAAGTTTTGCTCAATATTACAGCCTGAAGAATTTGAAGTTAGAGGGAGTTGAATGATTTAGGATGTTAGTGGGGCCAGTCAGGGCAAGCCAAAAGTTTCTCAGAGCAGGCTCATTTAGTCATCAGGCCTAATATCAGGTTCAAATCCAAAACACTTGCTTGAGTTTTAGGCCTGGGCGAAGCACATTTTCAGAACACACACGGTGCTGTTGTGCTATCTATAATGAGTAATGCTACATGGACAAACTTTTTGGCCATAATTTTGGCCAACCCATATGGTTTCCATTGAATATCATAGTGATATTCAATGGAAACCATATGGGTTGGCCAAAATTCTGGCAAAAAAGTTTGTCCAAGTAGACTTTTTGATCTATAATATATATGTTGGGTCAGGCCAGGTCTTCAATCATATAAATGCAAGATCCTGACTCCATTTGATTAATGGGCCTAAAAAGGAGTCCTGAGTCCAACCACGCGCCAATAAACATAGCCCAAACTCAGCCCATTGAGACCCAGGCTTGGGTCAGGCCCATGTGGCCCACAATCCTGAAAGGCATGATAATGACCAAGTCAAAAGATTATCCATATTAATGGCCATTAAATGGGCAGTGGTTGGAATGGCCTAGGTTCCACAAACAAATGTTGGATTGTCAAATGACGCTATGACTTTAGGTGCCTTCGGGCTGCTGAGATTGATCCAATGCAGAAGATTCCTACTAAGCTGATCGTCAATTAACTATCCAAAGGAAAAGTATATGGCTGCATTTGGTCACAGCAACTACTGATAGCAACAGAGGTTGTGTAGAAGCTATTGCTGAAGCTTAGAAGTTGTTGCTGTTGCTGTTGCTGTTGCTGAAGCTGGGGGGACCAAGATTATGGAAAATCAGCGATTTGAGGCTCTAGAAGCTGTCGCTTGTTGTTGTCTTATATTTGCATTTGGCAAATCGTTGTACCAATTGCTAATCGTTGTGCCAATCGCTAGGAAAAAAGCGGTGACCAAACGCATCATATGTTTATAAATAGACATCACATCTTAAAGACTAGAAACCGCATTCATTAAAGGAGGCTGTCTCACAAGTATGGTTCTGGGAAATTATTGTCTCTAGAAAATGTCGAGGATAATTTTAAATTTTGTGTGGCTTTCCTTGAAACATGGTAAAATATCACAAAAATAAATTGAAGTCCTATATAATTAAAACAAAAAAAAAAAACATAGAATACTGTTAAAAACATTTAAATAGATTCTCAACCTGGTAATTCAGGGATGCGGTCGAAACTTTTAAGTTCGTAGCTTGGATTTTGGTTTTTATTTCCAACCCGATTAATAAACAGCTTGGTTTAGCCCTAAGATTTTCTGGTTCAAGCTTAAGCTTGAAATTTGTCCCAATATGTAGCAAGGAGTTTCTTAATGATCCAATTTTTCAACCCCATTTTAAGTTTTCTTAGAGGGAAGTGGTCCACATTTGATCAATCCAATCACTTGACACACACCAAACTCCCTTTAATTGGAACATATATAATTTTACACTTTTCTAAAAATTAGCCACCACCAAATATCACAGTCCCAAAATTTGCACGATGTAGAGCCTTAAAACTAAATACTAGGATCATTTAATTAGCCTGGCATCTCATATTCCCCTAAAATCCACAACCAACCCTGCTTGATTTGAGTAACTAGTCTGGATTCATTGAAAGAAAATCCTATCCAAACATTATGGATTTCAAGGGACTCAAAAGCATAAAAAGCTGGTAACTGCCATTCAATAAGGATCCATACCCATTGGTCTCAGCACCCAGATTAAAACCCAATCACTCATGTTACTCATGACTCCTTTTCATCCCTGCCCTGTAAGGATTTCATTGAAGTGGAATGTAATTGCTAACGCACGGGAAGGAGCAAAAAAGAATAAAGACCAGGGTTTCAAACAAACTCAATTGATAGAAGTAGTTGGCAAATGACTTGTTTTTCAAAGTCCACATTGAAAATTTTCATTCGGAAAAATTTCATTAAGGCATAAAACTTTTGGCTCACTTTCATTCAAGAAGAATTGAATGTGTCAAAAAAGAATACAAGTTTTCAACAATTTTTTGAAAATGAGAAAAACAACCCCCACCCTCCCCCTTTCCACAATTTTTTGAAAATGAGAAAACCCCCCAGAACATACTTTTCGTTTTATCATACCCCTCTAATATTAACTAAGGCAGCGCGTGGATGCTTTCTATAGACATGCCGCGTTGTTTGATAAAAAAAATGTCTAGCTTCTATTCAAATGGATGCAAACCATATAATCCAGTGTAATTTATGGGGTCTTGGGTACGAATGCTTTGTATGGATCATAAGGTGGGCTCCAATATCCGCCCTTATTGTAAGACGGTGAGCACTAGGAAGATTTGCCTACGTACATATATAATATAGGAACTCTAAAAACTGGGCCTTTGAAAAAGGAGCATTTCTTTATAGCTCTTATAACATCTAAAAATTATACAAACAAGTGATGTTATTTATTTTGATTGGATTGAGTATTTTCTTAAGGTCCCCTTATAGATAGGTTCTCCAAATTGTCACTTCACAACATCTGAACTTTTTGAGGGAAGAGTTGTTAGTTTTTTCAAAACACCCAAAATGTCTATGCTCTTCTTTTAAAAGAAGTTTATATATACATGTATCATTTGCATATGGGTGGGTACGTATTATTCGTGTACATAGTTAAAAAGTCACGATTATCTCAATTCTTGAAAGATATAGTATGTTGGAGACTATTTGAAAGATTTGTTGGTGGTGCCCATGAAAACTGGTTAAATAAGGCAGAAGAGATGGTCGGATCAAGAAAGTGAGTGCTTAAAACAATTAAAAAAGATGGGGCTACCAACATAATCTTGGCCAAGCGGTGTTGGCACTTTAGTTTCACACACATGCTCATACCCGGAAAGTGTGTGGGTTTGTCTTTGAGTAATAAAAATGGAGGAATGTTGTGGTTGGTACCTATCAATTTCATGCATGGATCATTTTGACAGCACCTGAATTTTCAATGTGAGCAATGAATATTATGGGATATATTTTCCATGGACGTGTCAAGGCTTATTAGAGTTAATGGGCCTTTGCCTAGTTCTAGGGGTATTAATGAAATGAGGAGTGAAACATTGAAGGTGGATATATTAATGCGACTCACTTTTCTATTATGTAATTCGCCAGGCCACTGGATTGGATTTCATTTTCATCTTTTAATTTTAACCTTTCTCTTTTTCAAGGATCAAAGTGGAAGTCATTATGTGATCATCACTTTTTCAATATGTAATTTAGCAGGCTAATAGGTTGATGATCAATTCCTTCTTTTAAACATTAATTCTTTCCTTTTAGTCCTTTTTTTTTTTTCCGAAAACCATAACAACGATTTCATTAAAAGAAGGGAGAAAAGAATACATCAAAACTAAAACAAAAAAAAAAGATGAGTTGGAAGGTGCAAGAGAGAAGCACTAGCCACAACACCAATTACAATACTTCTAGCTCTGGGAGTAAAGAACAAAATTGTCTTAGACTCTCACTTCCAACCACACAACGTTACATATATAGACACAGAGATGAGCAATGATGAAGTATGTAATATGAAACTTGCCAGCTGAAAGAGAGTCAGGAGAGTCTAATGAATTCACCTACAACGCTCTCCAAGATTCTACTGCTGTTTTCCTTTGCACTTGCAGCTTCCAGTGCCCATGAATTCACCTACAATGGATTCCATGACGCAAACTTGAGCCTGGATGGCACAGCACGGATCACACCAAGTGGTCTGTTGAAGCTTACCAACACTACAGCACAAACGAAGTGTCATGCTTTCTACCCCATTCCTATTCCCTTCAAGAATGCTTCCAATGGTAATGTTCTCACTTTCTCTACTGGTTTTGTCTTTGCAATTAGAAGTGCGGGGCTAGCCTTTGCAGTTTCCCATACAAATTTGCTGATCAACACCAGGATCTGACGAGGCACAACTGTACACGTGTCGCGGCATGGTTCGCCCACTCATGACAAGCCTATGTACAGAGGATCCGGACTCCAGAAACAATGGTGCTGCACCAAACTCTTGGGGGGTGCCAGTAAACGGAACAATTATATGATTGAAGATCACACGTCAAAAATAATTATATTTTCTACAAAAAAATCATTTCTGATAGTTACATAGCAAATAACACTCAAATGTAAAAACATAGTAAAATATAGTATAAAATATAGTTTAAATGTTTAATTATAAACCGAGCAAAAAATAATAATAATAATAACAATACCGATGGACCACCTCTGATATGTACAATGCCTAATGGACCTTAAAACTGCAATATATCTTATTAGTTGCAGGGAGCTTCCTCATGTGAAGTCAAAGAAAGCCAAACACTCTCTCTCCCTCTCTCTCAATCTGGAATGCACAGAGAAAAATTAATGAACAAAATTGACAGAAGCACAAATGAACAAATTGACTGACCAAAGCAAATAAAAAAAAGATATTTGACTTTGACTCACTTCCCAGCCACAGCCTCCACCCAAGAAATAGGGATCCGGATCCCTGTTTCGTACAAAAAGGAGATTCCTATTTGGATGAATCAGGGGCCTCCACCGTGGGGCGGAAGGAGGCGGAAAAAAGAAAAAATCAATCTCTCTTTCCTCCACCCCCCTTCTTCCCCTGCACGTATAGGCTCCTGATTCGTCCAAACAGGGATCCCCTGTTTGAACAAAACAGGAGTCCCGTGTTTGAACGAAACAGGGGCTCTTCTTCCCAAGAAATAGATACAAGTACAGAGACAGATGAATAATCTCCTGTTTGGACGAATCAGGTATCCTCTTCCCAAGAAATAGATACAAGTACAGAGACAGATGAATAATCATCTGGTATGTAATATGGGACTTGGCAGCTAAATAGAATCAGGAGTATGAAGGACTCAACACAAATATTCTCCAAGATTCTACTGCTGTTTCTCTTTCAACTTGCAGCTTCGAATTCTCAAGAATTCACCTACAATGGATTCCATGGCGCCAACTTGACGGTGGATGGCACAGCAGAGATCGCACCTAATGGCCTGTTGAAGCTTACCAACGCTACAAAGCTTTTGCAGGGTCATGCTTTCCACCCCGATCCTTTTCCCTTCAAGAACGCTTCAAACGGTAATGTTCTTACTTTCTCTACTAGTTTTGTCTTTGCAATCATCCCTGAACTAGCCGACGGCGGCGAGGGGATGGCCTTTGTAGTTTCCCCTACAAATCGTCTGATGAACACTGACCCTGCACACTATCTGGGTCTCGTCAATCTCAGCAATGATGGAAATCTCACAAACCATATTGTTGCGGTCGAGCTAGACACAGCTTCTAACATTGATGTGGGAGATATCAAAGAGAACCATGTTGGAATCGACATCAACAGCATCAGCTCTCGCAATTCCTCTCCTGCAGCTTATTATGTGAATGAAATTGGAGGCTACAAGAACATAAACCTTGAAAGTGGAGAAATGATTCAGGCTTGGGTAGATTACAATGGTATAGAAAAGAAATTCAATGTAACATTAGCCCCTGCCAACCTGCCTAAACCTATTTATCCTCTCATATCAATAACTCTTGATCTTTCACCGATAATTAAAGACCATATGTATGTGGGCTTTTCTGCTGCTACTGGTCCAATGACAGCATCGCATGATGTTTTAGGATGGAGCTTTAAGATGAATGGAGTTGCCAAATCACTTGATATCTCAAGTCTTCCTAAGCTTCCTCACAGGGGATAGAAAGGGAGATCGAAATTTCTAGTGATTGGGTTGCCTATAATTGTGGTAGCTTCTGCATTATCAATCACATTTGGAGTTAAATACACGATGAGAAGACGGATCAAATTTGCTGAAGTACTCGAAGATCGGGAGATCGAATATAAGCCACACAGATTCTCATACAAGGATCTATTCGTTGCCACCAAGGGCTTTAGAGAGAGTGAGCTTTTGGGGATTGGTGGTTTTGGTAGGGTGTACAAAGGTATATTACCAACTTCCAAAAATGAAATATCTGTGAAGAGAGTTTCTCATGAATCAAAGCAAGGGACAAGAGAATTTATTGCAGAGGTTGTGAGCCTTGGCCGCCTCCGCCATCGCAACTTGGTAAAGCTATGTGGTTATTGCCGGCGTAGAGGAGAGCTCCTCCTGGTCTATGATTACATGCCCAATGGAAGTCTTGACAGGTTCCTCTTCAATGAAGACAGAACTCTGGGTTGGGCTGAAAGGTTTCGAATAGTGAAAGGAGTAGCTTCAGGGCTGCTCTATTCGCATGAGGAATGGGAGCAAGTGGTTGTTCACAGAGACATCAAAGCTAGCAATGTTTTATTAGACAGTGAGTTAAATGGGAGGCTAGGCGACTTTGGCCTTTCAAGGATGTATGATCATGGAACTGATCCTCATACTACCCATGTGGTAGGAACACTGGGCTATCTTGCACCTGAGCTTGCTAGAACTGGCAAGGGAACTACAGCCACTGACACATTCGCTTTCGGGGTGTTTTTACTCGAGGTCGCTTGTGGGAAGAGACCTATAGGCCAACATCAACCAGGGGAGGAGCTGATGTTAGTGGATTGGGTATCTGAATGTTGGAAGAGGGGGGAAATCCTAGAGGCCAAGGATCCAAAATTGGGAAGTGACTATGCAATTGAGGAAAAGGAGTTGGTTTTGAAGCTAGGTCTGCTATGCTCACATCCCAAACCAGAGGCCAGGCCTACCATGCGGCAAGTTGTGCAGATGCTTGATGGTGATTATAGTTTGCCTGAATTGTCATTGCAGTGTTTCGATATCAGTGCTTTACCGGAGATGCAAAGGGAATATACTGATGATATATTCATGTCCTACCGTACTTCAGGCCACTCGTCATCACTCATCAGTAACAGAGTCATTACTCTCTGGAGGCCGTTGAATCACCAGTAACTCTTAATTAAAAGTTTGTTAGGATCTCTCTCTTTAGCTATCTGTGTCTAGTTTCATTCATATTGCAGTATGGAAAATGTCTGCTACAATCTCTGTTTCCTTGTGTTCCTTACATTTCCAAGTATTATATATTTATTTCACAGTGATCTATGCAAGAGAAATACAAATCATAGGAATGAAAATGGCTCAACACTGATATTTGGATACTTCAAACTAGGCATTGTAACTGTATCATGCTCTGTCCCATACTTCAATTTTCATTGGTTAAATTCATGTCCATGCCATGGTATCCCTGCCATGCCATATCTGGGCATCATATCTTCAGACAACATGCAGGGTTGGATGTAGTAATTACAAGTTTGTTACTAAAATTTTATCTAGTAAATATACTTACTGCTTGTTTGTAACTAAACTATTGTCTAGTAAATATACTAACTGCTTGTTAACAAAGATTTAAGTCTATTTTTGGTATGTCAACAGGTCTTTTCTTGAGATGAAGAATGTCATGGGGTTGAATGAGTCTTTAAACCATAATCCTCTCCTGACCCTTTGGCATTAATGTCAGGTCTGAATCCTTCTGTTGGTTAAGCTTGATCCAGGCCCAACCTCTGTTGTAAGCGTGTCCATATCAATATGAAGCCGTCCCATGAATAACCAACAGGTATCAGTAGCGTGATTTGTAAAAATCAATGACAAAAATCTTAGTAAAAAACAATGACATTGTAAAATTGTAAGATTAAACGATTATCTGCCCTCATCCACTTGGTATTTGCAAAGCCCCGCATGTTATGTGTGGAGATTGATTACACCCAGGTCAAATTGTTATGTTTGGAGCAATTAGTTGTTGAAGAAAACCTAGATAACAGAGAAGGGCACAGTTGGATTTGGTTTCGCAGGGCTTTACCCGATCAAAGTTGTTTGTTTCTCTTTACAGAAGTAAAGAAGATCAAAGCTGATTTGCCTTTCGTCCTTTTAGCTTGACAAGTGGACCAACTTAAAAAATAAAAAAAAAATCAGTTGTGTTATCTATACAGAAAACACAGAGTAGATCGATCAGTCAGTTGCAGAAAACCGGTTGGGTTTCTGACTTGGAAAGGCAGCAGGCCGCTGCACAGATCTTCGCCGGAGAACAGGATCGCCTCTGCCGCCCGTCACCATCATCGCCGGGGTCGCCTTCAGGCCCCGCTGCTGCTGCGCCATCGCCGGACTCGAGAAGTTGCTGCCGCCAGTCGCCAGTTTAGAGCTGCATCTCAGGTTCTCTTACAGAACCCAGTTGAAGAAGACGACCTGTTAAGGTCGGTTTGGTTCCAGGTTTAGTTTGGGTCCGGTTCAACCCGATCCACTTCGAAGAAGCCTAGTTCAACAGAACTCAGCCACCAGCAGCTGCTGACGTCGTCCTGACGTCATCTGTACGGTCAAGACAGATTTGACCAATTGGACGGCCAGAATTGATTTGTGATTTCCGGAGACATCCGGTCTCAGAATTGAGCTCTGTTTTTTTTTTTTTTTGTTGGATTCGTATGGACTAGATCTACGATCTGAACGGAGTGGATTGATAGTTTGGCAAACAGAAAAAAATGCCAAGCTCATCATCGACAAAGACGACTATCTCGAATGCAAAATTTAAAGTCGAGAAATTTGATGGTACCAATAACTTTGGTATGTGGAAATGTGAGGTAAGAGATGTTCTAAGCCAACAAGAGTTGGAAATTGCTCTGGAGGATAAACCCTCTGGTATGGAAGATAAGGAATGGCAGAAGATCAATCGTCAGGCATATAGCACCATCAGATTATGTCTCACGAAAGATTAGAAATACTCAGTGATGATAGAAACTTCTGCAAAAGAGTTGTGGCAAAAATTGAAGGAAAAGTATATGACCAAGAGCTTGGAAAATCGGATCATTTTAAAAAGAAACTTTTCCGCTTTGAGTATCGTCAATGTATTTCTATGACTGAACATCTCGATGATTTTAATAAGATTATTGCTGATTTGATGAGCATTGATGTGAAAGTTGATGATGAGGATAAGGTATTACTTCTTCTTAATTCACTTCCCGATAGTTATGATCATTTTACCCACACTTTGATCAACGGGAAGACAGGGGTTAAATATAATGTTGTGTCTGCTGCTTTGATGAATAATGAATATCGGAAGAAGGACAAACAGGCCCATAAGGATTCATCATCTGATGCATTGATAGTAAGAGGCAGATCAGATGATAGGACATCTGGTAGTAACTCTCGTTCTAAATCGAGAGGAAAATCAAAGTCACCTGCAAAAGATGAATGTGCCTTTTGTCATAAAAAGGGGCATTGGAAGAAGGATTGTCCAAAGTTGAAAAACAAGGACAAAGATAAATCTGATGCAAACATTGGACACAATGGGGATGATGATTCTGAATTTAATTTGACTGTTTCTTCATTAGTATGTCATTCTGATGAGTGTATTTTAGACTCGGGTTATACCTATCATATGTGTCCCAACAGGGAATGGTTTTCCAGCTTTCAAGAGTTGGATGGTGGAACAATTTTGATGGGCAATGATAGTGCCTGCAAAACAAAAGGGATAGGAAAAATCCGTTTGAAGATGCATGATGGAGCAGTTAGAGTTTTAATAGATGTTTGGTATGTACCGGATTTGAAAAATAATCTCATCTCATTGGGTGCTTTAGACTCAAAAGACTTCAAGATTACCATGGAAGGTGGAGTTCTAAAAGTTGTTTATGGTGCACTTGTGTTGATGAAGGGTGTCCGAAGAGGTAATTTGTATTTCTTGCAAGGGAGTACAATTGTAGGTGGAGCAGCAACAATACCTAATAGCTCGAATGAGACTGCTACAGACACTACCAAATTATGGCACATGCGTCTAGGGCATGCTGGGGAGAGAGCATTGCAGGGTTTGGTTAAGCAAGGCTTGTTGCAAGGTGCAAAGACCTGCAAGTTGAGATTTTGTGAAGATTATGTTTTTGGCAAGCAGACAAAAGTGAAGTTTGGCACCGCGATCCATCGCACTCAAGGCACACTAGACTATGTTCATTTGGATGTATGGGGTTCTACCAAGGTGGCATCTTTGGGAGGTATGCACTACTTTGTTACATTCGTTGATGACTTCTCTAAAAGAGTATGGGTGTATATCATGAAGCACAAGGATGAAGTCTTGAATGTGTTCTTGAAGTGGAAGAAAATGATTGAAACACAAACTGACAGAAAGATAAAGAGGCTCAGGTTAGATAACGGTGGTGAGTACAAGTCTGATCCATTCTTGCAAGTATGTCAGGATGAAGGGATTGTGAGGCATTTTACAGTTAATGGGACACCGCAACAGAATGGGGTGGCAGAACGTATGAACCGCACTATATTGGAGAAAGTTCGGTGTATGTTGTCTAATTCTGGATTAGGCAAAGCATTTTGGGGTGAGGCAGTTGCTTATGCATGTCATCTCATCAACAGGTTACCTTCTACTACGATTGATGGAAAAACACCCATTGAGGTATGGTCTGGAAAATCCGCTACTAATTATGATAAATTGCATATATGTAGTTATCCTACTTATTTCTATGTCACAGAGAATAAGTTGGATCCAAGGGCCAAGAAAGTTGTATTCTTGGGTTTCAGCAGTGGTGTGAAAGGATACTGGCTATGGTATCTAGCTTCAAAGAAACTTGTTCTGAGTAGGGATGTGACTTTTAATTAATCTGCCATGTGAAAACAGAACAAGAAAAATGGCTCTCAGGAGGAGAGCAAGGCCAATGGTAAATCAAAGCAGGTGGAGTTTGATGTCGTCCAAGTTAAGTCACAGGATGATGATACAGATGAGGAGGAGACTCCAGTCCAAGAGCCTCCACAAGAGCAAGCAGATTATATTGCAACTAGTAGACCAAAAAAGAATATTCGAAAACCTAAACGGTTCACTGACATGGTGGCATATGCACTTCCAATGGTTGAAGAATTTGTTCCTACCACCTACAAAGATGAAAAGAGGCATTCGGAAAACGCAAATATGCTGACTAAGGTGGTGACTAGGGTCAAGTTTAAGGACTTGATAACATTCTACGATTTTGAGCACCTTCGGGTGTATAGCGCCTACGGGCGCATTTGGAGGCGTGTAATTGCATGCCAAGGTGGAAAATGTTTGTGACCTACAAATCTCGCCAAGGTGGAGATTTGTTGGGTTTATGGGTTTTGGCTCGTTTTTTAGGCCCAATTTATTTGTATTAGGGTTGAGGGGTAATTTAGTATTTGTTAAAAACTACATATTATCTCTTTTTATTGTAACCCTAATGTGTGGGAAAACTCTGATTAGTGGAGTAGAAGAAGATGAGCTTTGTCCGTGGACGTAAGTGTGAAATCACCAAAGTGTTAACAAACTGATGGGTGTTGCTACTGAAGTAAAACTTGCAATGACAAATATAACAAACAAAATTGCATCAAGTGATTAAACACGTTTGAGGGCTCATTATACTTTTCTTAGTCTGCATTTTGGAGTCATAGTAATTCACTTATGCCACTTCCAATTGTTCAGCAATATTCAAAAAATCCAATGTTTGGGGGACCTGGACCTAAACAAACAACCTTGGGATGAATTTAAAACAAAAAATTCCAACTTGACCAGCTCTGAGCAAATGATGTCTAGTCACTGTAAACTGCAAATCAAATCAGCCTTCTCAATATGAATATGAATTAGTTCAGCTGAATTGGTAGCAATAAATACCTAAGCCCCATAACACAACTTGAATGACAAATAATCAATAAAGAGGAAAAAGAAAAGTATATTACAAATGTTATCCAAGAGTTAGCAATCAAAAGGTACTGTGATCCATGTCAATTACCTTTCAAAAAAAATAAAAAAATAACAAACCATATCAATTGAGTGAAACACAGGGTCTAGAGAGAGTTTTATCATGTCAAACATTACAATTTAAATATTCATGTATCAAAAGATCCATAGTTTTTTAGAAAGAAAGTAAAAGAAAAAAAAATTATGACTATGTATTTATATAATCCAAGAGTAGGTATCATAAAATGAAAAAAATGAGAATTGGAGTAGAAGGGAATGGTAAGAGTTTGGATTGAAACAACGTCTTTGAAAAAAAGAAAAAAAAAAGTGGAGAACAGTTATGAGTGGTTATGATAAAGAGATTAAGGTATTTGATGTAACTTTCAGTCAAAATTATAACTGATGGTCATAATTGGATCCAAAACCTCCTAGCTTAATATATTATAATAGTTAGGGTTCTTCCTAGGAAACATCCTTGTTATGTGTATCAACTATTGAATTTAAAGCCAACAAAAAGGGCACTCTCAACCTTGTTTGTAGACCATTGATTTGATGATCCATACAAGCATTTGTCCTCGTTCCAAGATCAATGGTTTATATCATAAAAGAGACTGTGTTTAAGCCACAAAAACACTTAACAGAAAAACAGAAATTAAACATGAAATTTATAGAAGAACCAAAAACTCCCTCCTTTGCAAGATGATTGGCCACAGAATTTGCCTCTACTAAAATGTGATGAAATAAAGCACCAAATTGACTTGAGATATCATGAATCTCCTCAACCCAATCCACCAATCTCAAGGGAAAAGAAGACTTTTCAGAACTCCATTGAATCAACCCCCAAACCTAGAATTCTATGCACGTGAATAGATAGTTGGCGAAATTTCTCTAGATTTGAGAACAAGCTACCCATCCATTTCTTTTTCAAGATCTCTGTTGACACCAAAAATGTCACTTTGCCTCTTCACATCAAAAGCTACATGGAGCCGCATCCTACCAAAAATAGGCAGGCGCCACTTCAAGCATCAGATCTTGTCAGAATCAAATAAAAACTGCAAGGTCATTCAAAACGGCCAAAAGAGAGGTACACATGAAGTTTCGGGTCATTCCGACATCATTTGACCTAGCTTCACTTCTCCAACAGCTAAGCAGCAGCTCCCGGAGGCGACAGTGTCGAAGACCCCAAATCATCGATCAGAGCCTACGGATGATCTCAAAATACCTCCGAAAGGCTACATGTCAAGTTTCAAGTCAAACCGACACCGTTTGACCCTCCGTCAACTCTCGAGCAGCAAAATCAAGCCCTTAGGTAGCGAGAACTACCGAGATCGTCACTCATGAAACAGAGCACATGGGCGGCTTCTACATACCTCCAAAGGGCTGCGCATCAAATTTCAGGTCATTCTGACAACGTTTGACCCATTTTCGATGCTCGGGAACAAAATCAAAGCCTACCGGCGGCGGAGCACCCCGGGACCATGGCACCCAACTCGGAGCTTGTGGATCATCTCAAAATGACTCCAGTAGGCTCCCCATCAAATTTCAGGTCAATCGAACATCGTTTGACCGAAAGTCAAAGCTCGGCATTTCCCTCGCGGTGAAATAAAGGCAAGCGTTTGCATGATTCCAAATGGCTTCCAAACTCAAACAAAAGCCTATGGTTGGTCTTATCTACTGATGAGGGAGTCACACGTCAAATTTCAGGTCAATCGGACATCGTTTGACCGAAAGTCAAAGCTCGGCATTTCCCTCGCGGTGAAATCAAGTCAAGCATTTGCGGGCCCCCAAACGGCTTCAAAACCTGAACAAAAGCCTATGGTTGTTCTCGTCTACTGCTCAAGAAGCTACACGTCGAATTTCAGGTCATTCCGACATCGTTTGACCTAGTTTCGACGTTTGACAAAAAATCGGCAGTTCTCCACAGCAAAGTCTTCGGCTTTTCAGAAAATGGGAAACTTTGCGATCCGATTTGCATGGCTTCTCATGAGGTTTTCTTGAGGAAAATCCAGCCAATAAATGAGAGGAAATTCCAAGAAAAATGCAGGAGAAAACAGAAGCGAAAACGGACGAAAAACGGCGAAGAAAAGGCCACCGGAAGACGGCCGACCATGGGGAACAAACCCCATGGTCGCCGGCGACCATGGAGGTCCGGGCCCCCGGACTTCGCCCAAAAACCCCGTTTTTCGGGTACTTTTCGCGTTTCGAGTTGATTGGCCCCTGTGATTTTTCCAAAATCTGATTTTTTGTGCATGATATCCGTCGATCTTCATCAACATCACGGATCCATCACTGGAATCATTAGATCATCATCGGACGCCTCAAGATCGTCAAACGGCTGACCAAGAAAGCACACTTTCTGCCCGCCCGATTGAGAAATCGACTGGACAGATGCTGCTGGCCCGCTGACATCAACCAATGTCTGAAATTGGATCACCATCCGACATCAAATGGCATGTGGGTCCATTGGTGATCATCGCAAGAAGAATCCCAAAGGACGCTGCAAGGCCCGCGACTCTTCAAGCGCCCGGGCAATCAATTAATGAAGTTAAATGACCCGTTTATGGCAAGTTAATGTGGTCATTAACCCATTATCTTGGACGGCCCAATCAGAAGCCTCCGTTTAGGAGTTACAAGTCCAAGCAATCATGGCATTCAAGCCATGAAACTCCTAACATAATGGAGATTAAAGGCAACTAAATGCCCATGACTCTCCTTTGGCCAATGAAATCGAAGGGTCAGGAGTTACAAAACAAAAAGCAATTAAACATGTAACTCCTCCCATAACTTGGCTTTATTGCCATAATTGCCATAAATGACCATAAACCACTCCTAAAGGCCACCAAAATCATATAAATAGGAGTCCCCTCCAAGCATTCCGGGGATGGAAATCATCAGCAATTCCTGCTCTAGAGATTCAGAAGCTCAGAGAAAGAGAAACCTCTGTCGGAATTCCACAGCGGCCTGCACTACAAGGTGATCAAGGCTCCTTGGGGGGGCCACCCCCCAAAGGCCACCTCTCCTTCTATCCAACATGGCTAGATGCGGCTTTTCAGTCCGTCTACTCTCTTTTTTATTGGATATAGACCTTCCCTTGGTCTTTATCCTCTTAAAAAATGAGGTTTGAGCCAAGCCAAAGAATCAAAGCACTATGTTCTCATCTGAAGGACGATGGCGGAGCCCATACATGACTCGCGACCGTCGATCTGAACGAGCCCTCCCACAATCACATGAGAAGTTAGATTCCTTTTTCTTACTTTTCTATTGTAAATTGTATTTTTTTTAAGAGACAAAAAAAATCACAATTCTTGTCTTTTCATTTTGATGAGATTTGTAAATCGCCTTTTACGGCAAAATCGCCTTTTACGGCACCAAATCGCCTTTTACGGCAAAATCGCCTTCAACGGCACCAAACTGACTTCTACGGCACAAAAACGCCTTTCACGGCATTCAAAAATTGTCTCTTTCATTAAAGCATATTTGCAATGGAAAACTAGAAAAAAAGTTTCATTTCCCTTTTTACTTGTGAAGGTGAATCTTCGGATCACCATTTCTAAATTCCTAGTATAAAAGAGAAATTGGCATACCTGTACAAAAAATAACTGATGCTCGTTTTTCCTTTCTTTCCCTCCACCTTACGCCGTCAGCCCCGGGGCGGAGGCAGCTTTGGAAAAAGAGAAAAGCCGGGGCCATCAAGCTGGCACACCCGGTGGGACCTTGTTCATTTGAGAACACGATGCTTGGATTCTTTGGCTCCTTTTTAGTTGGTGGCCTATGTTGGATCTTGCATCTAAAAAAAAAACATTGAGATGGGATTCTTGGAAATTTCTTCTTTTGAGTTTATTTCCAGTCTTTCTTGTTTCTAAAAAAAAATTCTCAAAAAGAAACAAAATCTGATTTATAAAAATTTCAGATTTCTCTCTTTTGGGTTTAAGTTGAGAAACTTTGGTTTCTTCCTTTTCGGACTTTGAGATCGCAGAAATGTTGAACTCATTTTCGGAATGGAACACCATTCACTCTCTTCTATGAATCCACAAAAAAAATCTGATTTAAATTTTTTTTTCAGATTTCCCCCTTTTGGACTCACAGTTGAGAAACTTTGGTTTCTTCCTTTTCGAACTTCGAGATCGCAGAAGTGTTGAACTCATTTTCGGAATGGAACACCATTCGCTCTCTTCTATGAATCCACAAAAAAAATCTGATTTAAAAAAAATTCAGATTTTCTCCCTTTTGGATTCACAGTTGAGAAACTTTGGTTTCTTCCTTTTCGGACTTCGAGATCGCATAAATGTTGAACTCATTTTCGGAATGGAACACCATTCGCTCTCTTCTATGAATCCACAAAAAAAAATCTGATTTAAAAAAAAAATTCAGATTTTCTCCCTTTTGGGTTTAAGTTGAGAAACTTTGGCTTCTTCCTTTTCGGACTTCGAGATCGCAGAAATGTTGAACTCATTTTCGGAATGGAACACCATTCGCTCTCTTCTATGAATCCATAAAAAAAAAATCTTTCAAAAAAAAACCACTAAGGTTGCACCAATTGCGTTCTTTGACCAAAGTAGATCTAAGAAAAGCCTTGTCCAGAGTGTGGAGACAGCTAGACTGTTCTAGGCAAGGGTCCTCCAAACGGGTTCATTAAGTAATCCTACCCTTACCTGGGGGCTGATCTATCAACTGAGGTTTCATAAGATCGAATTGGAGATCTATGTGAACTCTTAAAAAAAAATCTTCAAAAAAAAAAAAAAAAAAAAAAAGAACAAAAAAAACTTCTGTCATTTTTGGATTCATATTTGAGAAATCCTGGTTCCTTCCTTTTCGGACTTTGAGATCGCAGAAATGTTGAACTCATTTTCGGATTGGAATACCATTTGCTCTCTTCTATAAAGTCCAATCTTGACACTTTCAAAAAAAACTTCCGTCACTTTTGGATTCACATTTGAGAAATCCTGGTTCCTTCCTTTTCGGACTTTCGAGCTCGCAGAAATGTTAAGCTCATTTTCGGATTGGAATACCATTTGCTCTCTCCTATGAATCCAATCTTGACCTTTCAAAAATCCCATCTCGTGTCCTTTCCAAGGATGCGATTTGCAACATTTGTGCCTAGCGGTGCTAGTACGCCCTTTCGGGTCTACTGTATTCGCAACCGATACATTTGTATCTCAACCTTATATCATTTTACCTTGAGTGAGCTTTGCTTCTCGGTAATTTGATTTAAGGTTCACAATTGCTTCTAGCAGTCACTGGGACGCTCATTCTGAGCTGACCCTACCTGCGTTTAGAACAATTGTGCCCTCTATGGCTTTTCTGCCTTCCTCATGTTGCTTGGGCTGGGCCATGTCCCCTCGGGCGACTTGAAGAGGCGAAACCATAGTATTTTCCATTTATGATCACCATATTCTTGTGGTTACTAATGGATATGGTCTTGTTTCAGAAGTTTTCCAAAAACTAACAATGGCAGCTTCATTAACCATCACCTTTGATGAGAACAAGTACCAGCTCATGCTCCAAGACAAACAAACCAAGCGCACTTACAAGCGCCCTGCCAGCTGCCGAAGCGTCATTTCCCTCTGCTTCTTGGCAGGTGCGGCGCCCCTCAATGTATCACTACAGTGATACCAAGGGCGATCATCAAGAAGCCTGAGGCCCGTAGCGCTCCTGCAAAGCCTCAACCTACAAGAAATCAGGTCTGCTCAAAGACTTGGTCCCCAAGACCTTCACCCAAACAAAGAAGGTCACAAAAATCTGCAAAGCCAGCCTACTTGGCCCCTCTCAAGGAGAACCGGTTCTACCCTCTTGCTTACATGAAAGAGGAGAAACCTACCCTCTGCCAAACAAAACCAACTCAGCATGAGCCGGCTTGCTCATACAAGCCCAAAATCAAATCGTGCATCGTAAGGCCTCCGCAAGAACCTGCCAAGGCCTGCACATCTGCGAGTCGACCCTTCCTCTCAACAGGAGCCGAACTCGCCAAATTCAAAGCTTCGCTGCGACAGGCAAAGGACCGCGTCCAGATCCTGTCACTGCCAGTCTTCAAAGAAGACAAGCTCGGCTGCTGCGCACCAGGGACTACGTCCTTCATTGCCAGAGCACAGCCGGAGCTAACCGAAGCTCAAATCTCTCGTCGTATGCGCCGCCGTGCGGCATATCAACAAAAGAGATTAGAGAAGCAAAGAACCCAAGATTCTGCACTTCAGGTCTCCCAAAAATGGGTCGAAAAAGAAAGACCCGACCAAGTTGCTGCTGTCCATATGGTTGGCAAGACCAGAAGACGTCAGAAGTCAGCAAAAAAAATCCATGTCAGGCGTCCGGTGACTCGCAGCGTCTCCCGGACACGAAGACATAAAGAAAACTCTCCCGCTCCTTCAAGCCAAGGACATCGGAGTAATCACTCTTCGAGCTCTTCATCTAAAAGAATGAGCTCTAGCTCAGTCACCAAGACAATATTTTCATTCAACTCTCGAGGAATGAACGTCCTGGTCACAAATGCTGAGCAACCTCCGCCGCATGATGACGTAACCGCACGCATCCAGCAGCTGGAGCAAGGGCAGCAGAGGATAGAGACTCTAATAGAGAACCTAATTCTCAATCTTCAGCGTCCGCCAAACAATGAAGCTCCTCCGAGCCATCAAGGCGACGAAGAAAATGCGGAAAACAGTGAGTCACGCGCCCTTACCAAAAAGGACGTTGACGATATCCTCGCCAAAGCAAAAGAAGAGGATACACTAAAGGAGCATGGGATCAAGCCACCATATCCCTTGTGGATGAACTCGGTCCCGTTCCCTACAAAATTCAAGCGACCTACTCTCCAAACATATACGGGGAAGGGTTCAGCCAGACAACATGTCATCCACTTCAAGATCCTGACAGGAGCTATTGCGGATCAAGATGCCCTCAAAATCCGCCTCTTTGCAAGTACCCTAAAAGGTACGGCCTTTGATTGGTAGTCCACTCTGCCGGAGGACTCCATTCAAAATTGGGCCATGCTGGAGACAAGCTTCCTAACCCACTTCAAAGGTGAGGATCATCCTGTTACTATGGCTCAGCTATGCAGCCTAAAACAGGGAGAGAATGAGTCAACATATGACTTCATTCACAAGTGGAAGGCAATGGCGTATAAATGCTCAAATGTATTGCCACAAGCGTCGCTAGTCGACATCTGCCGTAACAACATGAGAGCAAGAATCCGCTCCATGATCATCGGCAACAAATCAAAAAACCTAGGTGAACTCCTAGAAGCTTCTATGGAGGTTGAAACGGTGATCAAAGACCTCAACAGTCAGAAATCATCAAAGAAAGAGCCAACCACCATTGCAACCTCAAAGCTAAAGAAAAAAGAGGTTCTCAATGTGCAAACCAAGTCAGCTCCTCAGCCGCCAAAGAAAGCTGAAAACAAAGCTGCAGGTAAAAAGCCTGAACTCTCTGATGCCTTCAAAGAACGAGTAGAGAAGAAATACCCGTTCGATGAAGATGTTGAAGAAATTTTTGGGGCACTTCTCGCAAACGGTAAACTCACCTTGCCTGACCCCAAAAGACCGGGCGATGTTGGCAAAACCAACGACCCTCGGTACTGTCCATACCATCAGATGGTCTCGCATCCTCTCAATCAATGCTTTGTTGTGAGAGAGAAGATAAATGAGATGTGCAAAAATGAAGTCATCACCTTCGACAAAAACTATGGGTCTGCCTCCGTCAACATGGTGTCGTGTGGACAAAAACAAAAATCACCAAAAGAGAAGATCACTACTTCCTTCAAGGTGATAAAGATGACCCAAACGTCCCAAGAGTTGGTTCCATATCCAACATCAGACGGACAGCCCATATGGGTACACCCCGATCTCCTAGAAGATGAAAATTTGGAGGTCATCAAAACAAAGCCAACCGCTCAACAGCGAAGGCAAGCCAGGAGACAACTCCGTAAACTCAAACAGCAGGAGAAAGCTCCGAAAAAGTAAGAAGTCGTTGAAAAGGCAGAGACCTCCTCTACCGCTTCACTGGGGGCAACAGAAGAGTCTCCTCCCAAGACTTCAAAGGCGGCAAGAAGATTCACTCTTGGTGATTTCATGCCATCGCACCTCAAAGATGAAACTACGCAGGGGGCATCATACTCTTGCAACTCGGTGGTCAGATTCCCCATGGATGGATACGAGTCCAGTGACACCGCTAGGGACATCGATGAGTGGGAGGAATCCCTCGAAACAGGAGAATATCTCTCCGACGAGGAATGGATCCCTGAATCTCATCTTATGTCAGTAATCTGGTATAACCCATTACAGCCGCAAGGATCCTGGTCTGATGATGAAGAAGACCAAGAGGTTGTCCAAGAAAATACTCCAGTGGAACCCAACCATGTTGAACCACAAGGAGCAGACGAAGAAGAAGATTTGGCCCCCATGCCTGATCTCGATGAATACGCAAGGATCTTGCAGCACCTTGCTATAGAACAAGAACAAGGTCGCAGCAACCAGCTTCGTCACAACCCAGCACCGAAAATTCCTGAAAATCTACAGGAATCTCCTCCGGTAACCCCGGAAAATGAAGAAAGTTGTTGGATCGATGATCCCCTTACATCTGAGGACGAATCTGATTCCCAACAGTTCATCTTGGAGGCATCTTCCGTCAAAGTTACTTGCAATGCAATAGCTCAGGATGATAATTCCTCCGGAACCACACCTTCTCAGGCTTCGTCTCCTGGAACAGTGACATCGGAATTCAAACCTCTTCCGACTGATCACCTTGAAGAAATTCCAGCCGGTGAAATCTTCTTCAGAGAAAATTCAGTCAATTGGTCCCAAATGCCCGATCTCATCGGTGATGTCTGGACCGACAAAATATTCGATAAAAAAGGAATGTTGCTGGATGCTGTTCAGGACTTGCTCCCGGAAAATGCTCCATGCAACACAATTACTGAAGATGGCAATGCTGACACAAAGACATCTTCAGCAAATGAGGAGGAACAACCCCTTAATCTCGAGGATGATCTTCCAAACAAAGACCCTTCTCCAGAAGCTCTTGAAGTTGGTAGAGGTACCCGTTCTGGCCGGGATTACCACAAAAACTACAACCAACTTTCTGCTTCTTATGTAAATCCCTCGGGAAAACAAGCTGTAAACGCCCCTAGTGGCAAGAATAATGAAAATGCAGGCCCCAAGGAGGCTTTCAAGTACGACTTGATTCAGCACTTCAAACACATACCTGCACGTCTGCACATCCTAGACTTATTACGAATGTCACCACAGACTCGTGATAGTCTCATTTCAGAACTACAAATGCTGGATGCGGATGTCGACAAACATGCCCCACAAGTCCTACAAATTGAAATGGACTATAGGGTCAAAAAATAAAAAACTCCCTCAAAAGGAGAAAAGAAGAAAACTGAGGGATCCTGCATCGAATGCCTCTCGGTTCAAAAGGCAGCAAGTGCAACCATCGCCTTCACCAAGGAAGACCTCCTGCTAGGCGAGACAAAGTACAACCGACCCCTGTACTTCACCGGGTACATCAAAGAGGTGCCAGTACGCAGAATCCAGATCGATCTAGGTTCTGCACTCAACCTCATCTCCACTTCGGCACTCGAAGAACTGGGCATTCCGCCTAGCAAGCTGAGCCACACGTCTGTGTCCATCTTTGGATATGATGGCAGCGCTCAAAGGCCGATCGGCAAAATTAGGTTCAAGTTGCAAATCGGTGATCTTATCTCCGAGGTCACTGTCTATGCAATAAAGACCCCTTCATGCTACAACATCCTTCTCGGACGCCCCTGGATACACGAGAATGGTGTTGTCCCTTCGACTTTACATCAGTGCATCAAGTTCGTTGGCAATGACGACTTGATACATCGAGTGTTTGCAGACAAAAAGCCCTTCAAAGGCAAAGAAGTCTATTTCGCAGATGCTCAGATGTACAAAGATGAAAAAGAAGAAAGGGAGGAAGAAACAGCACCCTTTGCCGAAAATCTCCAGAAAGACAAAGGCAAGGCTCCTCAGCAATCACCGGAAGAAAACAAACCCTCTATCAAAACCGAAGAGAATAATCAATCTCCCTTCATGGTCTCCCTCAAGTCTTCAAAGCCTCTGGTGATCACCACCAAAGCAAAGAAGATAAAACAAAAGGCTGGGGTCAAGTTTGCTGTCTCCTTCGTGTCTACCTTGCAAGACACGAATTCGGACTCAGAGCCAGAAGACGACACATCGTCAAGCCAAGCTGATGATCAACAAGTCCAGCCCGCTCTCACTCTGATGGAGACAACCGTTGACATAGAAGATCTGGCATCTGCTTCCTTCGTTGTTCCAGCAACATCAGCAGAAGAAAAGCCAATCTTCTTCCTTAAATCGGGAGTTTCTTCATCAAATTCTTCGCTTGAACCTTTCCAAAATGAAGGTATGCCTCAACTATCCTTGTATAGTCCAATGGCACAAGCTATCATGAAGAAAATGGGCTACGACGCTCAGAACCCAATCGGTTTGGGAGGTGGCCGTGGTATTATCACGCCATTGGAACCAACCCTGACCAAAAGTCAACTGGAAGGTTGGAAACCCCACCGCCACATAAAAAAGTCTTCACATGGGCTGGGGTATGATCCTGACGCTCCCTTGAGACAGTTGACACAAAGGCTGCAAAGTCATCTTGCCAACCAAGCCTCAACATCTCATATTAATGAAGACATCGATCTCCCTGGATATCTCTTTGAAGAGTTGACCGTCAAGGAACCAGGAAGTTCATCCAATTGGTACGATTTCTCTGATGATGAAGAGGAATTATCCGATGATACAGACACACAGTTCTCTGACCCAGAAGAACCACTGTCTCCAAAAGAAGTGCCCTACTTCGACCTAGTTTCAACAGGTGATTGGGACCATCTCATAGCAAGTCTTGAGAAAAGTACCAATCAAGAAGACCCATGGACAAAAGCAGAGCCGTGGTCTGTAGATACCTTTGAAACTCCAGAAGGTTTTGTTGGGTTGGAAGCCTCCGAAAATATTGTGGAGGAACCACCTTCGAACCTTCCAACTGAAGATTCTGTTCAAAAGATAGACTTGGGAACACCTGATAACCCACGTCCTGTATTCATAAGCAAGAATATAAAGGATGATGAGTTACCCGAGTATATCGCGTTTCTTCATGAGTTCGTTGATTGTTTTGCATGGTCTTACGCTGAGATGCCTGGCTTAGACCCCAAAATAGCAGTCCACAAACTCAATCTTCAAAAAGATATCAAGCCTGTCAAACAAGGCCAAAGAAGGTTCCGTCCTGACGTGATGGACAAAATTGAACAAGAAGTTCAAAAACTCAAAAGCGTTGGCTTCATCCGTGAGGAACAGCATCCTGAATGGTTGGCCAACATCGTCCCCGTGACAAAGAAAAATGGGCAAATCAGGGTCTGCATTGATTATAGAGACCTGAACAATGCATGCCCAAAAGATGAATTCCCGCTCCCTATACCGGAGGTGATGATCGACAACACCTGTGGGTTCGAGCAAATGACATTCATGGATGACTTTTCTGGCTACAATCAGATAAAGATGCATCCTGAAGATGAAAAACACACAGCATTTCGGACCCCGTTTGGTGTGTATTGCTACACTGTCATACCATTCGGTCTGAAGAATGCCGGCGCTACATATCAGAGGGCTATGATGAAGATATTCCAAGATATGCAGCACAAGACGGTCGAATGTTACGTTGATGACTTCGCCGTCAAAAGCAAAAGAAAAGAAGACCATCTCAAAGATCTTCGAGAAGTCTTCCTCCGACTTCGCAAACACAAATTGCGAATGAATCCCCTCAAATGCTTCTTCGGTGTTTCATCGGGTAAGTTTCTCGGATTCATAGTACGGAAAGCTGGCATAGAGCTTGACCCCACCAAAGTCAAGGCTATCCTAGAAATGCCATCTCCAAGAACCCTAAGACAATTAAAAGGGCTCCAAGGAAGATTGACATACATTCGACGGTTCATCTCCAACTTATCAGGGAAGTGCCGTCCATTCTCTCGGTTAATGAAGAAAGGTGTCGATTTTGTCTGGGATGCTGAATGTGAAGCCGCGTTCCAGGACATCAAGTCATACCTGACTAAACCCCCAGTGTTGGCTGCCCCCACAACTGGAAAACCATTCCTCTTGTACACAAGAGCCCTTGACTGTTCTTTAGGCGCTCTACTCGCACAAAAGAATGACGAGGGAAAAGAAGTTGCTCTATATTACCTTAGCCGCATGTTGGTAGGTGCAGAGCATCGCTACTCTCCAGTCGAAAAAGAATGCTTGGCAGTAATGTTCGCCGTACAAAAACTGCGTCACTACCTGCTATCTAACACAGTGTACCTGATTTCAAGGATCAACCTCCTAAAGGTCCTTGTCACAAAAGCAGGTTCTCTCAATGCCCGACTGGCAAAATGGTCCATCCTCCTGTCACAATTTGACATTAGGTATGTACCACAAAAAGCAATCAAAGGCCAAGCTCTAGCAGACTTCCTCGCGGAGCATCCATTGCCTAAAGATTCTCCACTCAGGGATGACCTCCCAGACGAACCGGTCTACAGTGTGGAGACTTCCTTATCAAATGCTTCCTGGCACATGTACTTCGATGGCGCAACCAGGACGAATGAAAAGGGGAATCAAATATCGGGAATTGGCATTCTCTTTGTTAGTCTCGACAAATACATGATTCCACACGCATTCTCGCTAATGGAACCATGTTCAAACAATGCAGCTGAGTACCAAGCCCTCATAGTAGGATTGGAGCTCGCCCTTGAATCCGGCATCACTACGCTGGAAGCTTTTGGAGACTCTCAACTGATCGTCAACCAGATGAATCAGAAATTTGAAGTTAGGAAGCCCGATCTGTTGCCTTACTACAACAAGGCACAATCGCTTCAACAAAAGCTCGACATCTGTCACATCACCCACATCCTCAGAGGTGAAAACATTCGTGCAGATGCCCTGGCTGGACTTGCTGCGTCTATGGCAATCCAAGAAGGGGAAAACATGCAAGTTACAGTGTGTCAAAAAAGGATTCTCCCTCCTCTCAACACACATCAAGCAGTTGCTGAATGCCACCAATTGGTTGGAAGTCGGATCTCCGTCCTTAAACCTCTGATCGGCGACTGGAGGGATCCGTTCATTGATTACATCATGTTCGGAATCCTACCTGAGGATCCAAAAGAGCGGGTAAGCATCCAAAGGCGAACCCCAAACTTTCATTTGGATATTCCTTCAAAAATGCTTTATAGGAAATCCTACAATGGAGTACTTCTACGTTGCTTGTCACAACAAGAGGCTGAGGAAACACTCAAAGAGGTACATGCTGGTCTTTGTGGAGCCCATCAGGCTGGGCCTAAGCTCTACGATCAGATAAAAAGGTTAGGTTATTATTGGCCTACCATGGTGGCTGATGCAATGCAATTTGCTAAGAGTTGCCAACAATGCCAAGTTCATGGAGATTATGTCCACATGCCTCCGGAATGGCTACATCCTACAGCAATCTCATGGCCTTTTGAAGCCTGGGGTATGGACATCATAGGTCTTATCTCTCCCCCATCAAGCAAAGGTCATCGCTTCATTTTCGCTGCTACGGATTATTTCTCCAAGTGGTCAGAAGCGTTCGCGCTTAGTGAAATGAAGACCTCATCAGTCCTTCAGTTCTTGCGCACCAACATCATTTGTCGCTTCGGCATACCTAAAAGATTCGTCCATGATAACGGACCGCAGTTCCGCGATCACCGATTCTACAGGTTCTGCGACAAATACAAAATCCAAAGGTGTCCTTCAACTCCGTACAATCCGGCAGCGAATGGACTAACAGAAGCTTTCAACAAAACACTCTGCAAAATCCTCAAGAAAATGGTCTCCAGTCACAAAAGAGATTGGAGCGACAAACTGCCTGAAGCTTTGTGGGCCTATCGAACCACCGTTCGAGGACCAACCCATAGCACACCATTCTCCTTAGTCTATGGATGCGAAGCTGTTGTCCCTTTGGAAGTTCAAATTCCTTCCTTAAGGGTATCTCTGCAAAATGACATGACGCAAGAAAGCAATGTCAAATTAAGACTTCAAGAGCTGGATAATCTCGATGAGAGACGGCTCGAAGCTCTATAAAACATTGAAGTCTACCAAGCACGCATGGCAGGATCTTTTGGCAAGAAGGTCAGGCAACGCGCCTACAAAAAGGGAGACTTGGTTCTTATAGTAAGAAGACCTATGGTTTTTGCTAACAAATCCAAAGGCAAATTTGAACTAAAATGGGAGGGACCTTTCGTCATCGACAAAATCTTCTCCAACGGCGCATACGCTCTTCTAAATATAGAGGGTGACAGGTGTATGCTGCCCATCAATGGAAAGTTCTTGAAGCGGTACTACCCTTGAAGGCTTTCCCCACCGGGTCAGAGCAATGTCTACACGGCCGAAGCCTATTCCTAGGTATCTGCTCGTCAAACCCACTCCTTTTGGAATTTTCATCCTCTTGTTGAAATTTCTAAAAAAAAAAAAAAACCCCTCAAAACAATGTTTCTTTCATCGTTTCATTGTTCAAAAAAAAAAAAAAAAAAAGCAAATCCAAAAATCCAAGTTTAGGAGCCTCTTCCCAAACTTGACCAAAATTTTCGATCCTTGAACCCAAAATTCATGGTTTGAAACAAAATCAAGACCTAGGGATTTCAGCCCTAGTCCACCCCGGCTTTTACCACCAAAATGGTTTTGAGTCAAAATTTACGACCCTCATGTCTTTAAACAAAAAATGGTTTTTCAAAAAACCGTAGGGAAGCGACGTTCAGTCGATACTTGCAAAACCCAAAATCGGAAGGATGCGACACCCATTCGATACTTCCAAAACCCCAAAATTTCAAAAATCGTGGAGACGCAACGTTCCAGTTGATATCCAAAACCCAAATTTTAAAACAAACAAAAAACAAAACAAAGGTTCGAAAAAACCTCAAAATTCAAAAATCGTGGGGAAGCGACATTCCATCGATACCCACAAAAAAAAATTTTTGAAGAAAAAAAAGAGAGCAGGGAAGCGATGCTTAGTCGATACTTGCACCCAAATCCGCGGGGAGGCGACATTCCATCGATACTCGCAACCGAATGAGCAAGGAGGCGACTTTCCATCAATACTTACAATACCATTCAGCAGGGAGGCGACTTTTAGTCGATACTTGCATTTTTGAAAACCAAAAACCTGGCTTTCACGACAAAAAACCCGGCTTCCATGCCAAAAATCCGGCTTTCACGCCAAAAAATCAAAAATCCGGCTTTCATGCCAAAAAATCAAAATTCGGCTTCCATGCCAACAAAACAAAACTCGGTTTTCAAAAAAAAATATTTGGCTTTCATGCCAAAAACAAAAAATCTGGCTTCCATGCCAAAAAGTAATTTCGGCTTTCATGCCAAAAACAAAATCTGGTTCTTACACCAAAAACAAAACCGGCTCTCATGCCACAAACCAAATCTTGGCTCTCATGCCACAAAAAATCTTTGGCTCTCATGCCACAAAAAATCTTTGGCTCTCATGCCATAAACCTCAAAATTCTGCTTTCATGCCATCCAAATTTTTTTTGGCTCTCATGCCATCCCAAAATTTGGCTTTCACGCCACAAAAATCGGCTTTCATGCCACCTCAAAATTTCGGCTTCCACGCCATCCAAAATTTTGGCCCTCATGCCATAAACCCAAATTTCGGCTTTCATGCCATCTCGAAATTCGGCTTTCAAACCACACAAAAAAAAAACCTTGGCTTTTGCCGCAAAATCTAGCTTTCATGCCAAAACAACCCTTTTGACAAAAGATTTTCACAAAATGACAACCTTTTGATCAAAATTCTCAAATAAACATTCTCACCCAACCTTTGCTTATTTTCACCAAAAAGAATTTAAGTAAAAGGTACACAGAATACCAAAAATGTTTTACATAGAGGTACCAAAAAAAAAAAAAAAAGAAAAAAGAAGAAAAGAGTTTGTTATAAAGAGCTCAGTCTAGCATGGTCTTCAACCAAAGATCCAGCTCCTCAAGCAGACTCTTGGCCTTAGCCTCTAAAGCTTCCAGGTCGCGCTTCTTCAAGATCTTGCCATAAAATACGGCAGAACGCCACGACCCATCTTCGGCACGAGGAAGCTCTTCCCAGAGAATTTGCCACTGCTCATACTCCTGAGTCTTTCTCTGAAGGCTGCTACCGGCTTCTTCAACTTGGCGAATCAGAGTTCCCTCTTTAGCACGGGCTTCTACAATGGCAGTCCATTTGGCAGCACTTTGTTCTTGCAATTGCTCAAGGCGCTGCCTAGCTTCTGTGACCTCCCTATCAAGAGGGCGCAGGTCCTGTGTTAGCTCGATGATAGCCAACTCGGTAACGTTCCTCTCCCGAACGAATTGCTTCCGAGCCTGTGAAATCTCATCCATTTCAGATTTGATCTTACCGGATGGCTGCAAAAACATCTCATTGAAGAAGTCACCGCTTGGGAAATTCTTGGTCTCAGTCCATTTGTCGCCTAAAGCAATGACTTCATCAACAAAGGCCTTGGCACTTGCAATGTCCAGACCGACCTCTGCACTGTCAGCAAGGATGTCCTGTACATGCTTGACCATGCCAAAACCAGCTTCCAAATGGCCAGAAGAAAGAGTTTCAACCCATGAGCTCAGCACACTCTTCAACACCTTCTTTGCATATTGAAGGGATGGTCCGGATGGAGATTCACCACGCTCTGTTGGCTGACTGCCCATGTCAGACCGTGGTGGAGAAAAAATCAAAAGGCTCTTTCCAATCGGAGCCACTGAAGAAGCAATATCACCACAAAGTCCCGCTTCTGCCGTGACGGGACTGGTAGAAGAAGCCCCTACTTCTGGATCGGTTGCTGGCATCTCCTGCTCTGGCCCTGAGGAAGACGAAGGAACTTCTCCTGTTGCTTCACAACCTGCTGGCAGAAACACAAGAAAAAGTATGAATATGATCTTGTAAAAAAAAAATCAATGTCAAGATTATCACTATGAAATACCTTCTTCCATAATGGGTGGAGTACTTTCTGTCTCCATTTGCTCATCCGAGGCATTGTCGAAAGCCATATCCATAGATGGCTCGAAGTCTGAATCCTCTGGCAAGTCAGCTAAAAAAAAATGTCAGCAAATTCGGAAAAAAAAAATCATCCTCATACCAGGTGGAGATTCTAGGTCCTCCCTAGAGTCCCTCAATTCTTCAGATGCCGCAACTGGATCCATCACCGCCTCATCAACAGGAACCTTGGGCATCACCAAGTTTTCATCTTCTGCAAAAGAAAGAAAACAACAGATAAAAAAAAAATCCCTCATAAAAGGAAAGAAGCGGAAATAGAGAAGAAGGAGAATCATACCAACATCGGCGGTCTCTTCTTCACGACTCCTCTTCTCTGGAGGCTCATCAGCATCTCCTGATACCTCCTCAGCAATGGTAGAAGGGACTTCCAGATCAAGAGAGTCTTCGTGGCGTCTCTCAGTGCGACGCTGTCCTCTCCTCCTCTTTTTTCTACGAGCTGGTCTACTTGAAGTACCTGCCTCGCTGTCAAAGTCAGGACTTCCACTCCAAAAGATTTTCAGGTGTGCATCATCATGCTCCCAATCCAATTTACAAAAATCATGCATAAAAGAAAATCATCATGCACTAGATGCTAGGAAAACCTTGACAAAATTTGACCAATTCCAACCCAATTTGGTCAAAATCAAACTTTGTCTAAGTCAAAATTCATGTTGGCTTAGCATAGAAATTCTAGCCTTCTATCCTGATGCATAAAAAAAAAAAAAAAGGAATGCATGAGCATCTTGGATTGCATAAATCTCATTATCATGGAGAGCAAAAAGGGGGGGAATGCATGAGCATCTTGGATTGCATAAATCTCATTATCATGGAGAGCAAAAAGGGGGGAAAAGAAAGTTTTCTTTCTTAAAAAGAAATAGAGAAAAAAAAAAGAGAAAAAAAAAGAAGAGAAGAAAAATTCTGGGCTGGCCCACAAGCCGAGGCCCATGGGCCACATGGCCGTACGGCCCAGGCTGTACGGACATGTCCGTACAGCAGCAAAAAAAAAAAAAAAAGAGAAGAAAGAGAGAAGAAGAAAAAAAAGAAAAAAGAAAAGGGCATGTAAAAAGAAAAAAGAAAAAAGGAAAAGAACACGTGCAAAAAAAAAAAAAAAGAGAAAAAAAAATGATGAAACTTTCTTTACATGGAATTTCTTGTAAAAAAAAAAAAAAAAAACTTACTTGAAGCCATGAATGGAGAAGAAAGAAGAACTTGAAGACTCTTGAAGAAGGAGGATTCTTGATCTTAGAGCAACTCTTGAAGACTTTTGCAAAAAGAAAGCAATAGGAGCAAGAGATCCCACCTCCCTTGTTTTTATAGAAGAAAGCAAAACCATAAGAGGAAAGAGGAGAAAAGTAAGAAGGTAAGTGCTAAAAAATTAGCACCCTTCCCAAAAGAAAAGGAAACTTGGGATATTTTCTCCCAAAACAAAGATTCCTTAAGAAATTCTCTCCAAAAAGAAAGGGAATGATAGATATTCTCTCCCAAAGAAAGATATTTTGAGAGAATCTCTCCCAAAATCAAGGAAACTTGAGAAAATCTCTCAAAGTAAGGATATTTTTAGATATCCTCCATCCAAAGGAAATATGTTTAGATATTCTTTACAAAATGACACCATATGAGATCTAAGCCATCCTTCAAAGCTTAAGGTCTCATGGGTTATCCCATATGAGCCAGGTTTGACCACCTAGGCACTAAAAGTGGCTTTTAGTCAAAATTCCTCTTACCAAGAGCATAAAAAAAAAAAAAAATGGTTCCATGCTTCTTTTGAGTTGATTGGACCATACCATACAAAAATCCAAGCTTCATGAGTTTCCAAAAATCCAAACCATCCCACCTCATGAACCAAATTAAGCCAGAATCTTGAAATTGACATTCCACAAAAGCCCAAACCACTCCAATGGACCCAAAATTGTCCCAAAGAGTGAACCAAAAAACCAAACCATGGTCCCCTAACTCGCCACATACAGCTTGTTAGGTCACAAGACCAAAACCAAAAATCAAAACCCGACCCCCTAACTTGCCACATACAGCCTGTAAGGAACAAGGTCAAAACCAAAACAAAAAACCTGACCCCCTAACCTGCCACATACAGCTTGTTAGGTCACAAGGTCAAAATCAAAACCAAAAAACCAAAACCAAAATCCAAATCCAAATGGCATTCTCAAAATCTTGCCTTGAAATGGTACGTGATCCCTCTCACTACCATAAAATCCCCTGGAAGCTCAAAAGGCTACTCCATCAAAAAAAAAAAATGCTTAAAGACTCTTGGTCAAGTCAGAAGCTCTTCTTCAAGAATCTCTTCGAGGCACATCGACTGCAAAAGCTATATCGTCGCTGTACCTCGAGGGGGCATTTGTTGACACCAAAAATGTCACTTTGCCTCTTCACATCAAAAGCTACATAGAGCCGCATCCTACCAAAAATAGGCAGGCGCCACTTCAAGATTAGATCTTGTCAGAATCAAACAAAAACTGCAAGGTCAGTCAAAACAGCCAAAAGAGAGGTACACATGAAGTTTCGGGCCATTCCAACATCATTTGACCTAGCTTCACTTCTCCAACAGCTAAGCAGCAGCTCCCGGAGGCGACAGTGTCGAAGACCCCAAATCTTCGATCAGAGCCTACGGATGATCTCAAAATACCTCTGAAAGGCTACATGTCAGGTTTCAAGTCAAACCGACACCGTTTGACCCTCCGTCAACTCTCGAGCAGCAAAATCAAGCCCTTAGGTAGCGAGAACTACCGAGATCGTCACTCATGAAACAGAGCACACGGGCGGCTTCTACAGACCTCCAAAGGGCTGCGCATCAAATTTCAGGTCATTCTGACAATGTTTGACCCACTTTCGATGCTCGGGAACAAAATCAAAGCCTACCGGCGGCGGAGCACCCCGGGACCATGGCACCCAATTCAGAGCTTGTGGATCATCTCAAAATGACTCCAGTAGGCTCCCCATCAAATTTCAGGTCAATCGGACATCGTTTGACCGAAAGTCAAAGCTTGGCATTTCCCTCGCGGTGAAATAAAGGCGAGCATTTGCATGACTCCAAATGGCTTCAAAACTCAAACGAAAGCCTATGGTTGGTCTTATCTACTGATGAGGGAGTCACACGTCAAATTTCAGGTCAATCGGACATCGATTGACCGAAAGTCAAAGCTCGGCATTTCCCTCGCGGTGAAATAAAGGCAAGCGTTTGCATGACTCCAAATGGCTTCAAAACTCAAACGAAAGCCTATGGTTGGTCTTATCTACTGATGAGGGAGTCACACGTCAAATTTCAGGTCAATCGGACATCGTTTGACCGAAAGTCAAAGCTCGGCATTTCCCTCGCCGTGAAATCAAGTCAAGCATTTTTGGGCCCCCAAACGGCTTCAAAACCTGAACAAAAGCCTATGGTTGGTCTCTTCTACTGCTCAAGAAGCTACTCGTCGAATTTCAGGTCATTCCGACATCGTTTGACCTAGTTTCGACGTTTGACAAAAAATCGACAGATCTCCACAGCAAAGTCTTCGGCTTTTCAGAAAATGGGAAACTTTGCGATCCGATTTGCACGGCTTCTCGTCAGGTTTTCCTGAGGGAAATTCAGCCAATAAATGAGAGGAAATTCCAAGAAAAATGCAGGAGAAAACAGAAGCGAAAACGGACGAAAAACGACGAAGAAAAGGCCACCGGAAGACGGCCGACCATGGGGCACAAACCCCATGGTCGCCGGCGACCATGGAGGTTTGGGCCGCCGGACCTCGCCCAAAAACCTCGTTTTTCGGGTACTTTTCGCGTTTCGAGTTGATTGGCCCCTGTGATTTTTCCAAAATCTGATTTTTTGTGCATGATATCCGTCGATCTTCATCAACATCACGAATCCATCACTGGAATCATTAGATCATCATCGGACGCCTCAAGATCGTCAAACGGCTGACCAAGAAAGCACACTTTCTGCCCGCCCGATTGCGAAATCGACTGGACAAATGCTGCTGGCCCGCTGACATCAACCAATGTCTGAAATTGGATCACCATCCGACATCAAATGGCATGTGGGTCCATTGGTGATCATCGCAAGAAGAATCCCAAAGGACGCAGCACGGCCCGCGACTCTTCAAGCGCCCGGGCAATCAATTAATGAAGTTAAATGACCTGTTTATGGCAAGTTAATGCGGTCATTAACCCATTATCTTGGACGGCCCAATCAGAAGCCTCCGTTTAGGAGTTACAAGTCCAAGCAATCATGGCATTCAAGCCATGAAACTCCTAACATAATGGAGATTAAAGGCAACTAAATGCCCATGACTCTCCTTTGGCCAATGAAATCCAAAGGTCAGGAGTTACAAAACAAAAAGCAATTAAACCTGTAACTCCTCCCATAACTTGGCTTTATTGCCATAATTGCCATAAATGACCATAAACCACTCCTAAAGGCCACCAAAAGCCTATAAATAGGAGTCCCCTCCAAGCATTCCGGGGATGGAAATCATCAGCAATTCCTGCTCTAGAGATCCAGAAGCTCAGAGAGAGAGAAACCTCTGTCGGAATTCCGCAGCGGCCTGCACTACAAGGTGATCAAAGCTCCTTGGGGGGGCCACCCCCCTCCCCAAAGGCCACCTCTCCTTCTATCCAACATGGCTAGATGCGGCTTTTCAGTCCGTCTACTCTCTTATTTATTAGATATAGGACATTCCCTTGGTCTTTATCCTCTAAAAAACTGAGGTTTGAGCCAAGCCAAAGAATCAAAGCACTATGTTCTCATCTGAAGGACGATGGCGGAGCCCATACATGACTCGCGACCGTCGATCTGAACGAGCCCTCCCACAATCACATGAGAAGTTAGATTCCTTTTTCTTACTTTTCTGTTGTAAATTGTATTTTTTTTAAGAGAAAAAAAAATCACAATTCTTGTCTTTTCATTTTGATGAAATTTGTAAATCGCCTTTTACGACAAAATCACCTTTTACGACACCAAATCGCCTTTTACGGCAAAATCGCCTTCAACGGCACCAAACTGCCTTCTACGGCACAAAAATGCCTTTCACGGCATTCAAAAATTGTCTCTTTCATTAAAGTATATTTGTAATGGAAAACTAGAAAAAAGTTTCATTTCCCTTTTTACTTGTGAAGGTGAATCTCCGGATCACCATTTCTAAATTCCAAGTATAAAAGAGAAATTGGCATACCCGTACAAAAAATAACTGATGCCCGCTTTTCCTTTCTTTCCCTCCACCGTACCCCGTCAGCCCCGGGGCGGAGGCAGCTTTGGAAAAAGAGAAAAGCCGGGGCCATCAATCTCAATCTTTGAATACAGCTTCATCAGATAACGACATCCTTATCATGTATATAGTATACACATCAACATCAGATTCATGCCACCCAAGTGATGCCCATCCACACATGCACGGGCAGAGTGACCAAGCCAATTTTGTGCCTCAATTGAAGGGGGCTACTGATAGACTCTCTCAAAAGATTTGGGACCTTAGCCAAGGATATTATAGTGATATGGAGAAAACTCCTTTTAGCTCTCAGTCAGGTCACATAATGGAAATGCAATTGTAAAACTTAGATATTAACCATATTTCAAAATCCTAATTAAAGTTGGAAAACCAGTTAACATCCAATCAAAATCTTACCGTAAACTAATCGTACAAGAAGAGAATGATGGGTTGCTTTACATTACAAAAAAAAAAGAAAGTGATAAAAAAAATCCTTTCCCAGAGAGGTGGACTTTTCTTCTTCACCCAACCACTCAACGGTTTCTACGAAAGAGAAATAGTAGTTACTCAAGGAAAGCACACTAGACAGAGAGAGACGTGCTAGTGGAAGAAAATGGTAGATCAATGATGTTTTTGTGTTTTTACCTTCGAAGTTCGATTCTAAAGTTAATGCTATTGAAGAAAACAAGAGTCTGGATACCCTTAAGGTAAATTAGCTGGCTGGAAATCTTTAGACATATGAAGCAAACCATTTGAATAAAGGAAAACGCTTAGTTCCTTTCGCAGAATCCTTCTTCTTAAATTTAAAACTCTTCCACTTGACTTGTTTTGACTTCATGTACTTCTTGAAGCAATTAAACAATTCAGTCATATCATCTTCAACCTCAGATTTAGAATCAGACTCAATTTTCTTTTCAGTCATCTTTCTTGATTCTGAGATGGATTTCAAAACAATACCTTTCTTTTTAGATTTTCCTTTATTCAAACGATTTGCTTCATATGTCTAAAGATTTCTAACCAGCTGATTTACCTTGAGGGTATCCAGACTCTTGTTTTCTTCAATAGCATTAACTTTAAAATCGAACCTCGAAGGTAAAGACATGCCCTCATGGATTTGCTCTTGGACTCTACCCAAAAGGCATCATACCAATGGAGTACTTAGTCCTACTTATATGCCCATGATCTTTCCCATTTCTAACCATTGTGGGACTTTGGTTGCACATCCCCAACAATCTGATACCAGTTTTGTAAGGTCTGCGACCTAACTGGGTCAGTTGGGCCCAAAAATCGGCCCGTTGATCCATTTATTTTGATATTATTATAATTATTATTTTATTAGATATTTAAGTGGATTTAGATGGTCAACGAGTTTCTTTTAGTGTTAGAATAGTGTCTGCGGAGTTTCGTGCGATTCTAGGTTCGTTTGACCTTAGTAGGGGGTAGTTTGCAAATTAGGAAAAATTGAGTGTTTTTCCGAAAAATTCCTATCGCCGTGATTTTGGATTCGTTGGAAAGGTCTCGTCGTGTTGATTAGGGCTGAACAGAACCGGACCGCAAAACCGGACCGGACCGGACCAGACCGGATTTGCGGTCTTTACAGCACAAATCCGGTCCGGTCCGGACCGGATTCGAAGGACCGGTTATATCCGGTCCGGTCCGGTCCAGACCTTTTAAAAACCGATCTGGACCAGACCGGACCGGATTAATAATAAATAAATATTTTTTAATTTTTTTAATACAAAATTCCTAAGTCAAATAGCTATTGCTGTCTGCTCTGTGGGATCATGAATGGGCCTGCTGGGTGCATTCTGAAGGTTTCTCGAACAACGCAGCGTAGGTAGTTTAGATGGCCCAGATCAGATTCAGAAACCATTCGGTTTGGGCCACAACGAAGTCGAGCTCTTCCTGGATCTTTCGTTGGACATTTGGGTGCTTGATCACCTCCGCCATGGCCCACTCATTAGTCACAGAGGAAGTGTCCGTGGCCGCAGCTATCATGTCGTGCCCAATCCACTACCATCATGAGCAAAATCATCTGAATCTTTCTACAAAGAAAAATGTAGCATAAGCAATGGGCCAGATTGGCCCATTGGGCTTCTCACCTTTAATTATTTCTGGTTTAGTGGCCCGTAGCTTTATCGATGGTTGGTATTGGGCCCACAAATAATCAAGCCTGTTACTATTAATGTCTGAAAACTAGACATATTTAGGTGTAATTTAGATGTGAGTTGAAAATGAAAAAAAAAAGCTTAGAAAAAAAAAATGAAACTGGTCTGGACCACTTAAGTGGTCCAGACCGGACCGGACCACTTATAAGTGGTCCAGTCCGGTCTTCACATTTAAGCCGCACCGGATTCCCGGTCCGACCAGATTCCGGTCCGAAAACCGGACCGGAAATCCAGTTGTGCAGCCCTAGTGTTGATCAATTTTATCTTCTGGCTCGTTGCGATCCGACGACCAGAAACCCTTCTAATAATTCATTTCTTCTCCAGACCCACTTAAGGGCATCTTAGTCTTTTCCCCCTCCCTTTCTTCTTAAACAAGAGATTAACCCTAATCTCTTTTCTTTCTCTGCAACGAACGAGCCTCTTCTTCTTCCTCATTCTTCCAAGGCTCCAGAACTCCTTCCCTAAGAGATCACTTCCGCGATTCGAACTGCTCATCTTCTTCCTCGCGATCTCCTCTTTCCATTGACATCAGTTTGGTAAGATTTCTCTCTCTTTCATCTTTTCAATCAATTCTCTTTGGTTTAGATTTAGGTTAGATCTTAATCTTTTCTTCTCCTTTGCGTGATAGATTGCGTTTGGTCGGCGTAGATTGAGGTTTCCACAGTAGTAGGGTTTCTCCTCAGATTTCCCCAATTCCAATCTTCTTCTTGGTTGAGGCAAGTAGATCTGCATTTTATAATTAAGCATATGTGTATGTCTTCCATTAATTGAATGTGTTTTCTTGTTAGGTTTCCCTAATTCCAAGCCTATTCTGTTATTAATTTGGGATTAATATGCTAGATTAGGTTCTTTTGGGGAATTTGGGTTTATTTAATTTAATTGTTAATCTTAGTTTGTTAATTGATGTAAGTGGAAATGATGATGGATGGAATGAATTATTGGGAGAGCACGGTGGCTCAGTTTTGTGCAGGTGAACCTTGGAAGGATTGGGAGAGGATTGAAAATGGTTTGGGAGTGAAAAACTGTAAAAATGGGGTTTCTGTATTTGACGTTGGCAATGTCCGGAGGATGAAGGGACATCCAGGAAAAAAAAAAGGGGGCAGATGGCTGGACGTTTAGAACATTGAACGTTCTGAACGTTAGCCACCTGACATCAGCATAGGATGATTCAAAAAAAAAAAAAAAAATTTGTTGAATGGCCACTGACATGAATGATGGCTACTGTGGATCATCCAATCAATGAATCGGACATATGGTTGGTCCGTCGCGCATTATATATATAAAAAGGGGCAAACTTCTATAGGCCATAACTTCTAAACCATACGTCGGAATTTCGCGAGCCATATACCATTGAAAAGATCTTTGAGCGTAGAATCCAATGATACATGTCTCGCGATGAATGGGGGATCAAGAAGGGAGGTAGCTAAGGAGATTAATTATTTAGACCACTTTCTTGTTAGTAACAAGATTGTTAGCCTAGGTTTGGGCCTTAGACATTGGAAACCATGAAACCTCTCTCACGTGACTATTAATGGGGTTTTGAAATCGTAGCACGTGGCTTAGTGTGCTTCGATGGGTTGTCTAGGTATTCGTGTATTGTGTATGGTTTAACTGAATGCGTATGGAATGGAATCAATCGATGCTCAACATGATTGTACACTAAGGAAATTCTTTATAAGCATTGATGATTCGAATTCCCCATGCACTCCGTTAAACTACATATAGTACAAGGATGACAACACTTGCCTTGACTTGTTAATCGTATCCGTCGATTCTGTATCCTTGTACACTCTCTTGGCATAAAACATCTAATTAATTATGAAACATAAACTCTTGTAGAATTAGGACAATGACCTAACTTAGAGTGTACCTTAAGAACCGTGTATCGTATATTGATAAACATGATGGGCTGGAATGTAAGAGATTATCGTGTGGATGGTCTATCTTGTATTGTTTCGAATGAGATAATCCCTAAGAACATGCTTTGTTTGCTGAGCTAGCTAGACTTGCTTGACTTGGTTTTCCCCGCATGTCAACATCACTTTATTATTATTATTATTATTATTATTATTATTATTATCATTTGCATATCATGGCCAGCTGCAGTTTGGGGTTTATTGATGGGCCGGTTGCTCAGACATCGGGGTGGGCAGTCGGCTTTGGACGGCGTCCATGGCGTTGAATAGTTGGGAGCGGGCTTGGACCATGCTACTATTCCCAGGACCGGGAGCTTGGATCCCCCTGGAGCCGGACTTTGGTATCAGTAGTCCGGATGGGATTGTTACTGGTATCCCGTGAGGTGGCTTGGACATCCACGGAGTCTCCCTCTTGTGCATTGCATTACATTGGTAGTAGTGATTGTTAGTATTGTTAGGACTCCTGTTTATGATTCTGATGGTTATTTACTCATGCTACATGCCTAGTGTTGAGTTCATGAATTTACACATTTACGCACCATATTAAGATGAATTAGAGATTTAATTAGGTGATTTGCATCATTATTCATCTAATTTAATCATTTCATGCATTTTCACCTAGGAATCTAAATTTTTATACTTTTCATACATTTTATGCATTAACTTAGACTGTTTTGTAAATTTTCTCCGAAGAGTCCCAATTGGAGTAGAACTCTATCCGGATGGATCCTGCTTCAATATGGGCTCTTCAGTATTTAGTGTGTTAAATTAGAATGTGCAGAAAATGAGAATTGCAGACCTCTATCACGGAGCCCACTTTCAAGCACACATAGTTATCCTGGGCCCTGCATTGCTGAACTGAAGATTGAAAAGAAGAAAATTGAAGAATTCACCACATGGACCCCACATACAAGCCATATGCAAATTAATCAAAGGAGGGGTCCACTCATCATGTCACTTGAAGAATCATAACTACAGTAGAAGACTTCTCATAGGGCTCACTATTCAAAAAGATGAAATGTCTCACATGGCATGGTCTACCGTAGTTGCAAATTTGAAATTATTAATGGATAATTCAAATAGTACAAATTTTGATTGGAACAAAAGAAGAAGAGTTTGAACCATTCACATCTGATGTCCTTTCGAAAATGAAAGTTGTGTAGAGATATAATATATTGCAAATCAAATTTTAGAAGTTAATCACGTTTTTCTCAGGACAATTCATCTTCAAATGGCCATAACTTTCAATCCGACCGTCGGATTTATGAAATTTACCTACCGTTGGAAAGTTTATTCAGAGTAAATACTTGTGGAGCCCAAGAATGTGAAAATCAGAGCCATATTGACAAAGTTATGGGTCTGGAGATTTTCATGTTTATTTTTAGACGGGATTGCAATTAAATCCACACCGTTGATAATCAATTATTGCACATCCCTTGTGGGACCCCATTTGAAGATTAGCCAAGCCACCTAGAGGTTTGCAGAAGTTTCCACCTCATTCAAATTCAAAAAGGATAAGAGATATACCTTATCAATAAAGATAAACTAAATCTGTAGAGAATGTGTCCAGATTTAATGTATCTGATAGATAATTGGAGAAATAAAAGGAACCAAAAAGTAGCATACGGGAGCAACTCCCTCCCCTTGGATGTCCATGGTCACTTTCTCTCCTCTTTCTCTTCTTTCTCTAATTAATAGAATTTAATTTTTGTTTTTGGGTATTCTAGAGTCCTGTTCCAAAAATTAGGATTTAAAAAAAAGAGATTTCTGAGAGATTATTGTACAAGGAGATGCTATCAATGAAATTACTTATGGAGTTATTTTCAATGGCTAGCTAGATTTCTAGATTGGAGCATATAGATGAAGCTAAGTAGATCTTTGATTTAATCTATGTTATTTTTCTATTACTTTCTTGTCTCTTTTAAATGCATGCCCTATTAGAATAATAGATCTGTCTTCATGCCTTAGGCAGCCTCTGTTTTGATTTCTAATGAAAATAGTTTGATGATTTATACTTATTTTGATAGATTATGCTTAGGGCTGAGATCCTTTGATAATTTATGCTTAATTTGATGAGTCATGCTTATGATTTTTCATTCTTTTATGAGGTGAAGGAGGTCTTGGGTTGTAACCTTATTCTTTTTATTAAAAATTAATTTTTGCAAAAGACAAATCCTTCGGATCCAAAACATTGATTTGTTTATGATCCGAGTTAATTTTTTTAGACAAATAATAGAATAATTGCATGGATGGATTAATTATCTTGCTTAGTCGATTCTGGATGCTCTAATCTGTTTTATATATTTGATTGGTTGGTGTTTCTTTATTTTTCTAGTTTTTTTTTTCTTAGATCTCAATTACTTATTAATCTTTGATTAAAAAATCAGATTTTAAATTTTAACTTAGTAGTGCTCCTTGTGGGATTCGACCTGTATTTGTCACTCTCTCAAAAGGACAGTTGTGCACTTACAGTATTAAAAGATTGAATTTAAATTCACATCACCTAGTATTGTTCCTTGTATTTTTACGATTTTGTACTTATCATTACTCTTGTATTTGATGCATGTTATGTTATAATTATATCTTGCTTATCTATTGCTCAACATGTCGTTGACTCTGTTCCTTGGTGTGCAGACTCCTCAGGTGAGTACTACTACGAGGAGCAGGCCGGTGAGGAGATCCCAGAGGATCTTCAACCAACAGAGGAGGCACAGGAGTGGAGTGCCGATGACGTAGAGTAGCGTCATCATTACCAGGCACATGAGAGACTCACTTTGGGACAAACATTAGATTTTATTTAATTCATTGTTATTCTTCGTTGAACTTTTCTTTCATTTACTCTATGTTGTTTAATGGCCTTAGTTTCTGGGATGGCCATTGTAATTAAATTAACTTCCTTTTTAGCTTTAATTGTTTCTTGCAACTTTAAATTTAATTGAGATTTATTATCCATTGTTGATATCAATGTATGAATTCCGCTATTTATTTTATATTTTGAGGTTGAAATACATTATCCTCATAGTGGACTTACGATCCTTGAGCCAAAAAGGGCAAAAAAATTTAATTGGCCCAAAATTTTACTCCCCAGATCCGGTTTATTCTCTAATCGGGTTCGGGGGACGTGACAAGTTTGTTAAGACGTGTTTTGTGCATGAGGATCAGCTTCAATGTTCGCCAAGGTGAAGATTTGTTAATTTGTATGGCTCACTATTAATTAGTAAGTCTTGGTTAATCGGGCTCCTGAATTGCCCAAGTTGTACTCTGATTAGAAGTGGGCCTATTATAGTAAGTCTACTGTGATTGGAAGTAGGGTTTGGGTGTAACAGGGTTTGAGACTGATATTATAAAAAGAGACTTAGAGTCGCTAGGATGTACACTTCTATTCTGATTGCACAGTGATTCTCGTGTCTTCCCTGTGGACGTAGGCCAAAAGCCGAACCACGTAAATCTCTGTGTTCTTCTGTGCGTGATTGATCTCTTCTCGTAGCCCTAGATCATAACACAATTGAAGGTATTATCACTCCATCACAACCAGCTTTCTGGAAGGATTCCAACATCAATTTCTCCTCTGAGGGAGTTGCAAGTCATGGATTTCAAAAACAACACTCTATTGTCAGCAATCCCGGTTGAGACTGGAGACTTGCACAACATTTCAATTCTCTCGCTCAACCAGAACAATTTAACAGGTTAAATCCCAGATTCAATAAAGCAATTGGGTCAGTTAGAAATGTTTCAGTTAGATGCAAACTCACTCTACGGCGAGATTCCACCATGGCCGTTTGAAATGGAGGCACTTGAAAGGCTGTAAGTTGGTGGGAACAAACTTGTTTGGAACAACAGTGTAACGATTTCTCCCGAGACCTCATTGTCTGGACTATCTTTGAGATCTTGTGGCATTGTTGGGAAGTTCCAAGACTGGCTTTCAAGCCAAAAGGAACTCAATTTCTTGGATTTGAGCTATAACAGTCTAGATGGACAATCCCTGAATGGCTTGGTGAGATGGAGATCGGAATTCTACTTCTCTCTAATAACAACCTCACGGGTTCTCTGCCGCCTTTTCTCTTCGAATCTCAAAAGCTATCGATCCTTGATCTTTCAAGGAACAACTTCTCCAGTGAACTGCCGGAAAGTTTAGGCAATGCGACTAATCTAATCATTCTTTTGTTGCAGAGGAACAGATTTATGGGCTCACTGCCAGAGTCCCTCTCAAGAATCCAAGGACTTCTCATGTTAAACTTGTCTATGAACATGTTTTCAGGGGATAGGTCTCCTAGAGTTGACATCAATGCGAGTCTTTCTTATCTGGATCTTTCTTTCAATGGATTCTATGGCAATGTTCCAATGAGCTTCGGGCGAAAGACAATTGTGCTTGCACTAGGCCAGAATAATTTGTCTGGTAGTTTGCCTGAGAATCTGACTGAAATGAAATCCCTCGAACACTTCGATGTCCATAGCAATCTAATCACAGGTGAATTTCTAGATTTTATCACCAAACTATCTACTCTTCGTGCTCTAAACTTAAGGGACAATAGCCTCAATGGATTGATCCCCAATGATGCTCTATCAAACCTTACCGGACTTCGAATGCTCAATCTCTCTGGCAACCAACTTACTGGGAAGATCCCTCCAACATTTGGAAATCTCACTGGAATGATTCAAACCCCCAAAGGTCTTGCTCTCTACCCTGCTATAGAGGGTGTTGCATCAAGTCTCAGTGAAGTAATAGTGTATGTGAATAATGGTATGCTTGTGATTTGGAAAGGATCCATGCAAATTCTACCAAGTTCTATGATTTATCTCTACTCTGTGTCAGATTTATCGAGAAACCGCTTATCGGATCAAATTCCATCTTCATTAGGCAATCTTGAAGGACTGAAGATACTGAATATCTCTTACAATGAAATCTCTAGTGAGATTCCATCAAGCATTGGGGATTTGAAGAACCTAGAGAGTATAGACTTGTCACATAACAGGCTATCAGGCCAATTGCCAAAATCATTTGCGAGGCTCCAACAACTTTCTACATTGGATGTGAGCAACAATGAGCTGGTGGGTCAGATTCCGGAGGGCGGGCAAATGAATTTGATGAATGATCCGAATAGTTTTGCTAACAACAGTGGATTGTGTGGGGCACTGATTCAGGTCCCATGTCCAGGGACTTCATTGCCAGAGGTTTCTCCAGATTTGAGTGAGAATGATGACAAGGAGGCATTGCTTTCATGGGAAATGGCAGTAGGTGGATATCCAATTTGATTCATATCGACATTGGTAGCTGCGTACTTTTGCCGGATTTTTCAGGTTAAGAACACCAGAGCGACGCCATCAATATAATCAATGCTGTCAGCAGCAAAAGTGAGGACTTCAAGTGTTATGTTCATTCATATTTTCCAGTGTTCATGAAATTTTTTCTCTAGAAGGGATGTATTAAGATCAAATTGCCTAGGTTGTGAGGCCTTGTTGATGTGAGGGCACATTTTGATGTACCCCCAATTGGAACCATTTGAATATGTTGGTTTGTTAATTGTTGAGTATCAGGGCAGTGTGTAAATCAGAAACAGGCAGGGCCTGTTTGGCATCATTCTGGAAATGTTTTTCTGGTTTCTAACTATTCTACTCAGATGAGCCTATGATAGTCCATTCAAAATTTTCTAGTCAAAACTCGAGTGATATGTATAACCAAGCAAAGAGATCAGTTTGCGGATTCAATATTCTTTCATCTTTACCATTGTCGATTCTAACACATCATATGGAAATAAAACAGACTATTATAGATATATATATATATATATATGTCATCCATTTGCCTATGGTGGCTTCACCCCTCAAAAAACCTAACTTTGCCCGGATGAATGGTGAATTTCAGTGAAGTGGGGTGAAGCATTAAATCAAGCGAGAATAAAATATAGGGAGTTATGATGGTCATTTGTTTTTAGTGCCTTGATAAGGGAATCATTTTGGATTTTTATGTAAAAAGAGAAAAAAGAATTGTTATTTAGTAAAGATAGGAGGTTGCTTTTTTACTTCCTTTTGAGAAAGAGTTAGGGAATTTTAAAATTGTATACTTTTGATATGACCCCTTGTCTTTCCTTGTCCGGATAATGAAAGCTTTACCTCACTTCACCGTACATCCAAATACGCCTGGCATTTGCCATAATTCACAAGAACATTATGTAGTCTTAGTACGACATGAAGAGCAAACCCATGCCTTAAACCAACTAACCAACACCCAGTTAGGTCCATTTGATTTTCTATCTTTGGTATAAGTTCCCTCCTCTCGATGACAGGTAGAGAGTAGGCATCAACGCAGGCTATCATTACAACCCACTAAATACTCCACTTACCCTGAATTCCCTTTTAATTTGGAGGAAATGTTGGTTAAGGACATGTAGTATGTCATACATCAACTCTTTTCACATTTTTAATTGCAAACTACCATTTGTTAATGTATGATTGTATGACGCTCCGGAGTCCCACATCGATTATAAAGAGGAAAGTAAATGAGGTTATATGTAAGAGCTTACACTCTTACCTTGCATGAGGTCTTTTGATGGGTTGAGGCTCATCGGAAGCAAAACCGTGAGGTCCGTGCGCCAAGCGGACAATATCATACATGCGTGAAGGGTGGGGCGGGGCGTTACAGATTGAGAGTTGACAAAACTTCTGATAGTTGTTGCAAGAATATCGGCGTGGATGATCTGTGCTAAAAAGTCTTCACTGATGGGTAATCTTATTGGGATGATTCCTTGCATTATTACTTGGGTTTTATGGAATAGGAGATGTAAGGTTCGTATAGAGGGGCTGAAAATGAGTGCTACGCAAGTATGGACCTCGGTGAAAATGTGGATTAAAAATGTGGTGGGTGAATTGAAAGTGCAGAGGCGTATATGTGAGCAGGATCTGGAGTTGTTAACAGCTTTAAATCTGAAAATGCCGCAAAATATTGGCCGGACATGTCGATTAGTAAAGTGGTCGAAGCCGCCGCTGGGATGGATCAAGCTTAATTGTGATGGAAGTTGTCGCAATAATCCAGGGTCCTCGGGAGGTAGGGGCATATTGCGGGACATGGATGGAAGTTTTAAAGCATTCGGCTTTGTAAAAGGCAATCTTTTGACAAGGTTATTATTGAAAGTGATTCCGAGTTGGTAGTGGATTGGCTTCGGAAAAATAAATGCACTCTATGTTATTTATGGGACTATTGGAATGAGATTATTTCCGAAATGCAAGGAATGGATATCCGTATTCTCCATCAATTCCAAGAAGGGAATCAAGCGGCTGATTTTTTGGCCAAACAAGGCGAGCAAGGAAGTAATATTATTTATGACGCTCTTCAACAGGTGCCAAGGTTCCTGAAGGGTGTTATTCGGATCGACAAGGTAAGGGCTGCCTTCTATACGTGCCTAAGGTTGTTTTTGTTTTTGTTTTTACTAGGCTTGTTTAGATGGATTTTTCCTTAGGCTTGTTTAGACTTCAGTTTTCTTATCTTTGGCCTGCTTAGTGTACTGTTTTTGGTTTTTCTATTTGGTTTTGTTTTGTCTTTTGTTTGGGAGGTTTTTTTCTTCCTATTTGTAACTCCCTTGGTTTGTTAATCCGCCATAAGTGAGGGCTGATTAATAATCTTGGGACGGGGCCAATATTGGAAATGTGGCGACCGGCTCTTTGGTAAAAAAAAAAACTACCATTAGTTAGGCATAGATTTTTTATTTTGGTAAAGAATTAGTCTTAGATGTTATTATCATCAAGAGCTCCAAAAACTTGTTGTTGATGTGATTAAATCTTTAATTCCTAATTTCCAATTATAAGTTGCATATCATGATCTCTCTCTGTATGTGTGTTCATACTTGTGTTTACAGCATTCAGATTGATCATCCAAGCAGCTGTTATATGAGTTGATGCTGTTCATTGAGTGGGTGCAACCCACACTGGATCAAGCATCTTTTATCAATGGCCTGGATCAAGCGTGACTTATGCTAATCTCTGGGCCTGCTCTCTACTCTATAGGTTGAGTCTCAGGCCACTTTTTAGGCCCGACTAAAAATGGGGTGGGCTGGGCCTTGGTTTACAAACTTTTTTTTTATATTGACGCAATCTGGCGTTGGGCCAATCAAGCCCATTTGCCCACCCTCAACCTGACCCAGATGATGTTGGTTGGGAATTTGGCAAGCAGGTATTATGAAGCACTATCAGATGGACATTGCATTTGCCTTCCATTGTTTTATCATATAGTGAAGATGGAGAGATTCCAAAGTTCAAGCCCAATTGGCTTATGTTATAATGTCAAAGAAAAGAAATTGGAATTTTTTTTATGGTGGTGATTAAATTATGTCAATTTATATCAGAATATATGAGGAGCCAATGGATCTGATTTGGAAAAAAACAAAAAAACAAAAGGGTTATGAAAGCTGTTATTGGATCCCAATGCAATTCGGATCTAGAGCTACAAGATATTGGCTTTGGATCCAAATCAACACATGGATCCGGAGCCAACTACACCCATGTATATATAATACATACGTCTAAGATTTGAAATTTATTAACTTGAATTCAGCCATATAGGCCTTTTTTCATGTTTTAAATCGGGTCCTGGCTCGCGTCCGAATGTTTGCTTTCCTATTTATGTGATCTGATCAGGGCCCATAGTAGATAAATTTTCAGATCAGGATCCGGAGATAGACTTGTCCCTCAAAAAATTTTCTGGATCCAGATACACCATGATTCTGAATGGGCCCAATCCTCTTACATCCTTAATTGTAATCATGGGTTGGGATTTTCATTGGAAAAAGCTGAATGCTTTAGTTGCCCACGCCCAGTTAGTATAATCAGTTCAAAATCCAGGCCCAGCTAGCCCATTTGGACAATTCTGGTTAGACACTTAGATGTTTCTCAAAAGTATCTGTTAGATTGTATGACCTCAAACCAATGTATGATCCGAATAAATTGATTTATTTCGTTAATTAATTTATGTTTTCATGCTTTATTCATGAGATGAATGATATTTTATTCTTTGTTTGCACATGACCAATACAAAATGATATGATGGTTCATGAGATGAACCTGAGCCCACAAGTATATTAAATATGATCCATGTGTTTGGATGAAATCCACATACCGGAGACATAAATCACAAATCATATACTTAAATTGATTCACAGCTAGTGATGAGATTGGATATCTCATCAAATAAGGTTGCAGCATTGTGATCACTATAAGATAGTGTGATATGTCTCAATCATCATAGTGTAAGACTTTGGATCATTGTGCTGATACATTGGATGTACTGAAGGATCATGAGTAGCACCTTGTACAAATATGTCTTTTTATCAAAGAATTGCTCTCATAATTCCCAACAAATAGGCTCTTAATCCTGAGTGATTAATGGACTTAAGTTTCTACTATTCATTTACTTTGAGTCATCAATGAGTGAGGCCAATTGTGGGTCAACTTCTCGATGTCTTGGGTACGTGGTAATGGGGCTATGGGAGCATATAATTCTTAAGATGGAATCTATCCTCATAAATATTCCCTTGTACCAATTAATGGATTTTGTCATTAGTGGTGCGCACCCATCTCAATTAAGAGTTAATTCGATGGTACTGATGATTACTGTGACTAATTTGGTCACAAGGATAATAAGAGATAGATCCAGTTTGATTGGATATATTTATTCCACTAGATCCATGGATATAATTGATGGAGGGGTCTACTTGTAGTAATTGGAAAGTTTGAGGTCTTCTTGTAATTATTCCTAAGACTGAAGTGCTATTACATTTAATTAGTGGACTTATTTGTAATTAATTGTGGGTTCGGAGTTCACATGAGATGTGGGGTTCAAATTCCTAGTTGAAACCAGATTCTAAGGAATCCCTAGTGGTCCATTCGCTAGCCCTAATAAGAGAATGTTACTAATCTCATTAGAACTCTAAAAGAAAGGAGGAGTATGATACTTACTAAGAGTGGAAATGAGACTTCTAATCTTGGTTTAAGAAGAGGTGTGCCATAAACTATAAATAAGATGTGAGGGTTAGAGATCTCTACACATAATAAGCTCTCAAGTTCCTCTCTCTCTCTCTCTTCCTCCTCTCGTTACCTACTAGAGATCTAGGGTTTTTTTCTACTTGGAGATCCCACAATTCTCCTTTAGAAGTTCTCTAAGAGGGTCATAGCATGGAAGAACACAAAGGCAAGAGAGATAAAAAGTTTACGAAAAGAGTTTTCGTAGAGATCAAGTTCTCGATTAGAGCACAACCAAGCTCCAAAGGTATAGATATATTATCTATTTGAATTAGTAGATCTAATTGTGTTTGTTGCTTCTTTATCCATCTTCTTGATGGATGTTTCACCTCAATGCATGAGATTAGGGTTTTAGATCTAGGGCTTGGGTTCTTGGCCTCATGGATAATTAATTGATTCGTGCATCACGTGGATCAAAAGTTTTGAATACATATTCACGAGGCCCACCTACTTCCAACAGTATCAATAAGGTTGGTTTACTATCTTCACCATACATGTGGAAGTTGATCGTGATGATGGGCCATACCATCGATGAGACATACCAAACAATTGAAGTAACTATCCTTGAACCTACAGATGAACAATTAGGAAACAAACTTCAGCAACTGTGTATCTTATATCTATGATGATACTCATCAAATCAATGATCTTGATCACTGAAACATGGTTCTGTCCCTTAAAACATCTTCTTTAAGAAACAAAAGTAGTAGGGTGCATTGAATTCTTTTTTATTTATTTTCAATGCAACTCACTTTTTCATCATTTGATGTGATAATTTTTTTTACATGAAATAGAAAAAAAAATGAGCTGATTTTCCTCCAAAAAGAGGATTTCAATTTCTCATATTAGGGTAGAAATATAGAATTCTTCTCTCACAAAAATAAAATGGAGATTTTAGAGTGCAAAACCCTCATGATGTACAAGAGTCCAGAGTCTCTATTGTAACTCAACTGGTTAGGTCCATGTCAATTCATATCATCTATGGGGTATGGTGAGATCAAAAGATCTAATTAGGGATCAAGGATGGGCTCCATGAGCATGATCTGATGATGGTCATTATCCGTTTAAGGGCTCCAAAATTAAATGGTTTTATGCTACAGTAATAAAACCTTTAACTTTGAGGGCCTTAAACAGATAGTGATGATGATTGGATTGTGCACATGGGTTCTCTCCCCAATATTAAGTGATTGGCATGAATTGCGCGTTTTGGAAAATTATCGTGCAGTAGTGCCCAAATCTTGTAAACATTTTTCAAGAAACTTATTGTATTCTCTCCTTTCAATCTGGATAGAAATCTTCTCTACCATTTGTTGACTATTGTAAAAGCAACCCTCCAATTCTAATGGTCAAGAACGTCGACATCCCTAAAGTTTTGCTCAATATTACAGCCTGAAGAATTTGAAGTTAGAGGGAGTTGAATGATTTAGGATGTTAGTGGGGCCAGTCAGGGCAAGCCAAAAGTTTCTCAGAGCAAGCCCATTTAGTCCTCAGGCCTAATATCAGGTTCAAATCCAAAACACTTGCTTGAGTTTTAGGCCTGGGCGAAGCACATTTTCAGAATACACACAGTGCTGTTGTGCTATCTACAATCATATAAATGCAAGATCCTGACCCCATTTGATTAATGGGCCTAAAAAGGAGTCCTGAGTCCAACCATGCGCCAATAAACATAGCCCAAATTCAGCCCATTGAGACCCAGGCTTGGGTCAGGACAAGCCCAAATTTTACTCCAATATGAGTTGGTACAATAAAAGTATAAATAAAATGTAAAAAGAAATTCATATATTTTTCAAGTGGGGGCCTACTTTCTCGAACATGTAGATGGAATATACCCCATTTCAATTCAAAATATTGAAATCGTGCAGGTCAAATTTTAAAGACCGAAAGGCACTTCCAAATATAATATAAAAAGATTTTTTTTAAAAGGTTTCTTTCGCACTTTTTAATTAAAGAAATACACAAATCTTCACTTATGATGGGATGCAGTTCAGCTCAAGGGTTTAATGTCATTTTGAAACCTGATTTTCATCCAAATCAAGGACTATTTATATTCAAATATAAACTTGATTTTTATTAATATCATATGACTTATTTTCTCTTTCTTTCTTTCTTGTCTTACTAATTTATTATAAATAAATTATTATTCTTTTGTCCACGTATAATCCCCAATCTTCTAGGTGGTACTTATGTTGGTTTTTATGTTTTTTTTTTTTGGCAAAAAGCATATTTTTTTAATCTATATGTATATTTTACATGCATTAACTTAGATAGATGAATTCATTAATTATAAATAAATGAGATCAAGAAATTAGATTTATATCTAATATTTTGTTGCGATTTAATTTGGCTATGTGATTGGAACAACCAACAGTTTTGATTTGAATAAGATTAGGCTTGAAATAAATAGAGAGAATTAGATTTTTGTTTGATTAGACTCATTTTAATCCAAATTATTTGATCTAAATAAAAAATTACATTTGCGTCTAAATATAACTAGGCTTGGATTAAATAAAAATCCCAATTTGAACATGAAATTAGACTAACCCCGAGGGATAGCTCAATTGGCCTAGGACTACGGTTTGCACCCGTATGTTGTGGGTTCGAAACTGCATCACCACACTAGGGCCAAAGGGAATTTTACACAGCTTTCTCTCCTGAGCTCGTAGGGATTATTCTGGCCCAAAAGGCTGGAAACCCTGCGTTATCAAAAATATAAAAGAAAAGACATGAAATTAGATCGACGCATAAGCTGAATCACATCATGTCAAAAGATTTAATTTTTGTGTTTTTTCAATTGGAAAGTGTAATAGTAACTTAGAAAAAAGAAATATTTTATGCTTTCTTTGGCTGTGCATTTTAAATCCTTAAAAATCTGGGCTTCATAATTTCAACATTTTGGATTGAAATAGACTGCACACATTAACATATCTGAAAAAGTGGGCCCAAACCTGTAAAACACATGAACGATTTTTTATATTTTTCCACCTCCAATTGTTCAGCAATATTCAGAAAATTCAATGTTTGGGGGACCTGGACCTGAACAAACAATCTTGGGATGAATTTAAAACAAAAAATTCCAACTTGACCAGCTCTATTTAGAGCAAATGATGTCTAGTCACTGTAAGCTGCAAATCAAATCAGCTTTCTCAATATGAACATGAAGTAGTTCAGCTGAATCGGTAGTAATAAATACTTAAGCCCATACATAACTTGAATGACAAATAATCAATAAAGAGGAAAAAGAAAAATATATTATAGATGTTATCCAAGAGTTAGCAATCAAAAGGTATTGTGATCCATGTCAATTACCTTTAAAAAAAATTAAATAAATAACAAACCATGTCAATTGAGTGAAACACAGGGTCTAGAGAGAGTTTTATGATTTCAAACATTACAATTTAAATATTCATGTATCAAAAGATCCATAGCTTTTTTAGAAAGAAAGTAAAAGAAAAAAAAAATATGACTATGTATTTATATAATCCAAGAGTAGGTATCATAAAATGAAAAAAATGAGAATTGGAGTAGAAGGGAATGGTGAGAGTTTGGATTGAAACAAAGTCCTTGAAAAAAAAGAAAGAAAAGAAAAGTGGAGAACAGTTATTAGTGGTTATGATAAAGATATTAAGGTATTTGATGTAACTTCCGGTCAAAATTATAACCGATAGTCAAAATTGGATCCAAAACCTCCTCGCTTAATATATTATAATAGTTAGGGTTCTTCCTAGGAAACATCCTTGTTATGTGTATCAACTATTGCATATAAAGCCAACAAAAAGGGCACTCTCAACCTTGTTTGTAGACCATTGATTTGATGATCCATACAAGCATTTGTCCTCGTTCCAAGATCAATGGTTTAGATCATAAAAGAGACTGTGTTTAGGCCACAAAAACACTTAACAGAAAAACATAAATTAAACATGAAATAGATCGAGAGCATTTTGAATGTCTTCAAACACATTCAAACCTGTCAACCTTGCATGTATTTAAGGAAAAAGAAGTTAGAGTTCCATAGATAAATAAATAGTGCACAAAGTGATTAGGACATGGTGCAATACCTTGAATGTCCTTCACGTACACCTCTTGAACACTCGGTGTTTTTGCTCACATATAGATAAAGCCCATTTACATTATCCCAAGACACTTTCAACATTGCATTTACATCACCATCATTAGCTACTTTAATCAATGTGAAGGCTTGACGGTTGTTGTGAAGGTACCGAATTTCAATGGCTTTGTCGTTTTCTATCCACTTCGTTGCTTGTAATGCACTATGGAACAATGTAGAGTACTTTGTGAAATTGCTTAGATACATCATTTTTTGTTCACCTCCCCTGTACACCGGATTGGTCGTATTCCAATCAAACTCTCCATTAAAGTGGAATACAACAAACGTCTCATCCTCTGACATCCTAAAGAAACCGAAAATAAATTAACATGAGATAAGAACAAGTGACATTTAGTAAATAAACCCCACTAGACATGGTAACGAAAGATAGAGACCCCAATATTTTATATGATCTAATTCATTTTATCAAAATCATCAAAATGACAAATAAGAAGTGAACAAAGTGGGCCTGCACAACAATTCCGTATTTAGAAATGATCAACATTCATCTTATTTTTAGAAACTTGCATAAGTTTCTCAACATTCACTGAAACTTGTATAAGTTCTAGAAAAGAGTTGCAAAAGGAAGAAAAAAATCATTCATCTCATATTCAACTTTCATTCAGCTTTCACAAGGATTAAGAAAAAAAATGAAATAATAACAACATTGAAGTTTCATTTCCCCTTGAAATAACTTTTAGAGACAGAAAAAATGGAGAAAACATAAAATCCACACAAAAACTCAGATGGTTGATACTTGATACAAAATGAAATGCAGAATTCAAATGAACCACATCCACATTGACATTGAAATCTTTATCAATTGGGAAGTAAGAAAATGCAGATGCTTGAACATGTCAAGGGTTTAGTCTAAATACACGTTCTAAAGCATAATGACTCAGAGTGCTATAAGGTGGTATGCATGTTTACTTTGAGCATTGCAAGTGCAATGTAACAACATAAGTGGATAGATTCCATCAGTAAATTGTGGGCGAGTGTTCATATAAGTTTATTAGGTGAATCTCTATCCTTTCGGATGATAAGTTGAAGGGTGGAAAAATCTAGTCGAGCATGAAGAGGGATTGTTTCATGTCATTATCATAGACCAGCATTATACCATACCACTGAAGGGTAGTAGGCAAAACTAAAAGTAAATAGTCGGGCTTTCTTTATTCTCATTGCAAAGTGAGTCATCAATAGAGAAAGCGTTTAGTGAAGGTCCTCTCATTCGGTATGAAAAAGAAGAAAAAATAATGGTTTTGCTCATGACTTAATGTTTAAAGTATCTTAGACCAGGCTTCAATTCCTCGAATGAGTAATTCAACTTCATTTCCCTATTGATTGAATTGAATTTTTGTGATCTTCGTAGCCTCATGCAAACATAGGAACAGAGCTTAAGAATGTAAAAGAATAGTTTGTAAATGATCCCATTCCCTATGGGCCCATAAACCAAATCTTGGATAGTGAAAGCAAGCATACAATGTTCCATGATCCATGCTCAGAACATCATGTTGAAAGAAGAATCTACTGGTGTGCTACTGTATCATCAGGTGAACTCATTGAAAATCTTGACATCCAATAAAAATAGAGAACTACTAGCCTCTTACAAGTCTCTGATCTCTCATCTGGTCTCCTTCGGTACTGTAAAGCTTTTGTTCAATACAAGTTGCCATTTCCAAGAAAAAAAAAGGTGAACAATTGGTCCACACCAAATGCTGCTAATAAAAGTTGTGTTTTGGATGAAAACCAACTTCAAAGTTTTTCACCTTCCGCAAAGCATTGCAAAGAGGGAAAGGACCACAAATGTACAGAAACTATTGTAGAATTACAACTCACTAACTCAGAGCCTGCTCTAAGCTCTAGACATGCTTTGGTTTTTCCCTGTCCGGAAAAGAACTACTTTGCTCACAACTCATAGCCTCCTCATTGGCAAGGGTAAGGCATTAGTTGTATTGTATTATCTAAAAAATCCAATCAACCAACTAAAAAAACAAAAAACCAATCCAATCAACCAACTAGAAAAATAAAAAAATCACTGTAAGAAGAAATGCCTTGGATATAGAATATTGGAGAAGAACCTTGGAGAAGAAAGGGCTATCTATTTTTACAAGAGAAGAAAAGAGTTGAGTGTGTAGAATTTTATTACCTTGAAAACTAGGTCTTCAGATTCTGAGGACTTCCTCTAGGGCTTGGGTTTTGATGTAGAGAAAAAGAGGAAGGCGAGGAGGAGAGAGAGAGAGAGAGAGAGAGAGAGAGAGACGTGGAGTGCGACCAGTGGGCGTTCTTCTGAGACCGGAGATGGAAGTGAAATGGAGACCGGACATGGACTGGTCTGGTCTTCTCCTTCTTTCGTTTCTTCTTTTCTTTTTTTGTGTTTCAGCTTTCGTCCCTTTGCTAGCATCAACTAACAAAGGGTAAAATGGGCAAAAATAAGGAAGATTTGGGCTGGAGGTCCTTCCCTGATAATATAATAATTTTGGGGTCCCAACAGTGGTTATCCTATTTAAGGAAATTTCTTTAGTAAATGTCCCAATAAATTATTATTCTTCTGTCCATGTATAATCCCCAATCTTCTAGGTGGTACTTATGTCATTTTTTTTTGGCAAAAAGCATATTTTTTTAATCTATATGTATATTTTGCATGCATTAACTTAGATAGATGAATTCATTAATTATAAATAAATGAGATCAAGAAATTAGATTTATATCTAATATTTGTTGAGATTTAACTTGGCTATGTGATTGGAACAACCAACAGTTTTGATTTAAATAAGATTAGGCTTGAAAAAAATAAAGAGAACCAGATTTTTGTCCGATTAGACTCATTTTAATCGAACAACATTTTTCTTTGTCCAATTAGATTCATTTTAATTCAAATTATTTGATCTAAATAAAAAATCACATTTGTGTCTAAATATAACTAGGATTGGATTAAATAAAAATCCCAGTTTGAACATGAAATTAGATTAACCCTGATGGGTAGCTTAGTTGGCCTAGGACAATGATTTGCACCTGAAGGTTGTGGGTTCAAAACTGCACTACCACACTGGGGCCGCAAGGAAATTTTACTTGACTTTCTCTCCTGGGCCTGTAGGGATTATTCTTGCCCAAAAGGTTGGGAGCCCTGCATTATAAAAAAAAAAGCATGAATATAGATCCATGCATAAGCTGAATCACATCCAGTCAAAAGATTTAATTTTTGTGTTTTTCAATTGGAAAGTGTAAAAGTAACTTAGAAAAAAGAAATATTCTATGCTTTTTTGGCTGTGCATTTTAAATCCTTAAAAATCTGGGCTTCACGATTTCAACATTTTGGATTGAAATAGACTACACACATTAACATATCTGAGAAAGTGGGCCCAAACGTGTAAAACACAAGAACACTTTTTTATATTTTGTTCATGTTTTCTATATAAGTACAATCTTACACTGGGTACAATCTTATAATGGGACCAACTTATCCTAAATGTGTACTAGAGAAGTTTAGATTTTCAATAGATAGGGTCCACCAAAGAGTTTTACTTTTAATAAACAAAACTGATAAGACTAATGTAGTCTCCGATTTAAAGCGATGAAATGAATAATTAAGTAATGCTAATAAACTTGATTTTATGGGTGAAGCAGCTAGAAGCGCTTGCTTCACGACCTTGTATTCTATTAAATTTCATTAGCTAACCATTGCTACCAAAACCTCGAGGCTTTAGTAGAGGCAGCGGAAATACTTTTTAATATTCCCCCTCGAGTGGAGCCCACTCTTCAATCTTCCCCTTAGGAACCTGGCCGGCTCACTTTTGGCGACACATTTTTTTTTATTTTTGCGCCGAGTCATTCCTCCTATAATTCAAACTCATGACCGGCCAGCTCTGATACTATATTAAATTGAGTTTTTTGTATATATCCCCTTAAAGTTTGTAGGATTTGTAAATAAGCCCCTTAGGTTTTAGTATTTGTAAATTGGCCCTTGTCTTTTCTTTTTAATGCCTTTCATGTCCCCAAAATCAATATTCCTAATAAGAATGGGCAGCCACTATAAGATTTGTGTAGAATTTTTATATAAATGAAAGCTTTGCCCTTACCTCCATCAAGCAAAAATAAATATTTTTACTATTTACAAAAATATCATTATTTATTTCAAGTCCCAAATGGTTTCTCTTAAGAACTCTCACATGCCCATGAACGGGGGCCGACCCAAGTACAAAAGCTTGAGGAGCGAAGCCCCCACCCAGAAGTTTCTATTTTTTTTATGTTTACCCCTTCCCCCAATATTTCTTTTACATAAAGCTAAACACAACCACCCATCGCAAACTCTAAAAAATAATATTTTTTATTTTTTACATTTGGCCATCACCCCAATATTTCTTTTACACCCATACACATGAAGCATAATCATGTATTTAGAAAGTTTCATCAATCCAACAAAGGGACATCTATGAATTGGATAAATCATAACCGGTTATGAGTACAAGTATTGATTGTCGTCGTGATAAATTTGGATTTAATGAAATGAGTCATGTATTGATAAAAAAAAATTACGTAGGGGTATTCTCTCCCATTAAGTGTAATTGTTAATGTTAGCCGCTTTAGAATAAAAAGAATGAGAAATTATGCATATAAGGATAAAAGAAAAATGAACAAAAGTGTCATTTCACTCTTAAAACATATGGTTGTTCGATGACAATTGATTTTGGGAGACAGAAGGTATTAAAATGAAATGCAGGGCCTATTTGAAAATACTAAAATCTTAGGAGCCTATTACCATTCTTACAAACGTTAAAAGGGAGTATCTACAAAAATACTTTGTTAAATTTAATCAGCTAATCATTACTTCCAAAACCTCGAGGCCTTTCCTCTACGTTAGAGCCCGCTCCTCAATAAAATTATTCCGGAATGAATTACGAAGGCCCACAGAAGTATTTGATCTTGACTTTCTAGAGCCGGTGCTGTTGGCGCCGACGCATAGGACGATGCCAGGCAAATGAGGGAATGCGTTGAGGCAGGTAACAATAACTACATTTTGGCTTTTCCCTCCAGGGATGACATTGGAGTTGGACTGACGGATAAGTCAAGTGCGCTGGCCCAAAAAGACAGTTACCCTCCATGTATCTTGCTGTATGAGCAGAGAGTCCTATTGTCAAAGCCATGGAGCCATAAGCGTGACATTTTGACTTGTCTCTCTGTCATTCTCTCCACCACGCTCAAGAAAATCAAAACAACAAAATTGACTAGACCTCCTCTTCCAACCACACAACATTCAGCAACACAAACCCAATAAAAAAGATGAGCACAAACAGAGAGAGATGAACAATGGTGAGGTATTTAATATATTACTTACCAGCTAAATAGAACCACAGGCAGAGTCCATGGGATCGGTAGCCAAGTGATAAAAGGGCATCCTAGCTCACCTTAGGTGCCTGGGATCAATTGGAGTACGGTAGAACGAAGAGCACAAAGCAGGGAGAACTCAAGCTGAACACAACGAAAAAAATAAAATTGAATATCAAATCAAGATTAAAAAAAAAATAGGGGAAGCTGGGAGTAAAAGCAACCCATTTTTGTCAATTTGTAATCTTGAAGAATACAATTTTTATTTTTATTTTTTTGTCATTTTGTGTTTACAAGCAAATAGCAAGGAAGAAAAAAGAAATGAAGAAAAAGAAAAAGAAATTCAATCTGGGAGTAGAGAACAAAATTGACTTAGACTCTCACTTCCAACCACACAACGTTACATATATAGAGACAGAGAGATGAGCAATGATGAAGTATGTAATATGAAACTTGCCAGCTGAAAGAGAGTCAGGAGAGTCTAATGAATTCTCCTACAATGCTCTCCAAGATTCTACTGCTGTTTTCCTTTGCACTTGCAGCTTCCAGTGCCCATGAATTCACCTACAATGGATTCCATGAGGCAAACTTGAGCCTGGATGGCACAGCACAGATCACACCAAGTGGTCTGTTGAAGCTTACCAACACTACAGTACAAATGAAGGGTCATGCTTTCTACCCCATTCCAATTCCCTTCAAGAATGCTTCCAATGGTAACGTTCTCACTTTCTCTACTAGTTTTGTCTTTGCAATCATCCCTGAATATCCCACCATTAGCAGCGCGGGGCTAGCCTTTGCAGTTTCCCCTACAAATTTGCTGATCAACACCGCAGCTGCACATTATATGGGTCTCTTCAATCTCACCAATGATGGAAGCTCGACAAACCATATTGTTGCTGTCGAGCTAGATACAATTCAGAACATTGATGTGGGAGATATTGATGACAACCATGTTGGGATTGACATCAACAGCATCAGGTCTCGCAATTCCTCTCATGCAGCTTATTATGTCAATGAAAATGGAGGGTACAAGAACATAAGCCTTAAAAGTGGAGAAATGATTCAGGCATGGGTAGATTACAATGGTATAGAAAAGAAACTTACAGTCACACTCTCTCCTGCAAACCTGCCTAAACCTACTCATCCCCTCATATCAATAATAGTTGACCTTTCACTGATATTCCAAGACTATATGTATGTGGGTTTTTCTTCTGCTACGAGTCCAATAGTAGCATCGCATTATATTGTAGGGTGGAGCTTTAAGATGAATGGAGTTGCAAAATCACTTGACATCTCAAATCTTCCTAAGCTTCCTCGTACGGGACCGAAGGAGAGGTCAAAGTTTCTGGTGATGGGGTTGCCTATAATTGTCGTAGCTTCTGTATTATCAATCACCTTTGGAGTTGTATACATGTTGAGAAGAAATATCAAATTTGCTGAAGTACTCGAAGATTGGGAGAGGGAATATAAAGCACATAGGTTCTCATTCAAGGATCTATTCATTGCCACCAAGGGCTTTAGAGAGAGTGAGCTTTTGGGGATTGGAGGTTTTGGTAGGGTGTACAAAGGTATATTACCAACTTCCAAAAATGAAATAGCTGTGAAGAGAGTTTCTCATCAATCAAAGCAAGGGACAAGAGAATTTATTGCAGAGGTTGTGAGCCTTGGCCGCCTCCGCCATCGCAACTTGGTAAAGCTATGTGGTTATTGCCGGCGTAAAGGAGAGCTCCTCCTGGTCTATGATTACATGCCCAATGGAAGTCTTGACAAGTTCCTCTTCCATGAAGACAGGACTCTGGGTTGGGCTGAAAGGTTTCGAATAGTGAAAGGAGTAGCTTCAGGGCTGCTCTATTTGCTTGAGGAATGGGAGCAGGTTGTTGTTCACAGAGACATCAAAGCTAGCAATGTTTTATTAGACAGTGAGTTAAATGGGAGGTTAGGCGACTTTGGCCTCTCGAGGATGTATGATCATGGAACTGATCCTCATACTACCCATGTGGCAGGAACACTGGGCTATCTTGCACCTGAGCTTGCTAGAACTGGCAAGGGAACTACAGCCACAGACACTTTCTCTTTCGGGGTGTTTTTGCTCGAGGTCGCTTGTGGGAAGAGACCTATAGGCCAACATCAATCAGGGGAGGAGCTGATGTTAGTGGATTGGGTATCTGAATGTTGGAAGAGGGCGGAGATCGTAGAGGCCAAGGATCCAAAATTGGGAAGCGACTATGCAATTGAGGAAATGGAGCTGGTATTGAAGCTCGGTCTGCTATGCTCACATCCCAAACCGGAGGCCAGGCCTACCATGCGGCAAGTTGCGCAGATGCTTGATGGTGATTATAGTTTGCCTGAATTGTCATTGCAGTGTTTCGATATCAGTGCTTTACCGGAGATGCAAAGGGAATATACTGATGATATATTCATGTCCTACCGTACTTCAGGCTACTCGTCATCAGTAGCAGAGTCATTTCTCTCTGGAGGCCGTTGAATCAATAGTAACTCCATCTAGAAGTTTGATAGCTTTGATAGGATCTCTCTCTTTATCTATCTGTGTCTAGTTTCATTCATATTCTAGTTAGGAGGATGTTTATTACAATTTATGTGTCCTAGTGTTCCTTATATTTGCAAGTATTATATATTCATAATACAGTGAACTATGTGATAGAGATATTAATCATAGGAATGAAAATGGCTCAACACTGACATTTGGATACTTCAAACTAGGCATTGTAACTGTATCATGCTCTGTCCCATACTTCAATTTTTATTTGTAAAATTCGTGTCCACACCATGGTATCCCTGCCATGCCATATATATCTGGGCATCATATCTTCAAACAACATACAAGCTTCTATATAGTAATTATTAGTTCGTAACTAAAATATTGTCTAGTAAATATACTAACTGCTTGTTTAAGTAACTTTAATCCTATTTTTTGGTAAGTCAACAGGATATCATCCTCTTAAGATGAAGCGCCTCATGGAGATGGCAACAGTCTCAGGTTGAGTTCAGCGCAAGCCAGCCCGTTTATCTCACTTTAGGCCTAATCCGTCTCTCTCAATCCCAAAAGCAGGGCAAAAGGACATATTTTAAGTATGTTTTCTTATTTTCCATAATATAAGTAGATCACTCTATTTTTGTTTCATTCATCCCTTCTCAAGTTTTAGCAGGCAAAGAGAAGGCATATAGAATCATCAATCAAGGTTATGTGTAGCACCACAAAACAAGCTAAGGTTCTCTGTTTTTATTTCAGTTATCCCATTTAATGCCACTGAAAAGGCAGCTAGGATCATCAAACTAGGTGATGTGGTGTTTTGAACAAGTTAAGGTCCATAACATCAAGCATGCCAGAAAATATGAGCTAGAAAGTATATTAACCTAGAAAGCAAAGTTGATTTAAAGCAGCTAGGTCGATTGGTCATGATGATTTTGTAGCCTTACCACACTATGGTTTATTAAAGAAGGTTCAGATCATCAAGCATGCATGCAACAAGTAACAAGTAAAAAATTACTTTTAAGCTTCTATATGCTAGGTTGAGAATTTTTAGGCTCATCTTTTATTAATCTGAAACTTTTTTTTTTTTTTTGTGGTAACTATATTTTATTGAAGAAATTGAAGTTCATCAGTACAAGAGAAATCTAGTGGAAAGCTACAAAAAAAAAAAAAAAAAACACTAGCTACAACAACAAAACCAGAATAAAACTTGAAAAAAGACAACAACAACAACAACAACAACAGGGAAATAGGAATGTATCCCTCCAGCCGAGTCCACGATCTCTGATCCCTAACTCCTCCTTTCACCAATGGTCAGCTGCCAAAGTAGCACTCCTCTTTACATATGAGAAAAGGAAGCATCCAAATCTCTCACTAATCTATCACCTCCTCCACAGCCTAATGTCAATGTTGAGCTTGTGATAGTGGCATCAAATGTTTTGAAAGGGAACTGCAAGCATTTAGGATTTTAATGAGGAAATTGTACAATATACATATATGGATCAAGAATTCCAGATCCAACCCATAATCAGGCTAAGCTATAGGCCTGGGGTATATAAGATTTAATCAGAGTTCATAAAAAGTTGAACCAAGTCACAGCCAGGTCCATAATCAGGTCTAAACAAGTTTGATTGGAGTACTGGTTGATATCTGAATCAACAGTTGAACAGCCCAGCAGATGATTGGTTTCCATCTAACAGATGCACATTGAAGGGATATGTGGTAATAGTTGTCAAATTCGTCTCAAAAGCCTTTCTTGGTCAACTCTAGAGTGAAGATTTTTGGCTGTTTCAATTTTTTCCCAAGAAATAAGATATACATATTAAAGAATAGGAAGAATTTTGGAAAAATTAGTAGGAAGTGAAGCTACAAATACCCATTTACACCATTCTAAAATCTGTACTTTTTTTCTGTTTATTTGAATGCCAAATTCTAGAATCTGTAACGCAATATGCTATCTCCACATGTCAAGTAAGCAACATAAGTTGTATAACAATATGACATAATAACAATGCATTCTTATTTTCAATTATCAATGCAAAGCCTCAAAAAATGTAAAGTAATCACACCTGCAATTTTTTTTTTCCACCTGCATAATTAATACATTAGATTAGACTAAACTTTAAAGATAAATAGAAATCCAAAGTTGAAGTGGTTCATTTTAGACCCAAACTTGACTAACTTTCTGAAGATTTACACAGAAAGGAAGTTATCAAATATCAAAACAACGATGCATAGCAAAAATCCATATGTACTTTTTTTCTTTCATGCTCCATCTTCTCCAGGACAGAACACTGCAATGTCTTGAATACCTGAACATTCCATTTCATGGCCAAAATGGAACGGGGACTGGGAAGGAATTGACAACTATTTAATTGCATTGATATGATTTTGTTGATATTTTGCAGTTACAGATAATATTGATGTAAAAAAATACATGAAGACCTGCAGCCAATTAGAATTTACATAAACAAAGTGTAGGCCTGATGATGCAGTCCTCTTCTCATTTTAGAGAGCTCATTCAATCACTTTGGAAACTGTTCCAGTCTTTCTTCAACTACTGCAAATAACTCTACATATATCATCACAGATCTGAGAAAGAGCACAAGTTTTTATATTAGGCCGGCAATGTGCCTGAATCCCTCTTGGGTCCAGTACATCAGTCTCTTCAACATCTTTTCCTTTAAAAAAAAACTAAAAAAATAAAGTCTGTCACCGAGCATGAATTAGCAGATCAGAATGCCAATAGAGTTCCAAAATCAAATGCTTTAAATAAAGGTTAGAGGGTGGTTTTTTTTTTTTTTTTCCTTAAAAAAATCGGACTCCAGTTTCTACTCAGATTACTATTGCAGAGGATAAAAGGGGACATTTACAAATTGATTTTGGGCTTGAACTAAGATTAGGGTCTAGGATCCAGACCTTAAAGGGGCTTCAATTGTTCCTCATCAGGTGGTCTTGGATTTTGGTTTTAATATCTGATGTGGATCTGAACCAAAGGGGCAGACTCAAAGCATTGATTTTGGCAAACCTCAGATTCTAGAGCCCCCATTAAATTCACAGATTCAGAGAAGCCAGGAGTACTGGATTAGACTAAGTTCTCATCCCCTTTCATGTGTGTGTTGTATTTATGTCTCCTCTCATGTGCGGGTTTTCATCACTTTGTGTCAGTATGTCTCTCCTCTCATGTGCGAGTTCCATCGCCTCTCATATGTGAGTCGTGTCTACAGCCTCACTGTTATTGCTTCCGTCCGAGCACGTTTAGTTTTGGAGTTCTTATGGAATTAAGGGCCACACGACTTTCAAACACATCATGTTAACGTAGTTGGCTAGGACCACAACTCACGAACTAAAAGTTGCAATTTCATACTCGCATGCTCTCTCTTTGGGACCACTTACCTAGACAAAAGCCTAACTTGCCTGGTGTGTGTGGGAAGCAGGGACTTCATCGTTCCCAAGGGGAATAGTAGGTTCTCAAATTCGCCTATTTTTTTAGAGAAAAAAAAAAGGGAGCATCTGTTAGGCCAAAAGGGGCTATCAGGCTGCTGTCATAGTCAAAAAACGTTAAATGGCAGAAACACCTCTCGCTATAGCGAAAGTGGGTGCTAAGTTCATGTTGGATCCAGACTCTTGAGTGGAAGTTTGAGGTGGACTCTTGATGTGTTTAATTTTTATAGGACTTTTGCCATACTCTTAATCTTGATTTTATGCTAGTTTGCCTTTTATTTTCTTTATTTTATCATGTTTTCATATATATATATATATTTTTTTGTAGGAGGAAATAAACTCATAAAACCATGGATTTTGGAATGGAAAACAAGTTTTGGACAGCTGAAGTCTTAGTCCAATCTTGGTCTTAATTGGACCTCGAATTTGGACCATGAGGAAGCACATTTAGAAGTTGATTGACGTTGAAAAAAACGTCCTTTCCCGAAATTCCAGAACCAATCTCACCAAGACAGGCATAACTTTTTCTAGAAAACTCCATTTTGAGAGATCTCGGTGGTTACAGAAAGATAAGAGAGAGCCCTACAATCTTTCTGTGGACAGCCTGTCTCCAATCATCCATTATCAAGGAGTAAATCTCGCCGCAATGCACTGATAGTGAAACTTGCCATTCCTGGAACATTACTCTGTAATTCGGGCATAACTTTGGAGAGAGAGATCAGATTTGATTGATTAAAGTTGCTGAGGAAAGGTAAGAAGAAGATCTTCGATTTTTCTGTTGAGAACTTTCTGAAATTAAGGCGTTTTGATAGCAAAATTTGGGCGTCAAGACAGAGGACGAAAACTGCCAGTTGGAGAATTCAGTTTTGAAAGGAAAAAAAAGAGGGGATCGAGTATTCACAAGGGTTTTGGTTTTTTTTAAAGTGTGAACCGAGAGATTCAGAGGAGGAAGAAAGGAGAGGAGACGAAAAGAAGGAAGAAGAAGTGCAACAAAGCCGATTTTGCGAAGTTTTTCTCGGATCGAATGAGTTCTCTTCAACTGTTGTTTTTCTTTACTCTTTCTTTCATCATCAAAACAATGTTATCTGGCTAAATTTTCTTTGCTAGGGATAGGATGTAACCACAAATTATTGAAGGTTACTTGACTGGATTGATGTTAAATTTTTTCTTGCTATTTATAATTTGATGAATTCTGTTTTCACTCTTGCAATTTAATTGGCCATTAATTTGCATGTTTAAGATATTGAATGAAGAACGAAAGTTTAAGTTTGATATTAGTTTGTGAATTCATCAAACCTCTGGTTAAATGATTTAGAAATAAACATTAACCTTGGTGACTGTATGTAGGTTCCTTGGTTCTTAATGAAATTGTGTTAATTGCTATAATCACGAAAGTAGATATAGGATTAACATGATTAATATTTTGAGTCTTGAAAAAGATCAGAATAGACCTTAGGGAATTCAATCATTGTAAGTAGCAAGTGAAGATTTGAAATTAATGCAATTAGGTTTCCAACATAAATTGTTGATGACATTCGAATCCCTAGCAACTATCATAATCTGTTACTGGTGTAACTAGCATTTTATATTGATTTTCATACAAACAGAATTTATGTTTCTCTAGATAATATAAGAAATCATAAATTGGTAGTTAGATTTCTTCCTTGTGGGACGACATTCGATTGCCTATACTACATTAGCAATCCTTACACTTGGGGTACAATTTAGGGCAGTCAAGTTTTTGGCGCCGTTGCCGGGGAAGCAATTTTAATATCAATAACGTGAATTCTTGTATTAATTTAGACTTTCAGTATTTGATTTTGTTTGGTTTTTCAGTTCTGATTTTGTGTTCTTTTAGGTTATTCAAATATTAATTTTGTTCTTTTAATATCTGAGTGCATTTTTATTCCTATACCTAACATTGATGCTTTAGTGATTAGTTTCCTTTACCAAATAGAGTGTAAGAAACATATTTGAGGTAGAAAATGTTGGGACAGTGTTGCATGTGTTCTGTAGCTTGGATTTTTCATGTTTAGTGCTTGGTTATAAGTAGTTTTTAAGTGGGTATAACTTTTGATCCGGTTTAGAAGGATTCTTAATTGTGACTACTTTTCATCTTGCAGATTGTGTTGTGCATGACACGCCGTACAAGTAAGCTTAGAGAATTTGATCCAGAGATAGAAAGGACTTTACGTGCATTAAGGAGGAAGCGAAGATCAGTAGTAGCCATGGCTAATAATCAGAATCAAAATCAAATGCAGAACCCGATTTTGTTACGTGACTATGCTATGCCTAATGTAAATGGAACCCAAACTAGCATAGCAAGGCCAGCAGTCAATACCAACAATTTTGAGTTGAAGCCTGGTCTTATCCAAATGGTTCAGCAAGATCAATTTGGTGGAGGAGATGTAGAGGATCCCAATAACCACTTGGCCAACTTTTTAGAGATATGTGACACCATCAAGCTGAATGGTGTGAGTGAAGATGCAATCAGGTTAAGGCTCTTTCCCTTTTCTTTGAAAAACAAGGCGAAGGAGTGGCTAAATTCAAAGCCGCCCAACTCATTCACTACCTGGAACACTTTGTCACAAGCTTTTCTTAGTAAGTATTTCCCCCCAGGTAAGACTGCCAAACTCAGAAATGATATTACTAGTTATGTGCAATTTGATGGTGAATCTTTGTATGAAGCCTGGGAGAGATTTAAGGACTTGCAGAGGAGATGTCCACACCATGGTTTACCTGACTGGCTGATTGTGCAAACTTTTTATAATGGTTTGACACAAGCAGTCAGAATTATGGTGGATGCAGCAGCAGGAGGAGCACTAATGGGTAAGTCTACAGAAGAAGCTTATGAGTTGTTGGAAGCAATGGCTTCCAATAATTATCAATGGTCTAATAACAGAGGTATGCCTAAGAAAACTCCAGGTGTGTATGATGTTGATGGGATAAACATGCTCAATGCTAAGGTTGATAATCTGGTTAAGCTGTTCGGTAAGCTTGGTAATGTTAATTCTGTTTCTAACTTTAGTCTTGTTTTGAGTTGTGATTTGTGTGGAGGTACTCACAATAGTTCTGATTGTATGCAAATTGAGCAGGCTCAATTTGTTGGAAATTTTAACAGGCAGCAAAATAATCCTTACTCCCAGACATACAATCCAGGGTGGAGGAATCACCCCAATTTTTCCTGGAAAGATCAAGGTAATCAAAGTGGGATTAACAGCTCTAGACCTTTTCCACCACCTGGTTTTCAACAGAAACCACAACCAGAAGGTAAAGCGTCTTGGGAGTTGGCTATTGAAAAATTAGCAAATGCCACTTCTGAGAGATTTGAGAGGTTGGAGGCAAAGGTAGACCAAATGGCAAGTTCTAGTAGAAATGTGGAGATGCAGTTAGGGCAATTAGCAAACTCAATCAACTCTCGTGGTCAGGGCAATTTACCAAGTAAGACAGAAGTTAATCCAAGAGAGCAATGCAAGGCTGTCACTTTGAGAAGTGGTAAGCAGTATGGTGAGGTAAGTGGTGAGACTGTGGTGGATGATGAAGTTGGTGATGAGGAAGTGAGAAATCAGGAAAGCGAAGAAGTTGAGGAATCAATTAAGACACCACCAGTCAAACCTTATGTTCCCCCTATTCCTTTCCCACAGAGACTTAAACAAAATAAGCTTGATAAACAATTTGAAAAGTTTCTTGCTGTTTTTAAGCAATTGCGTGTTAACATTCCTTTTGCAGATGCGTTAGCACAGATTCCAGCTTATGGGAAGTTTTTAAAGGAGATTATGGCAAACAAGCGGAAATTAGAGGATTATGAAACCATTGCCTTGACTGAGGGGTGCAGTGCTGTCATTCAAAATAAGCTTCCACCAAAGCTGCGAGATCCAGGGAGTTTCTCAATTCCATGCACTATTGGTGATGTTGAACTTTCTAGAGCTTTATGTGATTTAGGTGCAAGTGTCTCATTGCTTCCTTTATCTGTGTGCAGGAAGCTTGGTTTGAAGGAGAAGAAGCCTACTAATATTTCTTTGCAGCTTGCTGATGGGTCAGTGAAGTATCCATTAGGAGTTCTGGAGAATGTGCTGGTCAAGGTAAAGAAATTCATTATACCAGTGGATTTCATTGTTTTGGAGATGGAGGAAGATACAGAAATACCCATTATTTTGGGTAGGCCTTTCTTAGCCACAGCTGGAGCAGTTATAGATGTTAAGAATGGTAGGTTGACTTTTAAGGTTGGTGAAGAAGAGGTAGAGTTCAATTTGTTTGAATCTGTTAAATATCCTTCTTTCACTGATGATGTTTTTCGAGTTGATGTTGTGAATGAGCTAACTGATGAGTTTTTTAGGGCCGGCAACCCAAAAGAACCTCTTGAAAATTGTTTAGTGAATGCAGGAATGAGTAAGAATGAAGTTTGCGAGGCAGCAGCAGCATGTGTGTTGGATGGTGCAGACACTATGCCGAGGTATAAAAGTAATAGATTTGAGGAGTTGGGCAAAGGTAAACCCCTTCCTCACCCTTCTCATATACAAGCACCGGTTTTAGAGTTGAAACCACTACCGTCCCATCTCAGGTATGCTTTTTTAGGAGAGAATGATACTTTACCTGTAATTGTGAATGCTTCATTGACTGTTATTCAACTTGATAAATTGTTGCGTGTGTTGAGACTGAAACAAAAGGCCATAGGATGGACTATATCAGATATTAGAGGAATTAGCCCTTCTATTTGCATGCATAGAATATTGATGGAAGATAACCATAAGCCTGTTGTTGAAAATCAGAGAAGGTTGAATCCTAACATGAAAGAAGTAGTAAGGGCTGAAATTTTAAAATGGTTAGATGCAGGAATCATTTATCCTATATCTGATAGTTCATGGGTGAGTCCAGTACATGTAGTGCCAAAAAAAAGGGGGGATGACAGTGGTGCAAAATGGGAATAATGACCTAATTCCCACTAGGACAGTTGCAGGGTGGAGAGTTTGCATAGATTATAGGAAACTTAATATTGTTACCCGTAAGGATCATTTTCCATTACCATTTCTTGATCAGATGTTAGAAAGAATTGCTGGGTATGAATATTATTGTTTCTTAGATGGTTATTCGGGGTATAATCAGATTCCCATAGCCCCAGAAGACCAAGAAAAAACTACTTTTATATGTCCTTATGGTACTTTTGCATTTCGTAGGATGCCTTTTGGTCAATGTAATGCACCTGCCACTTTCCAACGCTGCATGATGGCTTTATTTTCTGATTTTATTGAAAAGATCATGGAAATTTTTATGGATGATTTTTCAGTGTTTGGATCCTCTTTCGATAATTGTTTAACTAACTTGTCCCAAGTTTTGCAGCGCTGTGAGGAGACTAACTTAGTCTTGAACTGGGAGAAATGTCATTTCATGGTGCAAGAAGGTATAGTGTTAGGCCATAAGATCTCAGCAAGTGGCATTGAGGTGGATCGTACGAAGATTGAAGTCATTGACAAGTTGCAGCCACCTACAAATGTTAAGGGAATTCGAAGTTTCCTTGGGCACGCAGGGTTTTACAGGCGTTTTATCAAGGATTTTTCTAAAATTTCAAAACCTTTGTGTAATCTGTTGAATAAAGATGTTGCTTTTGAATTTGATGCTGATTGTTTGAATGCTTTTACAAGGTTGAAGCAAGAGTTGGTATCTGCACCAATCATGGCAGCACCGGACTGGAGTTTACCATTTGAGTTGATGTGCGATGCAAGTGATTTTGCATTGGGAGCTGTTCTAGGCCAGAGGAAAAACAGGAAGTTGCATGTTATTTATTATGCTAGTAGAGTTTTGAATGATGCTCAGATTAACTATGCAACTACTGAAAAAGAATTGCTTGCTGTTGTGTTTGCTTTTGACAAATTTCGATCTTTTCTTGTAGGTTCCAAAGTGATAGTGTACACCGACCATGCAGCAATCAAGTACTTACTGGCTAAGAAGGATGCTAAGCCACGATTAATTCGGTGGGTATTGTTGCTCCAGGAGTTTGATTTGGAGATTAGGGATAAGAAGGGCATGGAGAATGTTGTGGCAGACCATTTATCTAGATTGGAGAGGCAGTTAGGAGAAGTAGAACAGGTGCCAATTAAAGAGAGCTTCCCGGATGAGCAACTGTTAGCACTCTCTTTGGTTCCATGGTATGCTGACATGGTTAATTTTCTGGTAAGTGACATTATTCCACCTGATTTGAGTAACCATCAGAAAAAGAAATTCTTGTGGGATGCGAAGAATTATTTTTGGGAGGAGCCACTATTGTATAAATATTGTGCTGATGGAATGATTAGGAGATGTGTACCTCAGGAGGAGATTCAAGGCATTTTGGCACATTGTCATTCTTTGGAGTGTGGAGGCCATTTTAGTTCGTCAAAGACAGTTGCAAAAGTATGGCAATCAGGTTTTTACTGGCCTACTATGTATCAGGATGCTAGGCAGTTTGTGAGCTTCTGTGATAGGTGCCAACGAATTGGCAATATTTCAAAGAGGAATGAGATGCCATTGACTATTATCTTGGAGGTTGAGCTATTTGATGTGTGGGGGATCGACTTTATGGGTCCATTCCCTTCTTCTTATAATAATGAATACATTTTGGTAGCAGTGGACTATGTGTCTAAATGGGTGGAGGCCATTCCAACTCCAACAAATGACTCTCGAGTAGTTGTGAAATTTGTGAAGAAAAACATTTTTTCTAGATTTGGTATGCCGAGAGCCATTATCAGTGATGAAGGATCCCATTTTTGCAATAAGAGTGTTGAGGCATTGTTGAAGAAGTATGGGGTTACTCACAAGGTAGCACTTGCTTATCATCCTCAAACAAATGGGCAGGTGGAGCTGGCAAATAGGGAGTTGAAACTGATTTTGGAGAAAACAGTGGGTAGCTCAAGGAAGGATTGGGCAATTAAGTTGGATGATGCACTATGGGCTTACAGGACTACATTCAAAACACCATTAGGTATGTCTCCTTATAGGATTGTTTTTGGAAAATCATGCCATTTGCCTGTTGAGTTAGAGCATAGGGCCTATTGGGCCATTAAGGAGTTGAACATGGATTTGAGGGCAGCTGGGGAGAAGAGGTTATTACAGTTGAGTGAGTTAGAAGAATTCAGATTAGATGCATATGAAAACTCACGGATTTTTAAGGAGAAAACTAAGCGTTGGCATGATAAGCACATCAAGGTGAAGGAGCTTGAAGTTGGGCGGCAGGTCCTACTCTTTAATTCAAGACTGAAGTTGTTTCCTGGTAAACTTCGATCTCGATGGTCTGGCCCATTCACAGTAACCAGGGTGTACCCATATGGTGCAGTGGAGGTGCATAGTGAAGCTACTGGAGCATTTAAAGTTAATGGGCAGCGGTTGAAGCCGTATTTTGCTGGAGAGGTGGTACCCAAAGGAGTAACACATTCCTTACAGGATGCTACTTATGGTTGACAAAGTGAAGTAGTCGAGCTAATGACTATAAACAAGCGCTTCTTGGGAGGCAACCCAAGCGTTCTAAACTTTTGTTTGTTTCAGTTCTTTATGTTTATTTTTATTTATTTATTTATTTGGTCTAGGTTTGCATAAATAAAGAGGATGATGCATCACGTTTCCAACTCCCCTACAAATCTTGGCTATTGAACGTATATCAGGGAAGTTTCGCTTATCCTTTCCTTTTCTTACACATTGAGGCAATGTGTGAATTAACTTTTGGGGGGGTGGATTTATGATTTTGATGCTTGTTTAACTGCTTAGTGTGATTTTGAGAAAAAAAAAATTTCGAAACTTATGCAGTTTTGGCTAACCCTCGAACTACACATTTTTGTGAAAAGAGAAGAAGGATGAATTGGTGAGTTGAAGTCATAAGTTACACTCGGACTCTCTTATCGTGTGTCCTTGCAGTTTTGACTTAGGATAGGCAGTATATTATAAAGCGAGATTAAGCATGCTTAGGTTTTTAAGATTATTGAAGTGCGGGTTCTTTACAAGATTGTGTGAGTTGTGTGACTATGCATAAGAGATGAGTGTGAGGCTTTCTTTGTGATTATCCCTTTATACTCGTTTGCAAAAAAAAAAAAAAAAAAAAAAAAAATTTAAAAAAAAAAGAGAAGGGAAAAGAGCATTTTATTTCAAGTAATGGGGATAACATGTGGTGGAAGTGAGAAAACCTACTCACTCATCCATAAACACATGTGTATAGTGAGAGCAGGGAAGTAAATATCGGCCGATACGAAGCGTATCGGCCGATATATCGGGCGTATCGGCCGTGGCCGATACGCTACAATGAAATTATCGGCCGCCACGGGTGTATCGCACCCGTGGCGGCCCGTATCGGCCGATACATGCGTGGTAGCCGATATTTTGGACTTTTTAGGGTTTTTTACCCTTCTCTTTCATCTCTTCCCCTCTATGGTTGTTGTTTTCACCTCTTTGTGGTCCATCTTGCGTAAGTTCAAAAAAAAAATCGAATCGGGCCTGCCGCCCCGAACCCCGCCTTTATGGTCGACGGACAGCCCTCCGGGGCTCGGCCTCTTTATCAATACTTTTCATATATTGAATGATCTATCATGAATGCATGCAACATATAATGTTTATGTTCATATTAAGCTAATTTTGATCACCAAAGTTTTATGCTTAGGGTTAGGTCTCACCACAGTGACCCTAACAATTAAACACTGATATTTGGCTCTAATAGTACCATCGTGATGTTTACATTACATATTGTTCAAATGTATGAATATAAGTGTCTCCCAAATCCCTTTTGGTGGTGATCAAGGTATTCCTAATTTCCTATTTCTTTCACTAACCCTCTACTCCCTTTGTCATTTCTAAATTGGTGTTGATTGTTGATCACTTCATAGTTCATTCACTTGATTGAATTTGAACCTTGAATGCTGAAGTATTGATATTTGATTGTTCAATGTTCACTAATGACCTAACTCTTAAGTCTTCTTAATTCTTATGCCTTTATTTCATGTTCTAATTTTTTTCTATTTAGCTTTCCATTACTTTTTAAGTTAACATGACTAAGAAACATGAATACATGTGAAAAAACTAATCATTACTATTATTTTCTATTTATACAGCGATACAGGACATCATATATTGAGGGCACCGCTACGCCCCCTTTTCTTACTTACTTTTGCAAAAGAACCACATTTTCTTTCATTTTACAATTTTCTGGATTTTCTGGAATTTTTTCAGATTTTTTTGGCGATTTTTTAAAATCGCACCGCTACGCCGATACGTATCCCCGATACGCTACGTATCGCCCGCTTCGTATCGGTTTGGCGGCGGGCCGCTACGCCCGCCGCTACCGATATTTTCATCCTTGAGTGAGAGAGCATAAAATGCAATCACTATATCGAACATTGCTTGAGGTGGGAGAGCATAAAATGCAACCACCCAAAAAAAATAAAAAAAATAATAATAATAAACTGTTGAAAGGGATGGTTACAAGGTTAGTTGTCACATGATTTGAGTGTGTTGGTTGCATAATGAGCATGATTGAGTTTGGAATTATGTATGGATATTAGAAGTAAAGAACGTGAATATGCTTGGTTTCCCTTTGTTTGCTACTGTTGTGTACTGAGTTGAAGATTTAATGTTGACACGGTAGGTACTTTGGGTGTGATGAGTGATTTCAATTATGCTGGTTGTCATTTGTTCTGAATGTGTTTTTTCTTTTGCTTGAGGACAAGCAAACATTTAAGTTTGGGGGTGTTTGATGTGTTTAATTTTTATAGGACTTTTGCCATACTCTTAATCTTGATTTTATGCTAGTTTGCCTTTTATTTTCTTTATTTTATCATGTTTTCATATATATATATATATATATATTTTTTGTAGGAGGAAATAAACTCATAAAACCATGGATTTTGGAATGGAAAACAAGTTTTGGACAGCTGAAGTCTTAGTCCAATCTTGGTCTTAATTGGACCTCGAATTTGGACCATGAGGAAGCACATTTAGAAGTTGATTGACGTTGAAAAAAACCTCCTTTCCCGAAATTCCAGAACCAATCTCACCAAGACAGGCATAACTTTTTCTAGAAAACTCCATTTTGGGAGATCTCGGTGGTTACAGAAAGATAAGAGAGAGCCCTACAATCTTTCTGTGGACAGCCTGTCTCCAATCGTCCATTATCAAGGAGTAAATCTCGCCGCAATGCACTGATAGTGAAACTTGCCATTCCTGGAACATTACTCTGTAATTCGGGCATAACTTTGGAGAGAGAGATCAGATTTGATTGATTTAAGTTGCTGAGGAAAGGTAAGAAGAAGATCTTCGATTTTTCTGTTGAGAACTTTCTGAAATTAAGGCGTTTTGATAGCAAAATTTGGGCGTCAAGACAGAGGACGAAAACTGCCAGTTGGAGAATTCAGTTTTGAAAGGAAAAAAAAGAGGGGATCGAGTATTCACAAGGGTTTTGGTTTTTTTTAAAGTGTGAACCGAGAGATTCAGAGGAGGAAGAAAGGAGAGGAGACGAAAAGAAGGAAGAAGAAGTGCAACAAAGCCGATTTTGCGAAGTTTTTCTCGGATCGAATGAGTTCTCTTCAACTGTTGTTTTTCTTTACTCTTTCTTTCATCATCAAAACAATGTTATCTGGCTAAATTTTCTTTGCTAGGGATAGGATGTAACCACAAATTATTGAAGGTTACTTGACTGGATTGATGTTAAATTTTTTCTTGCTATTTATAATTTGATGAATTCTGTTTTCACTCTTGCAATTTAATTGGCCATTAATTTGCATGTTTAAGATATTGAATGAAGAACGAAAGTTTAAGTTTGATATTAGTTTGTGAATTCATCAAACCTCTGGTTAAATGATTTAGAAATAAACATTAACCTTGGTGACTGTATGTAGGTTCCTTGGTTCTTAATGAAATTGTGTTAATTGCTATAATCACGAAAGTAGATATAGGATTAACATGATTAATATTTTGAGTCTTGAAAAAGATCAGAATAGACCTTCGGGAATTCAATCATTGTAAGTAGCAAGTGAAGATTTGAAATTAATGCAATTAGGTTTCCAACATAAATTGTTGATGACATTCGAATCCCTAGCAACTATCATAATCTGTTACTGGTGTAACTAGCATTTTATATTGATTTTCATACAAACAGAATTTATGTTTCTCTAGATAATATAAGAAATCATAAATTGGTAGTTAGATTTCTTCCTTGTGGGACGACATTCGATTGCCTATACTACATTAGCAATCCTTACACTTGGGGTACAATTTAGGGCAGTCAAGTTTTTGGCGCCGTTGCATAATAAGTGTACCGCCATATCTACTAGAAAACAGACGGAGACCTTCAAGAATGGCTAGCACCTCCGCTTCATTGGAATCACACACACCCACATACTTAGAGAACATAATTAATACCTCCCCCTTACAATTCCGAAGCACCCCTCCAATCCCAGCCGGACCTGGCTTACCCCTTGAAGCACCATCCACATTAAACTTAAGGACCCCTAAAGGAGGAGGATATCAAGGGATTGTTCTCCTCTCCTTAAAAGAGTCACACCCCATAAAATCTCCCCAATTAGAAATAATATCGTTAAAGGTAAAATTAGAGAATTCCTTTCTAACCAAAGCCCATTGTACAATCTTAAAGGTGATTTTGGATATCAAATCTATTGATGATGATGAAGAACCCCTAAAGATCCTAGCATTCCTTTCCTTCCAAATTGACCATAAGATAGCAAATGGTATCATTCTCCATAAGATTCGGCCACACCCCACAAAACACCCACCTAACCAAGACTCTGCCACATCCACAACATTCTTCGGACATCACCAAGAAAGACCACACTTGCCAATAAAACTACTCCAAACTCTAAAGGCCACCTTACAATGAAGAAAAAGATCATCTATGGACTCCTCCTCTGTACCGCACATCACACAAGTATTTGAGATATTGTTAGATGTCAATCCTCTCCTTCTTAGATTATCAATTGTGGAGACTTTTCCTGCAACTGCCAACCAACAAAAAGCCTCGACCCGAGGAGGAGCCAAACCCAACCACATAAGGGAAGAGGTGGCCCTATGTGAATGAGTTCCCTCCAACACTAGGTAGAAAGCTTTAGTGGAGAACTCCCCAGAAGTGGAAGGCTTCCAAATCCGAGAATCCTTGGAATCCTTACAAAAAAGGTGTTAGCAAGAATACTCAACAACTCCTCATATTGACCCCCTTCCAATTGCCGGAGGGTCCTCCTAAATGGCACCCCCCACACTAAGCGCCCATTCCTCATCTCAAAGCATTCACTAACAGACGATTCTTTATTGACCGCTAATCTAAAAAGCCCAGGAAACAAGCCACACAAGGATCCTATCCCCACCCAGTCATCTAACCAAAACCTAACTACTTTACCATCTCCCACCAAAAAGCCCACCTCCCTGTACAAAGTTTCCCCCCTTACATTAGAATCATCCCCAATTGAGGCAATAGCCCTCCAAATACCTGATCTACGATAACTAGGCTCAGGCTTAGGCCACCACCCCCATTTCTCCTCACCATATTTAGTAACAATCAACCTCTGACAAAGAGCCTCCTTTTCCTCCCCAAACCTCCACCACCATTTAGCCAACAAAGCCCAATTTTTATTCTCCAAACTACCAAGACCAAAACCTCCCCTGGATTTAGGCTTGATCACCTCACTCCACTTCATTAAGTGCAATTTCTTCTTTTCCCCATGGCTCTCCCATAAGAAGTCCCTCTGAATGCGGTCCAACCTCTCAATCACTGCCTTTGGCATTTTGAAGAGAGGCATGTAGTAAACTGGAAGATTGGACATACATGCTTTAATAAGGGTTATTCTCCCCCCTAAAGACAGAAAGACAGATAAAGTTTCTTCCATGAAGCCAACTTTCTCTTAAAATTTTCATTCACCGGATCCCATAAAGATTTAGATCTAGGCTTAGCTCCAATTGGCAATCCAAGATATGAGATGGGAAGCTTCCCAGACTTACAGTTAATAATATTTGCCAAAGACCGAGTGGTCTCCTCTGAGCACCCTATTCCCACCAGCATACTCTCGTAGATATTAATCTTCAAACCCGAAACCAATTGAAAACAACGAAGGATTCTCCTAAGAGCCAGAATTTCATCCCTCCTTGAAGAACTGAAAAGAATGGTATCGTCTACGAACTGAAGATGCGTGATAACCTCGCCACTCCGGCCCATCTCAAAGCCTCCAATCAGCCCCCACATCTTTTGCTTTCACCAAAAGTAAGCTCAAGGCTTCTACCACAATTGTAAATAGGAACGGAGATAAGGGATCCCCTTGCCGAATACCTCTTGAAGCTTTGAACAACTTTGATGGAGAGCCATTAACCAAAACAGAAAAGGAAGTAGTAGAAATGCACTCGCGAATCCATCCATGCCAGATCCCTCCAAAGCTAAACTTGAACAACATATAATCTAGAAACTCCCACTCCACATGATCATAAGCTTTTTCTAGGTCAATTTTGAACAACACCCCTTCTTCCTTTGAATTTTTTTTTTGGAGTCAATGAGCTCATTAGCAATCAACACCCCATCAAGAATTTGTCTCCCTGCAACAAAGGCCCCCTGAAAGGGACTAATAATTTGAGGAAGGATACTCTTTAGTCGGTTCGCCAAAATCTTAGACAACAGTTTATAAGCACAACCAACGAGACTAATAGGTCTATAATCCTTTAGCTCCACTGGGTTAGGAACTTTTGGAATAAGTGATAAAAAAGTTGCATTCATCTCCCTATTGATTCTTCCCCTTTGATGAAACCCAGACAATAGAACACCAAAATCATCTTTGAGAAAATCCCAACCAGCTTTAATGAAAGAGAAGTTGAATCCATCTGGACCCGGAGCCTTATCCCCATCACACTCCTCCAATGCTCTACATACCTCGTCCTCCTCAAACTTCCTTTCCAGCCAGCTCCGGGAATCTGAAGAAATAGAAGGAAAGGATAGGCCGCCGAGCTTTGGCCTTACACTAGCATCACTCTTATAAAGATTTTCATAAAACCGCGCAACCTCTTCCTTAATCTCGTGTGGACTCTCGATAACCCTCCCACCACGACGAATCTTCCCAATATAGTTGACTCTGCTCCTCATGCTAGCCATCCGATGAAAGAATCTTGTGTTTTTGTCACCTTCTTTGAGCCAGTTAACTCTTAACTTCTGCCTCCACGAGATTTCTTCCAATCAGTTGAACTCCCAAATACTCCGCTGGGCATCTTGTTTGACAGTAATTTCATCTAGCCTCAACTCCCGAGTCTCATTAGCTTTATCAAGAGCCTCCACAATTTTGACTAAAGATTCTCTAGGCACATCCATCTGACCTATAACTTCTCTATTCTATCTCATCTTCTTGCGTAGAAGATTTGAGGAGTAAAGCGCTGGATTGAATCCCAATTGGAGAAAGAATTTAATCAGGTATCAATTTCTAATCATTTGATCACGATTGCTGTCAACATTTCTCAATTAATGCGAATTGGGTTTTGCACAAGTTTTTTTTTTTTCAAACACTCTTATATGCACTTAACAAGCAAGAGACTACTTAAGTCTTTATTAGTCATTTCACTTGACAACTTGAATGCAACTTGACTTAGTTTTTTTTTTTTTTTTTTTGGCTTCCTTTTTCTTTTAAAGTAATCCCCGCGTTGACATTTTTGCTTTGATTAATAAAATAGGTCAAGTTTGAGTTGAGCTTGTACTAGATACTTAACTGGTCAAGGTGACTTATCGCCACCCCTTAGAATTTACAGTTGATAAGTCCTTAAAAATGCACTTTTTGTGACTATTTTTGGTAAGTTTAAGGACTTATCAAGCCAAGAGAGTCTCATTTAGTATCATATCATGATTTTATGCATTTTTTATCCATTGTAGTGCATTCATGCATGATTTGCTCAAAAACCAGCATTTTTGCATCAAATCATGAATCCTGCCATTTTTGTAATTTTATTTTTCAAATGTGTTTTCATTCATCTTTTCATGAGAGATGGGCCCACAGTCTTGCATTCATGAATTAAGGGTAAATTTGTCTTTTCACATAAAATTCATATTTTTTTGGCTTGCAGGAAATGAGAAAAAGGGTCCCACACATGCACATGTGTAGGTCACACATGTGGGGCGTCCAAGAGGGGGGTCCACTTTCTTTACACAAAATCCCAAGTTCATTTTTTGAAGATAATTCAAGATAATCAAAGAAAATCCATGAAGGGCCAAATCAAGAAAGAAGATTTCCAAAGAGACAAAAGTGGAAAGAATCTACACATATTGGGTATTCAATTTTCTCTTGATTCCAACTTAGAGTTTGCCACCTCATGTATCTCTCATAAATGTCAAGTCAGAGGAAGATTTGCTAAAGAAGGGAATATGACAAGTGCATGAAGATAGAATGGAAAAAAGAAAGGAAAAGACTTACCAAACGAAGAAGATTCTTGCAACAAAGTAGGGACTAGGGAGAGAAAGAATAGGGCAACCCATACCCTATTTAAAGAAGCCTTGGACGTCCACTCCCTTTCATGAAGGAAAAAACCCCCTCACTAGTGCAATTCCTCCACCATTCTACCCATCTCCTTTCTCTACCATAGCTCATCTCTCTTCAGGAAGGCTTATCCCAACTTGAAGCTTCAACTAGAGAGGTTCCTTTCATCCTAGTATGTAGTTGGTTTTTTTTTTTTTTTAATTTCATTTCTCCATCTTTTATGTAAAGACATTGCATATTAGTAAAAATGTGATTTTTTTACTATTCTTTTTCTTTGGTGATTAATGCTTGAATTGTGTTTTCCTTCTTGTCGTTCTTGGATTGACAACCCAAGATCCTAAGGGCATGAAATAAGTAATTATGAACCCGATTTGAGGATAAAAAAAAAAAAAAAAAAGATCACACTTATCACACATTTATTTATTGCAATTCCCACACATTTACTTTTGTTTAAAAAATCCATACATTTAATTTCTTGCTAATGCCACACATTTATTTTCTTTTACACTACACATTTAAATTCAAGCAATTTTTGTCTTCTTTTCTTCTTATGCTTCTTATATGTTTATGTAAATTTTTATGCATAGTTTATGGTTGGAACTAAAGAGCATTGCATGCATATTCATATTGGTGGAGTTTAGACATGTTTAAGTTGCTGGAATTGGAGTTTTAAATTGAATAAGCAAGAAAAATCAGAGATTTTACTTGCTAATCTCGGCCAAATAATTTTTGAAAATTCGGATCCCAATATAATGTGCACAATTCAACACATTGTTGCAGGAATTTCAGGACAGATTTTGTGTAAAAAGTTTGCGATTAGAAACCTGATCAAAACACTTTTTTTTTTTTTATGAAACTTGGGGAAATTAAAGTTTGATCAGTGTATTTTCAAATCCCAAAATTTCAAGCAAAAATAATTTTGGAAAGATGGTGAACCAGTGGGTCAAACATGGCTAGTCGGACCTACCTGTGTGCAGAATTTCTGCACAGTTTTTTTTGTTTTTAGATCATGTTCATACAACAGTCATGTTTAGATTATGGTTTCATTCTAAGTCAACTTTGGGTTTAACTTACTTGCATGGATATATACTTGATGTGACCTAACTAATATAAGTTACACACCCGTAATTGATAATAGGGATTTTTACGAAATAATTAAGCTTATGTTTGATTAGACGATTTTATGAAGAAAAATAATAAAACTACGGGTCAGTTGTTCGTACCTAATTTTTGACGAAATTACCCCAGATGATGATATCGTCAACTCAATTGATGATATCGTCAATTGCGTTGACGATATCATCATCTCTAGCCAATAAACACACACCTCAATAGGCACTACAGAGTTTTGCATTCTCCTTTTTTTTTTTTCCTTTGAAATTCCGATTCATGTCACTACAAAAAAAAAGGACTTTTAGTCTCGCTTTTGAAACGAGCTTTTGTGTCGCTTTTACAATAAAGTGACACAGTATGGTCTGATGTGTCACTTTAGAGGAGGAGTTAACGAGGAGGAAGTTTGTTAGGTCACTTTTCTATAACGCGACACACAAAATAAATTTATGATTTTTCCCACTAAACAAAAGTGACACAAGAAGTTTGATTGTTATTTTCTTTCATGAAATAGGAAAGAAAAGCGACACATAAATTTGGGCAAGTGATAATTTGGGTTCCCTCCATCGTAAGCATTTCATCCCCTCGCTCCAACCCTAATCGACTCCACTACGCATCTCACTGCAGAAAAAACCAGACCTGCATTGTATTCGTTCCTCAAGAGACTTCCATCCGTTAATGGCAGATCTGCTTCCATCTCCTTCAGATCTCTACTAGTCTCCACTACTTCCTCAAATTTCTTTCAATCCTCCACTCGAAAAGTATGCTGCGATTGAGACCATTTCGTCCTTCAAACGACAAGATCGTGAAGATCTAGCTCCATCCGACGCATCCATGGCTCGTCACGGCAGACGCATCGGATCATGTATCCGTATGGAACTGGGAGCATCGCCAGGTGGGTATCTTCTTCTTTGAAATTGGTCTCTTTCTCTCTCTGATGCAACTTGATTGATCATTTGTGGGTTCTTGTTTGTAGGTGATTTATGAGCTGAAAGCTGGTGGTGTAGATGAGAGGCGTTTGGTTGGGGCAAAGCTGGAGAAGCTCGCCGAAGGCGAATCAGGTGAATTCTCTGGATTTTGTGATCTGGGTCATTTGGATTTCGAGGGATTGTGATGTGATTTCTTCAGGATTCACAAAATGCCCAATTTCCCCCTTTCTCTGCCTTGATTTTGCTGAGACCCAAACAAAAAAAAAATCCCTTTTTTTTTTTCTTCTTCTTCTTCACTCTCCCCCAATCGACGGGCATGGCAGCGGAGATTGACATCGTCTCTCTTCCTCTTTCTCTGCTAATCGACCGGTACAATAGCGGAGATCGACACCGTCATTTCCTTTCTCTCTCTCAATCAACAGGCTGGGCATTGGTATCCATCATTGCACTCAGAGATGGTGCTTTTCAGCTTGTTCTTGACGCAAACTCTGGGTTGGGGATAATTTTCGTTTGAGGTTCAACTTATGAGGTTCCATTGGTTATCACTTGCCTTGGCTGCAATGTTAGATTTGATCTGGGAGTTTGTTTCACAGTGATGGCAATTTGAATTGATGTCTTCATTTATTCATGATTTGGAATGAATTTATATTTATGGATGAATGTTGGTGCCATCGAGATTGCTGTTCTAAAGCAATGCAAACTTAAAATGTGTTTTTTTTTTTTTTTTTTTTTTTTTGCATCACTGAAATGTCTTGTTCTTGATGATATTCAGTTTTACTTCGTGGAATTGTGGAAATTCTTTAAGCAGTTGTAATGTTGAGATACTGTCATATAGTGTTATTCATGGATTCAGGTGGTCCGGTTGTAATCTTCCAATTAGGAAAAGCAGAATGCATATATCCAATTAGAAAATGCAGAATGCATATAAGCAGGTGACCATTTACTGTAGTTATTGCTACACTCATAGGGTGCCTTCTTGCTTCAACCACAGACATTTCAAGTACTATATTTCTCATCTTTTTTTATGATTATCATATGATTTACAATTTGAATATTATCCCTAATTTATTTCTTTTCCAAAGCAATTCTATATTGAGTCTTACAATTTTCTGGTGCCTTAATGAGAATTTGAAACCTGTGCTTTCACCACTGATCTGATGATTTTATTTATGATTTCTAACAAACATGATCTTTAAAGGCCATCTAACATCATCAATTCAACATATATATTTTTTGATAAACTCATATATTTTTTGATAAACTCATACAGTTGGGTTACAACTTTAGTGCTAGAATGAGGTCTAGTTTAGCTGTTATGTAGTTTAAATGAAAGTATCATAATTCAGTTAGGTGTATGTTCTCTTTTCTCATTTCATGACTCATTTCTATATGAATTTTGAGTATTTTCCTTTTTTTCTAAATAATAAATATTTGTTTGCATTAGTCATGCATATGTAATCTTTACGAATTTTGATATATTATGAGCACACTAGTTTCTCTGTAGATTATTATGAATCTCTAGGAAGTTGAATCACCACGGATGAGAAGCCTCTTATTGCTTTCACCATGGATGGTTCACCAAGATTCTGATTCTTCTTCTTTTTCTTCTTGTACTTCTTGTTCTTGTCCTTCTTTTTGTCAATATGCATGTAGATGATAGGTTAGAACCTGAATAGAATATTGTCTTTTGTGGTAGCAATTCAGAAACAGAAATGGTGTTCTTCTTGGTGCAAATTTATGTCAATGGCTCTGAATCTTTTGTGTGTGTGTGTGTGTGTGTGTGTGTGTGTGTGTGTGTGTGTGTGTGTGTGTGTGTGTGTGTGTGTGTTTTGTATTACTTGTTTTATTTCGCAGGTGAGAAGGAAAATCGATCTCATTTATGGAGGAGGCAGTGTTGGTCTTATGGGCTTGGTTTCTGAGACTGTTTGTATGGGGGTTGTCTTGTTCTTGGGTATGAAAACAAACTTCTTCACTTTTCTTCCCCCATTTTCCTTTGTGTTATTCATGTGGAGATTATTATTTTCCTTTGTTATTCATGAAAAGATTATTATGGTTTCTTTAAGAAGCAAGCAAACACAACCACTGGTTGTGATATGACAACAACAATATCCTTTACTGCTACATTTGTCAGATTTGTGATTTTTTTTAAAGTTCAATTTCTGCTCAAGGAAATTTGCTTCAAAATATGTTTGATGTCATATTGAAGTGAACTTTTAGTCACAAAAGGAGTCGAGTCTTCTGGGCAATCAGATTCTTATCTAGCTGAAGAAGGTAGGAATTTGGATGGATGTGGAATGATTAACCCAAGTTCAAAACTGAATTTGTATTGGAAACAGAAACTCTGTAGATTATTAGCAAGCTTGTGGCCTTTCAAATTCTCCAATTCCAGTATTCTGAATGTTTTGATGTACTAGAGAATTTGGGAAACCTGCTGACGAGGGATTCTCTAAATTCCAACAAATAGGCCCTAAGTCTTCCAATAGAACTGTTTGTACAATAATCTATTACTCTCAGTGATGGATGTTTTTTTTAACATCATTGTTCTTCATACTAGCATATATCAAGGATCTATGTCATTTTCTTTGCTTATATTGTAAGTACTCATTAACATGATCGAGTAATGATGCAGTGCCAAAGAGTAAATGCAACATGTATTCCCGTACAGGAAAATCCTGCACAAACACCTTCTGGTATTCTGGTCATAATTCAACTTTGGAAGCTCCAAATCGCGCACCGTTTGATGCGTTAGAAAGTAGACTCGAAGACCTTTCCAATGGTATATGTCTTGGAAATTGAAACCTCACAATTTAATTCAGATTTTGAGCTGAACAGTGCCCATTTTCGTAGCTATACTCTGTTTTGAAAATTGTGTCTTTGGGAGGTGTAGTTTGGTGATAATTAATTGTTTTGAGAGTCTATAAACAGAAGGAGGTGATGACTATAAACACCATCAACAACATAGGTAAGTGGGTTTTTCCTTGTCCATTAAATCAAGTTTTCCATGACAGTTCTGGAAATAAAAGCTGAGTGGTCTCCTTGACTTTAATTTGATTAAGTTGACTCAGCTTTGTACTTGATTGAGTTCTAAACCATCTGTATATTAAGTGATACGTATAGTTAACCTACAGCATAATTATGTGAACCAATAGTTTGATTTAGCTGGATTTTATCATAATGATTATCTGCTTTCTTTGGAGGTTTTACTTGAACACTGAGCATATTGGTTTTTTTTTTTTTTTTGGCTTCATGATCAGAGGCTGCTCATGCAATGGTGGTAGCAATCATACTTGGACAATTCCATCTTCATCATCTTCTCTTACGCCTCCAACCTGCGAATCTATCTCCAAAAGATCCTGGTACGATTCCATCCCTCATCTCTCTCTTCTCTTTGCATCCATATACCTCTCTGCATCTCTCTCTATCACTCTCTGTGTCTCTCCTCCTCAGGTCCGACGACCCACACATCCAGATGACATTTCTCTCCATCCCCCAATATCCCATTATGACCACCAATGTAATCTGCCTAACCCACTTTTACTCTCACACCCTCTTAGATCCCTCCCGTTCTCTCCCTTCTCATCTCCCTCTCTTTGTATCTATCTCAGGGCAAGCGACCCTCACAAATATCTAAATCAACCCCGCTTCCCCCTTCTTTCAAAGCCCCTTTTCTTCTCACAAATCACATGACACATTTGTTTCACTTCTTTTTTTATGATTTGATTCTTATATAGTGTGTGCTACTATATTTTGATGGCCAATTAATCTCTTATGGCTTCTCTTCCTGTAATGTTTGTTTACGATTTGTATTGTTTTTTGAAAGTTTGTATTATATGATAGCCATGGCTCTCTTTATTTCAATAAAAGTGTGATTGATGAACACATGTTAACATTCAGCTGCTGGTGGATTTCTCATGTGAAAGTAATGAAAAAGTTTCTTTAATTATTCTATTTTGATTCTATCATTGTTTTGGTTATTTTGCTGTTTGAGACTTTTTTAAGTAATTGTTTGTGTTTGTTTGGATAAAAGTTCTTTCTTGTTGGTTGATATGAAAGAGTTTTTTCAGTTAAGCTGTATTCAATCTATTACTACTTTCAAATCACTGAAGTCAAGAATCTTATGCAATTGTGGGACCAATCAAATTAAAAAAAAAAAAAAAAAAAGCTCATCTATTCAACTCAGGTGAGGCAGCTAGCATCATTTGATTTTTGTTTAATATGTTGACTTTGAGGTCAAATTTTAAAATCATTTGCAAGACACATATTTACTGAATTTGTTAAAGAAGCCACATAACATGTCAAGAAAAGTTGGACTACGGTAATGAAATGAAGTTATTTAGTTTATACTGTAAGGTGCATTCTGTTGTGACCTTATTTAGTCTACTATTTTTGTAAGTTGCATTATGTTGTGATGTAATCACATGGAGATAATAGACTGAATTTAAAGTTGTCGTTGGTATTAACTAAGGAAGGTAATGGGTGCAAATTGCAGATAGACAGGGCCTTTTGAAAGCAATGACTTATTTTTGTTCTTCTTTTCCTTTTTTTTTTTTATAAAAGAATTAAACCTTTACTTATTGGAGTTTTATTTTTTCATTGCAAGTAGTAGTCCTATAACCATCACCATTAGTAGTTTATGGGTTATGATCATGTCAAAGTAAGGTGGAGGAAGCAATCGGGATTTCCTGTATGAGCTAAGTCATGATATTTATGATATTTATAGCAAAATCAATGTTCAGAAATAAGAAGGTTATGCTGTGTTTTCTCCTTTTGTTTATTTTGTACACATAGATCTATGAGTTTATGCCATCATTGTAAATCCAAGATAGAATAATAGAAACTTTTTCATTGCATTAATCTCTCAATCTCTCAATCTGTTTATAATGTTAATATATATTTCCCACTTCTGATGCAGGAGGTTAATGAGGAGGGAAGCAAACATCAAAGCATTTGAATTGGAAGCTAATAAGTGTTGAATTGCTGCATCAACTTCATGTTGCCCTTCATCCTTTTTTATCAATTTGGGCCATGCAATGTACAGAGGCAGTATTTGTACAGATCCAGTTCTTTTGAGTACAGATCCATATCTTGGAGCCATTTTTTCCGTTTTTTCCTTCTTGCAGAAGTATTCCTGACACACAGAACCACGGCTCTTTTTTTTTTTTTTTTTTGAGGATGGTCATCATAGGTGGACTGAGAAACCGTTGCGAAAACAAGGTTAATATAAATAGTTTGGATTATGGATGGATTCAAATTGGCTATGTTTTGAATAGTTTGTTTGATTTAGTGTGTGGACGAGCAAGTACGTTCCTTAATGTGAATGGTGATTAATTTTCAATTAATGAAATGGTTCTTATTGAATGTTGCTATTTATATTTTTTTGCATCTTTTGTAAGGCGGGTTTAGTGATTTGAAAGTGTATCCATACTGCAGCATGTTATTAGTAATGTATATATTGCATTTTTATTTTAAAAAAAAATGGATGGTATCTCGCTTCTATGGAAACTGTCACAACTGATGACTACTTGTGTCACTTTTGGTCCAAAAACAACATATTGATTATCTTTCTTGTGACGCTTTTAAGTTATTTCAGTGTCACTTTTGGATTTAAAGTGACACAAGTAACAAATTTTTTGTGTCACTTTGATAATAGAAACTGACACAATAAATGTATTTCTTGAGACGCTTTTACGAACTTTTAGTGACACTGGCAGATAAGACGCTTGCATAGTAATAAAAAAAGCGACAAAAACCACTTTTTAAGACACTTTAAAAGTGACTCATTAAGACATTTTTTTTTAGTGTGTAGATTTTTAATATAGGCAAGATTGCATTTAAGTTAACTTTTAATTAAAAATTGGGGATAAAATCCTCCATATTGATTGATGATATCGCCATCTTAGTTGATGATATCGCCAATTGAGTTTTTTTTTTTTTAATAGTTTTCCACTAACCATCCATAACTCCATACATTACACACTTCATTCATGTCCAGACATTCATAGACACTTCCATACATTATACCTGTAAAAGTGAAAAAAAAAAAAAAAAAAAAATTCTCCCAAATCTCGTCTTTCTTTGATATCATCTACTTCAATCTCATCACACTTCGTGAATGTTGTCCACTTCACACCAATATTATGTAAGCCATTCACATTTTAGAGTCTTCATATTACATCATTCCTTACACAATTGTCACTATAACATAAATGCGAAAAGCCGATATTCATACACACAATGTTCTTGCAATCAAAGTTGGGTCCAACGTGTACATTTCATTTCCTTGTATAGGCCATCTATCATTAAGTCTATTTACTAGTTGGGTAACTACTCAATAGCACCATGTGGTAGTTTCTTAATTGTTTTTTACTCAGACAATTTTAATTTGTTGCTACTAACCAAAGATTCATCAATCACCTGCACAACATAGCACCTCTGACCCATTCGAATGACCAACACATCTTCACCACCCGGCCTGCTTCATTAGAGACTGAGGGGAGGAGGTCTAGAGCGGGCAGCAAAAGGAGAGGATGATAGAGACTGAGGGTTGAAATTAGTCGACTCGGGGTGTTTTTCATAAGGCCAGGTTTACGATATCATAAGCAGTCGATGATATCCTCAAATGGGGTATTTTCATCAAAAAAAAAAAAATAGATGCGAACCACTCACTTGTAGTTTTCTTATTATTCTTCCTAAAATTGAATAATCAAAGTCTAACTTTAATTATTTCGTAAAAATCCCTTAGTATTATTATTATTATTATTCAAATAAATTTTAAAAAATATGAGGACTATATATATATATATATATATATCAACATTTCTTTATGGTAGTGTACAAATGAAGATGTACATATGAAGACAACTAATATAACTTAACACGTTTTTCTCTTTTCTCTACATAAAATTCGATGAAGAATCAAAGTACTTAAACATTTACGTATTCGGATTTAATTAATTAATTTATTTTTTAATATTCTTTAATATGTGTAATTTTAAGATTGAGAAATAATATATTTGTTTACTTCTGGCTTATTTTGATAGCAATAATACATTCATGTAAAACAATCGGATTCTGAACCAGCAAAGCGTGCATTTTCAAATGCTATATACCGAAGTCATTGTTTCCGTCGAATTTTTCAATCTCAAATTTAGTAGTCATTCAGCGAGTCTTTCACTACACCAGCGTAGATTTTCTCGAGATGAGTCTGTAGGTTCAAACAGATCTCAAATTAGACTCCGGATCATCAAGATATCGCGAAAACAAATTTCAAGCGTTGATCTGGTCAAATCGGCCTGGACCATACCGCGCTGACGTATTGCTGACGTCAGCGACTGTACCAGCGGCTCCCTGCACTGGTTCTGGGCATTGCTGCAAGCGCGGGTCAGGCTGACCTGGATCCAACCCGAAAATAAACCCAACCCAAATGCTGGATGGGCTTATTAAGCGAGCCAGGCCGAACCTGAACCTTGGCCTGGCCTGAAACCAACCCATCTCCCTTCTCCTGTTCTGGTTCAGAACCAGAACCTGCAATAGAACAACAGCACCGCTACTTCCCCTTCGACCAAGGCACGGCGCGGCGGGGCTCCGGCGACGGCAGCAGCGTTCTTCTCCGGCGATGCGCGAGGCGGCGAAGAAGACACCGACGGTGTTTTTCACGACGATCTGGGGCCCAGCCTCTGCAAATCAATCTGCCTTTCCTGCTGTCTTCTTCCTCTTCTCCGATCAGCGACGGCAACAAGCAGCGGCAGCACGCAGCAGGACCCAATCCTCTCCTCCGGTTCTGACCAAGAAACCCTGAGAGTCGCCCAAGACGCTGCAACAAGAAACCCAACGACCCTCTTCTCTGCAACTTGTGTGGCCCACCGAGATCAAACGAACACCCTTCACACGATCCGGAAAACATTATCTCAATCCTGAAATCTAATCCGAGGATCACGCAACCACAACTCCAGCCCTCTGAGATTCGATCCGTCGAATCTTATCCGATCATACAAAACGATCTGATACCAGTTTGTTATGATCTAAGGCTACGAGAAGAGATCAATCACGCAAGAAGAATACAGATATTTACGTGATTCGTCTTTTGGCTTACGTCCACGAGAAAGACAGGAGAATTACTATGCAATCAAAATAGTTGTGTGTACATCCTAGAGGCCCTTAATCTCTCTTTATAATATCAGCCCCAAAACCCTGTTACACCCAAACATTACTTCTTAGTCATACTACTAATCATAGTACAACTTGGGCAATCCAAGGGCCCGTTAACCAAGACTTACTAATTTCTAGTGAGCCATACAAATTAATAAATTGGCATATAAGTAGGACTAAGTACTCCATTGGTATGAGGCCTTTTGGGTAGAGTCCAAGAGCAAATCCATGAGGGCTTAGGCCCAAAGTGGACAATATCATACCAATGTGGAGTTTCTAGTGGTCCATAGTAAGCAACACTTTCTCCTTGAGAGTTTGAATTATTGTTGGGTTTTTTTTTTTTTTTTGATGATTTTAACTTTAAACTGGCAAGAAGTTTTAGAGTTGAATATAAGGAGCTTGGGTAGTTTCCATTATCTGAAAATGAAACCTGATTCAGCTCTTGATTATACTATATTTCAGTTGTGAATTTTGGATTTGTAAGTTTCCTCTTGAAATTGCTCAAGGGGATGACATTTATGTAATTGCTTTTTTGACTGTGAGGGTTATTCAAGGGCAATCTTCATCAAAGAGTGTATCATGTATGCTAGATGTGCCTTCCACTGCTATGGGCCCACTAATCATGGGGCCTTCTAAACTTTTTTTTTTTTCAAAAAACTTAGTAAAGTAAATCTTGACCCATTGCTTGAAATTCATCCCATTACTTATTCTAAAGAAAATGTTTAATATAGGTAACGACTTGAGACCTGAGCGCATAACAAGCTGAGCTCTTAGTGGGGGTCCGCCACTGGCCCCACCAGCAGGGGGTGTGTAGAGAATTTCATAACACTTCTTGGCTTTTATATATGGGTATAATAGAAATGTGTGCCATTAAATCTATTAAAACAAAATGATACCTGAAAATGCAGCCATTCACAGTGAAGCAAACTAAAGTTACAAAACTAGAGATAAATTTGACACACAGAAGAGGAGAATCAAACTAAAGTTACATATAAGAGGAGGTCCTTTTATTTTTATTTTTATTATTATTATTATTATTTTTGTGCTCGCTCAATAATTAAACTTTTATACTATATTTTGCTATGTTTTTACATTTGAGTGTTATTTGCTATGTAACCATCAGAAATGATTGTGTTGAAAATATAACTATTTTTGACATGTGATCTTCAATCATTTAATTGTTCTGTTTACTGGCACCCTAAACATCCACAAGTTGATCACTACGTGAAACTTACTACCCCAATTAATGTAGGTGGGGCCCTCTGCATAAACAGCAGGGGTGCGTTTTCATACATGGTTCTCCATGTGGACTCCGTGGGAGAAAACTCGGCCATTTCTCATTATACACTATGTTTATGACATTTTCCCTGCATTGATTGACAGAAAGAGACACCCCCAAGAGTTCAGTGCAGCACCATTATTTCTGGAGTCCGGATCCTCTGACATAGGTTTACCATGAGTGGGCGGAATCGTGCTGCCACACGTGTGCAGTTGTGCCTTGTAGGATCCGGTCACTCAAAATAGTTATCCAGCCGCGGACCCAAGTGTCGCCACACAGGTGCGTAGAAAACCTCTTTAAATAATACTTTAAAAGTTTTTATATTATTATTTAACTTCTTCACTTTATCATTCTCACACCACCTAAATGAAATTCCCGGGTCTGTAATTAGATTAATGGGTTAGAGAAAAACTAGATTTTAACATTTTTTTTTTCTTTTGCAAAAGAGAGATATTCAGACTCTTATATGTATGCTGTAAACCGTACTGGGTTGGTGTCTATGGAGACTTGTATTTATTTAGACTGAGACCAGGACTAGCAGCTGGAGTGCCAGCCTATTGTTTCACTATTTCAATGGCTTGAGGAGAGACAGGAGAGGTGGCATTTCCCAACTTGGCCTGCCCACCCAACTCAAACACTAGAATATTCTGGGTTGAAGTTTGATCTTTTTAAAATCTGGGTTGGGTTTGATTGACATATTTAATCCCATCAGCTAGGTTTGAGTTACATCTATAATTGCTAGTTGAACTTTATTCAACTGTCGCCCATCAACTCTGACCTGAGTTAGACCTATTAATCCCACCCAACCCATTGCCACCCCTGAAGATAAGGTGAGGGGAAGGTTCATAAATCACATCAGGTCTCAGGGATTGGGTTTTTTGTGCATCTAGAGGATTTTGCTACCTGCATATATTTTTTTCATGACAGAAGAATCTTGCTTTTCTACTTTTTATGAAGGAAGTAAAAATCTTTATCGCGGAAAATTATTTTATCTTTTATTCCCCTTTGGCACGAGGAAAATTCTCACCAAATGGCAGAAGAATGAGCTGTATGAAAAAATATAGTAATCTTCCTCTTTATTGTGGATTCCCTAGTTATACAACTGAACATTTATCATCTATTTTTTTTTTTTTTTAGCCATTGTCTTCAGCCAAGAAATTCAAATTCCTATTGTAATGCTATGGGGCCATGACCTTGAATATCCTGGATTCCCTAGTTGTACAACTGCACATTTATCATCTTATTATTATTATTATTATTATTATTATTATTATTATTATTATTATTATTATTATTATTATTATTATTTTAGCCTTTGTCTACAGGCAAGAAATTCAAATTCCTATTGTAAAGCTGTGGGGTCATGACCTTAAATATACCTGTTTGACTCCTCATATTTCCAAAAAGGAAAAAGTTCAAATAAGGACTTAAATTTTTACCTTATTTCAAAAAAAGGAAATAAATTTCAAAACGTCTCAAATTAGTCCCTAAGTTTTTGAGGAAGTTTTCAATTAAGGATATCCATCCATTTAAAATTATTTTTCGGCAACTTTTTCCCTTGATTTTCTTAAAATACCCAAATGAAAGGTATTTTGGGTGTTTTTAGAAAATGAGGGAAGAAGTTGACAGGAAATACCTCTAAATGATTGGATGTCCTTAATTGAAAACTTACTTAAGAACTAATTTAAAAAGTTTTGAAACTTATATCCCTTTCTGAAATAAGACAAAAGGTTAAAAACTCTCCCTTTTCAAAACCCAGAGATGAAACGACTGTATAACAAGTATGTGTAATTTCAAAACTAACAAATCAGGCTCGTGCCTAGGGCCGAAAATAAGGAGTTAAGCTTAAATAAAACTACATAATAGATACCTTGAGAGATTGTAACAAATGTGAAAATCAAAAGTAAAAAGATCTTTAATATATAAACACACAACTATTTAATTGATGATGTATGTCAAATCAAAGTAATAATATGAGTTTTAATTTAAAATTAAAGTAACGATCATTTAAACCAATTATACAAACTGTCAAATGGCGAGAAGGATGAGTTGCTAGAGAAGGCGCACGGTCAAATTCTGTTATTTCTGAGTGATGGTGTATTGCGAAAAGTTGCTCAAGAGAGAACTGTTGTTGGCATATGGCAGAAGTTGGAGACCTTGTATATCACGAAGTCTCTCACGAATCGCTTGTATCTGAAAAAGCGATTGTTCACCTTACAAATGCAGGAAGGTACGTCTATTTCAACCCATCTTGATTCTTCTATAAAAGCTATTATGGATCTGGAAAATATCAATGTTGAAATTGATGATGAGGACCAAGCTATCATGTTGTTGTGCTCGTTACCACCCTCATATGTGCATTTTGTTGATACCATGATGTATGATAGAGATACTCTATCCAAGGAGGATGTAGAAGCAGCCTTGAACTCTAAGGAGTTGAAGAAAAATGTTGCGGCTGACAATGCTAGTTCGGGTGAGGGTTTGGCAGTACAGGGAAGAACAAAAGACTCCAATAGTAAGGGCAAACATAGATCCAACATGAATGTTATTATTGCCATAAGATATTATAGTTATATGAAGAAAACTCATTTTAGCTCTCAGCAGGTCACATAGTGGAAATGCAATTGTAAAACTTAGATAATAACCCTATTTCAAAATCCTAATTAAAGTTTGAAAATCAATTAACATCCAATCAAAATCATACCGTAAACTAATCATACAAGAAGAGAACGATGGGTTGCTTTACATTACAAAAAAAAAAGAAAAAAAGAAAGTGATAAAAAAAAAACCCTTACCCAGAGAGGTGGACTTTTCTTCTTCACCCAACCAATCAACGGTTTCTACGAAAGAGAAATAGTAGCTGCTCAAGGAAAGCACACTAGACAGAGAGAGACATGCTAGTGGAAGAAAATAGTAGATCAATGATGTTTTTGTGTTTTTACATTCGAGGTTCGATTCTAAAGTTAATGCTATTGAAGAAAACAAGAGTCTGGATACCCTCAAGGTAAATCAGCTTGCTGGAAATCTTTAGACATATGAAGCAAACCGTTTGAATAAAGGAAAACACTTAGTTCCTTTCACAGAATCCTTCTTCTTAAATTTAGAACTCTTCCACTTGACTTGTTTTGACTTCATGTACTTCTTGAAGCAATTAAACAATTCAGTCATATCATCTTCCGCCTCAGATTTAGAATCAGACTCAATTTTCTTTTCAGGCTTCTTTCTTGATTCTGAGATGGATTTCAAAGCAATACCTTTCTTTTTAGATTTTCCTTTATTCAAACGGTTTGCTTCATATGTCTAAAGATTTCTAGCCAGCTGATTTACCTTGAGGGTATCCAAACTCTTGTTTTTTTCAATAGCATTAACTTTAGAATCGAACCTCGAAGGAAAAGACATGCCCTCATGGATTTGCTCTTGGACTCTACCCAAAAGGCCTCATACCAATGGAGTACTTATTCCTACTTATATGCCTATGAACTTTCCCATTTCTAGCCGTTGTGGGACTTTGGTTGCACATCCCCAACAATCTAATACTAGTTTTATAAGGTCTGCGACCTTACTGCGTCAGTTGGGCCTAATAACCGGCCCATTGACCCATTTATTTTGATATTATTATAATTATTGTTTTATTAGATATTTAAGTGGGTTTAGATGGTCAGCGAGTTTCTTTTAGTGTTAAAATAGTGCCTGCGGAGTTTCGTGCGATTCTGAGTTCGTTTGACCCTAGTAGGGGGTAGTTTGCAAATTAGGAAAAATTGAGTGTTTTTCCGAAAAATTCCTATCGCCGTGATTTTGGGTTCGTTGGAAAGGTCTCGTCATGTTGATCAATTTTGTCTTTTGGCTCGTTGCGATCCGACGACCAGAAACCCTTCTAATAATTCATTTCTTCTCCGGACCTACTTAAATGCATCTTAGTCTTTTCCCCCTCCCTTTCTTCTTAAACAAGAGATTAACCCTAATCTCTTTTCTTTCTTTGCAACGAACAAGCCTCTTCTTCTTCCTCATTCTTCCAAAGCTCCATAACTCCTTCCCTGAGATATCACTTCCGCGATCCGAGCTGCTCATCTTCTTCCTCGCGATCTCCTCTTTCCATTGACATAAGTTTGGTAAGATTTCCTTCTCTTTCATCTTTTCAATCAATTCTCTTTGGTTTAGATTTAGGTTAGATCTTAATCTTTTCCTCTCTTTTCTTCTCCTTTGCGTGATAGATTGCATTTGGTCGGGGTAGATTGAGGTTTTCGCAGTAGTAGGGCTTCTCCTAAGATTTCCCCAATTCCAATTTTCTTCTTGATTGAGGCAAGTAGATCTGCATTTTATAATTAAACATGTCTTCCATTGATTGGATGTGTTTTCTTGTTAGGTTTCCCTAATTCCAAGCCTGTTATGTTATTAATTTGTGGTTAATATGCTAGATTAGGTTCTTTTGGGGAATTTGGGTTTATTTAATTTAATTGTTAATCTTAGTTTGTTAATTGATGTAAGTGGAAATGATAATGGATGGAATGAATTATTGGGAGAGCACGGTGGCTCAGTTTTGTGCAGGTGAACCTTGGAAGGATTGGGAGAGGATTAAAAATGGTTTAGGGTGAAAAACTGCAAAAATGGGGTTTCTGTATTTGACGTTGGTAGTGTCCGGAGGATGAAGGGACGTCTAGGCAAAAAAAGGGGCAGATGGCTGGATGTTCAGAACGTTGAACGTTAGCCACCTGACATCAGCATAGGATGATTCAAAAAAAAAAAACGTTGAATGGCCACTAACATGAATGATGGCTACTGTGGATCATCCAACCAATGAATACATATGGTTGGTCCGTCGCGCATTAATTATATATATAAAGAGGCAAATTCCATAGGCCATAACTTTTAAACCATACATCGGAATTTCATGAGCCATATACCGTTGAAAAGCTCTTTGAGTGTAGAATCCAATGATACATGTCTCGCGATGATTGGGGATCAGGAAGGGAGGTAGCTAAGGAGATTAATTATTTAGACCACTTTCTTGTTAGTAACAAGGTTGTTAGCCTAGGTTTGGGCCTTAGACATTGGAAACCATGAAACCACTCTCATGTGACCATTAATGGGGTTTTGAAATCGTAGCACGTGGCTTGGTGTGCTTCGATGGGTTGTCTAGGTATTCGTGTATTGTATATGGTTTAACCGAATGCGTATTGAATTGAATCAATCGATGCTCAATATGATTGTACACCAAGGAAATTCTTTATAAGCATTGATGATTCGAATTCCCCACGCACTCCGTTAAACCACATATGGTACAAGGATGACAACACTTGCATAGGAATGGATTGTAATCTCTCCTTGACTTGTTAATTGTATCCGTCGATTCTGTATCCTTGTACACTTTCTTGGCATAAAACATCTAATTAATTATGAAACATAAACTCTTGTAGAATTAGGACAATGACCTGACTTAGAGTGTACCCTAAGAACCGTGTATCGTATATTGATAAACATGACTAGCTAGAATGTAAGGGATTATCGTGTGGATGGTCTCTCTTGTATTATTTCGAATGAGATAATCCCTAAGAACATGCTTTGTTTGCTGAGCTAGCTAGACTTGCTTGACTTGGTTTTCCCTACGTGTCGACACCACTTTATTATTATTATTATTATTATTATTTGCATATCATGGCCAGCTGCAGTTTGGGGTTTATTGATGGGTCGGATACTCGGACATCGGGGTGGGCAGTCGGCTTTAGACGGCATCCATGGCGTTGAATAGTTGGGAGCGGGCTTGGACCGTGCTACTATTCCCAGGACAGGGAGCTTGGATCCCCTTAGAACCGGACTTTTGGTATCAGTAGTCCGGATAGGATTGTTACTAGTACCACGTGAGGAGGCTTGGACATCCATGGAGTTTCCTTCTTGTGCATTGCATTACATTGGTAGTGGTGATTTTAGTATTGCTAGGAATCCATGTTTATGATTCTGATGGTTATTTACTCATGCTACATGCCTAGTATTGTTCCTTGTATTCCTACGATTTTGTACTTGTCATTACTCTTATATTTGATGCATGTTATGTTATAATTATTTCTTGCTTATCTATTGCTCAACATGTCGTTGGCTCTGTTCCTTGGTGTGCAGACTCCTCAGGTGAGTACTACTACGAGGAGCAGGCCGGTGAGGAGATCCTTAACCAGTAGAGGAGGCACGGGAGTGGAGTGCTAATGACGTAGAGTAGCGTCATCATTACCAGGCACATGAGAGACTCACTTTGGGACAAACATTAGATTTTATTTAATTCATTGTTATTATTCTTTAAACTTTTCTTTCATTGACTCTATGTTATTTAATGGCCTTAGTTTCTGGGATGGCCATTGTAATTAAATTAACTTCCTTTTTAGCTTTAACTGTTTCTTGCAACTTTAAATGTAATTGAGATTTATTATCCATTGTTGATATCAATGTATGAATTCCGTTATTTGTTTTATGTTTTGAGGTTGAAATACATTATCCTCACAGTGGACTTATGATCCTTGGGCCAAAAAGGACAAAAAAATTTAATTGACCCAAAATTTCACTCCCCGGATCTGGTTTATTCTCTAATCGGGTTCGGGGGACGTGACAGGATGGTATCAGAGCAATGGATGATTTCTCAAGGTAAAAATTGTAGAAACCATAGGACGCATGTGAGGATCCCGTTAGTTAGTACGCTGGCTTTGTAGTTCTTTCTTAGCATTGTATTGTTAGCTTGGGGCATATTGGAACTAAACTTGAATGTTTTACAGGACGATGGCCGGTAGACCCACCCGATCTAATAACGGACAACCACCAGAGGGTAGTTCGTCTCAGAATGGCCCTGAGAATCAATTTCATCAATTCATGGCAGCATTCATTCAGTCTCAGATGGATTTGGCTGAACAGAGTACTAGGCAGAACGAGAGTCAGATTGTATTCCAAGCTCAAATGCTTGAGGTAGTGCAGAAAGTGAGCCAGCCATAGCCCAAGGAATATGATCTCAACGAGCTGGTTGAGAAATTCAGGAAGAGGTTCCCACCAGAGTTTCATGGCATTGAGGACCCCGCTATGGCAGATGAGTGGGTTGTTCAGATGGAGAAAATCTATGAAGTATTCAAGTGCACTGGTGTCCAACAGGTACAGCTAGCGACCCACATGTTCCGTGGGGCAGCAGAGAGGTTGTGGAAGACAGTGAAGCACCCTTATGAAACAATCGTAGAAGATGTAGCCTGGAAGACCTTCACTGAGCAATTCCAAAAGAAGTTGTTTATCCTTGAGTACTATAGGGATCAGAAGATGGAGGAGTTTGAGAGGTTGGTTCAAGGTGACATGATAGTGCAGGATTAGGAGATCTCCTTCGCCCATCTATCCAGGTTTGCAGAGAATCTGATTAAGTCGGAAAGGATTCGGAGGTTCATAAAGGGACTGCGAGCAGACATCAAGCTACAGGTTCATTGTAGTAAGCTGACCGATTACGATAATGTGGTCAAAGAAGCTTATTGGGCAGAGGAGTATCTTAAGGATGTGATTGCCTTGGAACAGCAGATGATCTTGGCATTAATACCTCAACCCAAGGCACAGGGTTCTTCCTTCTAGTATTATCAGCAGCCGACATCTAAGAGGCTTCGAGTTGAACCAGTGCTTCGCCAGTTACCTCAGCGGATCACTTGCACTTTCTGTGGGGGTAGCCATCATGTTCATGATTGCAAGAAACAAACGGGTGCATGTTTTCATTGTGGGGACCCAGGGCATAAGGTCCGCAATTGCCCCAAGAAGACAGGAGTAACACCACCTGCACTTTGAGCTTCGGCGCCTAGACCACCACATCCAGCGCAGCCGTTAAGACAGGTGCCTCCTGCACAGGCCAGGCCCCAGCAGCAACAGATGATTGTCCGACCACCCCAGCCACCGCAGCAGCGTCCTCCGGTACCACGGTAGTGATTCCAGCAGAGACTCCGGCACCACCCAGATTCCAAGCTCGTGGTCCTAGGCCTCAGCAGCAGTATCAGCAGCAACGTCCCCAGCTAGCAGGGAGAGCTCATGCTCCGACACATGAGGAGGCAGAGGCTGCAGGCAATGTTATAGAAGGTACACTTTCAGTTTGTGGATTTGATGCTAAAGTTCTATTTGATCCTGGATCTACACACTCATTTGTTGCACCAGCTTTTACACCTCATATGGGAGAGGATAAGGAGATATTACCCTATGATTTTATAGTAGTTACTCCTGTGGGTAGACATGTACCTTGTAATGTTATCTGCCTTAGATGTAGTATTCAGATTGGAGAAGTTGTGATGACTGTTAGCTTGATTATTTTACCGATGTCGGAGTTTGACGTGATTCTTGGAATGGATTGGTTAGCAACGAACCGAGCGTGTTAGATTGTTTTAACAAGACCGTGAGGTTACAGGATACAGATTGTAGTGTTGAGTTTGTGGGAGCTAAGAAGTCTAATTCCACTCGGTTGATTTCTACGTTGAAGGTAGAACGATTGATAAGGAGTGGTTGTAAAGGTTTTATCGCATTTATCGCGGAAGATAAGGAGTCTAAGACTGTTGAAGAGATTCCTGTGGTGCGAGAATTCCCAGATTTATTTACGGAGGAGATTCCTGGTTTGCCACCTGTTTGTGAGTTGGATTTCACGATAGAATTGCAACCGGGTACAGCACCTATATCTAGGGCTCCGTATAGGATGGCTCCAGCAGAATTGAAGAAGTTGAAGACTCAAATAAAAGATCTGTTGGATAAGGGTTTCATTAGACCCAGTGTTTCACCGTGGGGAGCTCCGGTGATATTTGTGAAGAAGAATAATGGGACTGTGAGAATGTACATAGACTACCGACAGCTGAATCAGGTGACAGTTAAGAACAAGTATCCGTTACCTAGGATTGATGAACTGTTTGATCAATTGCAGGGAGCCCAATTCTTTTCGAAAATAAATCTATGATCCGTATATCACTAATTGCGAGTCAGAGAAGAGGATGTTCCTAAGATTGCATTCCGGACGAGATATGGTCACTTTGAGTTCCTCGTGATGCCTTTCGGGTTGACAAATGCACCTACTGTCTTTATGGCATTAATGAATAAGGTGTTTGCTCCTTTCCTAAATCAGTTTGTAGTAGTCTTCATTGATGATATATTGGTGTACTCAAAATCTAAGGAGGAGCATGAGCATCAGTTGAGGACATCGTTGCAGCTTTTGAGGGATAACCAATTATATGTTAAACTGAACAAATGTGAATTTTGGTTGGAGCAAGTGGCATTTTTTGGTCATATTATCTCTAAGGATGGATTGACAGTGGACCCTAAGAAGGTAGCAGCGTTTGTTAATTAGGGTAGTCCGTGAAATGTAGCGGAGATTCGCAGTTTTCTGGGACTTGCGGGCTACTACACGAGGTTTGTGAAAGGGTTTTCTACCATAGCATCTCTACTCACTAAGTTGACAAGGAAGGATGTTCCGTTTGTGTGAACAGCAGAGTGTGAGAACATTTTCCAAGAATTGAAAACCAGGTTGACTACAACACCCCATACTTGCTTTACCCTCAGGAAGTGGAGGATTTGTGGTTTATACAGATGCATCAGGGATTGGATTGGGTTGTGTTCTCATGCAAAATGACAAGGTGATAGCATATGGGTCCAGGCAATTGAAGGATCATGAGAAGAAGTATGTCAGACATGACTTAGAACTGGCAACAGTGGTGTTTGCATTGAAATTGTGGAGGCATTATCTGTATGGAGAGAGATTTGAGGTGCACACAGATCACAAGAGTCTGCAATATCTGTTTATATAGGGTGAATTGAATAACAGGCAGCGGAGATGGATGGAGTACATAAAGGATTATGATTTTTCGATTAAGTACCATCCTGGTAGGGTGAATGTTGTAGCAGATGCTCTCAGTAGGAAGGCAGCTTTTAGTGGGTGTGTAATGCCAGAATGGAGATGGATGGAGCAGTTCAGGGATATGGATGTAGAGATATGGCCTGTTAACGAGAAAGTATTGGTTGCTACTATGGGAGTTTGGGAGCCAAAAATAGTTAACAAGATCAAGGAAGCTCAAAAGGATAATCCCGAGTTGTAGAGAATTATTGACCACATTGATGATCATTCAGAATATAGATTGATTGGAGGAATCCTATACTGCAAAGACAGGTTCTGTGTGCCAAATGTGCAAGACATCAAGTTAAAGTTGATGACGGATGCGCACCACACCAGGTATTCAGTTCACCCAGGGAGCACCAAAATGTATCAGAATTTGAAGAACTACTATTGGTGGTTGAAAATGAAGAAAGAGATTGCAGAATTTGTCGCTAAGTGTATGACTTGTCAGCAGATTAAGGCAGAACACAAGAAGCCTCCTGGTTTGCTTCACCCGTTCGACATTCCGCAGTGGAAATGGGAGCACATCACTATGGATTTTGTTTCAAGGTTGCCAAACACCAGGAATGGCAATGATGTTATTTAGGTGATTGTGGATAGATTGACGAAGTCAGCACATTTTCTGCCATTCAAGACTGGTCAGTTTATGAACAAGATGACTGTGTTGTACAGGGACAATATAGTCAAGTTGCATGGAGTGCATAAGTCCATATATCCGATCGAAACCATAAGTTTGTCTCTCGGTTTTGGCCTACTTTTCAATCATCTATGGGTACTCAGTTGAAGTTCAGTACAGCTTACCACCCTCAGATAGATGGACAGTCTGAGCGTACCATCCAGATATTGGAAGATCGTTTCCGAGCATGTGTTTTGGATTTCAAGGAGAGTTAGGATGAAAGCTTGCCTCTGTGTGAGTTTGCCTACAATAACAGCTATCATTCAAGTATTGGTATGGCACCATTTGAGGCATTATACAAGCGAAGATGCAGGACCCCAGCATGTTGGGAGGAAGTAGGAGTTCGGAGTTTTCATGGACCCTCAGAGATTGCTGACTCTAGTGAGAAAGTCAGAATTGTTCAGATGAGGATGAAAAAGTCACGTGATCGACAGAAGAGTTATGCAGACAAGAGGCGGAGACCTCTAGAATTCCAAGTGGGGGATAAGGTGTCTCTGAAGGTGTCACCGATGAGAGGAGTTGTCAGATTTGGACAGAAAGGGAAGCTTGTGAAGAGGTTTGTGGGACCATTTGAGATTAAGAGCAGGATTGGAGACGTGGCCTATCATCTTGTGCTACCGCTTGAGTTAGCTAGTGTACATGACCTTTTCCATGTCTCAATGCTTTGGAAATATGTTCCAGATCCTACTCACGTGTTGCAGCACGAGCCCCTTCAGATTTAAGCAGATGCAACCTATGTGGAGCGTCTGGCACAAATCATCGACACCAAGGAAGTAGTGCTGCGTACCAAGACCATTCACTGGGTTAAGGTACAATAGGAGTATCATACTTCGGAGGAGGCCACATGGGAGCTCAAGGACCAGATGCAGAAGGCGTATCCTTATCTTTTTCCTGATGAGGTATGTTTAGGCATTTCGAGGACTAAATGTTCTTTTTAGATGTGAGAGATGTAAGGTCTGCGACCTTACTGGGTCAATTGGGCCCAATAACCGGCTCGTTGACCCATTTATTTTGATATTATTATAATTATTATTTTATTAGATATTTAAGTAGGTTTAGATGGTCAGCGAGTTTCTTCTAGTGTTAGAATAGTGCCTGCGGAGTTTCGTGCGATTTTGAGTTCGTTTGACCCTAGTAGGGGTAGTTTGCAAATTAGGAAAATTGAGTATTTTTCCGAAAAATTCCCATCACCGTGATTTTGGGTTCGTTGGAAAGATCTCGTTGTGTTGATCAATTTTGTCTTCTGGCTCGTTGCGATCTGACGAACAGAAACCCTTCTAATAATTCATTTTTTCTCCGGACCCACTTAAGAGCATCTTAGTCTTTTCCCCCTCCCTTTCTTCTTAAACAAGAGATTAACCCTAATCTCTTTTCTTTCTCTGCAATAAATGAGCCTCTTCTTCTTCCTCATTCTTCCAAGGCTCCAGACCTCCTTCCTTGAGAGATCACTTACGCGATCCGAGCCACTCATCTTCTTCCTCACGATCTCTTCTTTCCATTAACATCAGTTTGGTAAGATTTCCCTCTCTTTCATCTTTTCGATCAATTCTCTTTGGTTTAGATTTAGGTTAGATCTTAATCTTTTCCTCTATTTCCTTCTCCTTTATGTGATAGATTGCGTTTGGTCGGGGTAGATTGAAGTTTCGGCAGTAGTAGGGCTTCTCCTCAGATTTCTCCAATTCCAATCTTCTTTTTGGTTGAGGCAAGTAGATCTGCATTTTATAATTAAGCATGTTCGTATGTCTTGCATTGATTGGATGTGTTTTCTTTTTAGGTTTCCCTAATTCCAAGCTTGTTCTGTTATTGATTTGGGATTAATATGGTAGATTAGGTTCTTTTAGGAAATTTGGGTTTATTTAATTTAATTGCTAATTTTAGTTTGTTAATTGATGTAAGTGGAAATGATGATGGATAGAATGATTTATTGGGGGAGCACGGCGGCTCAGTTTTGTGCAGGTGAACCTTGGAAGGATAGGGAGAGGATTAAAAATGGTTTGGGGTGAAAAACTGTAAAACTGGGGTTTCTGTATTTGACGTTGGCAGTGTCCGAAGGATGAAGGGACGTCCAGGGAAAAAAAAGGGGGGGGGGGGGACGTTCAGAACGTTGAACGTTAGCCACCTGACATCAGCATAGGATGATTCAAAAAAAAATAAAAAAGGTTGAATGGCCACTGACATGAATGATGGCTACTGTGGATCATCCAACCAATGAATCGAACATATGGTTGGTCTGTCGCGCATTATATATATAAAGGGGCAAACTTCTATAGGCCATAACTTCTAAACCATACGTCAGAATTTCGCGAGCCATATACCGTTGAAAAGCTCTTTGAGCGTAGAATCCAATGATACACATCTCGCGATGATTGGGGGATCGGGAAGGGAGGTAGCTAAGGAGATTAATTATTTAGACCACTTTCTTGTTAGTAACAAGGTTGTTAGCCTAGGTTTGGGCCTTAGACATTGGAAACCATGAAACCACTCTCACGTGACCATTAATGGGGTTTTGAAATCGTAGCACGTGGCTTGGTGTGCTTCGATGGGTTGTCAAGGTATTTGTGTATTGTGTATGGTTTAACCGAATGCGTATTGAATTGATTCAATCGATGCTCAATATGATTGTACACCAAGGAAATTCTTTATAAGCATTGATGATTCGAATTCCCCACGCACTCCGTTAAACCACATATGATACAAGGATGACAACACTTGCATATGATTGGATTGTAATCTCTCATTGACTTGTTAATTGTATCCGTCGATTCTGTATCCTTGTACACTCTCTTGGCATAAAACATCTAATTAATTATAAAACATAAACTCTTGTAGAATTAGGACAATAACCTGACTTAGAGTGTACCTTAAGAACCGTGTATCGTATATTGATAAACATGACTAATTAGGGATTATCGTGTGGATGGTCTCTCTTGTATTATTTCGAATGAGATAATCCCTAAGAATATGCTTTGTTTGCTGAGCTAGGTAGACTTGCTTGACTTGGTTTTCCCCACGTGTCAGCACCACTTTATTATTATTATTATTATTATTATTATTATTATTATCTGCATATCATGGCCAGCTGCAGTTTGGGGTTTATTGATGGGCCGGTTACTTGGACATCGGGGTGGGCAGTCGGCTTTAGATGGCATCCATGGCGTTGAATAGTTGAGAGCGAGCTTGGACCGTGCTAGTATTCCCAGGACAGGGAGCTTGGATCCCCCTGAAGCCGGACTTTTGGTATCAGTAGTCCGGATAGGATTGTTACTGGTACCCCGTGAGGTGGCTTGGACATCCACGAAGTCTCCCTCTTGTGCATTGTATTACATTGGTAGTGGTGATTGTCAGTATTGTTAGGATTCTTGTTTATGATTCTAATGGATATTTACTCATGCTACATGGCTAGTATTGTTCCTTGTATTCCTACGATTTTGTACTTGTCATTACTCTTATACTTGATGCATGTTATGTTATAATTATATCTTGCTTATCTATTGCTCAACATGTCGTTGACTCTGTTCCTTGGTGTGCAGACTCCTCAAGTGAGTACTACTACGAGGAGCAGGTCGGTGAGGAGATCCTCAACCAGTTGAGGAGGCACGGGAGTGGAGTGCCGATGACGTAGAGTAGCGTCATCATTACCAGGCACATTAAAGACTCACTTTGAGACAAACATTAGATTTTATTTAATTCAATGATATTCTTCGTTGAACTTTTCTTTCACTGACTCTATGTTGTTTAATGGCCTTAGTTTCTGGGATGGCCATTGTAATTAAATTAACTTCCTTTTTAGCTTTAACTGTTTCTTGCAACTTTAAATTTAATTGAGATTTATTATCCATTGTTGATATCAATGTTTGAATTCCGCTATTTGTTTTATGTTTTGAGGTTGAAATACATTATCCTCACAATGGACTTACGATCCTTGGGCCAAAAAGGGTAAAAAAATTTAATTGGCCCAAAATTTCACTCCCCGGATCCGGTTTATTCTTTGATCGGGTTCGGGGGACGTGACAAGTTTGTTAAGACGTGTTTTGTGCATGAGGATCAGCTTCAATGTTTGCCAAGGTGGAGATTTGTTAATTTGTATGGCTCACTATTAATTAGTAAGTCTTGGTTAATCGGGCTCCTGGATTGCCCGAGTTGTACTCTGATTAGAAGTAGGCCTATTATAGTAAGTCTACTGTGATTGGAAGTAAGGTTTGGGTGTAACGGGGTTTGAGGCTGATATTATAAATAGAGACTCAGAGTCTCTAGGATGTACACCTCTATTCTGATTGCACAGTGATTCTCCTGTCTTCCACATGGACGAAGGTCAAAAGCCGAACCACGTAAATCTCTGTGTTCTTCTGTATGCGATTGATCTTTTCTCGTAGCTCTAGATTATAACACAATTGAAGGTATTATCGCTCCGTCACAACCAGTTTTCTGGAAGGATTCCAACATCAATTTCTCATCGGAGGGAGTTGCAAGTCATGGATTTTAAAAACAACACTATCGTCAGCAATCCCTGTTGAGACTTGAGACTCCGCAACATTTTAATTCTCTCGCTCAGCCAGAACAATTTAACAGGTGAAATCCCATATTCAATAAAGCAATTGGGTCAGTTGGAAATGCTTCAGTTAGATGCAAACTCGCTCTACGGCGAGATTCCACCATGGCTGTTTGAAATGGAGGCACTTGAAAGGCTGTAAGTTGGTGGGAACAAACTTGTTTGGAACAACAGTGTAAAGATTTCTCCCAACACCTCATTGTCTGGACTATCTTTGAGATCTTGTGGCATTGTTGGGAAGTTCGCTGACTGGCTTTCAAGCCAAAAGGAACTCAATTTCTTGGACTTAAGCTATAACAGTCTAGATGGGACAATCCCTGAATGGCTTGGTGAGATGGAGATCGGAATTCTACTTCTCTCTGATAACAACCTCATGGGTTCTCTGCCGCCTTTTCTCTTTGAATCTCAAAAGCTATCGATCCTTGATCTTTCAAGGAACAACTTCTCCAGTGAACTGCGGAAAATTTAGGCAATGCGACTAATCTAATCATTCTTTTGTTGCAGAGGAACAGATTTATGGGCTGACTGCCAGAGTCCCTCTCAAGAATCCAAGGACTTCTCATGTTAAACTTGTCCATGAACATGTTTTCAGGGGATAGGTCTCATAGATTTGACATCAATGCGAGTCTTTCTTATCTGGATCTTTCTTTCAATGAATTTTATGGCGATGTTCCAATGAGCTTCGGGCGAAAGATAATTGTGCTTGCACTAGGCCAGAATAGTTTCTCTGGTAGTTTGCCTGAGAATCTGACTGAAATGAAATCCCTCGAACACATCGATGTCCATAGCAATCTAATCACAGGTGAATTTCCAGATTTTATCACCAAACTATCGACTCTTCGTGCTCTAAACTTAAGGGACAATACCCTCAATGGATTGATCCCCGATGCTGCTCTATCAAACCTTACCGGACTTCGAATCCTCGATCTCTCTGGCAACCAACTTATTGGGAAGATCCCTCCAACATTTGGAAATCTCACTGGAATGATTCAAACCCCCAAAGGTCTTGCTCTCTACCCTGCTATAGAGGGTGTTGCATCAAGTCTCAGTGAAGTAATAGTGTATGTGAATAATGGTATGCTTGTGATTTGGAAAGGATCCATGCCAATTCTACCAAGTTCTATGATTTATCTCTACTCTGTGTCAGATTTATCGAGAAACCGCTTGTCGGATCAAATTCCATCTTCATTAGGCAATCTTGAAGGACTGAAGATATTGAATATCTCTTACAATGAAATCTCTGGTGAGATTCCATCAAGCATTGGGGATTTGAAGAACCTAGAGAGTATGGACTTGTCACATAACAGGCTATCAGGCCAATTGCCAGAATCATTTGCGAGGCTCCAACAACTTTCTACATTGGATGTGAGCAACAATGAGCTGGTGGGTCAGATTCCGGAGGGCGGGCAAATGAATTTGATGAATGATCCGAATAGTTTTGCTAACAACAGTGGATTGTGTGGGGCACTGATTCAGGTCCCATGTCCAGGGACTTCACCGCCAGAGGTTTCTCCAGATTTGAGTGAGAATGATGACAAGGAGGCATTACTGATGACAAGGAGGCATTGCTTTCATGGGAAATGGCAGTAGTTGGATATCCAATTTGATTCATATCGACATTGGTAGCTGCGTACTTTTGCCGGACTTTTCAGGTTAAGAACACCGGAGCGACGCCATCAATATAATCAATGCTGTCGGCAGCAAAAGTGAGGACTTCAAGTGGTATGTTCATTCATATTTTCCAGTGTTCATGAATTTTTTTCTCTAGAAGGGATGTATTAAGATCAAACTGCCTAGGTTGTGAGGCCTTGTTGATGTGAGGGCACATTTTGATGTACCCCCACTGGGAACGATTTGAATATGTTGGTTTGTTAATTGTTATGCATCAGGGTAGTGTGTAACTCAGAAACAGGCAAGGCCTGTTTGGCATCATTCTGGAAATGTTTTTCTGGTTTCTAACTATTCTACTCAGATGAGCCTATGATAGTCCATTCAAAATCTTCTAGTAAAAAACCAAGTGATATGTATAACCAAGTAAAGAGATCAGTTTGCGGATTCAATATTCTTTCATCTTTTACCATTGTCAATTCTAACACACCATATGGAAATAAAACAGACTATTATAGATATATATATGTCATCCATTTGCCTATGGTGGCTTCACCCCTCAAAAAACCTAATTTTGCCTAGATGTATGGTGAATTGAAGTAAAGTAGGGTGAAGCATTAAATCAAGCGAGAATAAAATATAAGGAGTTATGATGGTCATTTGTTTTTAGTGGCCTGATAAGGGAATCATTTTGGATTTGTGTGTAAAAAGAGAATTTTTTTTGTTATTTAGTGAAGATAGGAGGTTGCTTTTTTACTTCCTTTTGAGAAAGAGTTAGGGAATTTTAAAATTGTATACTTTTGATATGACCCCTTGTCTTTCCTTGTTCGGATAATGAAAGCTTTACCTCACTTCACCGTACATCCAAATACACCTGGCATTTGCCATAATTCACAAGAACATTATGTAGTCTTAGTACGACATGAAGAGCAAACCCATGCCTTAAACCAACTAACCAACACCCAGTTAGGTCCATTTGATATTCTATCTTTGGTATAAGTTCCCTCCTCCCGATGACAGGTAGAGAGTAGGCATCAATGCAGGCTATCATTAAAACCCACTAAATACTCCACTTACCCTGAATTCCCTTTTAATTTGGAGGAAATGTTGGTTAAGGACATGTAGTATGTCATACATCAACTCTTTTCACATTTTTAATTGCAAACTACCATTTGTTAATGTATGATTGTGTGACGCTCCGGAGTCCCACATCAACTATAAAGAGGAAAGTAAATGGGGTTATATGTAAGAGCTTACACCCTTACCTTGCATGAGGCCTTTTGATGGGTTGAGGCCCATCGGAAGGAAAATTGTGAGGCTCATGGGCCAAAGCGGATAATATCATGCATGCATGAAGGGTGGGATGATTCCTTGCATTATTACTTGGGTTTTATGGAATAGGAGATGTAAGGTTTGTATGGAGGGGTTGAAAATGAGTGCTATGCAAGTATGGACCTCGGTGAAAATGTGGATTAAAAATGTGGTGGGTGAATTGAAAGTGCAGAGGCGTCCATGTGAGCAGGATCTGGAGTTGTTAACAGCTTTAAATCTGAGAATGCCGCAAAATATTGGCCGGACATGTCGATTAGTATAGTGGTCGAAACCGCCGCTGGGATGGATCAAGCTTAATTGTGATGGAAGTTGTCGCAATAATCCAGGGTCCTCGGGAGGTAGGGGCATATTGCGGGACATGGATGGAAGTTTTAAAGCATCCGGCTATGTAAAAGGCAATCTTTTGACGAGATTATTATTGAAAGTGATTCCGAGTTGGTAGTGGATTGGCTTCGGAAAGGTAAATGCACTCTATGGTATTTATGGGACTATTGGAATGAGATTATTTCCGAAATGCAAGGAATGGATATTCGTATTCTCCATCAATTCCGAGAAGGGAATCAAGCGGCTGATGTTTTTGGCCAAACAAGGCGAGCAAGGAAGTAATATTATTTATGATGCTCTTCAACAGGTGCCAAGGTTCCTGAAGGGTGCTATTCGGATCAACAAGGTTGTTTTTGTTTTTGTTTTTGTTTTTACTAGGCTTGTTTAGATGGTTTTTTCCTTAGGCTTGTTTAGACTTCAGTTTTCTTATCTTTGGCCTATTTAGTGTACTGTTTTTGGTTTTTCTATTTGGTTTTGTTTTGTCTTGTGTTTGGGAGGTTTTTTTCTTCCTATTTGTAACTCCCTTGGTTTGTAACCAGGGTATTCCTCCGCCATAAGTGAGGGCTGATTAATAATCTTGGGACGGGGCCACTATTGGTACTGATGATTACTGTGACTAATTTGGTCACAAGGATAATAAGAGATAGATCCAATTTGATTGGATATATTTATTCCAATAGATCTATGGATATAATTGATGGAGGGGCCTACTTGTAGTAATTGGGAAGTTTAGGGTCTTCTTGTAATTATTCCTAAGACTGAAGTGCAATTGCATTTAATTAGTGGACTTATTTGTAATTAATTGTGGGTTCGGAGTTCACATGAGATGTGGGGTTCAGATTCCTAGTTGGAACCAGATTCTAAGGAATCCCTAGTGGTCCCCACGCTAGCCCTAATAAGAGAAAGTTACTAATCTCATTAGAACTCTAAAAGAAAGGAGGAGTATGATACTTACTAAGAGTGGAAATGAGACTTCTAATCTTGGTTTAAGAGGAGGAGTGTCATAAACTATGAATAAGAGGTTAGGGTTAGAGATCTCTACACATAATAATCTCTCAAGTTCCTCTCTCTCTCTTCCTCCTCTCGTTACCTACTAGAGATCTAGGGTTTTCTTCTACTTACACAACACCAAAAACAGGAAATTGGAACGGAAAAGCGTTCCTAATCCTTCCGTTCCTAATCCGTTAAACCGTTCCAAAAGCGTTCCAATTTCCGTTCCAATTTGGTACCAACCGTTCCTAATCCGTTAAAGCGTTCCAATTTCCTGTTTTTGGAACGGTTTAACGGATTAGGAACGGAAGGATTGGGAACGCTTTTCCGTTCCAATTTCCTGTTTTTGGTGTTGTGTTAGAGATCCCACAATTCTCCTATAGAAGTTCTCTAAGAGGGTCATAGCATAGAAGAACACAAAGGCAAGGGAGATAAAAAGTTTACGAAAAGAGTTTTCGTAGAGATCAAGTTCTCAATTAGAGCACAACCAAGCTCCAAAGGTATAGATATATTATCTATTTGAATTAGTAGATCTAATTGTGTTTGTTGCTTCTTTATCTATCTTCTTGATGGATGTTTCATCTCAATGCATGAGATTAGGGTTTTAGATCTTGGGCATGGGTTCTTGGCCTCATGGATAATTGATTCCTGCATCACGTGGGTCAAAAGCTTTGAATACATATTCACAAGGCCCACCTACTTCCAACAGTATCAATAAGGTTCGTTTACTATCTTCACCATACATGTGGAAGTTGATCGTGATGATGGGACATACCATCGATGAGACGTACCAAACAATTGAAGGAACTATCCATGAACCTACAGATGAACAATTGGGAAACAAACTTCAGCAACTGTGTATCTTATATCTATGATGATACTCATCAAATCAATGATCTTGATCACTGAAACATGGTTCTGTCCCTTAAAAGAAACAAAAGTAGTAGGGTGCATTGAATTCTTTTTTATTTATTTTCAATGCAACTCACTTTTTCGTCATTTGATGTGATAATTTTTTTTACATGAAATAGAAAAAAAAAATGAGCTGATTTTCCTCCAAAAAGAGGATTTCAATTTCCCATATTAGGGTAGAAATATAGAATTCTTCTCTCACAAAAATAAAATGGAGATTTTAGAGTGCAAAACCCTCATGATGTACAAGAGTCCAGAGTCTCTATTGTAACTCAACTGGTTAGGTCCATGTCAATTCATATCATCTATGGGGTATGGTGAGATCAAAAGATCTAATTATGGATCAAGGATGGGCTCCATGAGCATGAGCTGATGATGGTCATTATCCGTTTAAGGGCTCCAAAATTAAATGGTTTTATGCTACAGTAATAAAACCTTTAACTTTGAGGGCCTTAAACAGATAGTGATTATGATTGGATTGTGCACATGGGTTCTCTCCCCAATATTAAGTGAGTGATTGGCATGAATTGCGCGTTTTGGAAAATTATCGTGCAGTAGTGCCCAAATCTTGTAAACATTTTTCAAGAAACTTATTGTATTCTCTCCTTTCAATCTGGATAGAAATCTTCTCTACCATTTGTTGACTATTGTAAAAGCAACCCTCCAATTCTAATGGTCAAGAACGACATCCCTAAAGTTTTGCTCAATAATATTACAGCCTGAAGAATTTGAAGTTAGAGGGAGTTGAATGATTTAGGATGTTAGTGGAGCCAGTCAGGGCAAGCCAAAAGTTTCTCAGAGCAAGCCCATTTAGTCCTCAGGCCTAATATCAGGTTCAAATCCAAAACACTTGCTTGAGTTTAGGCCTGGGCGAAGCACATTTTCAGAATACACACAGTGCTGTTGTGCTATCTATAATATATATGTTGGGTCAGGCCAGGTCTTCAATCATATAAATTCAAGATCCTGACCCCATTTGATTAATGGGCCTAAAAAGGAGTCCTGAGTCCAACCACGCGCCAATAAACATAACCCAAACTCAGCCCATTGAGACCCAGGCTTGGGTCAGGCCCATGTGGCCTACAATCCCGAAAGGCATGATAATGACCAAGTCAAAAGATTATCCATATTAATGGCCATTAAATGGGCAGTGGTTGGAATGTTGGATTGTCATATTGGATTTCATTTTCATCTTTTAATTTTAACCTTTCTCTTTTTTAAGGATCAAAGTGGAAGTCTTTAGTGATCATCACTTTCTCAATATGTAATTTAGCAGGCTAATAGGTTGATGATCAATTCCTTCTTTTAAACATTAATTCTTTCCTTTTAGTCTTTTTTTTTTTTTTTTGGAAAACCATAACAAAGATTTCATTAAAAGAAGGAAGAAAAGAATACATCAAAACTTAAAAAAAAAGATGAGTTGGAAGGTGCAAGAGAGAAGCACCAGCCACAACACCATTTACAATACTTCTAGCTCTGGGAGTAAAGAACAAAATTGACTTAAGACTCACTTCCAACCACACAACGTTACATATATAGACACAGAGATGAGCAATGATGAAGTATGTAATATGAAACTTGCCAGCTGAAAGAGAGTCAGGAGAGTCTAATGAATTCACCTACAACGCTCTCCAAGATTCTACTGCTGTTTTCCTTTGCACTTGCAGCTTCCAGTGCCCATGAATTCACCTACAATGGATTCCATGACGCAAACTTGAGCCTGGATGGCACAGCACGGATCACACCAAGTGGTCTGTTGAAGCTTACCAACACTACAGCACAAACGAAGTGTCATGCTTTCTACCCCATTCCTATTCCCTTCAAGAATGCTTCCAATGGTAATGTTCTCACTTTCTCTACTAGTTTTGTCTTTGCAATGATCCCTGATTATCCCACCATTGGAATCTCGGGGCTAGCCTTTGCAGTTTCCCCTACAAATTTGCTGATCAACACCGCAGCTGCACAGTATATGGGTCTCTTCAATCTCACCAATGATGGAAACTTGACAAACCATATTGTTGCTGTCGAGCTAGATGCATCTCAAAACATTGATTTGGGAGATATTGATGATAACCATGTTGGGATTGACATCAACAGCATCAGGTCTCGCAATTCATCTCATGCAGCTTATTATGTGAATGAAATTGGAGGCTACAAGAACATAAACCTTCAAAGTGGAGAAATGATTCAGGCTTGGGTAGATTACAATGGTATAGAAAACAAATTCAATGTAACCTTAGCCCCTGCCAACCTGCCTAAACCTGTTTATCCTCTCATATCAATAACTCTTGATCTTTCACCGATAATTAAAGACCATATGTATGTGGGCTTTTCTTCTTCTACTGGTCCACTTACAGCATCGAATTATGTTTTAGGATGGAGCTTTAAGATGAATGGAGTTGCCAAATCACTTGATATCTCAAGTCTTCCTAAGCTTCCTCGCAGGGGGTCGAAAGGGAGATCGAAATTTCTAGTGATTGGGTTGCCTATAATTGTGGTAGCTTCTGTATTATCAATCACCTTTGGAGTTACATACATGGTGAGGAGACGGATCAAATTTGCTGAAGTACTCGAAGATTGGGAGATCGAATATAAGCCACACAGATTCTCATACAAGGATCTATTCATTGCAACCAAGGGCTTCAGGGACACTGAGATTTTGGGGATTGGAGGTTTTGGAAGTGTGTACAAAGGCATACTAGCAACTTCCAAAATCAAAATAGCTGTGAAGAGAGTCTCTCATGAATCAAGGCAAGGGACAAGAGAATTTATTGCAGAGGTTGTGAGCCTTGGCCGCCTCCGCCATCGCAACTTGGTAAAGCTATGTGGCTATTGCCGGCATAAAGGAGAGCTCCTCCTGGTCTATGATTACATGCCCAATGGGAGTCTTGACAAGTTCCTCTTCAATGAAGACAGAACTCTGGGTTGGGCTGAAAGGTTTCGAATAGTGAAAGGCGTAGCTTCAGGACTGGTCTATTTGCATGAGGAATGGGAGCAGGTGGTTGTTCACAGAGACATCAAAGCTAGCAATGTTTTATTAGACAGTGAGTTAAATGGGAGGTTAGGCGACTTTGGCCTTTCGAGGATGTATGATCATGGAACTGATCCTTATACTACCCATCTGGTAGGAACACTGGGCTATCTTGCACCTGAGCTTGCTAGAACTGGCAAGGGAACTACAGCCACAGACACATTCGCTTTCGGGGTGTTTTTGCTCGAGGTCGCTTGTGGGAAGAGACCTATAGGCCAACATCAATCAGGGGAGGAGCTGATGTTAGTGGATTGGGTATCTGAATGTTGGAAGAGGGGGGAGATCCTAGAAGCCAAGGATCCAAAATTGGGAAGCGACTATGCAATTGAGGAAATGGAGCTGGTTTTGAAGCTAGGTCTGCTATGCTCACATCCCAAACCAGTGGCCAGGCCTACCATGCGGCAAGTTGCGCAGATGCTGGATGGTGATTATAGTTTGCCTGAATTGTCATTGCAGTGTTTTGATATCAGTATTTTACCGGTGATGCAAATGGAATATACTTCAGGCCACTCGTCATCAGTAACAGAGTCACTTCTCTCTGGAGGCCGTTGAATCACTCGTCACTCTTAATTAAAAGTTTGTTAGGATCTCTCTCTTTAGCTATCTGTGTCTAGTTTCATATTGCAGTTTGGAAAATGTCTGCTACAATCTCTGTTTCCTTGTGTTCCTTACATTTCCAAGTATTATATATTTCTTTCACAGTGATCTATGCAAGAGAAATACAAATCATAGGAATGAAAATGGCTCAACACTGATATTTGGATACTTCAAACTAGGCATTTTAACTGTATCTTGCTCTGTCCCATACTTCAATTTTTATTGGTTAAATTCATGTCCATGCCATGGTATCCCTGCCATGCCATAGCTGGGCGTCATATCTTCAAACAACATGCAGGGTTGGATGTAGTAATTACAAGTTTGTTACTAAAATATTCTCTAGTAAATTTACTAACTGCTTGTTAACACAGATTTAAGTCTATTTTTGGTATGTCAAGAGGTCTTTTTCTTGAGATGAAGAATGTCATGGGGTTGAATGAGTCTTTAAACCATAATCTTCTCCTGGCCCTTTGGCATTAATGTCAGGTCTGAATCCTTCTGTTTGATAAGCTTGATCCAAGCCCAACCTCTGTTGTAAGCGTGTCCATATCAATATGAAGCCGTCCCATGAATAATTAACAGGTATCAGTATCGTGATTTGTAAAAATCAATGACAAAAATCTTAGTAAAAAACAATGACATCGTAAAATTTTAAGATTAAACGATTATCTGCCCTCATCCACTTGGTATTTGCAAAGCCCCATATGTTATGTGTGGAGCCTGATTACACCTGGGTCAGACTGTTATGTGTGGTCCCTTTATATAACCCTAGCATAGCCACCAGAGATCTTATATCTTGTATTCTCATTTTCTGCCTTTAAGCATAGTGGAATCGGTGTGATCCGTGGATTACATAAATTTCAAGGGAACCACGTAAATCTGTGTTTCTTCTTTATGTGGTTGATTGCATCTTTTGATCTTTATTTCCTAACACCATATACATATGGCACGATTTATGATTGTGATACCAAACCCAACCTAACCCAAGCCCAAGACATCAAAGAAAATGTCAATCTTACATCCACGTACAGTTATGAACTTTTATATAGAATACGCTACTTAGTAATACAAAAAGTGAACATATGGGGCAAGTTAAGCACACCCTAAACCCAAGAGTAGTGCCACAGAGAAGAAGGTGTTCTCGAAAGAAAGGAAATGAGTAGTGCCCATAGTTTCTACTTTCAAGAAAGATACGCCTATGAGACGTTTTAGAAATCTTAAACCCAAACTACCTTCTTTCTTTTCAATGTATTTCCAAAAAAAAAATGCCATTTTCTCCGTGTTCTTTCTAACCAAACCCTAATGAGAGAAGTAAAACTCTACAAAGGGTTGTGCTTATTGAAAATCTCACATTGTTCTAATGCACACTCTTTTTTTTTTCACGGGACAAGCCCAAATTTTACTCCAATATGAGTTGGTCCAATAAAAATATAAATCAAATGTAAAAAGAAATTCATATATTTTACAAGTGGGGGCCTACTTTCTCGAACATGTAGATGGAATATACCCCATTTCAATTCAAAATATTGAAATCGTGCAGGTCAAATTTTAAAGACCGAAAGGCACTTCCAAATATAATATAAAAAGATTTTTTAAAAAAGGTTTCTTTCGCACTTTTTAATTAAAGAAATACACAAATCTTCACTTATGATGCAGTTCAGCTCAAGGGTTTAATGTCATTTTGAAACCTGATTTTCATCCAAATCAAGGACTATTTATATTCAAATATAAACTTGATTTTTATTAATATCATATGACTTATTTTCTCTTTCTTTCTTTCTTGTCTTACTAATTTGTTATAAATAAATTATTATTCTTCTGTCCACGTATAATCCCCAATCTTCTAGGTGGTACTTATGTTGGTTTTTATGTTGTTTTTTTTTTTTTTTTGGAAAAAAGCGTATTTTTTTAATCTATATGTATATTTTACATGCATTAACTTAGATAGATGAATTCATTAATTATAAATAAATGAGATCAATAAATTAGATTTATATCTAATATTTTGTTGCGATTTAATTTGGCTATGTGATTGGAACAACCAACAGTTTTGATTTGAATAAGATTAGGCTTGAAATAAATAGAGAGAATTAGATTTTTGTTTAATTAGACTCATTTTAATCCAAATTATTTGATCTAAATAAAAAACTACATTTGCGTCTAAATATAACTAGGCTTGGATTAAATAAAAATCCCAGTTTGAACATGAAATTAGATTAACCCCGAGGGATAGCTCAATTGGCCTAGGACTACGGTTTGCACCCGTAGGTTGTAGGTTCGAAACTGCACCACCACACTGGGGCCAAAGGGAATTTTACCCAGCTTTCTCTCCTGGTCTCGTAGGGATTATTCTGGCCCAAAGGGCTGGGAACCCTGCGTTATCAAAAATATAAAAGAAAAGACATGAAATTATATCAACGCATAAGCTGAATCACATCATGTCAAAAGATTTAATTTTTGTGTTTTTTCAATTGGAAAGTGTAATAGTAACTTAGAAAAAAGAAATATTTTATGCTTTCTTTGGCTGTGCATTTTAAATCCTTAAAAATCTGGGCTTCTTAATTTCAACATTTTGGATTGAAATAGACTGCACACATTAACATATCTGAGAAAGTGGGCCCAAACCTGTAAAACACATGAACGATTTTTTATATTTTTCCACCTCCAATTGTTCAGCAATATTCAAAAAATTCAATGTTTAGGGGACCTGGACCTGAACAAACAACCTTGGGATGAATTTAAAACAAAAAATTCCAACTTGACCAGCTCTGTTTAGAGCAAATGATGTCTAGTCACTGTAAGCTGCAAATCAAATTAGCTTTCTCAATATGAACATGAAGTAGTTCAGCTGAATTGGTAGCAATAAATACCTAAGCCCCATACATAACTTGAATGACAAATAATCAATAAAGAGGAAAAGGAAAAATATATTACAGATGTTATCCAAGAGTTAGCAATCAAAAGGTACTGTGATCCATGTCAATTACCTTTCAAAAAAAATAAATAAATAACAAACCATGTCAATTGAGTGAAACACAGGGTCTAGAGAGAGTTTTATGATTTCAAACATTACAATTTAAATATTCATGTATCAAAAGATCCATAGCTTTTTTAGAAAGAAAGTAAAAGAAAAAAAATATGACTATGTATTTATATAATCCAAGAGTAGGTATCATAAAATGAAAAAAATGAGAATTGGAGTAGAAGGGAATGGTAAGAGTTTGGATTGAAACAAAGTCCTTGAAAAAAAAAGAAAGAAAAGAAAGTGGAGAACAGTTATTAGTGGTTATGATAAAGATATTAAGGTATTTGATGTAACTTCCAGTCAAAATTATAACCGATAGTCAAAATTGGATCCAAAACCTCCTCGCTTAACATATTATAATAGTTAGGGTTCTTCCTGGGAAACATCCTTGTTATGTGTATCAACTATTGCATATAAAGCCAACAAAAAGGGCACTCTCAACCTTGTTTGTAGACCATTGATTTGATGATCCATATAAGCATTTGTCCTCATTCCAAGATCAATGGTTTAGATCATAAAAGAGACCGTGTTTAGGCCACAAAAACACTTAACAGAAAAACAGAAATTAAACATGAAATTAATCGAGAGCATTTTCAATGTCTTCAAACACATTCAAACATGTCAACCTTGTATGTATATAAGGAAAAAGAAGTTAGAGTTCCATAGATAAATAAATAGTGCACAAAGTGATTAGGACATGGTGCAATACCTTGAATGTCCTTCACGTACACCTCTTGAACACCTGGTGTTTTTGCTCACATATAGATAAAGCCCATTTACATTATCCCAAGACACTTTCAACATAGCATTTACATCACCATCATTAGCTACTTTAATCAATGTGAAGGCTTGACGGTTGTTGTGAAGGTACCAAATTTCAATGGCTTTGTCGTTTTCTATCCACTTCGTTGCTTGTAATGCACTATGGAACAATGTAGAGTACTTTGTGAAATTGCTTAGATACATCATTTTTTGTTCACCTCCCCTGTACACCGGATTGGTCGTATTCCAATCAAACTCTCCATTAAAGTGGAATACAACAAACGTCTCATCCTCTGACATCCTAAAGAAACCGAAAATAAATTAACATGAGATAAGAACATGTGACATTTAGTAAATAAACCCCACTAGACATGGTAACGAAAGCTAGAGACCCCAATATTTTATATGATGTAATTCATTTTATCAAAATCATCAAAATGACAAATAAGAAGTGAACAAAGTGGGCCTGCACAACAATTCCGTACTTAGAAATTATCAACATTCATCATATTTTTAGAAACTTGCATAAGTTTTTCAGCATTCACTGAAACTTGTATAAGTTCTAGAAAGGAGTTGCAAAAGGAAGAAAAAAAAAATCATTCATCTCATATTCAACTTTCATTCAGCTTTCATAAGGATTAAGAAAACAAATGAAATAATAACAACATTGAAGTTTCATTTCCCCTTGAAATAACTTTTAGAGACAGAAAAAATGGAGAAAACATAAAATCCACATAAAAACTCAGATGGTTGATACTTGATACAAAATGAAATGCAGAATTCAAATGAACCACATCCACATTGACATTGAAATCTTTATCAATTGGGAAGTAAGAAAATGCAGATGCCTGAACATGTCAATGGTTTAGTCTAAATACATGTTCTAAAGCATAATGACTCAGCGTGCTATAAGGTGGTATGCATGTTTACTTTGAGCATTGCAAGTGCAATGTAACAACATAACTGGGTAGATTCCATCAGTAAATTGTGGGCGAGTGTTCATATAAGTTTATTAGGTGAATCTTTATCCTTTCCGATGATAAGTTGAAGGGTGGAAAAATCTAGTCGAGCATGAAGAGGGATTGTTTCATGTCATTATTATAGACCAGCATTATACCATACCACTGAAGGGTAGTAGGCAAAACTAAAAGTAAATAGTCGGGCTTTCTTTATTCTCATTGCAAAGTGAGTCATCAATAGAGAAAGCGTTTAGTGAGGGTCCTCTCATTCGGTATGAAAAAGAAGAAAAAATAATGGTTTTGCTCATGAGTTAATGTTTAAAGTATCTTAGACCAGGCTTCAATTCCTCGAATGAGTAATTCAACTTCATTTCCCTATTGATTGAATTGAATTTTTGTGATCTTCGTAGCCTCATGCAAACATAGGAACAGAGCTTAAGAATGTAAAAGAATAGTTCGTAAATGATCCCATTCCCTATGGGCCCATAAACCAAATCTTGGACAGTGAAAGCAAGCATACAATGTTCCATGATCCATGCTCAGAACATCATGTTGAAAGAAGAATCTACTGGTGTGCTACTGTATCATCAGGTGAACTCATTGAAAATCTTGACATCCAATAAAAATAGAGAACTACTAGCCTCTTACAAGTCTCTGATCTCTCATCTGGTCTCCTTCGGTACTGTAAATCTTTTGTTCAATACAAGTTGCCATTTCCAAGAAAAAAAAAGGTGAACAGTTGGTCCACACCAAATGCTGCTAATAAAAGTTGTATTTTGGATGAAAACCAACTTCAAAGTTTTTCACCTTCCGCAAAGCATTGCAAAGAGGGAAAGGACCACAAATGTACAGAAACTATTGTAGAATTACAACTCACTAACTCAGAGCCTGCTCTAAGCTCTAGACATGCTTTGGTTTTTCCCTGTCCGGAAAAGAACTACTTTGCTCACAACTCATAGCCTCCTCATTGGCAAGGGTAAGGCATTAGTTGTATTGTATTATCTAAAAAATCCAATCAACCAACTAAAAAAACAAAAAACCAATCCAATCAACCAACTAGAAAAATAAAAAATCATTGTAAGAAGAAATGCCTTGGATATAGAATATTGGAGAAGAACCTTGGAGAAGAAAGGGCTATCTATTTTTACAAGAGAAGAAAAGAGTTGAGCGTGTAGAATTTTATTACCTTGAAAACCAGGTCTTCAGATTCTGAGGACTTCCTCTAGGGCTTGGGTTTTGATGTAGAGAAAAAGAGGAAGGCGAGGAGGAGAGAGAGAGAGAGAGAGAGAGAGAGAGAGAGAGAGAGACGTGGAGTGCGACCGGTGGGCATTCTTCTGAGACCGGAGATGGAAGTGAAATGGAGACCGGACATGGACTGGTCTGGTCTTCTCCTTCTTTCGTTTCTTCTTTTCTTTTTTTGTGTTTCAGCTTTCGTCCCTTTGCTAGCATCAACTAACAAAGGGTAAAATGGGCAAAAATAAGGAAGATTTGGGCTGAAGGTCCTTCCCTGATAATATAATAATTTTGGGGTCCCAACAGTGGTTATCCTATTTAAGGAGATTTCTTTAGTAAATGTCCCAATAAATTATTATTCTTCTGTCCACGTATAATCCCAATCTTCTAGGTGGTACTTATGTCATTTTTTTTTGGCAAAAAGCATATTTTTTTAATCTATATGTATATTTTGCATGCATTAACTTAGATAGATGAATTCATTAATTATAAATAAATGAGATCAAGAAATTAGATTTATATCTAATATTTGTCGAAATTTAACTTGGCTATGTGATTGGAACAACCAACAGTTTTGATTTGAATAAGATTAGGCTTGAAAAAAATAGAGAGAACCAGATTTTTGTCCGATTAGACTCATTTTAATCGAACAACATTTTTCTTTGTCCAATTAGATTCATTTTAATTCAAATTATTTGATCTAAATAAAACATCACATTTGTGTCTAAATATAACTAGGATTGGATTAAATAAAAATCCTAGTTTGAACATGAAATTAGATTAACCATGATGGGTAGCTTAGTTGGCCTAGGACAATGATTTGCACCTGGAGGTTGTGGGTTCGAAACTGCACTACCACACTGGGGCCGCAGGAAGATTTTACTTGACTTTCTCTCCTGGGCCTGTAGGGATTATTCTTGCCCAAAAGGTTGGGAGCCCTGCATTAAAAAAAAAAAAAACATGAATATAGATCCATGCATAAGCTGAATCACATCCAGTCAAAAGATTTAATTTTTGTGTTTTTCAATTGGAAAGTGTAAAAGTAACTTAGAAAAAAGAAATATTCTATGCTTTTCTTGGCTGTGCATTTTAAATCCTTAAAAATCTGGGCTTCACGATTTCAACATTTTGGATTGAAATAGACTACATACATTAACATATCTGAGAAAGTGAGCCCAAACGTGTAAAACACAAGAACATTTTTTTATATTTTGTTCATGTTTTCTATATAAGTACAATCTTACACTGGGTACAATCTTATAATGGGACCAACTTATCCTAAATGTGTATTAGAGAAGTTTAGATTTTCAATAGATAGGGTCCACCAAAGAGTTTTACTTTTAATAAACAAAACTGATAAGACTAATGTAGTCTCCGATTTAAAGCGATGAAATGAATAATTAAGTAATGCTAATAAACTTGATTTTATGGGTGAAGCAGTTAGAAGCGCTTGCTTCACGACCTTGTATTCTATTAAATTTCAATAGCTAACCATTGCTACCAAAACCTCGAGGCTTTAGTAGAGGCAGCGGAAATACTTTTTAATATTCCCCCTCGAGTGGATCCCACTCCTCAATCTTCCCCTTAGGAACCTGGCCGGCTCACTTTTGGCGACACGTTTTTTTTTTATTTTTGCGCCGAGTCATTCCTCCTGTAATTCAAACTCATGACCGGCTGACTCTGATACTATATTAAATTGAGTTTTTTTGTATATATGCCCCTAAAGTTTGTAGGATTTGTAAATAAGCCCCTTAGGTTTTAGTATTTGTAAATAGGCCATTGTCTTTTCTTTTTAATGCATTTCATGTCCCCAAAATCAATATTCCTAATAAGAATGGGCAGCCACTATGAGATTTGTGTAGAATTTTTATATAAATGACAGCTTTTCCCTTACCTCCATCAAGCAAAAATAAATATTTTTATTATTTACAAAAATATCATTATTTATTTCAAGTCCCAAATGGTTTCTCTTAATAACTCTCACATGCCCATGAACGAGGGCCGACCCAAGTACAAAAGCTTGAGGAGCGAAGCCCCCACCCAGAAGTTTCTATTTTTTTTACGTTTACCCCTTCCCCCAATATTTCTTTTACATAAAGCTAAACACAACCACCCATCGCAAACTCTAAAAAATAATATTTTTTATTTTTTACATTTGGCCATCACCACAATATTTCTTTTACACCCATACACATGAAGCATAATCATGTATTTTGAAAGTTTCATCAATCCAACAAAGGGACGTCTATGAATTGGATAAATCATAACCGGTTATGAGTACAAGTATTGATTGTCGTCATGATAAATCTGGATTTAATGAAATGAGCCATGTATTGATAAAACAAATTACGTTGGGGTATTCTCTCCCATTAAGTGCAATTGTTAATGTTAGCCGTTTTATAATAAAAAGAATGAGAAATTATGCATATAAGGATAAAAGAAAAATGGACAAAAGTGTCATTTCACTCTTAAAACCTATGGTTGTTGGATGACTATTGATTTTGGGAGACAGAAGGTATTAAAATGAAATGCAAATGCCTATTTAAAAATACTAAAAGCTTAGGAGCCTATTTACAAATCTTACAAACGTTAAGGAAGTATATACAGAAAGCTTTATTAAATTTAATCAGCTAATCATTACTTCCAAAACCTCGAGGCCGTTCCTCTATGTTATTCAGGAATGAATTACGAAGGCCCACAGAAGTATTTGATCTTGACTTTCTAGAGCCGGTGCTGTTGGCACCGACGCATAGGACGATGCCAGGCAAATGAGGGAATGCGTTGAGGCAGGTAACAATAACTACATTTTGGCTTTTCCCTCCAGGGATGACATTGGAGTTGAACTAACGGATAAGTCAAGTGCGCTGGCCCAAAAAGACAGTTACCCTCCATGTATCTTGCTTTATGAGCAGAGAGTCCTATTGTCAAAGCCATGGAGCCATAAGCTTGGCACCGACGCATAGGACGATGCCAGGCAAATGAGGGAATGCGTTGAGGCAGGTAACAATAACTACATTTTGGCTTTTCCCTCCAGGGATGACATTGGAGTTGGACTCACGGATAAGTCAAGTGCGCTGGCCCAAAAAGACAGTTACCCTCCATGTATCTTGCTGTATGAGCAGAGCGTGACATTTTGACTTGTCTCCCTGTCATTCTCTCCACCACACTCAAGAAAATCAAAACAACAAAATTTACTAGACCTCCTCTTCCAACCACACAACCTTCAGCAACACAAACCCAACAAAAAAGATGAGCACGAGCAGACAGAGATGAACAATGGTGAGGGTAGAACCACAGGCAGAGTCCATGGGATCGGTAGCCAAGTGATAAAAGGGCATCCTAGCTCACCTTAGGTGCCTGGGATCAATTGGAGTACGGTAGAACGAAGAGCACAAAGCAGGGAGAACTCAAGCTGAACACAACGAAAAAAATAAAATTGAATATCAAATCAAGATTAAAAAAAAAATAGGGGAAGCTGGGAGTAAAAGCAACCCATTTTTGTCAATTTGTAATCTTGAAGAATACAATTTTTATTTTTATTTTTTTGTCATTTTGTGTTTACAAGCAAATAGCAAGGAAGAAAAAAGAAATGAAGAAAAAGAAAAAGAAATTCAATCTGGGAGTAGAGAACAAAATTGACTTAGACTCTCACTTCCAACCACACAACGTTACATATATAGAGAGACAGAGAGATGAGCAATGATGAAGTATGTAATATGAAACTTGCCAGCTGAAAGAGAGTCAGGAGAGTCTAATGAATTCTCCTACAATGCTCTCCAAGATTCTACTGCTGTTTTCCTTTGCACTTGCAGCTTCCAGTGCCCATGAATTCACCTACAATGGATTCCATGAGGCAAACTTGAGCCTGGATGGCACAGCACAGATCACACCAAGTGGTCTGTTGAAGCTTACCAACACTACAGTACAAATGAAGGGTCATGCTTTCTACCCCATTCCAATTCCCTTCAAGAATGCTTCCAATGGTAACGTTCTCACTTTCTCTACTAGTTTTGTCTTTGCAATCATCCCTGAATATCCCACCATTAGCAGCGCGGGGCTAGCCTTTGCAGTTTCCCCTACAAATTTGCTGATCAACACCGCAGCTGCACATTATATGGGTCTCTTCAATCTCACCAATGATGGAAGCTCGACAAACCATATTGTTGCTGTCGAGCTAGATACAATTCAGAACATTGATGTGGGAGATATTGATGACAACCATGTTGGGATTGACATCAACAGCATCAGGTCTCGCAATTCCTCTCATGCAGCTTATTATGTCAATGAAAATGGAGGGTACAAGAACATAAGCCTTAAAAGTGGAGAAATGATTCAGGCATGGGTAGATTACAATGGTATAGAAAAGAAACTTACAGTCACACTCTCTCCTGCAAACCTGCCTAAACCTACTCATCCCCTCATATCAATAATAGTTGACCTTTCACTGATATTCCAAGACTATATGTATGTGGGTTTTTCTTCTGCTACGAGTCCAATAGTAGCATCGCATTATATTGTAGGGTGGAGCTTTAAGATGAATGGAGTTGCAAAATCACTTGACATCTCAAATCTTCCTAAGCTTCCTCGTACGGGACCGAAGGAGAGGTCAAAGTTTCTGGTGATGGGGTTGCCTATAATTGTCGTAGCTTCTGTATTATCAATCACCTTTGGAGTTGTATACATGTTGAGAAGAAATATCAAATTTGCTGAAGTACTCGAAGATTGGGAGAGGGAATATAAAGCACATAGGTTCTCATTCAAGGATCTATTCATTGCCACCAAGGGCTTTAGAGAGAGTGAGCTTTTGGGGATTGGAGGTTTTGGTAGGGTGTACAAAGGTATATTACCAACTTCCAAAAATGAAATAGCTGTGAAGAGAGTTTCTCATCAATCAAAGCAAGGGACAAGAGAATTTATTGCAGAGGTTGTGAGCCTTGGCCGCCTCCGCCATCGCAACTTGGTAAAGCTATGTGGTTATTGCCGGCGTAAAGGAGAGCTCCTCCTGGTCTATGATTACATGCCCAATGGAAGTCTTGACAAGTTCCTCTTCCATGAAGACAGGACTCTGGGTTGGGCTGAAAGGTTTCGAATAGTGAAAGGAGTAGCTTCAGGGCTGCTCTATTTGCATGAGGAATGGGAGCAGGTGGTTGTTCACAGAGACATCAAAGCTAGCAATGTTTTATTAGACAGTGAGTTAAATGGGAGGTTAGGCGACTTTGGCCTTTCGAGGATGTATGATCATGGAACTGATCCTCATACTACCCATCTGGTAGGAACACTGGGCTATCTTGCACCTGAGCTTGCTAGAACTGGCAAGGGAACTACAGCCACAGACACATTCTCTTTCGGGGTGTTTTTGCTCGAGGTCGCTTGTGGGAAGAGACCTATAGGCCAACATCAATCAGGGGAGGAGCTGATGTTAGTGGATTGGGTATCTGAATGCTGGAAGAGGGGGGAGATCATAGAGGCCAAGGATCCAAAATTGGGAAGCGACTATGCAATTGAGGAAATGGAGCTGGTTTTGAAGCTAGGTCTGCTATGCTCACATCCCAAACCGGAGGCCAGGCCTACCATGCGGCAAGTTGCGCAGATGCTTGATGGTGATTATAGTTTGCCTGAATTGTCATTGCAGTGTTTCGATATCAGTGCTTTACCGGAGATGCAAAGGGAACATACTGATGATATATTCATGTCCTACCGTACTTCAGGCTACTCATCATCAGTAACAGAGTCATTTCTCTCTGGAGGCCGTTGAATCAATAGTAACTCTATCTAGAAGTTTGATAGCTTTGATAGGATCTCTCTCTTTATCTATCTGTGTCTAGTTTCATTCATATTCTAGTTAGGAGGATGTTTATTACAATTTATGTGTCCTAGTGTTCCTTATATTTGCAAGTATTATATATTCATAATACAGTGAACTATGTGATAGAGATATAAATCATAGGAATGAAAATGGCTCAACACTGACATTTGGATACTTCAAACTAGGCATTGTAACTGTATCATGCTCTGTCCCATACTTCAATTTTTATTTGTAAAATTCATGTCCACACCATGGTATCCCTGCCATGCCATATATATCTGGGCATCATATCTTCAAACAGCATACAAGCTTCTATATAGTAATTATTAGTTCGTAACTAAAATATTGTCTAGTAAATATACTAACTGCTTGTTTAAGTAACTTTAATCCTATTTTTTGGTAAGTCAACAGGATATCATCCTCTTAAGATGAAGCGCCTCGTGGAGATGGCAACAGTCTCAGGTTGAGTTCAGCGCAAGCCAGCCCGTTTATCTCACTTTAGGCCTAATCCGTCTCTCTCAATCCCAAAAGCAGGGCAAAAGGACATATTTTAAGTATGTTTTCTTATTTTCCATAATATAAGTAGATCACTCTATTTTTGTTTCATTCATCCCTTCTCAAGTTTTAGCAGGCAAAGAGAAGGCATATAGAATCATCAATCAAGGTTATGTGTAGCACCACAAAACAAGCTAAGGTTCTCTGTTTTTATTTCAGTTATCCCATTTAATGCCACTGAAAAGGCAGCTAGGATCATCAAACTAGGTGATGTGGTGTTTTGAACAAGTTAAGGTCCATAACATCAAGCATGCCAGAAAATATGAGCTAGAAAGTATATTAACCTAGAAAGCAAAGTTGATTTAAAGCAGCTAGGTCGATTGGTCATGATGATTTTGTAGCCTTACCACACTATGGTTTATTAAAGAAGGTTCAGATCATCAAGCATGTAACAAGTAACAAGTAAAAAATTACTTTTAAGCTTCTATATGCTAGGTTGAGAATTTTTAGGCTCATCTTTTATTAATCTGAAACTTTTTTTTTTTTTTTTTTTTTTTTGTGGTAACTACAAGAGAAATCTAGTGGAAAGCTACCAAAAAAAAAAAAAAAACACTAGCTACAACAACAAAACCAGAATAAAACTTGAAAAAAGACAACAACAACAACAACAGGGAAATAGGAATGGATCCCTCCAGCCGAGTCCACGATCTCTGATCCCTAACTCCTCCTTTCACCAATGGTCAGCTGCCAAAGTAGCACTCCTCTTTACATATGAGAAAAGGAAGCATCCAAATCTCTCACTAATCTATCACCTCCTCCACAGCCTAATGTCAATGTTGAGCTTGTGATAGTGGCATCAAATGTTTTGAAAGGGAACTGCAAACATTTAGGATTTTAATGAGGAAATTGTACAATATACATATATGGATCAAGAATTCCAGATCCAACCCATAATCAGGCTAAGCTATAGGCCTGGGTATATAAGATTTAATCAGAGTTCATAAAAAGTTGAACCAAGTCACAGCCAGGTCCATAATCAGGTCTAAACAAGTTTGATTGGAGTACTGGTTGATATCTGAATCAACAGTTGAACAGCCCAGCAGATAATTGGTTTCCATCTAACAGATGCACATTGAAGGGATATGTGGTAATAGTTGTCAAATTCGTCTCAAAAGCCTTTCTTGGTCAACTCTAGAGTGAAGATTTTTGGCTGTTTCAATTTTTTCCCAAGAAATAAGATATACATATTAAAGAATAGGAAGAATTTTGGAAAAATTAGTAGGAAGTGAAGCTACAAATACCCATTTACACCATTCTAAAATCTGTACTTTTTTTCTGTTTATTTGAATGCCAAATTCTAGAATCTGTAACGCAATATGCTATCTCCACATGTCAAGTAAGCAACATAAGTTGTATAACAATATGACATAATAACAATGCATTCTTATTTTCAATTATCAATGCAAAGCCTCAAAAAATGTAAAGTAATCACACCTGCAATTTTTTTTTTCCACCTGCATAATTAATACATTAGATTAGACTAAACTTTAAAGATAAATAGAAATCCAAAGTTGAAGTGGTTCATTTTAGACCCAAACTTGACTAACTTTCTGAAGATTTACACAGAAAGGAAGTTATCAAATATCAAAACAACGATGCATAGCAAAAATCCAAATATACTTTTTTTCTTTCATGCTCCATCTTCTCCAGGACAGAACACTGCAATGTCTTGAATACCTGAACATTCCATTTCATGGCCAAAATGGAACGGGGACTGGGAAGGAATTGACAACTATTTAATTGCATTGATATGATTTTGTTGATATTTTGCAGTTACAGATAATATTGATGTAAAAAAAATACATGAAGACCTGCAGCCAATTAGAATTTACATAAACAAAGTGTAGGCCTGATGATGCAGTCCTCTTCTCCTTTTAGAGAGCTCATTCAATCAGTTTGGAAACTGCTCCAGTCTTTCTTCAACTACTGCAAATAACTCTACATATATCATCACAGATCTGAGAAAGAGCACAAGTTTTTATATTAGGCCGGCAATGTGCCTGAATCCCTCTTGGGTCCAGTACATCAGTCTCTTCAACATCTTTTCCTTTAAAAAAAAAACTAAAAAAATAATGTCTGTCAACGAGCATGAATTAGCAGATCAGAATGCCAATAGAGTTCCAAAATCAAATGCTTTAAATAAAGGTTAGAGGGTGGTTTTTTTTTTTTTTTCCTTAAAAAAATTGGACTCCAGTTTCTACTCAGATTACTATTGCAGAGGATAAAAGGGGACATTTACAAATTGATTTTGGGCTTGAACTAAGATTAGGGTCTAGGATCCAGACCTTAAAGGGGCTTCAATTGTTCCTCATCAGGTGGACTTGGATTTTGGTTTTAATATCTGATGTGGATCTGAACCAAAGGAGCAGACTCAAAGCATTGATTTTGGCAAACCTCAGATTCTAGAGCCCCCATTAAATTCACAGATTCAGAGAAGCCAGGAGTACTGGATTAGACTAAGTTCTCACCCCCTTTCATGTGTGTGTTGTATTTATGTCTCCTCTCATGTGCGGGTTTTCATCACTTTGTGTCAGTATGTCTCTCCTCTCATGTGCGAGTTCCATCGCCTCTCATATGTGAGTCGTGTCTATAGCCTCACTGTTATTGCTTCCGTCCGAGCACGTTTAGTTTTGGAGTTCTTATGGAATTAAGGGCCACACGACTTTCAAACACATCATGTTAACGTAGTTGGCTAGGACCACAACTCACGAACTAAAAGTTGCAATTTCATACTCGCATGCTCTCTCTTTGGGACCACTTACCTAGACAAAAGCCTAACTTGCCTGGTGTGTGTGGGAAGCAGGGACTTCATCGTTCCCAAGGGGAATAGTAGGTTCTCAAATTCGCCTATTTTTTTAGAGAAAAAAAAAAAGGGAGCATCTGTTAGGGCCAAAAGGGGCTATCAGGCTGCTGTCATAGTCAAAAAACGTTAAATGGCAGAAACACCTCTCGCTATAGCGAAAGTGGGTGCTAAGTTCATGTTGGATCCAGACTCTTGAGTGGAAGTTTGAGGTGGACTCTCTATTCTAAATGGGTTATTATTAGGAGTCTTTAGCATGAATTTAGGGCTATATATTGGGTGTTTCTCACAACCCAAATAGACACAGATCATCTCTCAAGTCCTGAATTTGTGATCCTCTAGAGATTTATTGAAGAACTGTGCTGTCAAGTACTTTAAAGAGTCAGTTTCTTCTGCATCATTTGTAGAAGATTATATTTTTGCGTAGAAGATTTGAGGAGTCAAGCACTAGATTGAATCTATTGCAATCAACGATGTGAAGTCGTTGAAGCGTGAAGCGACACGAGGTGACTTCAATATTTAGATAGGGGCTATCTTGGGAGAAAATCTGAGTTTCTTGTAATTACGAGATTCATAGTGTTTGATTTGATCCAGTTCGGATTGGTGGTTTTTCATCGGGTTAGGGTTTTCTACCTTAAATTTGGTGTCCTTGTGGTATGTACTTGTGATTTTATTTCCGCTGCATAGATTATTATTTTTTGCACATTTTTTGTTTGATTGATTGAGTAGACCAATCTAGAGATTGCGGGCCCCTAAACATTCAATTGGTATCAGAGAGGGTTTCACTAATTTGCTATGTTTGATCTAAAGAGATTTCTAGAATGGTGCTCGATAGAGAAGGGACATCAACTTCCAAGCCTCCTTTGTTTGATGGTTCTAATTATGAATATTGGAAGCAAAGGATGATTGGAGTTCTTAAGTCCATTGATGATGATGCATGGGATATTGTTGAAGATGGCTACTCTAGAACAACAATTGTGGTTAATGGACAAACTGTTGCTAAACCTAAAGCCCAATGAACTAAGGATGAGAAGCATACATCCAATTATAATAACAAGACTATGAATAACATATACAATTGAGTGTCTGCTGATGAGTTTAGTGGGATTTCCACCTGCAAAACTGCAAAAGAAACATGGGAAGTCTTACAAACAGTATACGAGGGTACAAACACAGCGAAGCAAGGAAAATCGCAAAGGCTAACTAAAGAATTTGAAACCATCGTGATGGAAGAAGATGAGACCTTTGATCAATTTAATGTAAATCTGAATGAGATTATCAACTCTGTTTTCATATTGGGTGAAAAAATACAAGAAAACAAGATTGTCAAGAAAATTCTAAGGTCTTTACCTTCGAGGTTTGATTCTAAAGTTAATGCTATTGAAGAAAACAAGAGTCTGGATACCCTCAAGGTAAATCAGCTGGTTGGAAATCTTCAGACATATGAAGCAAGCCATTTGAATAAAGGAAAATCTAAAGAGAAAGGTATTGTTTTGAAATCCATCTCAAAATCAAGAAAGAAGCCTGAAAAGAAAATTGAGTCTGATTCTAAATCTGAGGCTGAAGATGATATGACTGAATTGTTTAATTGCTTCAAGAAGTACATGAAGTCAAAACAGGTCAAGTGGAAGAGTTCTAAATTTAAGAAGAATGATTATGTGAAAGGAACTAAGTGTTTTGAGTGCCAAGGCTATGGACACTATGCGAATGAGTGTGCCAATAAGAAAAAATGTACAAAGAAAAAGGCTCTCAACACAACTTGGGATGAACAGTCGTCAGAAGAAGAAAAAGAGCATGAGGTTGAAGCTTCTGAAATTGTGAATGACAAGTTTGTGGCTTTCATGGTTAAGTCTTTGTCTGACAATGATACTGATGAAAATCATGATGATGGGATGTCGTATCAAGAAAACGAGTATGAAGAGTTGTATCATATTGTATATGCTGATCACACAGTATAGCAACAAGATTACTATCAAGTTTAAGGCTGCTCAAGAAGAAAATTATGTATTGAAAATTGAATTAGAGCAAGCACTTGAAAATGTTCATCTCTTGGAAAGTCATAAAAACTGCATAGCTGAAAATGTGACTACTAATGGTCAAAAATTCAAGAAGGCTGAACAAGAGATCGAGACCTTAAAAATAGAGTTACAAAAGGTGAAAGCTGGAAATAAAGATTTACAAGGAAGATTGCAGATCACTTTGTCTGAGCTAGAAGTAAAACAGGCCTTGCTAATCAAGATGAACACTGGTTCGAAAATTCTTACTAACATCTTGTGCAGTCAGAAATCTAATTTTGACATAAGCAGTCTCGGTTATGATCATGGTGCATCTACTTCATATGCTAAAGTTAAAACAATTTTTGTTTCAAGTATTGCACAAGCTACTCCACATACTGCACTTTTAAATAATGTGTCGAGTAGTTTCAAGAAAAAGAATGTGTCACGCACTGCGCGTATATCCACTTGTCACCATTATGGAAAGAAATGACACATTCGACCCCCATTGCAAGAATCTGCAAAGTCTACCCAAGACCAAGCAATGGCGGAAAAATTATTCTCCACCCAAGACGACTCTAATTTGGGTCAGAATGTCTGATTTGCCTAAAGAGTTTGCTCACACTGTGCTGCAAGATCAAACTACACAAGTGTGGGTGGCTAATTATAAAAAGCTCTGATCAAGGAGTCAAACTCCCACCCCCAGTGTTGATACAAAGATCAGGGTGAGGGGGAGCTACTATTGTTGGATCCAGATTGACAGAAGCTGCATGATAATTTTTGTTTGTCAATTATGGACAAATACAGAAGAAGAAGATTGAAGCCAAGGCAATTCAAGAACTACAGTGCTGTTTTATTTTAAAATTCAATGTATTTTGGGTTTTCTTTTGGGTAGATCATATTATATTATTCTAGGGAGTTTTTTCCTAGAATTGTCAAAAAGCGGGAGATTGTTAGGCCAAAAGGGGCTGTCAGGATGCTGTCAGAGTCAAAAAACGCTAAACGGCAAAAACACCTCTCACTATAGCGAGCGTGAATCTCGCTATGGCGAGAGTGGGCACTGAGTTCATGTTAGATCCGGACTCCTGAATGGAAGTTTAAGGTGGACTCTCTATTCTAAGTGGGTTATTATTAGGAGTCTTTAGCACGAATTTGGGGCTATATATTGGGTGTTTCTCACAACCCAAATAGACACGGATCATCTCTCAAGTTCTGAATTTGTGATCTAATTGAGAGAAATATTCTCTAGAGATTTATTGAAGAGTTGTGCTGCCAAGTACTCTAGAGAGCCAATTTCTTCTGCATCCTCTATAAAAGATCATCTTCTCTTTTTTTTTTGAACGGTAACGAAAGATTTCATTCAAAAGAAAGAAGGTACAAAGTACAAAAGACCAAAGAAAGAGAGGAAGAGGGAGTGCAAGAGAAATGCACCACCTCCAACCCAACTAACAAAAACACACCCACCCAAAGAATCAACCCATCAACATATTACATAATCACACCCACCCAAGGAAGCATCCTATCAATCCCTTGCTTGGCTAACACATCTGCCATGGAGTTTGCCGATCTAACCTCATGACGGAAGGAGACATTGATTCCAACAGATAATACTGTAATTTCATTCAGGTGGAAATGAAACTTCCAAGGATTAGTCTTCCGCTTAGACACCCATGCGATCACATTAGAGGAATCACTTTCCATAATAAGTGTACCGCCATATCTACTAGAAAACAGACGGAGACCTTCAAGAATGGCTAGCACCTCCGCTTCATTGGAATCACACACACCCACATACTTAGAGAACATAATTAATACCTCCCCCTTACAATTCCGAAGCACCCCTCCAATCCCAGCCGGACCTGGCTTACCCCTTGAAGCACATCCACATTAAACTTAAGGACCCCTAAAGGAGGAGGATATCAAGGGATTGTTCTCCTCTCCTTAAAAGAGTCACACCCCATAAAAGCTCCCCAATTAGAAATAATATCGTTAAAGGTAAAATTAGAGAATTCCTTTCTAACCAAAGCCCATTGTGCAATCTTAAAGGTGATTTTGGATATCAAATCTATTGATGATGATGAAGAAACCCTAAAGATCCTAGCATTCCTTTCCTTCCAAATTGACCATAAGATAGCAAATGGTATCATTCTCCATAAGATTCGGCCACACCCCACAAAACACCCACCTAACCAAGACTCTGCCACATCCACAACATTCTTCGGACATCACCAAGAAAGACCACACTTGCCAATAAAACTGCTCCAAACTCTAAAGGCCACCTTACAATGAAGAAAAAGATCATCTATGGACTCCTCCTCCGTACCGCACATCACACAAGTATTTGAGATATTGTTAGATGTCAATCCTCTCCTTCTTAGATTATCAATTGTGGAGACTTTTCCTGCAACTGCCAACCAACAAAAAGCCTCGACCCGAGGAGGAGCCAAACCCAACCACATAAGGGAAGAGGTGGCCCTATGTGAATGAGTTCCCTCCAACGCTAGGTAGAAAGCTTTAATGGAGAACTCCCCAGAAGTGGAAGACTTCCAAATCTGAAAATCCTTGGAATCCCTACCAAAAAAGGTGTTAGCAAGAATACTCAACAACTCCTCATATTGACCCCCTTCCAATTGCCGGAGGGTCCTCCTAAATGGCACCCCCCACACTAAGCACCCATTCCTCATCTCAAAGCATTCACTAACAGACGATTCTTTATTGACCACTAATCTAAAAAGCCCAGGAAACAAGCCACACAAGGATCCTATCCCCACCCAGTCATCTAACCAAAACCTAACTACTTTACCATCCCCCACCAAAAAGCCCACCTCCCTGTACAAAGTTTCCCCCCTTACATTAGAATCATCCCCAATTGAGGCAATAGCCCTCCAAATACCTGATCTACGGTAACTAGGCCCAGGCTTAGGCCACCACCCCCATTTCTCCTCACCATATTTAGTAACAATCAACCTCTGACAAAGAGTCTCCTTTTCCTCCCCATACCTCCACCACCATTTAGCCAACAAAGCCCAATTTTTATTCTCCAAATTACCAAGACCAAGACCTCCCCTGGATTTAGGCTTGATCACCTCACTCCACTTCATTAAGTGCAATTTCTTCTTCTCCCCATGGCCCTCCCATAAGAAGTCCCTCTGAATGCAGTCCAACCTCTCAATCACTGCCTTTGGCATTTTGAAGAGAGGCATGTAGTAAACTGGAAGATTGGACATACATGCTTTAATAAGGGTTATTCTCCCCCCTAAAGACAGAAAGACAGATAAAGTTTCTTCCATGAAGCCAACTTTCTGTTAAAATTTTCATTCACCGGATCCCATAAAGATTTAGATCTAAGCTTAGCTCCAATAGGCAATCCAAGATATATGATGGGAAGCTTCCCAGACTTACAGTTAATAATATTTGCCAAAGACCGAGTGATCTCCTCTGAGCACCCTTTTCCCACCAGCATACTCTTGGAGATATTAATCTTCAAACCCGAAACCAATTGAAAACAACGAAGGATTCTCCTAAGAGCCAGAATTTCATCCCTCCTTGAAGAACTGAAAAGAATGGTATCGTCTACGAACTGAAGATGCGTGATAACCTCGCCACTCCGGCCCATCTCAAAGCCTCCAATCAGCCCCCACATCTTTTGCTTTCACCAAAAGTAAGCTCAAGGCTTCTACCACAATTGTAAATAGGAACGGAGATAAGGGATCCCCTTGCCGAATACCTCTTGAAGCTTTGAACAACTTTGATGGAGAGCCATTAACCAAAACAGAAAAGGAAGTAGTAGAAATGCACTCGTGAATCCATCCATGACAGATCCCTCCAAAGCCAAACTTGAACAACATATAATCTAGAAACTCCCACTCCACATGATCATAAGCCTTTTCTAGGTCAATTTTGAACAACACCCCTTCTTCCTTAGATTTTTTTTTTTTTTTGGAGTCAATGAGCTCATTAGCAATCAACACCCCATCAAGAATTTGTCTCCCTGCAACAAAGGCCCCCTGAAAGGGACTAATAATTTGAGGAAGGATACTCTTTAGTCGGTTCGCCAAAATCTTAGACAACAGTTTATAAACACAACCAACGAGGCTAATAGGTCTATAATCCTTTAACTCCACTGGGTTAGGAACTTTTGGAATAAGTGATAAAAAAGTTGCATTCATCTCCCTATTGATTCTTCCCCTTTGATGAAACCCAGACAATAGAACACCAAAATCATCTTTGAGAAAATCCCAACCAGCTTTAATGAAAGAGAAGTTGAATCCATCTGGACCCGGAGCCTTATCCCCATCACACTCCTCCAATGCTCTACATACCTCGTCCTCCTCAAACTTCCTTTCCAGCCAGCTCCGGGAATCTGAAGAAATAGAAGGAAAGGATAGGCCGCCGAGCTTTGGCCTTACACTAGCATCACTCTTATAAAGATTTTCATAAAACCGCGCAACCTCTTCCTTAATCTCGTGTGGACTCTCGATAACCCTCCCACCATGACGAATCTTCCCAATATAGTTGACTCTGCTCCTCATGCTAGCCATCCGATGAAAGAATCTTGTGTTTTTGTCACCTTCTTTGAGCCAGTTAACTCTTGACTTCTGCCTCCACGAGATTTCTTCTAATCGGTTGAACTCCCAAATACTCCGCTGGGCATCTTGTCTGACAGTAATTTCATCTAGCCTCAACTCCCGAGTCTCACTAGCTTTATCAAGAGCCTCCACAATTTTGACTAAAGATTCTCTAGGCACATCCATCTGACCTATAACTTCTCTATTCTATCTCATCTTCTTGCGTAGAAGATTTGAGGAGTAAAGCGCTGGATTGAATCTGTTGCAATCAACGGCGTGAAATCGTTGAAGCGTGAAACAACATAAGGTGACTTCAATCTTTAGATAAGGGATATCTGGGGAGAAAATCTGAGTTTCTTATCATTACGAGATTCATAGTATTTGATTTGATCCAGTTCGGATCGGTAGTTTTTCACCCGGTTAGGGTTTTCCACCTTAAATTTGGTGTCCTTGTAGTGTGTGCTTGTGAATTTATTTCCGTTGCGTAGATCATTGTTTTTTTTTTTTTACACACTTTTGGTTTAATTGATTGAGTAGACCAATCTAGAGATCGCAAGCCCCTAAACTTTCAGCATCCTACCCAACCATACCAACTAACTCTACTCCAATCCCAATTGGAGAAAGAATTTAATCAGGTATCAATTTCTAATCATTTGATCACGATTGCTGTCAACATTTCTCAATTAATGCGAATTGGGTTTTGCACAAGGTTTTTTTTTTTCAAACACTCTTATATGCACTTAACAAGCAAGAGACTACTTAAGTCTTTATTAGTCATTTCACTTGACAACTTGAAAGTACTGATACCAGCAATCAAAATAGTTGTGTGTACATCCTAGAGGCCCTTAATCTCTCTTTATAATATCAGCTTCAAAACCCTGTTATACCAAAACATTACTTCTTAGTCATACTACTAATCATAGTACAACTTGGGCAATCCAGGGGCCCGTTAACCAAGACTTACTAATTTCTAGTGAGCCATACAAATTAATAAATTGGCATATAAGTAGGACTAAGTACTCCATTTGTATGAGGCCTTTTAGGTAGAGTCCAAGAGCAATTCCATGAGGGTTTAACCCAAAGCGGACAATATCATACCAATGTGGAGTTTGTGGTGGTCCATAGTACTCAACAAGTGGTATCAGAGCCCAGGCCTAAACTTAGCCAGGAGAATCCTCTTCTTGCCCAACAAAGGTGGTGGTCCCCGGTGATGAGCAGGAAAAGCGCAGTACTCACGATTGGTGGATCCATGGTGAGGCTCTCGAGTTTGCTCTCCTCGATGGAGCGGACGGATGGATGTTCATTTGAGGGGAGGCCGGTAAAAATATCCAAAGAGATATGGTCCTTTGTTTGAAGGGAGGATTGTTTGGGATGTGCAACTAAAGTCCCACATCGGCTAGAAATGAGAAAGATCATGGCCATATAAGTAGGACTAAGTACTCCATTGGTATGAGGCCTTTTGGGTAGAGTCCAAGAGCAAATCCATGAGGGCTTAGGCCCAAAGTGGACAATATCATACCAATGTGGAGTTTCTAGTGGTCCATAGTAAGCAACACTTTCTCCTTGAGAGTTTGAATTATTGTTGGGTTTTTTTTTTTTTTTTTGATGATTTTAACTTTAAACTGGCAAGAAGTTTTAGAGTTGAATATAAGGAGCTTGGGTAGTTTCCATTATCTGAAAATGAAACCTGATTCAGCTCTTGATTATACTATATTTCAGTTGTGAATTTTGGATTTGTAAGTTTCCTCTTGAAATTGCTCAAGGGGATGACATTTATGTAATTGCTTTTTTGACTGTGAGGGTTATTCAAGGGCAATCTTCATCAAAGAGTGTATCATGTATGCTAGATGTGCCTTCCACTGCTATGGGCCCACTAATCATGGGGCCTTCTAAACTTTTTTTTTTTTCAAAAAACTTAGTAAAGTAAATCTTGACCCATTGCTTGAAATTCATCCCATTACTTATTCTAAAGAAAATGTTTAATATAGGTAACGACTTGAGACCTGAGCGCATAACAAGCTGAGCTCTTAGTGGGGTCCGCCACTGGCCCCACCAGCAGGGGGTGTGTAGAGAATTTCATAACACTTCTTGGCTTTTATATATGGGTATAATAGAAATGTGTGCCATTAAATCTATTAAAACAAAATGATACCTGAAAATGCAGCCATTCACAGTGAAGCAAACTAAAGTTACAAAACTAGAGATAAATTTGACACACAGAAGAGGAGAATCAAACTAAAGTTACATATAAGAGGAGGTCCTTTTATTTTTATTTTTATTATTATTATTATTATTTTTGTGCTCGCTCAATAATTAAACTTTTATACTATATTTTGCTATGTTTTTACATTGGGAAATTTACAAGAAAAGTATGGTTAATCCTGTATTTGACCATTTTAAACACAAATACTGGTATTTTGCGATTTTGGTGTTCGTACACAAGTTTTGGACCACTTTACCCCTGAAGTTGCCGAACGAAATCGTCACAAAAATCACCCTCAACCCTTATAATTTTCTCCCTAGAAGGCTTTCTCCTTCCCTTCCACAACAGAGAAGAAAAGCAGAACAAAACCAGAGCAAGAAGAAGAGAAAGAGATTGAATCATGTCTTGGCAAACATACGTCGACGATCATCTGATGTGCGACATCGAAGGCCACCATCTCACGTCTGCGGCCATCCTCGGACACGATGGAAGCGTCTGGGCTCAAAGCACTTCCTTTCCTCGGGTCTGTTTCTCGCTTTTATTCCACCCTAAATGGCCTTTCATTAATTGGTTTACATTCTCTCCTTCAGATCTGACAAGCATTCATTTTGGTGTTTTTTTTTTTTTTTTGGATTATCTGTTTCATTGGGTGATTTGAACTTGGTTTTTGTCATTTATGTTCTTTCTTGGAATTTGGAAATATATGCATTGAATTATGTGATAGGTTGGATTGAAGAATTCAGCTATAAATACTCATTTCTTTGTTGATGGTGTTGTTTGATTTGCTGAAAGGGTTGAGAATGAGGTGTTTGATCAATGTAGGATGTGGGTTTTTTTATTTTATTACATATTGAATGATTTGAGGTGATTTGATCAATGCATGCAGGCAGGGTTTTTTTTTTTTTTGAAGGGTGAGGTCGGATATATTTCATATTGGTGGATAATGATCTGAATATGTAGTCATTTTATAGTGCCTGAAATGAGCATATGAACAAATCCATATACATTGCAGTTTTACAGGATAACATAAGGTTTTGGATGATGGAAAAATGCACATTATCATTTTTTTCAATTTTTTTATAACAGTAAAATTTATTATTTCAGAGAAAAGAACACCAAAGAAAGGCTAAGCCCAAAACAGCCTAGCCATGCCCAAGATGCATATTAGTTTTGTGTTGTATGAGATAATTTTGGATGTTGGTTATGTTTATATTTTGGTTTTGGATTCAAATTTGCTGGAGTTTGAGGTTCCATTTCTTTATATAGTTAGTTAAGACATATGTCTTTGTTGTTGTATTAGGACATAATACGTTTCCATTTTGTGAATAGCTATTGGATCACATGAGACTGTAATGGATCTGTGATGTGTTGATGAAATGTTTTTTTCCTTTTTCTTTTTTTTATAATAGTAAAGGTTTTACAGATTCTGCTGGATCTTGGGTTTCGGCTATCTAGTGGATATAGCATAATAAATATCATTTGGCATTACCTGTCACAAATTTGATGTTGGAACAGGTTCCCTGTTTGTCTATTATAATTTATTAACTGGGTTGTGAATATATTCTTCTCCACCGTTAGAAGGTTGTTAGATTTTTGTGATTAGTATAATGGATATTTATCAACTCAATCTCAAATCTAATTGCTGAGAGATGGAACATTCTTGTTCAATTTTTCTTCTAATAGCTATTAGACCTTTTTAATATGAATACAGGTTGTCTGCATTCCCTGACCTTTTTATGCTTTAAACTTATCACTTGGTTGGAACAAGTGGTCAGTAATTTGTTGAAATTTGACATCATATGGGATGATTTGCCTTGCAATTATGCATAGGCAAGTATCCGTTTTCCCCAACCTAGTTGTAAACGACGGATTTTCAAGAACAGGTGGAGAAGACTTCTGAATAGTTGCTGACTACATTTTCAAAAAGAGGAAATGTTTTTCAGTAGAATTAAGAGTGCGTGCTACGTACTGATATAATTCTATTTTCACATGATATGATGACAATATAAGTTCACTACAGACCTGCAGCTATTTCTATGTAACTTATATATGCACACATGTGATTAGATTTCCTTCTTTTCCACTGATGAGACTTTGTTGTTCTTATGATGATGTGTAGCTTAACCCTGCAGAAGTAACTGGTATTATGAATGACTTTGCTGAACCTGGATCACTTGCACCAACTGGCTTATTTCTCGGAGCCACAAAGTCTATGGTGATTCAAGGCGAGCCAGGGGCTGTTATTCGTGGAAAGAAGGTGATGACCCTGTCACATTCATTGACTCCATTGTTATAATTCCTTGAAAGGGGATTGCTATCAGTACCCAAGTTTGTATTTTGGTCAGCCTAAATAGATAAAATGTTTTAATACTCTGGAGAAAATGGATGGTTTTCTAAGCGAGTGTTTGAGGGGCTGATGAATATCTGATGTGTACACTCGGGGGCTTGGTAAATGTCTGGTGTGTCTCAAACATGGTTATAAAAATTGACCAATGCATATCGGTTTTTCGGTGCTATGATGGTTCCGGGCGATATATGTATTGCATATGTATCAGCTCATACACCGACATGATATGAATCGACCGGGGCTTTGAAAGAGTTAAAATATAATTGCCAGGGTTCAAATGCATGAACAATTACTTTATCTCGTTAGCACTCTAACCACAGGGCCACAAAACAGTCACTTTCTTTGAAGTATTTATTTTTATGTAACAAATATTTGTCAAATTCTCCATAATACCCATTGATTGGATTGATACCGAGGTAAACCCTGATCCACATCCTATTCTATCCCTCTGTTTCCTTTTATTATCATGCATCTAGGTAGCCCTCAGAAGAAGGCATAAAGGCTTGGAGTTGTACCAGTGAGATCAATCTTCTTTGATTCATCACATTAACTACTGTCAGTTTTATGAATGACATAGTTGATGGAATTATTTCTAGAAAGAATCTACATTCATTTGACAATTCTAACAGTCTAATCTGCAATCTCAAAAGCATGAAAATAAAATAAAATGATGATACAAGGTTATGAGATTACACTTACATTGAAAACACTCAATGTACAACATAACACCAATTATAAATACACAAAATAAGCCCCGTTGAAGACCTTTTTGGAGCTTCAGTTGATTGATATATTACAATTCCCTGGGATGTGTCTTCCATGTATAGTTTATGATGCTGCTCCTCTCTGGTGCGCGTTTGTCATTTGACTCAGTGCTTTGTTTTCAGGTCTCTGGTGGTGTTACTATAAAGAAAACTGGCCAGGCCTTGGTCACTGGAATCTATGAAGAACCAGTGACTCCAGGCCAGTGCAACATGATCGTTGAAAGGCTTGGTGATTATCTTGTTGATCAAGGACTTTAGCTTGGGTATGCAACTTTTGGTTCTAATTCAGTTTCCTTATTTGGCCTGTGACTTCTGGCATGAGCCTACATCTACTACTTGCAAGTTGCAACAGAGTGGCTGCATTGAATAATGTTTTTGTGGTCATAGGGAGTCATTGGTTGTAGCTCTTTCATGTCCTCTGATCCCTTTCCTGTCAAATATTTGTGTGCATTTTTTCTGAAAGGGGTTTTGATTTTTCAAGTCAATCATACTCCTACCTATGCATAAGTTGATTTAGGATTTTTTTTAACGAATTTATCAATTAGCCTTCTTGTCCTTGCTATGTTATATTATTAGAATCCTTCTGCAATCAGAAGCTGACCTCACCACAATACATGGAACATGCACCTCTTGATTCAACCAACGTTTCCCTGCAAATGAAAAGGGATGATATAGGAATCTCATGTTTGTGCTTTTTTTGGACTTGGTTAAACACACCTTCAGATGACATTCTAAATCTATATTGTTATAAGTATATTCTTAAACCGCTATGAGTGATATTACCTCCTATAAATGCCATGGATTTGTTATATTAGCCGAAAGATGGGTTGGTTGTACAATTGGCTGATTATGTTTTTCTATGCTTTTGATTCCTTACCTATAGATCTTATATCAGTAGTCATGGAATTTCATCCATTTCTCAAATAAAGATGATGTGCTTTTACAGTCTTTCCCATAGTGTTTACCTTCAAGAAGAGCACTTTAACCCACTGATTTGATTTGAGAATGTTATTAGCAGTTATAGTTCTCCACTTCTCCTATTGATTTGGGGTCTGGACATATTGATGGTTTTATTGTTGTTACTAGTCAGTCACACATGTAGCCATCTTAAATCTCTAGTCTGCATTATTCTAACATCAGACAGACATACAGGTGATGGAGTCAGTAATCAGTATTAAATAAAATAAGATAATAATGATTTATGATGATGCCACATATGTGGACCATGCCAGCTACCTTGGCCATATCTCAAATCAATGGGTGGGTGTTGTGTTGGACCATGGGACCCGAAATTTGGACTGAAATCTATAGTCTGCATTTCTTGGGTTTCAATGATGTTGTTAGATGGTGTGCATTTTGCCTTGAGCTTGATTTGAGTTTCCTGCACAAGCTGCAGCACTACCAATTTAATACAGCAAAAGTTGGTCTCACATGGATCCACATCATATGGGCGTTTCTCATTTATAAGTTATAACATCTTTATCATATCTACCAAGCCTCCTTCTCGACCTTCAATAAGCATTTAGTTTTTGGGCCCATCAGCATATTGCCAAATTATACACACTGTAGCTAGTAAAGAGTGATTTTGCTGTCTGAGGTTTTTGGTTGACTTGTTACTTTAGGGTTGGGTTAGGGTTGTTATTTCCAATCTGATAGATAAATGGGTTGGGTTAGGGTTGACATTTCCAATTTGATAGATAAATGGGTTGGGTTTTGTTGGGCCCATTACTGTAGGGTATACACTTGATCCTCACTCCATCCAATGTATTACACTCTGGCCCACCAACCAACCTGAACCCAATCTAGTGTTAGAGATAAGTGGAATCTTTTACTTTTGAATTGACATTTTCAGCTGGATTACTATAGTGGGGCAGGTTTCAATTGAGCCCAAGCATATTAGCAGAAAGTGGTCCACAAGACAGGGACCAAAGTCACCAGACATAACTTATCCATTGCCACTTTTATTTCTATTAAGAGTCTTGGACGTTGGATAGCTGTAAAAGGCACATTATAGATGTTATAGCCCCATTACCAGCGAATCATGTCACCGTAAATGTGCTAGATGGAAATATCCTTAAGCCTTACTTGATTGTGAGTCGGAATTCTCCTAAAATCTCCCACACGCTTCTAGTGAGTGGGATGTGTGGAACTCCTCTCAATTTATATGCAAAGATATTTAAAATTCAAATTCAAACTAACTTCAATATTCTCTAATAGCTCCCCTCAATCACATGATCATGTCAAATGATCTGTGATTGTTGACATTAAAAATAAAACCCATTGATCTCGGAAAAAAAAATATGAATGACATATATTTTGCATAAATGTTCATATCTTCTTCTTAGGGATCACCGTCCGTCTGTTGACCCATCTTTATCGCAACCCGCTTATCTTGAGCTTTTCGGTGCCGATGGTCCACTAGATCAAATCTGACACAATCTCTTCCAGAAGTTTTGAAGATCTTAAGGCTTGAGGTGAAAGGATTACTAGATGGGAAAAGATGTTGGTTTTCTTTATTGAAATTAAAAAAAAAAATTGACAATGCAGGATTGTATCTAGTTTGATCGCAAGATCATTACTGGGCCCATGCTCTGATACCATAAGGAATTTAAAGATTCACTTCTTTCCTTAAATTTCACCATAAGTTTGATAAGAGGAACTCTTCTCAATTTATACACAAACATATTTCAAATTCGACGTCAAACATATTTCTCTCTCACTTTATACACAAACATATTTCAAATTCGACGTCAAATTCTCAATTTATACACAAACATATTTCAAATTCACCCAGTTATCTCTCTCTCACTTGAAAACTCGCTATGTTTTGTCTGAATCTACATTTTCTTTTGCAATTTTGGCTTTAGGTTTTCTTTTTATTTTTTATGATATGGGCTTCCTTTGTTTTTCTATCTTGTTTTCATTCATTTTGGAGATCTGGATTTGAGTTTTAATGGGGTTTGCTCCGGTTTTCTGCACGTCTCAATTTGTGTCTCTTAGTTTTATTATCTTAAATCTGTTGTGTTTCCTTCCAATTTTTGGGTTGATTTGTTTATTTGTTTTTTGAGATTTATTTTTTAATGGGTGGTTAGCTTCAAACAATAACTTTGGAACAATTGAATGTGGGCTGATGTTAATTTATCTCGTCTTAGTTTCTTTTCCTGTGATGTGGTTTTCATGTAATAAGAATGGATTTTTGTTTTCTAATTGTTTGTGTTGAATTTTCTTTTCTTTTTCTATGCTATGCAGAGTGAAAGTCTTCCTCCACCTCTGAGAGCTCAAAGAGGACTTCAGCTCATGTAGGTTACTTGGAGAGTGCGCCTTAGAGCATTTTGAGTGGATTCCAACTTAGAAGACACTGTGGATGATAAATGATTAATTGATGATTTTTTTCTAAATCTTGGGTCAGTTACCATAATTGGCTGATTTAATGTATTCAACAAAGTCGAACTTGGAAGACACTATGGATGATGAATGATGAATTGATGAACTTTTTAAATCTTGGTCATTACCCATTATTGGCTAACTTACGGTTGTATTCAATGCTCTTTTGTTAATAAACTTGTTAATAAAAGTTTATTGTGGGCTTCATTTGATGTGTTGTGGATGACTATGGGTTGCTTCGATATATTTTGATGTATGCCCAATAACTAGACAAGAACTCATTTTGATTCAGAGGTATTCGTTAAAGCAGAATAACCCATACCATATGCAAAATGAGTTCTTGTCTAGTTAAAAGCAAGAGGGATGTGTTTGTATAGGTTCAGTTCATAGAAGAAGTAAAAGAAAAAACTGGAACTAATACTAGGGAACTCGTGACCCAAGTGTAGCTTGTCCTTCTGGTTTAGCTTGTCCTTCTGATTTTGATAAGTGGAAGACAATCATAGAGGGTATTGTTCAGAAAGAGGGAGGCAGTCTGCAGGCATGGTTTAGCTTGTCCTGAATAAGGTTGTGGAATTGGGCTGCAGTCATAGAGAAGAACTTAATGTCCATCCTTGTTTGTGCATATTTGGTTCGTGGGAGGGTTATCACCACCGGCTGTACCATAGTTGCTGATGTTGCTACTATAAAGTCCATCATTGTTTATGTTTTCCCTAAAGACATAGACATGACAATTGTGCTCTAAATTTGTTATTGCATTAACCATTCATTGTATCGTCATTGTATCATTATTGCACTCGCATCGTTCGGGATAAAGTGATCTATGTAGCAATCAAGTTATAAGTTTGGAAGGCCGCAACGTATGGATTTTTATTGCTTTACATTAGTAATTAACAATTACGATTTTGGAGCATTTTCTTTCATTTTTTTTGTCAAACAATGAGACTGGCCTTGATTATAAATTGAGATACATAAACAATGAAAATGGCTCACAAATTTCACCCAGATTAGTGGTTACTAATTCTTTTTAATAATGATATCGTTACGATCCTTTATAGTTTTCAACGATATTGACCCAGACTATATATTGAGATGCATAAACAATGAAAAATGCTCACTAATTTCACCCAAATTAGTGATTTCTAAACATTTTTTATAACGATATCGTTACAATCCTTTAGAGTTTTTACCTTCTCTTTCCCCTCCCCAGCAACCAAATTAATGGCATCGATTTTAAAATGTATCTTTAAACAATGGGAAATACTCATGAATGCACCTCTGGATCTTGGTCCAGGGAAGGCAGAATATGAAGGTTCAAGCCCTCACTATGATCTTCGAATCCTCTTGAAAATGGCTCAGGGAATTTGGGGTACAAGGGTTGAACCCTCAGGATGAGGGTTCGAACCTTCGACCCCTCTGGAAAATGGCCTGAGGAGTGCAGGATACAAGGGTACAAGATCCTCAACAAGATCACATGACAAGAAATGAAAAGAAATAGTGAAAATGGTACAAGATCATAAAAGATATTCAGCATCACCTCTTCTTGTTCTGGAGTTAAATCAACTAGCGGTCCATTGTATACCATCTTAATCCCGTGAGGTTTGTATGGAGGAGGGAAAATGACACCATTGTGCTCCAATGTAGTCCACTTCTACCCTCCACCGGAGCCAGGTGGCACCTTCAACGACTTTGAGTATTTAGAAGCTTTTATAATCTTTTTTTATTTCTTGTTTGTTTTCTTCAATTAGGAGGTGACAACCTTTGTTGGTTTCTTTGATAAGGATCGATTGTCTGATGAAATCGATTTTTTCACTCTCTGGGAAATTGGTATGTGATCATCATCATCATCCATCTTTGCTTCTTTTTTTACTTCCTTCTCTACCTTAATTTTGTTAGGCACATCCATCTTTGCTTCTTTTTTAACTTCATGTGAAATATACGTGTCTCATGTGTTTTTCAGGGTGAAAAAAAATTAAAAACATTATAAAATGATACGTGTTTCTGCAATATTTTATGTTTTGGAAATTATAATCGCATGATGGCAGATTACTGAGACTGGTATGAGTTCAGAAACCACTAGGTAGTGCCAGGCTTTAACAATTCATTTTAATAACAATACCCATGTCACTCTAATACTCAATCTATCATCTAATCAACAATTGAGTGTAACTTTGGTTATCAATGCACGTATTATTTTTGATGATATTACTTAGTTGTTTGTGCATGATGATATCCCTAGTTATCACTGATAGAGGTTTTGACATCACTACTATACCTCGACTATACGAGGATCTATGACCACCTGAACGATATTAATTCTTGGAAAAATCCAAAACTCAAAATTTTCCACGATATAATATACCTTTCTATCTCATATATATACACTCTCGGACACGCCCCTAGAACTCATAGGAAACACAACGGATTCCAAAATGAGTAATAATATTCCCTGGACTCAACTGGGTCCTCCGATCGATCGGACTGCAGGTCCGATCGATCGGCCTAAAATTGCTCTCAGTTACTGACAGGTCCGATCGATCGGACCTGATGGCCGATCGATCGGCCCCTGTACAGAAACAGAACGCAGGTTCTATTCTGCTGTTTTCTCACTCCTCCTTCTTCATCTTTCTTTCCTTGATGACCTAATAGCTTATCAAATGAAGAATAGTATACAAATCTTACACATTTACACAACTTAACCCCAATTGATACAATCAAAATTTTGGTCTTCAAACCCTTAATAGCATCATGGAACTCATAATACATACCCATCATTTCTTTTCCATCCAAATCAATAACAACACATTCAAATACATAATTATATGCATAGGCTTGCCTTAATTGAAGCTTTGCTAGAGAAAACCCTTTTCAAGCTTGGATTTGAATGGAATTCCTCTCTTTGAAGCTTGGAACTCAATAAACCCCAAGAAGACGTTGATGGCGAGGAAGAAGGTGAAGTCCCTTGTACTTCAAGCACCTCCAACACACTTGATAATGATGAAAGAATGGAAGAATTTGCAAGAAGAAGGAGAAATGGATGGAAGAGAGGAAAAGTTGCCTAGGGTTTCATAAGAGAATGAAGTCAATTGCTTATATAAACTTCCTTTTTGCATTTAACCCCTTCCATTTGCTTCATTTACATTTTAAGTCAATTCATAGGTCATTTGGTTCAATAATCGTCGAATGAACTCAAGCCTTTTATGAAAACTATCGTACTCGTCGAGATACACATGTTGGTATCAAGACTTTCCGTATTCGACAAAATACGTACAAATCCGTATTTCCGAAAAAGTCCTTTATTGCTCATTTAAACTTCATTTCATAAGCTTGCTTACTCTTTCATTAAGCCTAAATTCCTTCTTTTAGGCTAATTCCAAGTCACGTACTCATTAACCCGGCTTAATTAATCTTAATTGTGATTAATTAGAGTTAATCTTGATTAACTCGGGACGGAGCCTAACAGGTCGAACCCTTGTATCTTGCACTCCTCAAGCCATTTTCCAGATGGGTCGAAGGTTCGAACCCTCATCCTGAGGGTTCGAACCCTTGTATCCTACATTCCCTGAGCCATTTTTCAGGCGGGTCGAAGGTTCGAACCCTCAACCTGAGGGTTCGAACCCTTGTATCTTGCACTCCTCAGGCCATTTTTCAGAGGGGTCGAAGGTTCGAACCCTCTTCCTGAGGGTTCGAACCCTTGTATCCTGCATTCCCTGAGCCATTTTCTAGGGGGGTCGAAGGTTCGAACCCTCAGGAAGAGGGTTCGAACCCTTGTACCCCAAATTCCCTGAGCCATTTTCAAGGGGGTTCGAAGATCATAGTGAGGGCTTGAACCTTCATATTCTGCCTTCCCTGGACCAAGATCCAGAGGTGCATTCATGAGTATTTCCCATTGTTTAAAGATCACATTTTAAAATTGAGGCCATTAATTTGCTAGATAACAAATTTGATACTGAAAACTGTAAAGGACGATAACGATTTCGTTGTTGGAATATTTACAATTTGGTCTTCTTGGTAACCTCCGTGCATCTTTTTCATTGTTTATGCATCTCAATATATAGCCAGGGCTAATGTGGCTGGTGGGGAGGGGAAAATGAAGGGAAAAAGTCTAAAGAATTGTAACGATATCGTTATAAAAAATGTTTAGAAATAACTAATCTGGATGAAATTAGTGAGCCTTTTTCATTGTTTATGTATCTCAATATATAGTCCGGGTCAATATCGTTGAAAACTATAAAAGATCGTAACGATATCGCTATAAAAAAATTAGTAACCACTGATCTGGGTGAAATTTATGTATCTCAATTTATAGTCCGGGCCAGTCTCATTGTTTGACAACAAAATGAAAGAAAATGCTCCAAAATCGTAATTGTTAATTACTAATGTAAAGCAATAAAAATCCATGCGTTGTGGCCTTCCAAACTTATAACTTGATTGCTATATAGATCACTTTATGTAGAACAATGCGAGTCCAACAACGATACAATGGCGATACAATGAATGGTTAATGCAATAACAAATTTAGAACACAACTGTCATGTCTATGTCTTTAGGACATTTATTTGGTAAAAATCCCTATAAACAATGATGGACTTTATAGTAGCAGCATCAGCAACTATGGTACAGCCGGTGGTGATAACCCTCCCACCAACCAAATATGCACAAACAAGGATGGACATTAGCTTCTTCTCTATGGTTGCAGCCCAATTCCACAACCTTATTCAAGACAAGCTAAACCATGCTTGCTAGACCGCCTCCCTCTTTCTGAAGAATACCATCTACGATTGTCTTCCACTTTGTATCTCTTCCACTTATTAAAATAAGAACTTCAAGCTAAAACATGCCTGCAGACCGCCTCCCTCTTCCACCATAGCTAATTTTTGGGTATCAAGAAAAAGGAATTCGATTTTTTATAACGATATCGTAACCATAAATTTTATCATATTCATCCGAATTTGATGTACAACAAGATAGCTATGGTGACTACATATTGAGATGCTTAGAATATGAGAAGGACGAACGATTTGAGTCAATTTTGATTTCCGACAATTTTTTCATAAACGGTATCGTTTCAGAAATTTATACTTTATTCGCCAAATTTTTGCACCCTACAAGAAAACAATAAGGTCTATATAATGAGCTGCATATACAATGGGAAAGACTTACAGGGTTCACCAAGTGGCTTTTGTTCAACAACATTTTTAGGACAACAAGATCATTGATCATTATTTATAGGTAAATATTAAACAAAGTATGACCATGCACTCTTATCGTCTTTCTGTAGCTCGTACGTTAGTCCAAAACATTGGATTCTCACATGATATTCAAACATGAGAAGTTCATTTTCTATACTGTTCAAACATTGGAAACTCACCACCATAAATCCATAGGTCACAGAAGTTTTCTTCATAATTTTTAAAAATTTTGGAAACTTGGAGGATTTTGAAAAAGCGTTAGCATTATCAAATGCTCTTGTTCTCTCTTCTGTTGTTGATGGCTGCTTTTTCGAAGTGTGGCAATTTCCCGTAGAATAAGAACATGTTTTAGACTTGGTCAACTCGCCACCCTCTGTTTTAATCTTCTCAAACTGATTGATTTTAAATGTAGACATGTTTCCCTGCATTATAGATACAAAGATGACATAAACTGTTAAACATCGAGTTAGACTAAGACGTAAAAACCATTAAAAGAAGCATTTCAAAGGTGAATGAAACAGAAACACAAATTTATATAAAATAAAAAAAAACAAATTTATATATCCGCTTTTTTATCAATAACATCTTAATAGATCTCAACTTAATACAACAAAGTAGCATTAATATAGGTGAACAAATACATTAGTCTTGTTCTTTTAAAATCATAAAACTATATAGGACTTACCCCACAACTAAAGGTAGTTACAACAAAAGTCACTTTTAGTAATGAAAAAAAAAAAACACTTTTAGCAGAGGTCTTTTTTCCATTGCTATTGGTCTTTTTAGTGACGGATTTTTTTTTCCAAAGCTATAAAATTGTCGCTATTGGTTCTTAAGAGGCATAATTAATGTATCAATTGACAATCTCTCTTAAGACCAATACTTCTTCTTTTCTATTTTTGGGTGGGTGGAGGGTGGGTGTGGGGTCTCCTCCGTAAATGTTTTTTCTTTTAATACTTGTTTAGGATAAATACAAGCAATCACTGCATATATAAAAGTGTACAAAATAATATAAGTACATTCGAATTAACTACCTAAAATAACTCCTTTTACTTACTTTGAGTTGAACCAGCTTCATCACACAATGAAGTTTGTCGTGAAAGAACATTAATGACATTCTGAGAGTTCTTCGTGTCAATCTCGTCTAATTTATGCTGTGAGTACTTGCCAGAATCTGGTAATGCACCCTTCTTCTTACCACTGTGGAAGTTGAATTCTTGACTAGTGTAACAAGTAGTTATTATCTCTATTTCACATGCAGCTTTATAAAAAATTTGCACAGTAAATTGCCCATCACCATCATATGTGAAAAGTAAAAGGTAGTAAGCTTTCAAGGAGTGATCTTCTACAAATTTCTTCTAGCCATCCTATAGATATGTATCTTTACCCCTTATATTTAATTGAACATACCAAATGCGGCCATCATGACCTTTTAGTTGGGCTCCTTGGGATGGATCGATTACATTGTGCTTCACGAAGGCTGGAGGTAATCGCTGCAATACATAGAAATAACATAAGCTGAATCATAGAACCAAGTACAAGATAGAAATGAAAGTTCCCGGGGATCCTAACCCTATAGGGGGGGTGAATAGGGTGTGCTACAACTATGACCAATTTAAACAAATTTTAATTACTTAAAATCCAACTAGTCACATGTGATGATAAACAATCAAAATGCGGAAGCTAATAAAACAATCATCACAAGCATGCACCACAACACCAAGATTTATAGTGGTTCGGCCTCAATGCCTACGTCCACTACCGGCTTGTGATCCAATCACCCCACCGGATTTCCACTATTTATGCTTTTTACTAGGCTAAGCAATAACCCTTACAATGTTGTTTTTCTAGGCTCAACAACAACCTTTACAAGATGCTTTTCAAGGCTAAGCAATAACCTTTACAAATGCTTTTCTTAGGCTAAGCAATAACCTTTACAAATGCTTTTCTTAGGCTAAGCAATAACCTTTACAAATAAAGATTTCTCTAAGAAAGTGTCTTCACAAAAGATCACTCTAAGAGATACAATTTAAGCTCAAATAAATTTGCCTCTAAATAGGCGGATATGAAAATGAAAACTAACTCACACAAACACTCTAAAGAAATGCAAAGATGTATGCTTATGAAGTGTGTGTGTGAAAACTTCAATCAAGTTTAAAAGTAAGCTCAATCAATTTATGCTTAATACAATTTGAAAGTTTAAGGCACAAAAAGATATGATTGAAGTTTAATGCAAATCACATGTATGAGAACAACTTGTTTATGACATGAAAATCAAAGAGTCACAAGTTGTATGAAACTTAAAATCTAAGAAAGCATGTGATTTAGGCATGAGAGTTTGCAAACCATTTTTAATATACCAAGGATGATAATGAGTTTGCAAAACAACTCTTTAAAAACTAGAAATCATGCATAAAAGAAAATACAAAGATTTAGGCATGCATTGATTCTAATTTGAATGGAAATCAAAATGATTAGTAATATGTACCTTTTAAAAACTCATGCATTTGATTTCCAAATGGCCCTCTAGCCTTTCCAACTTCTTCCCCTTTCTTTGGCTCCAAAATGCTCTCAAAGGTTCATGGTTCAAGCCTCAAAGAAGGTTGGAAATGAATGGACTTTATAGCCAAAAAACAGTCCAACGGCTAGTTCCCGGTCGACAGGGAAGTGTCTCGGTCGACAGGGAAGGCACAACGGTCGGATTTTTGACCGTTGGGTGCAACAGTTCAAAAACTGTCCACTCGACCGGCAGTGTTCCCGGTCGACCGGCGACACTGCCGGGCCACCCCCCTTTTTCCAAAAATTCTAATTTTGCATATTTTGAAGGTATTTCTTTGAGGGGATTTTTGGGCCACTAAACCAAGCTAGAAAACATGTTTTAAAACATTCTAAGATGTTTAAAAAAAACATGAAACATAAAAAGCCTAAAATGATTCAAAACATTTAAAACCAAAGGCTTGCTTGATTTCTAAAAACTCTTTTCAAATGAAAATGCATACAAAGATGATTCTGAAAGTGATGAATGTATGCAAGGCTCAAACCTAAATTCTCAAAATGATTTTCCAAATATAATGCACAAAGAATTAGGTTTTCAAAAGAGTTTGGATTCTAAAAACAATGCATCCAAGTTTAGAAACAAAACATGCATAAAACAATACCAATCTTAAAAGCAATGCATGTATAAAACCAGATTTTCAAGGTTTTCTAAAACCATGCAAGTGTGAAAATTCAAATGATGCTAAAGTGAAAATGCATCCATCAAATTACAATTACAAAATCCCTAACAAGAAAGGGCAGCAAAGGGCAGTGAGCTTAATCTCTGAAGAACAATGACAAATTTGAACTAGAAAACTAGAATCAGTGTGAACAGAGCATCACCAAGTGCTATTAATTTTGATCATATAACATATTATCCCTTCCTTTCGTTATCAGCAAAATAAAATGCTAAAAGTAAAATTACCCAAAGGGAGTTTAAAAATATAAATAGAAAATAAAGTTTCTTGAGGACATTGCCACATTCTCTTAAAACGAAAGTTAGGAAAACTTTCAATTCTTTAACCAGACTTGTAAATTTTTTTTAATGTTAGTGACTACGCACATCTAATGGAAGTTTTAAACTTGCATCAATAAAAAATAATAGGTGACAAACAAATCAACAAATAGCCTCTGGGGAAAATTTCCAAATTATAATTAAACGAGAACACACACTTCTATCTTTTTTCCAAAAACAAACCTCCTTGTGTCCTTAACACATTACTTCCAGAATATAAGAACCATAAGATGATGCTAATTTATGCAATTTTTGCTCTTGAGAAGTCCATCTCAGGATGCTGCAAAAACAGAATTGGTATATCAGATATTCTGCAGCATATAGGTTCACGAGACAAACAAAACATAAAAACATACACAAAAAATTGGATTTATTAAAAAACGACTCCATATCCATTCCAAGCACCAAAACACCAATAATTAGGGAAGTTACCTCAGCCATGAACTTCTTAAGCATCTCTTGCTTTTGCATCTCATCACTGGTTACAAGACCCATGGACTTTTGCCGCTGGTCATACGACAAGCCCATCATGGGTGTTCAATTACACATAACACATGCAGCACATAAAGTTAAACCCGACTACATTATCATGACACGGCACAAATACGACAGAATGCTGAGAATAAATCTAGGCAAGCCTATCCACAATCCATAATAAATTGAAGTTTCCCCAAAATCTATTGAAGTATTGGCCAAAATCATACACGAATCTTCATGGGTTTTTCCATTCAGTGATTATAGAAATCAATTCGAGCACGAATAAATAACAACCAATGTAATTGAGGAGGGGAATCCATCGAAAAGAAAGGGGGATTTGTAGAAGAAATTCTACCTTTCTCTGTAAAATGTGAGGTGGTTCGAAAATTTATGTCATTCCAACTGTACCCACATCTTCTCGGTAAGAAAGATTTTCTGCATAACCCAGAGACATGGCTTTTTCTTCTGCAAAATCCTCCAACGACCTCTCTTCTCTTCTTCCAAGAGGGAGAGGGAGAGGGAGAGAGGGAGAGGGAGAGGGAGAGAGCAAGGATCGTATGCAGAGGCAGAGGGAGAGGGAGAGAGCAGGGAGCACATGCAGCGGGAGAGGACAGGGAGAGGGAGAAAGAGAGAAAAAAGGGAGGGAGATGAAAAATGGGGAAGAAAGAAGAATCATTCGGCCCTGATAGTGATTTGAGGGTGATTTTTGTGACGATTTCGTTCGGCAACTTCAGGGGTAAAGTGGTCCAAAACTTGTGTACGAACACCAAAATGGCAAAATACCTGTATTTGTGTTTAAAATGGTCAAATATAGGATTAACCATACTTTTCTTGTAAAATTCCCATTTTAGGGAATTATTTTGTGTATTTATAATTGGTGTTATGTTGTACATTGAGTGTTTTCAATGTAAGTGTAATCTCATAACCTTGTATCATCATTTTATTTTATTTTCATGCTTTTGAGATTGCAGATTAGACTGTTAGAATTGTCAAATGAATGTAGATTCTTTCTAGAAATAATTCCATCAACTATGTCATTCATAAAACTGACAGTAGTTAATGTGATGAATCAAAGAAGATTGATCTCACTGGTACAACTCCAAGCCTTTATGCCTTCTTCTGAGGGCTACCTAGATGCATGATAATAAAAGGAAACAGAGGGATAGAATAGGATGTGGATCAGGGTTTACCTCGGTATCAATCCAATCAATGGGTATTATGGAGAATTTGACAAATATTTGTTACATAAAAATAAATACTTCAAAGAAAGTGACTGTTTTGTGGCCCTGTGGTTAGAGTGCTAACGAGATAAAGTAATTGTTCATGCATTTGAACCCTGGCAATTATATTTTAACTCTTTCAAAGCCCCGGTCGATTCATATCATGTCGGTGTATGAGCTGATACATATGCAATACATATATCGCCCGGAACCATCATAGCACCGAAAAACCGATATGCATTGGTCAATTTTTATAACCATGTTTGAGACACACCAGACATTTACCAAGCCCCCGAGTGTACACATCAGATATTCATCAGCCCCTCAAACACTCGCTTAGAAAACCATCCATTTTCTCCAGAGTATTAAAACATTTTATCTATTTAGGCTGACCAAAATACAAACTTGGGTACTGATAGCAATCCCCTTTCAAGGAATTATAACAATGGAGTCAATGAATGTGACAGGGTCATCACCTTCTTTCCACGAATAACAGCCCCTGGCTCGCCTTGAATCACCATAGACTTTGTGGCTCCGAGAAATAAGCCAGTTGGTGCAAGTGATCCAGGTTCAGCAAAGTCATTCATAATACCAGTTACTTCTGCAGGGTTAAGCTACACATCATCATAAGAACAACAAAGTCTCATCAGTGGAAAAGAAGGAAATCTAATCACATGTGTGCATATATAAGTTACATAGAAATAGCTGCAGGTCTGTAGTGAACTTATATTGTCATCATATCATGTGAAAATAGAATTATATCAGTACGTAGCACGCACTCTTAATTCTACTGAAAAACATTTCCTCTTTTTGAAAATGTAGTCAGCAACTATTCAGAAGTCTTCTCCACCTGTTCTTGAAAATCCGTCGTTTACAACTAGGTTGGGGAAAACGGATACTTGCCTATGCATAATTGCAAGGCAAATCATCCCATATGATGTCAAATTTCAACAAATTACTGACCACTTGTTCCAACCAAGTGATAAGTTTAAAGCATAAAAAGGTCAGGGAATGCAGACAACCTGTATTCATATTAAAAAGGTCTAATAGCTATTAGAAGAAAAATTGAACAAGAATGTTCCATCTCTCAGCAATTAGATTTGAGATTGAGTTGATAAATATCCATTATACTAATCACAAAAATCTAACAACCTTCTAACGGTGGAGAAGAATATATTCACAACCCAGTTAATAAATTATAATAGACAAACAAGGAACCTGTTCCAACATCAAATTTGTGACAGGTAATGCCAAATGATATTTATTATGCTATATCCACTAGATAGCCGAAACCCAAGATCCAGCAGAATCTGTAAAACCTTTACTATTATAAAAAAAAGAAAAAGGAAAAAAACATTTCATCAACACATCACAGATCCATTACAGTCTCATGTGATCCAATAGCTATTCACAAAATGGAAACGTATTATGTCCTAATACAACAACAAAGACATATGTCTTAACTAACTATATAAAGAAATGGAACCTCAAACTCCAGCAAATTTGAATCCAAAACCAAAATATAAACATAACCAACATCCAAAATTATCTCATACAACACAAAACTAATATGCATCTTGGGCATGGCTAGGCTGTTTTGGGCTTAGCCTTTCTTTGGTGTTCTTTTCTCTGAAATAATAAATTTTACTGTTATAAAAAAATTGAAAAAAATGATAATGTGCATTTTTCCATCATCCAAAACCTTATGTTATCCTGTAAAACTGCAATGTATATGGATTTGTTCATATGCTCATTTCAGGCACTATAAAATGACTACATATTCAGATCATTATCCACCAATATGAAATATATCCGACCTCACCCTTCAAAAAAAAAAAAAACCCTGCCTGCATGCATTGATCAAATCACCTCAAATCATTCAATATGTAATAAAATAAAAAAACCCACATCCTACATTGATCAAACACCTCATTCTCAACCCTTTCAGCAAATCAAACAACACCATCAACAAAGAAATGAGTATTTATAGCTGAATTCTTCAATCCAACCTATCACATAATTCAATGCATATATTTCCAAATTCCAAGAAAGAACATAAATGACAAAAACCAAGTTCAAATCACCCAATGAAACAGATAATCCAAAAAAAAAAAAAAAAACACCAAAATGAATGCTTGTCAGATCTGAAGGAGAGAATGTAAACCAATTAATGAAAGGCCATTTAGGGTGGAATAAAAGCGAGAAACAGACCCGAGGAAAGGAAGTGCTTTGAGCCCAGACGCTTCCATCGTGTCCGAGGATGGCCGCAGACGTGAGATGGTGGCCTTCGATGTCGCACATCAGATGATCGTCGACGTATGTTTGCCAAGACATGATTCAATCTCTTTCTCTTCTTCTTGCTCTGGTTTTGTTCTGCTTTTCTTCTCTGTTGTGGAAGGGAAGGAGAAAGCCTTCTAGGGAGAAAATTATAAGGGTTGAGGGTGATTTTTGTGACGATTTCGTTCGGCAACTTCAGGGGTAAAGTGGTCCAAAACTTGTGTACGAACACCAAAATCGCAAAATACCAGTATTTGTGTTTAAAATGGTCAAATACAGGATTAACCATACTTTTCTTGTAAATTTCCCTTTTACATTTGAGTGTTATTTGCTATGTAACCATCAGAAATGATTGTGTTGAAAATATAACTATTTTTGACATGTGATCTTCAATCATTTAATTGTTCTGTTTACTGGCACCCTAAACATCCACAAGTTGATCACTACGTGAAACTTACTACCCCAATTAATGTAGGTGGGGCCCTCTGCATAAACAGCAGGGGTGCGTTTTCATACATGGTTCTCCATGTGGACTCCGTGGGAGAAAACTCGGCCATTTCTCATTATACACTATGTTTATGACATTTTCCCTGCATTGATTGACAGAAAGAGACACCCCCAAGAGTTCAGTGCAGCACCATTATTTCTGGAGTCCGGATCCTCTGACATAGGTTTACCATGAGTGGGCGGAATCGTGCTGCCACACGTGTGCAGTTGTGCCTTGTAGGATCCGGTCACTCAAAATAGTTATCCAGCCGCGGACCCAAGTGTCGCCACACAGGTGCGTAGAAAACCTCTTTAAATAATACTTTAAAAGTTTTTATATTATTATTTAACTTCTTCACTTTATCATTCTCACACCACCTAAATGAAATTCCCGGGTCTGTAATTAGATTAATGGGTTAGAGAAAAACTAGATTTTAACATTTTTTTTTTCTTTTGCAAAAGAGAGATATTCAGACTCTTATATGTATGCTGTAAACCGTACTGGGTTGGTGTCTATGGAGACTTGTATTTATTTAGACTGAGACCAGGTCTAGCAGCTGGAGTGCCAGCCTATTGTTTCACTATTTCAATGGCTTGAGGAGAGACAGGAGAGGTGGCATTTCCCAACTTGGCCTGCCCACCCAACTCAAACACTAGAATATTCTGGGTTGAAGTTTGATCTTTTTAAAATCTGGGTTGGGTTTGATTGACATATTTAATCCCATCAGCTAGGTTTGAGTTACATCTATAATTGCTAGTTGAACTTTATTCAACTGTCGCCCATCAACTCTGACCTGAGTTAGACCTATTAATCCCACCCAACCCATTGCCACCCCTGAAGATAAGGTGAGGGGAAGGTTCATAAATCACATCAGGTCTCAGGGATTGGGTTTTTTGTGCATCTAGAGGATTTTGCTACCTGCATATATTTTTTTCATGACAGAAGAATCTTGCTTTTCTACTTTTTATGAAGGAAGTAAAAATCTTTATCGCGGAAAATTATTTTATCTTTTATTCCCCTTTGGCACGAGGAAAATTCTCACCAAATGGCAGAAGAATGAGCTGTATGAAAAAATATAGTAATCTTCCTCTTTATTGTGGATTCCCTAGTTATACAACTGAACATTTATCATCTATTTTTTTTTTTTTTTAGCCATTGTCTTCAGCCAAGAAATTCAAATTCCTATTGTAATGCTATGGGGCCATGACCTTGAATATCCTGGATTCCCTAGTTGTACAACTGCACATTTATCATCTTATTATTATTATTATTATTATTATTATTATTATTATTATTATTATTTTAGCCTTTGTCTACAGGCAAGAAATTCAAATTCCTATTGTAAAGCTGTGGGGTCATGACCTTAAATATCCCTGTTTGACTCCTCATATTTCCAAAAAGGAAAAAGTTCAAATAAGGACTTAAATTTTTACCTTATTTCAAAAAAAGGAAATAAATTTCAAAACGTCTCAAATTAGTCCCTAAGTTTTTGAGGAAGTTTTCAATTAAGGATATCCATCCATTTAAAATTATTTTTCGGCAACTTTTTCCCTTGATTTTCTTAAAATACCCAAATGAAAGGTATTTTGGGTGTTTTTAGAAAATGAGGGAAGAAGTTGACAGGAAATACCTCTAAATGATTGGATGTCCTTAATTGAAAACTTACTTAAGAACTAATTTAAAAAGTTTTGAAACTTGTATCCCTTTTTGAAATAAGACCAAAGGTTAAAGACTCTCCCTTTTCAAAACCCAGAGATGAAACGACTGTATAACAAGTATGTGTAATTTCAAAACTAACAAATCAGGCTCGTGCCTAGGGCCGAAAATAAGGAGTTAAGCTTAAATAAAACTACACAATAGATACCTTGAGAGATCGTAACAAATGTGAAAATCAAAAGTAAAAAGATCTTTAATATATAAACACACAACTATTTAATTGGTGATGTATGTCAAATCAAAGTAATAATATGAGCTTTAATTTAAAATTAAAGTAACAATCATTTAAACCAATTATACAAACTGTCAGATGGCGAGAAGGATGAGTTGCTAGAGAAGGCGTACGGTCAGATTCTGCTATTTCTGAGTGATGGTGTACTGCGAAAAGTTGCTCAAGAGAGAACTGCTGTTGGCATATGGCAGAAGTTGGAGACCTTGTACATCACGAAGTCTCTCACGAATCGCTTGTATCTGAAAAAGCGATTGTCCACCTTACAAATGCAGGAAGGTACGTCTATTTCAACCCATCTTGATTCTTCTATAAAAGCTATTATGGATCTAGAAAATATCAATGTTGAAACTGATGATGAGGACCAAGCTATCATGTTGTTGTGCTCGTTACCTCCCTCATATGTGCATTTTGTTGATACCATGATATATGATAGAGATACTCTATCCAATGAGGATGTAGAAGCAACCTTGAACTCTAAGGAGTTGAAGAAAAATGTTGCGGCTGACAATGCTAGTTCGGGTGAGGGTTTTGTAGTACAGGGAAGAACAAAAGACTCCAATAGTAAGGGCAAACATAGATCCAACAGGAAAAACATTGAATGTTATTATTGCCATAGGATATTATAGTTATATGAAGAAAACTCATTTTAGCTCTCAGCAGGTCACATAGTGGAAATGCAATTGTAAAACTTAGATAATAACCCTATTTCAAAATCCTAATTAAAGTTGGAAAATCAATTAACATCCAATCAAAATCTTACCTTAAACTAATCATACAAGAAGAGAACGATGGGTTGCTTTACATTACAAAAAAAAAAAAAAAAAGTGATAAAAAAAAAACCCTTACCCAGAGAGGTGGACTTTTCTTCTTCACCCAACCACTCAACGGTTTCTACGAAAGAGAAATAGTAGCTGCTCAAGGAAAGCACACTAGACAGAGAGAGACATGCTAGTGGAAGAAAATAGTAGATCAATGATGTTTTTGTGTTTTTACATTCGAGGTTCGATTCTAAAGTTAATGCTATTGAAGAAAACAAGAGTTTGGATACCCTCAAGGTAAATCAGCTTGCTGGAAATCTTTAGACATATGAAGCAAACCGTTTGAATAAAGGAAAACACTTAGTTCCTTTCGCAGAATCCTTCTTCTTAAATTTAGAACTCTTCCACTTGACTTGTTTTGACTTCATGTACTTCTTGAAGCAACTAAACAATTCAATCATATCATCTTCCGCCTCAGATTTAGAATCAGACTCAATTTTCTTTTCAGGCTTCTTTCTTGATTCTGAGATGGATTTCAAAGCAATACCTTTCTTTTTAGATTTTCCTTTATTCAAACGGTTTGCTTCATATGTCTAAAGATTTCTAGCCAGCTGATTTACCTTGAGGGTATCCAAACTCTTGTTTTTTTCAATAGCATTAACTTTAGAATCGAACCTCGAAGGAAAAGACATGCCCTCATGGATTTGCTCTTGGACTCTACCCAAAAGGCCTCATACCAATGGAGTACTTAGTCCTACTTATATGCCTATGAACTTTCCCATTTCTAGCCGTTGTGGGACTTTGGTTGCACATCCCCAACAATCTAATACTAGTTTTATAAGGTCTGCGACCTTACTGCGTCAGTTGGGCCTAATAACCGGCCCGTTGACCCATTTATTTTGATATTATTATAATTATTATTTTATTAGATATTTAAGTGGGTTTAGATGGTCAGCGAGTTTCTTTTAGTGTTAGACTAGTGCCTGCGGAGTTTCGTGCGATTCTGAGTTCGTTTGACCCTAGTAGGGGGTAGTTTGCAAATTAGGAAAAATTGAGTGTTTTTCCGAAAAATTCCTATCGCCGTGATTTTGGGTTCGTTGGAAAGGTCTCGTCATGTTGATCAATTTTGTCTTTTGGCTCGTTGCGATCCGACGACCAGAAACACTTCTAATAATTCATTTCTTCTCCGGACCTACTTAAAGGCATCTTAGTTTTTTTCCCCTCCCTTTCTTCTTAAACAAGAGATTAACCCTAATCTCTTTTCTTTCTTTGCAACGAACGAGCCTCTTCTTCTTCCTCATTGTTCCAAGGCTCCATAACTCCTTCCCTGAGATATCACTTCCGCGATCCGAGCTGCTCATCTTCTTCCTCGCGATCTCCTCTTTCCATCGACATCAGTTTGGTAAGATTTCCTTCTCTTTCATCTTTTCAATCAATTCTCTTTGGTTTAGATTTAGGTTAGATCTTAATCTTTTCCTCTTTTTTCTTCTCTTTTGCGTGATAGATTACATTTGGTCGGGGTAGATTGAGGTTTTCGCAGTAGTAGGGCTTCTCCTCAGATTTCCCCAATTCCAATCTTCTTCTTGATTGAGGCAAGTAAATCTGCATTTTATAATTAACCATGTCTTCCATTGATTGGATGTGTTTTCTTATTAGATTTCCCTAATTCCAAGCCTGTTATGTTATTAATTTGTGATTAATATGCTAGATTAGGTTCTTTTGGGGAATTTGGGTTTATTTAATTTAATTGTTAATCTTAGTTTGTTAATTGATGTAAGTGAAAATGATAATGGATGGAATGAATTATTGGGAGAGTACGGTGGCTCAGTTTTGTGCAGGTGAACGTTGGAAGGTTTGGGAGAGGATTAAAAATGGTTTAGGGTGAAAAACTGCAAAAATGGGGTTTCTGTATTTGACGTTGGTAGTGTCCGGAGGATGAAGGGACGTCTAGGCAAAAAAAGGGGCAGATGGCTGGACGTTCAGAACGTTGAACGTTAGCCACCTGACATCAGCATAGGATGATTCAAAAAAAAAAAAAAAAGGTTGAATGGCCACTAACATGAATGATGGCTACTGTGGATCATCCAACCAATGAATACATATGGTTGGTCCGTCGCGCATTATATATATAAAGAGGCAAATTCCATAGGCCATAACTTTTAAACCATACATCAGAATTTCGTGAGCCATATACCGTTGAAAAGCTCTTTGAGCGTAGAATCCAATGATACATGTCTCGCGATGATTGGGGATCAGGAAGGGAGGTAGCTAAGGAGATTAATTATTTAGAACACTTTCTTGTGAGTAACAAGGTTGTTAGCCTAGGTTTGGGCCTTAGACATTGGAAACCATGAAACCACTCTCATGTGACCATTAATGGGGTTTTGAAATCGTAGCACGTGGCTTGGTGCGCTTTGATGGGTTGTCTAGGTATTCGTGTATTGTGTATGGTTTAACCGAATGCGTATTGAATTGAATCAATCGATGCTCAATATGATTGTACACCAAGGAAATTCTTTATAAGCATTGATGATTCGAATTCCCCACGCACTCCATTAAACCACATATGGTACAAGGATGACAACACTTGCATAGGATTGGATTGTAATCTCTCCTTGACTTGTTAATTGTATCCGTCGATTCTGTATCCTTGTACACTTTCTTGGCATAAAACATCTAATTAATTATGAAACATAAACTCTTGTAGAATTAGGACAATGACCTGACTTAGAGTGTACCCTAAGAACCGTGTATCGTATATTGATAAACATGACTAGCTAGAATGTAAGGGATTATCGTGTGGATGGTCTCTCTTGTATTATTTCGAATGAGATAATCCCTAAGAACATGCTTTGTTTGCTGAGCTAGCTAAACTTGCTTGACTTGGTTTTCCCTGCGTGTCAACACCACTTTATTATTATTATTATTTGCATATCATGGCCAGCTGCAGTTTGGGGTTTATTGATGGGCCGGATACTCGGACATCGGGGTGGGCAGTCGGCTTTAGACGGCATCCATGGCGTTGAATAGTTGGGAGCGGGCTTGGACCGCGCTACTATTCCCAGGACAGGGAGCTTGGATCCCCTTAGAACCGGGCTTTTGGTATCAGTAGTCCGAATAGGATTGTTGCTAGTACCACGTGAGGAGGCTTGGACATCCACGGAGTTTCCTTCTTGTGCATTGCATTACATTGGTAATGGTGATTTTAGTATTGCTAGGAATCCATGTTTATGATTCTGATGGTTATTTACTCATGCTACATGCCTAGTATTGTTCCTTGTATTCCTACGATTTTGTACTTGTCATTACTCTTATATTTGATGCATGTTATGTTATAATTATATCTTGCTTATCTATTGCTCAACATGTCGTTGACTCTGTTCCTTGGTGTGCAGACTCCTCAGGTGAGTACTACTACGAGGAGCAGGCCGGTGAGGAGATCCTCAACCAGTAGAGGAGGCACGGGAGTGGAGTGCCGATGACGTAGAGTAGCGTCATCATTACCAGGCACATGAGAGACTCACTTTGGGACAAACATTAGATTTTATTTAATTCATTGTTATTCTTCGTTAAACTTTTCTTTCATTGACTCTATGTTATTTAATGGCCTTAGTTTCTGGGATGGCCATTGTAATTAAATTAACTTCCTTTTTAGCTTTAACTGTTTCTTGCAACTTTAAATGTAATTGAGATTTATTATCCATTGTTGATATCAATGTATGAATTCCGTTATTTGTTTTATGTTTTGAGGTTGAAATACATTATCCTCACAGTGGACTTACGATCCTTGGGCCAAAAAGGGCAAAAAAAATTTATTGACCCAAAATTTCACTCCCCGGATACGGTTTATTCTCTAATCGGGTTCGGGGGACGTGACAGGATGATATCAGAGCAATGGATGGTTTCTCAGGGTAAAAATTGTAGAAACCATAGGACGCATGTGAGGATCCCGTTAGTTAGTAGGTTGGCTTTGTAGTTCTTTCTTAGCATTGTATTGTTAGCTTGGGGCATATTGAAATTAAACTTGAATGTTTTACAGGACGATGGCCGGTAGACCCACCCGATCTAATAACGGACCACCACCAGAGGGTAGTTCGTCTCAGAATGGCCCTGAGAATCAATTTCATCAATTCATGGCAGCATTCATTCAGTCTCAAATGGATTTGGCTGAACAGAGTACTAGGCAGAACGAGAGTCAGACTGTATTCCAAGCTCAAATACTTGAGGTAGTGCAAAAAGTGGGCCAGCCATAGCCCAAGGAATATGATCTCAACGAGCTAGTTGAGAAATTCAGGAAGAGGTTCCCACCAGAATTTCATGGCATTGAGGACCCCGCTATGGCAGATGAGTGGGTTGTTCAGATGGAGAAAATCTATGAAGTAGTCAAGTGCACAGGTGTCCAACAGGTGCAGCTAGCGTCCCACATGTTCCGTGGGGCAGCAGAGAGGTGGTGGAAGACAGTGAAGCACCCTTATGAAACAATCGTAAAAGATGTAGCCTGGAAGACCTTCACTGAGCAATTCCAAAAGAAGTTGTTTATCCTTGAGTACTATAGGGATCAGAAGATGGAGGAGTTTGAGAGGTTGGTTCAAGGTGACATGATAGTGCAGGATTATGAGATCTCCTTCGCCCATCTATCCAGGTTTGCAGAGAATCTGATTAAGTCGGAAAGGATTTGGAGGTTCATAAAGGGACTGCGAGTAGACATCAAGCTACAGGTTCAGTGTAGTAAGCTGACCGATTACGATAATGTGGTCAAAGAAGCTTATTGGGCAGAGGAGTATCTTAAGGATGTGATTGCCTTGGAACAGCAGAGGATCTTGGCATTAATACCTCAACCTAAGGCACAGGGTTCTTCCTTCTAGTATTATCAACAGCCGGCATCTAAGAGTCTGCGGGTTGAACCAGTGCTTCGCCAGTTACCTCAGCGGATCACTTGCACTTTCTGTGGGGGTAGCCATCATGTTCGTGATTGCAGGAAACAAACGGGTGCATGTTAGGGATTTTGTATTTGCAATTTGATGGATGCATTTTCTCTTTAGCATCATTTGAATTTTCACACATGCATTGGTTTGGAAAACCTTGAAATCTGATTTTATACATGCATTGGTTTTTAGTCTTGTAGAATTAATGATTTATGCATGTTTTGTTTTTAAACTTGGATGCATTGGTTTTAGAATCCAAACTCTTTTGAAAACCTAATTCTTTGTGCATTATGTTTGGAAAATCATTTTGAGAATTTAGGTTTGAGCCTTGCATACATTCATCACTTTCAGAATCATTTTTGTATGCTTTGTAATGTGAAAAGAGTTTTTAGAAATCAAGCAAGCCTATGTTTTAAATCTTTCAAATTATTTTAGGTTTTTTGTGTTTCATGTTTTTAAACATCTTAGTTTGATTTAAAACATGTTTCCAAGCTTGATTTAATGGCCCAAAAATTCCCACTTGAAAAGACTTTGAAATATGCAAAAAATATGCAATTTTGGTCCCAGGCCAGAATCGCAGTGTTCCAGGTCGACCGAGCCTGGCCCAGGTCGACCGGGAACACTACCGTTGGCCATTTTTCCAACGGTCAGAAATATAGCCGTTGTGTGATCCCGGTCCACCGAGACCTGTTTCCAGGTCGACCGAGGACTAGCCGTTGGACTGTTTTTCATTATAAAGTCCATTCATTTCCCATCTTTCAAGAGGCTTGAACCATGAACTTTTGAGACCATTTTGGAGCCAAAGAAAGGGGAAGAAGTTGGAAAGGCTAGAGGGCCATTTGGAAATCAAATGCTTGAGTTTTAAAAATGTAGATCTTACTTATCATTTTGATTTCCATTAAAATTAGAATCTATGCATGTTTAAATCTTTGTATTTTCTTTTATGCATGATTTCTAGTTTTTAAAGAGTTGTTTTGCAAACTCTTTATCATCTTTGGAATATTAAGAATGGTTTGCAAACTCTCTTGACTAATTCACATGTTCTTAGACTTTAATATTCATACAACTTGTTTAGTTCATTTCTTCAAAGTTGTTTGAATCTTTTATGTGATTAGTTTTATCTTCAATCATCATTTTCTAAGCTTTGATTTTAAAATGCATCAAGCATTCATTTAGGAGCTTCATTGTAGACATTGATTGAAGTAAAGCATTCATACACTTGTGCACACACTTTAGCTTGTTTTAGTGTATGTTTGTAATTTGAATTCAACTTTCATATTAGCCTATTTAAGAGGCAAATTCATTGAGCTTAATTTGTATCTCTTAGAGTGATCTTTTGTGAAGACACTTTCTTAGAGAAATCTTCTTTTGTAAAGGTTGTTGCTTAGCCTAGAAAAGCACATTGAGAGGTTGTTGTTTAGCCTAGAAAAATAACTTTGTAAGGGTTATTGCTTAGCCTATTGAAAAGCATAAATAGTGGAAATCCGATGGGGTGATTGGATCACAAGCCGGTAGTGGACGTAGGCATTGAGGCCGAACCACTATAAACCTTTGTGTTGTGGTGCTTGCTTTTGTGGTGATTGTTTATTTTAGCTTCCGCATTTAGATTGTTTAATCATCACATGTGACTAGTTTATGTTAAGAATTTAAAATTGGTCTAAATTGGTCATATTTGTAGCACACCCTATTCACCCCCCCTCCTCTAGGGTTAGGATCCAAGGACTTTCAGTGCATGTTTCCATTGTTGGGACCCAGGGCATAAGGTCCGCAATTGCCCCAAGAAGACAGGAGTAACACCACCTGCACTTTGAGCTTCGGCGCCTAGACCACCACATCCAGCGCAGCCGTTAAGACAGGTGCCTCCTGCACAGGCCAGGCCCCAGCAGCAACAGATGATTGACCGACCACCCCCGCCACCGCAGCAGCGTCCTCCGGTACCATAGTAGTGATTCCAGCAGAGACCTCCGGCACCACCCAGATTCCAGGCTCGTGGTCCTAGGCCTCAGCAGCAGTATCAGCAGCAACGTCCCCAGCTGGCAGGGAGAGCTTATGCTCCGACACATGAGGAGGTAGAGGCTGCAGGCAATGTTATAGAAGGTACACTTTCAGTTTGTGGATTTGATGCTAAATTCTATTTGATCCTGGATCTACACACTCATTTGTTGCACCAGCTTTTACACCTCATATGGGAGAGGATAAGGAGATATTACCCTATGATTTGATAGTAGCTACTCCTGTGGGTAGACATGTACCTTGTAATGTTATCTGCCTTAGATGTAGTATTCAGATTGGAAAAGTTGTGATGACTGTTAGCTTGATTATTTTACCGATGTCGGAGTTTGACGTGATTCTTGGAATGGATTGGTTAGCAACGAACCGAGCGATGTTAGATTGTTTTAACAAGACCGTGAGGTTACAGGATACAGATTAGAGTGTTGAGTTTGTAGGAGCTAAGAAGTCTAATTCCACTCGGTTGATTTCTACGTTGAAGGTAGAACGATTGATAAGGAGTGGTTGTGAAGGTTTTATCGCATTTATCGCGGAAGATAAGGAGTCTAAGACTGTTGAAGAGATTCCTGTGGTGCGAGAATTCCCGGATTTATTTCCAGAGGAGATTCTTGGTTTGCCACCTGTTCGTGAGTTGGATTTCATGATAGAATTGCAACCGGGTACAGCACCTATATCTAGGGCTCCGTATAGGATGGCTCCAGCAGAATTGAAGAAGTTGAAGACTCAAATAAAAGATCTGTTGGATAAGGGTTTCATTAGACCCAGTGTTTCACCGTGGGGAGAGCTCCGATGATATTTGTGAAGAAGAATAATGGGACTATGAGAATGTACATAGACTACCGACAGCTAAATCAGGTGACAGTTAAGAACAAGTATCCGTTACCTAGGATTGATGAACTGTTTGATCAATTGCAAGGAGCCCAATTCTTTTCAAAAATAGATCTATGATCCGTATATCATTAATTGCGAGTCAGAGAAGAGGATGTTCCTAAGATTGCATTCCGGATGAGATATGGTCACTTTGAGTTCCTCGTGATGCCTTTCGGGTTGACAAATGCACCTACTGTCTTTATGGCATTGATGAATAAGGTGTTTGCTCCTTTCCTAGATCAGTTTGTAGTAGTCTTCATTGATGATATATTGGTGTACTCAAAATCTAAGGAGGAGCATGAGCATCAGTTGAGGACATCGTTGCAGCTTTTGAGGGATAACCAATTATATGCTAAACTGAACAAATGTGAATTTTGGTTGGAGCAAGTGGCATTTTTTGGTCATATTATCTCTAAGGATGGATTGACAGTGGACCCTAAGAAGGTAGCAGCAGTTGTTAATTGGGGTAGTCCATGAAATGTAGCGGAGATTCGCAGTTTTCTGGGACTTGCGGGCTACTACACGAGGTTTGTGAAAGGATTTTCTACCATAGCATCTCTACTCACTAAGTTGACAAGGAAGGATGTTCCGTTTGTGTGAACAGCAGAGTGTGAGAACAGTTTCCAAGAATTGAAAACCAGGTTGACTACAACACCCCATACTTGTTTTACCCTCAGGAAGTGGAGGATTTGTGGTTTATACAGATGCATTAGGGATTGGATTGGGTTGTGTTCTCATGCAAAATGACAAGGTGATAGCATATGGGTCCAGGCAATTGAAGGATCATGAGAAGAAGTATGTCACACATGACTTAGAACTGGCAGCAGTGGTGTTTGCATTGAAATTGTGGAGGCATTATCTGTATGGAGAGAGATTTGAGGTGCACAAAGATCACAAGAGTCTGCAATATCTGTTTATACAGGGCGAATTGAATAACAGGCAGCGGAGATGGATGGAGTACATAAAGGATTATGATTTTCCGATTAAGTACTATCCTGGTAGGGTGAATGTTGTAGCAGATGCTCTCAGTAGAAAGGCAGCTTTTAGTGGGTGTGTAATGCCAGAATGGAGATGGATGGAGCAGTTCAGGGATATGGATGTAGAGGTATGGCCTGTTAACGAGAAAGTATTGGTTGCTACTATGGGAGTTTGGGAGCCAGAAATAGTTAACAAGATCAAGGAAACTCAAAAGGATAATCCTGAGTTGTAGAGAATTATTGACCACATTGATGATCATTCAGAATATAGAATGATTGGAGGAATCCTATACTGCAAAGACAGGTTGTGTGTACCAAATGTGCAAGACATCAAGTTAAAGTTGATGACGGATGCGCACCACACCAGGTATTCAGTTCACCCAGGGAGCACCAAAATGTATCAGAATTTGAAGAACTACTATTGGTGGTTGAAAATGAAGAAAGAGATTGCAGAATTTGTCGCTACGTGTATGACTTGTCAGCAGATTAAGGCAGAACACAAGAAGCCTCCTGGTTTGCTTCACCCGTTCAACATTCCGTAGTGGAAATGGGAGCACATCACTATGCATTTTGTGTCAAGGTTGCCAAACACCAGGAATGGCAATGATGTTATTTAGGTGATTGTGGATAGATTGACGAAGTCAGCACATTTTCTGCCATTCAAGACTGGTCAGTTTATGAACAAGATGACTGTGTTGTACAGGGACAATATAGTCAAGTTGCATGGAGTGCCTAAGTCCATATATCCGATCGAAACCATAAGTTTGTCTCTCGGTTTTGGCCTACTTTTCAATCATCTATGGGTACTCAGTTGAAGTTCAGTACAGCTTACCACCCTCAGATAGATGGACAGTCTGAGCGTACCATCTAGACATTGGAAGATCGTTTCCGAGCATGTGTTTTGGATTTCAAGGAGAGTTGGGATGAAAGCTTGCCTCTGTGTGAGTTTGCCTACAATAACAGCTATCATTCAAGTATTGGTATGGCACCATTTGAGGCATTATACGAGCGAAGATGCAAGACCCCAGCATGTTGGGAGGAAGTAGGAGTTCGGAGTTTTCATGGACCCTCAGAGATTGCTGACTCCAGTGAGAAAGTCAGAATTGTTCAGATGAGGATGAAAGAGTCACGTGATCGACAGAAGAGTTATGCGGACAAGAGGCAGAGACCTCTAGAATTCCAAGTGGGGGATAAGGTGTTTCTGAAGGTGTCACCGATGAGAGGAGTTGTCAGATTTGGACAGAAAGGGAAGCTTGTGAAGAGGTTTGTGGGACCATTTGAGATTAAGAACAGGATTGGAGACGTGGCCTATCATCTTGTGCTACCGCTTGAGTTAGCTGGTGTACATGACATTTTCCATGTCTCAATGCTTCGGAAATATGTTCTAGATCCTACTCACGTGTTGCAGCACGAGCCCCTTCAGATTTAAGCAGATGCAACCTATGTGGAGCGTCTAGCACAGATCATCGACACCAAGGAAGTAGTGATGCGTACCAAGACCATTCACTGGGTTAAGGTACAATGGGAGTATCATACTCCGGAGGAGGCCACATGGGATCTCAAGGACCAGATGCAGAAGGCGTGTCCTTATCTTTTTCCTGATGAGGTATGTTTAGGCATTTGGAGGACTAAATGTTCTTTTTAGATGTGAGAGATGTAAGGTCTGCGACCTTACTGGGTCAATTGGGCCCAATAACCGGCTCGTTGACCCATTTATTTTGATATTATTATAATTATTATTTTATTAGATATTTAAGTAGGTTTAGATGGTCAGCGAGTTTCTTCTAGTGTTAGAATAGTGCCTGCGGAGTTTTGTGTGATTTTGAGTTCGTTTAACCCTAGTAGGGGGTAGTTTGCAAATTATGAAAAATTGAGTATTTTTCCGAAAAATTCCCATCACCGTGATTTTGGGTTCGTTGGAAAGGTCTCGCCATGTTGATCAATTTTGTCTTCTGACTCGTTACGATCTGACGACCAGAAACCCTTCTAATAATTCATTTCTTCTCCGGACCCACATAAGAGCATCTTAGTCTTTTCCCCCTCCCTTTCTTCTTAAACAAGAGATTAACCCTAATCTCTTTTCTTTCTCTGCAATAAACGAGCCTCTTCTTCTTCCTCATTCTTCCAAGGCTCCAGACCTCCTTCCTTGAGAGATCACTTACGCGATCCGAGCCACTCATCTTCTTCCTCACGATCTCTTATTTCCATTGACATCAGTTTGGTAAGATTTCCCTCTCTTTCATCTTTTCAATCAATTCTCTTTGGTTTAGATTTAGGTTAGATCTTAATCTTTTCCTCTATTTTCTTCTCCTTAGTGTTATAGATTGCGTTTGGTCGGGGTAGATTGAAGTTTCGGCAGTAGTAGGGCTTCTCCTCAGATTTCCCCAATTCAAATCTTCTTCTTGGTTGAGGTAAGTAGACCTGCATTTTATAATTAAGCATGTTCGTATGTCTTGCATTGATTGGATGTGTTTTCTTGTTAGGTTTCCCTAATTCCAAAATTGTTCTGTTATTGATTTGGGATTAATATGGTAGATTAGGTTCTTTTAGGAAATTTGGGTTTATTTAATTTAATTGCTAATTTTAGTTTGTTAATTGATGTAAGTGGAAATGATGATGGATAGAATGATTTATTGGGGGAGCACGGTGGCTCAGTTTTGTGCAGGTGAACCTTGGAAGGATAGGGAGAGGATTAAAAATGGTTTGGGGTGAAAAACTGTAAAACTGGGGTTTCTGTATTTGACGTTGGCAGTGTCCGAAGGATGAAGGGACGTCCAGGGAAAAAGAAGGGGGGAGGGGGGGGGGGGGACGTTCAGAACGTTGAACGTTAGCCACCTGACATCAGCATAGGATGATTCAAAAAAAAAAAAAAAAAAAAAAAGGTTGAATGGCCACTGACATGAATGATGGCTACTGTAGATCATCCAACCAATGAATCGGACATTTGGTTGGTCTGTCGCGCATTATATATAAAGGAGCAAACTTCTATGGGCCATAACTTCTAAACCATACGTCAGAATTTCGCGAGCCATATACCGTTGAAAAGCTCTTTGAGCGTAGAATCCAATGATACACATCTCGTGATGATTGGGGGATCGGGAAGGGAGGTACCTAAAAAGATTAATTATTTAGACCACTTTCTTATTAGTAACAAGACTGTTAGCCTAGGTTTGGGCCTTAGACATTGGAAACCATGAAACCACTCTCACGTGACCATTAATGGGGTTTTGAAATCGTAGCACGTGGCTTGGTGTGCTTCGATGGGTTGTTAAGGTATTTGTGTATTGTGTATGGTTTAACCGAATGCGTATTGCATTGATTCAATCGATGCTCAATATGATTGTACACTAAGGAAATTCTTTATAAGCATTGATGATTCGAATTCCCCACGCACTCCGTTAAACCACATATGGTACAAGGATGACAACACTTGCATAGGATTGGATTGTAATCTCTCCTTGACTTGTTAATTGTATCCGTCGATTCTGTATCCTTGTACACTCTCTTGGCATAAAACATCTAATTAATTATAAAACATAAACTCTTGTAGAATTAGGACAATAACCTGACTTAGAGTGTACCTTAAGAACCGTGTATCGTATATTGATAAACATGACTAGCTAGAATGTAAGGGATTATCGTGTGGATGGTCTACCTTGTATTGTTTCGAATGAGATAATCTCTAAGAACATGCTTTGTTTGCTGAGCTAGCCAGATTTTCTTGACTTGGTTTTCCCCACGTGTCAACACCACTTTATTATTATTATTATTATCTGCATATCATGGCCAGCTGCAGTTTGGGGTTTATTGATGGGCCGGTTACTCGGACATCGGGGTGGGCAGTCGGCTTTAGATGGTGTCCATGGCGTTGAATAGTTGAGAGCGAGCTTGGACCGTGCTAGTATTCCCAGGACAGGGAGCTTGGATCCCCCTGAAGCAGGACTTTTGGTATCAGTAGTCCGGATAGGATTGTTACTGGTACCCCGTGAGGTGGCTTGGACATCCACGAAGTCTCCCTCTTGTGCATTGCATTACATTGGTAGTGGTGATTGTTACTATTGTTAGGATTCCTGTTTATGATTCTAATGGTTATTTACTCATGCTACATGGCTAGTATTGTTCCTTGTATTCCTACGATTTTGTACTTGTCATTACTCTTATACTTGATACATGTTATGTTATAATTATATCTTGCTTATCTATTGCTCAACATGTCGTTGACTCTGTTCCTTGGTGTGCAGACTCCTCAAGTGAGTACTACTACGAGGAGCAGGTCGGTGAGGAGATCCTCAACCAGCTGAGGAGGCACGGGAGTGGAGTGCCGATGACGTAGTGTAGCGTCATCAATACGAGGCACATTAAAGACTCACTTTGAGACAAACATTAGATTTTATTTAATTCATTGTTATTCTTCGTTGAACTTTTCTTTCACTGACTCTATGTTGTTTAATGGCCTTAGTTTCTGGGATGGCCATTGTAATTAAATTAACTTCCTTTTTAGCTTTAACTGTTTCTTGCAACTTTAAATTTAATTTTGATTTATTATCCATTGTTGATATCAATGTTTGAATTCCGCTATTTGTTTTATGTTTTGAGGTTGAAATACATTATCCTCACAGTGGACTTACGATCCTTGGGACAAAAAGGGGAAAAAATTTTAATTGGCCCAAAATTTTACTCCCTGGATCCGGTTTATTCTTTGATCGGATTCGGGGGACGTGACAAGTTTGTTAAGACGTGTTTTGTGCATGAGGATCAGCTTCAATGTTTGCCAAGGTGGAGATTTGTTAATTTGTATGGCTCACTATTAATTAGTAAGTCTTGGTTAATCGAGCTCCTGGATTGCCCGAGTTGTACTCTGATTAGAAGTAGGCCTATTATAGTAAGTCTACTGTGATTGGAAGTAAGGTTTGGGTGTAACGGGGTTTGAGGCTGATATTATAAATAGAGACTCAGAGTCTCTAGGATGTACACCTCTATTCTGATTGCACAGTGATTCTCCTGTCTTCCCCATGGACGAAGGTCAAAAGCCGAATCACGTAAATCTCTGTGTTCTTTAGTACGCGATTGATCTTTTCTCGTAGCTCTAGATTATAACACAATTGAAGGTATTATCGCTCCGTCACAACCAGTTTTCTGGAAGGATTCTAACATCAATTTCTCATCGGAGGGAGTTGCAAGTCATGGATTTTAAAAACAACACTATCGTCAGCAATCCCTGTTGAGACTGGAGACTACGCAACATTTCAATTCTCTCGCTCAGCCAGAACAATTTAACAGGTGAAATCCCAGATTCAATAAAGCAATTGGGTCAGTTGGAAATGCTTCAGTTAGATGCAAACTCACTCTACGGCGAGATTCCACCATGGCTGTTTGAAATGGAGGCACTTAAAAGGCTGTAAGTTGGTGGGAACAAACTTGTTTGGAACAACAGTGTAAAGATTTCTCCCAACACCTCATTGTCTGGACTATCTTTGAGATCTTGTGGCATTGTTGGGAAGTTCGTTGACTGGCTTTCAAGCCAAAAGGAACTCAATTTCTTGGACTTAAGCTATAACAGTCTAGATGGGACAATCCCTGAATGGCTTGGTGAGATGGAGATCGGAATTCTACTTCTCTCTGATAACAATCTCACGGGTTCTCTGCCACCTTTTCTCTTGGAATCTCAAAAGCTATCGATCCTTGATCTTTCAAGGAACAACTTCTCCAGTGAACTGCCGGAAAATTTAGGCAATGCGACTAATCTAATCATTCTTTTGTTGCAGAGGAACAGATTTATGGGCTGACTGCCAGAGTCCCTCTCAAGAGTCCAAGGACTTCTCATGTTAAACTTGTCTATGAACATGTTTTCAGGGGATAGGTCTCATAGATTTGACATCAATGCGAGCTTTTCTTATCTGAATCTTTCTTTCAATGAATTTTATGGCGATGTTCCAATGAGCTTCGGGCGAAAGATAATTGTGCTTGCACTAGGCCAGAATAATTTCTCTGGTAGTTTGCCTGAGAATCTGACTGAAATGAAATCCCTCGAACACATCGATGTCCATAGGAATCTAATCACAGGTGAATTTCCAGATTTTATCACCAAACTATCGACTCTTCGTGCTCTAAACTTAAGGGACAATAGCCTCAATGGATTGATCCCCGATGCTGCTCTATCAAACCTTACCGGACTTCGAATCCTCGATCTCTTTGGCAACCAACTTATTGGGAAGATCCCTCCAACATTTGGAAATCTCACTGGAATGATTCAAACCCCCAAAGGTCTTGCTCTCTACCCTGCTATAGAGGGTGTTGCATCAAGTCTCAGTGAAGTAATAGTGTATGTGAATAATGGTATGCTTGTGATTTGGAAAGGATCCATGCAAATTCTACCAAGTTCTATGATTTATCTCTACTCTGTGTCAGATTTATCGAGAAACCGCTTGTCGGATCAAATTCCATCTTCATTAGGCAATCTTGAAGGACTGAAGATATTGAATATCTCTTACAATGAAATCTCTGGTGAGATTCCATCAAGCATTGGGGATTTGAAGAACCTAGAGAGTATGGACTTGTCACATAACAGGCTATCAGGCCAATTGCCAGAATCATTTGCGAGGCTCCAACAACTTTCTACATTGGATGTGAGCAACAATGAGCTGGTGGGTCAGATTCCGGAGGGCGGGCAAATGAATTTGATGAATGACCCGAATAGTTTTGCTAACAACAGTGGATTGTGTGGGGCACTGATTCAGGTCCCATGTCCTGGGACTTCACCGCCAGAGGTTTCTCCAGATTTGAGTGAGAATGATGACAAGGAGGCATTGCTTTCATGGGAAATGGCAGTAGTTGGATATCCAATTTGATTCATATCGACATTGGTAGCTGCGTACTTTGCCGGACTTTTCAGGTTAAGAACACCGGAGCGACGCCATCAATATAATCAATGCTGTCGGTAGCAAAAGTGAGGACTTCAAGTGGTATGTTCATTCATATTTTCCAGTGTTCATGAAATTTTTTCTCTAGAAGGGATGTATTAAGATCAAACTGCCTAGGATCAAACTGCCTAGGTTGTGAGGCCTTGTTGATGTGAGGGCACATTTTGATGTACCCCCACTGGTAACCATTTGAATATGTTGGTTTGTTAATTGTTATGCATCAGGGTAGTGTGTAAATCAGAAACAGGCAGGGCCTGTTTGGCATCATTCTGGAAATGTTTTTCTGGTTTCTAACTATTCTACTCAGATGAGCCTATGATAGTCCATTCAAAATTTTCTAGTCAAAACTCAAGTGATATGTATAACCAAGTAAAGAGATCAGTTTGCGGATTCAATATTCTTTCATCTTTACCATTGTCAATTCTAACACACCATATGGAAATAAAACAGACTATTATAGATATATATATATATGTCATATCACTACAAAAAAAATGTCTTAATGAGTCACTTTTAAAGTGTCTTAAAAAGTGGTTTGTGTCGCTTTTCTGATTACTATGCAAGCGTCTTATCTGCCAGCGTCACTAAAAGTTCGTAAAAGCGTCTCAAGAAATACATTTGTTGTGTCAGTTTCTATTATCGAAGTGACACAAAAAAATGGTTACTTGTGTCACTTTAAACCCAAAAGTGACACTGAAATAACTTAAAAGCGTCACAAGAAAGATGATCAATATGTTGTTTTCGAATCAAAAGTGACACAAGTAGTCATCAGTTGTGACAGTTTCCATAGAAGCGAGATACCATCCATTTTTTTTTAAATAAAAATGCAATATATACATTACTAATAACATGCTGTAGTATGGATACACTTTCAAATCACTAAACCTGCCTTACAAAAGATGCAAAAAAATATAAATAGCAACATTCAATAAGAATCATTTCATTAATTGAAAATTAATCACCATTCACATTAAGGAACGTACTTGCTCGTCCACACACAGTGCTAATTTGTTACATAGGAACTCAATGTGAAATGATCTCCACACTTGCTATAAAAAAAATACAATGGCTGCTTCACAATAACCATGGTTCCACCAACACAAAATTCAGCTCAAATGTCTAATTTCAATATCTGAATTTGGCCATCTCATTACCTTGATGTGCCCATCTAATCAGTGGTTCAAATCAACAAACCAAGGCCCATCCATATGATCCAAACCAACACTGCAATGATGGTGCAGTGTTTTGCTATCCTCTGATCTTTTCCCAGGCAGGTGTTCTCTGACTCAAGCTTGTGCACTGCCAGCTACTGCTTGTGCTTCATCTACTGTTTTGTGCTCCATGTTTTTCTGGTGTCTAACAAGTGCTGATCTGGCTCCTCGTCACTTTCCCCTGTAGCATACGAGCTAACAGATTCTGACCCGTCATCTGCATCATTATTTCCATTAAAGAAGTGAGCAATGTCGCAAATTCAATGTGGAAAATACAATACCAAAAGAACATGATACATTAGCCAAGAGAAAAAAAAATAACAACAGCAGATTCTTGCTTCTCAAAGCTTTAGTTGAATTACATGGAGGTTAGTGGAACTCAATTCACCCAGAGTTAGTATTCATCAAAATGCTGTTAAGGGCGCACAAGGCCATAAACACATGCAAATGTAAGAGTCGATGCAAACGAGTACAGCATGTGAAATTTCATTCCCAAATTTTAAATAATGAAAGATTAGGAATCCAGTTTCATCTCTTACTACATGTTCAACTTTCTTTGAAATATATCTCATAGCCTCAAAATCCTGAAATAAAAATGATTTCAACCTAAATAAATGGAAAATAATAAATGTAGCAACTAGCAATGATGCTAATTCTCAGTAGCTAACATATATACAGGTTGGATTAATACAAGCACAGGCCAGTCTTGTCATCTTATGACAAACAAAAGGACAAAGTTTCAAACATTAAAAGCACAAGCACAGGCCATACCATAAATAAATTAATTAATAAAAACCTCCTACAACTCTTATCTGGAGTAGAGAATCTTTAAGTCCAAAACGTACTGCGAATGTTCTCAGCTAACCACTTAAAAGGTGCATTAAATCTCCATTTATTGAGGGAACTACAGTACTCTGTTGTAGTCCAATCAGGGACCTACAATGGCTTTTGTCAATTTGATTAGTAACGGAGGTTTGTTATTGATGAAGAATACATATGAAGCTAAATGATATTTTGCTGATTACTGAACCATACTTTCAATGATAAACACGTGATTTGACCTATGTGGGGTACATCTTCAAGGCATTTGATGACATTTTAACTCCAATTAGAATAACAAAAACTGTCCGACTGATCATGTAAAATTGGACACATGCGCAGTTGAACGATGTGTATCACTTTTGACTGAAATGGAAGTTAGCCCAGTACCTATACATGTGTGTTAGGGAAAGGAGGAGAGGAGAGGGAGCAGGGGAGGAGGAGTAGGGAAGGGGGGAAGAAATGATATAAACAGGTTGGGATCAAGCAAAAGTGGGCCCCGTGTATGCCAAATCAGGAGGTGAGTATGGTTGATTTTGTCAGCACAGGATTATTTCACATATATACAAGTTTACAACTTAAAGAGGGTCTAACATACAAAGTACTTCATGAGCCGTTAAGCGATCAGAAGGGCAAGAAGAGAGCATCTTTGTGATAAGATCCTTAGCACTGTCTGAGATCCGAGGCCATGGGTCTGAATCAAAATCAATGACTCCCTTCAACACTGCATCAAATATTCCCTGCTGTGTTTCTGAGTTCAAAACAGAGAAGGCTTTCAGAACAAGAAATAAATGAAATCCATAGCTTGTGCAAAACAAGTTTGTCCTTTTTTTGTTGGAGAATATCATTATAACAACAATACTAACGAAATACCTGCCCAGAAAATCTTGCACAAAATTTCTTCACTTAATAATGAGATATAGACAAAGGAGGGAACAGGAACCCTCAAAGGATACTCCATGCAGTAAATAAGGCCTCCATTTGGACCTAAGCCGAGTTCCTCCATGACATCATCCAAGCATATGAGTTCTCTAATATCTGAAGGCAAAGAATTCATCAAAAGAATGTACACAATATTCAAACAACAGAGTAAAAATTTACAGTTCAGAAGACTTGAGAATAAAAAGGAAATGTAACTAGTAGATACCCATTGCTACAGGATAGTCAAAGCTCTCTGCTGCAGGATCTAGGTTCACAGTATGCATCGTTCTCCGAATGGTTTCACAATGTCGGTACAAACTAGAGTAGTAAGTAGACTGATTCAGCAGAAAAAAAAAAAAAAAAAAAAAAGGTCAGAGAGGCCAAAGGATACAGTGGCTTCCATTGAGTAATTGTATTATTGTTGTAAATGAAAATTTGAATGGCTCCAGAGCCTCTAAATATATCATCTTCAATGAGTAATGTCGGTTAGATGTTTTGGTGATCTAGCTCAAGGCATATTTATTTTTTTGCAAAATGCAAATTCCTGTTACAAAGACTACATCCTCGAGTATATAGAATAAGGTAACATTTGAATCAAGATTCAAGAAGTTACAGAAAGAACTATTTAAGAAAAAGAGAAACAGGGAGAGAGGGGAGATGGGGGCGCAAAAGAAACAAAGATGATTTAAAATAAAGTCCAAATTAAGATGAGAAACATTTAGCATGAAGAAGAAATTTACCAGTTTTTAGGCACAGAAAAAAAAAAACAAGTACATTACCTTGCCACTGCCTGCAGGACCAATAACAAGTTGTGCATACCCCATGATGATTGCAATCAACAATAGTTTCACCAGTTAACAGTAGACCTGCAAGCAAAAGTTAAAAAACCCCAAACATCCCAAGAACTGCAACAGCCGCATATGCAATACACCAGACAGCAGCCGCCGTGAATGAGGTTATGAAGACAGAGTAAGCCATACCTGTTTATACAGCATAAGCATCAGAACTGTGCATGACCAACTTTTTTGCATTATAGCTATCACATGAGAATCCATGTCATCAGCCATTGTAACAATTATGTCTGAAAGGGTCAGATTTGAAGACTCTGGATATAGATATAGATATAGGTTTCTGCCAAGAAGAAGAAGGAGAGGAAGAAAATGGCAATAGATATAGGTTTTTACCACCACCAAACTTCTGTACTAGTTGAATCACATAAAATATGAGAGTAACCATCTATGTGGAGCACATCTAGAAAGGACTATCCATTGTGATTATTAACTTTATTAGAACCATCCACCATTGGAACCATGAAACCATCTTCTGTGGAATATATATATGACCCATGAACTTCTGTAAAACCCCTCAAATTATATTCCAGACATCAAATGCAGAACCATCTGGCAATAGCCACCATCGATGTAGAAACCAACTTGCGAACACTTAACTCGAACACATTGTCAAATGAGCAGCTCAACACAAATCCAGTATTTCAACAACAAAAAGGCGTGTATCTAAATTCACAAAACCCAATTACCTATTTCTTTCTTTCATTAATTACTAAATCAAAGTCAGTAACCCCTGCTGTCTGCACATCATTATAAAAAAATTTATCAGAAAATGGGTTAATATGATCAATAAGACAGACACTTTCTGAAGCTCCCAAACATGAAACAAGACCCACCGATTCCTCATCAGTAGACATAAAATTAGAGAAAACAAGACCCCATCAATTGCATAAACTAAACACTACAGAAACAATTCAGTAGTAATTTAAAAAAAAGATACCTTCATGAAGAGAGAAGCGCAATCGGTGCACTTGGGGGCCTTATTTGGATAGGGTTTGGGAGATGGGGCGGAGAAGCCTGGGGTTCTCAAAGCCCTAGGGTCTTGTGGTTTTAGTTAAAAACCTAGTTAAAAACTCTACACAATTCATAACCCACTTGATAAAATGATACCAAGTATGAGATCTGAAAGGCACTTTCTGTGAATAAGTACCAAAAGGAAAACTACCAAAATGCCACTGCATGCAGATCACAAAAGAAATGAACATCAATAATTCAGGTTGATGGCATTGTCATCAACACATGATTAGGTAGTGTAAAAAAGATCAGAACACCAACAACTTTAATTTCACTTTGATACTTGTCATAACTACAATGCGAAAATAGAGGCACCATCATCAGATTTCACATGCTCATGCAACATAGCATCCAATCCATTCTCACATCTAGATACCCATCTTAAGACCTTTTCCAAAACCTAATTAATTTCCATTGAAAACTTTCAAATGGACAACTAAACCCTAAATGCTTTCGATATTATGGGGGAAGAAACATGAAGCAAGAGATGGGATTGAAATGGAACTCTAGCAAGTCACAGAACATGTGAATATAAATGAACATTTCGGGACTCAAAATCATCAAAAAAGGCAAAAGGTTATAACAAATTAGAAGCTCTTATGAGAGTGCCATAGAGAGGAAGTTTCTAAAATGCAAGAGGAAGAAGCGGCAAGATGGAGTCTCTTTTGGTTGGCAGTTGAATTAATGCCAAATTGAGACCATAAAAAAACAAAGATAAAATCACCAATGAAAGAAAGAATCTGAAAGTAAACACAAAGTAAATCAGAACATGAAAACTCCTCAATTCAAGGCAGAATTTAGCCGGAAAGCCAAACTAAGAACAAAACATTAAATTCATGAAACCAGAAGCAAAATGTGGAAAAATGAGGGGAACAAAATAAAATCCAGTAATGAGAAGCCAAATCTCTCCAAATATAAGCAGAATTCAACTCAACAGAACAACTGAATCAGGAAATGAACTAAAACTCCAAAAAAAGGAAAAAAACAATCTTTCGCAGATTCAAATCAATCAAATACAGGTAGAATTCAAGCGTTATAAATGACAAATCTGGTAAATCAGAAGCTTTTTCAAGAAATCCAAATCTAGGACGAAAACACATCATCTAGCTGCAAATACACTGTAGAAACTTCAGAAAACGCAAAGGAAGAAACAATCAGGAATTCATTTTAAGTTTGCATTGCTTTAGAACAGCAATCTCGATGGCACCAACATTCATCCATAAATATAAATTCATTCCAAATCATGAATAAATAAAGACATCAATTCAAATTGCCATCACTGTGAAACAAACTCCCAGATCAAATCTAACATTGCAGCCAAGGCAAGTGATAACCAATGGAACCTCATAAGTTGAACCTCAAACAAAAATTATCCCCAACCCAGAGTTTGCGTCAAGAACAAGCTGAAAAGCGTCACAATACATCTTAAGTTCCTAACTCTAAACAAAATCATCAGAATTTCAGCAGTAGCAGATGGCATCCAAACAGGACCTTAAACAAGAGACCTTTTGGATTTGGTTGAAAATTGAAATATCATATAGAAGGGAAACAAGGGTCCACCAATTATTTCTCCAGACAATTTAGTTGAATAGGAACTTGGTTTTGCACAACTATTTCCTAAATTAAAAATTAAAAAAAATAGCAATGACAATAATAATAACAATAGAAAAAGGAGAACAAAAACCTCTCAATGAAAGAGTGAGGGTGCTGTGAACTTACCTTTTGTAAATTGGTCCACTCAAGCTCTTTTTTAAGATCTTACAAATAACCTATGCAAGTCGAAAGTCCAACCAAATAGGCCCCTTCATTTATTATACAAACACTTGCATGCACTGAAAGAAATAGATGAGGTTTCTTACATTCGTACAGGATATATTTTAAACATAATATAAACCATGATAAAGTTCTTGAGCAAATTTATTGTCAAAGAAAATTTCCATATGATTGTGATTTCTCATAGACAGAGTGATTGCATAACCTTATAGAGGAATTTAAATTGAGCATGATAAATTATGGGAAAGTTTTTCAACTGCAAGTATACAAACAATAGGAAATATTTTTTTCAAAAGAAAGAAAAAGCTTAAAAGATCAAGCAAGAACTTTAGCCCTAGTGAGAAAAATAGTTTCTAACTTGTAACAGAGATGTAACAAAAAGCCCAGTCAAGGGGACAAGCATATTTCAACAAAAATTAACTGGTTGAGACATTTCATCAACCACTTTGTGGGCACATGAGATCGAATTCAATCTTATCCAACAAAGACTATATGTTTTTTTTTTTGGGGCTTTTATATCAATAAACAAAGGGATATCATCATCTTTTTATTTGAGTTTTAAAGTCACCCTCCAGACTAGACCGAGTCCATTCCTGTGATTCTGTGTTCTAAGCAAAGCATTAATGAAAACAGAAAAAAAAAAACACGCAGTGCATATTTGAAAGAAATTTCAAAAGAAGTATTATAGACAAAGAAGAAAAGAGAAGTAAAAGAATTGAAGAAATATAAAGAGTTATTTACCTATTTGATGTAGCTTATGACAGTGTCGTCCTTGTGCTTGTTTCCGTCTTGATAAGCAACAATATGAAAAATTGCATACGATGAAGAGAACTGAGGAGGTGGTTGCAGAGATCATTACCAAGATTTTAAAAAAGGTTGGAGTCGTTTCTTGATGTCATTGTCTTCCCACTCCAATGCTTCCCACCATGAACTAGAGCCACGAATCTCCTTTAGTGCAAGTGCTACAATATTGGTGCCATTGGAGAGGAAGGAGAGACTCTTCAACTTGGGACATTCCAAAATAAAAATAATTTCTAGTGATGGCCATTCGAAATTAGAAAATTGTTGGCAAATGCTCTGCTCCCACGCAGGGGCACACTACCCAATCCAAGAGCATCCAAAAGCGCCCAAAAAGAAAAATCATGGAAATAAAACAAACCTAGAAGGAGAGGAGACGGAAGAAGAGGGATTAGGGTTCCATCCCATCAGCGAGTCGACCCTGCCGGCGATAAGAAGAAGCGCGAAGGCGATGCCGGCGGCAAGGAGGAGCTTGACCTTAACACCGCCGAGGGAACTCTGGATCCGCCGCAGCAGAGGCAGCTATGGTAAGCGCCTCTGTTAGCGGCCTTCTCCTTAGCCTGAGAATAGAGGTCGCTGCTGCCGGCCGGTGCGAAGACACCATCTCTGAGTGCAATGATGGATACCAATGCTCAGCCTGTTGATTGAGAGAGAGAAAGGAAATGACGGTGTCGATCTCCGCTATTGTACCGGTCGATTAGCAGAGAAAGAGGAAGAGAGACGATGTCAATCTCCGCTGCCATGCTCGTCGATTGGGGGAGAGTGAAGAAGAAGAAGAAAAAAAAAGGGATTTTTTTTTTTTGTTTGGGTCTCAGCAAAATCAAGGCAGAGAAAGGGGGAAATTGGGCATTTTGTGAATCCTGAAGAAATCACATCACAATCCCTCGAAATCCAAATGACCCAGATCACAAAATCCGGAGAATTCACCCGATTCGCCTTCGGCGAGCTTCTCCAGCTTTGCCCTAACCAAACGCCTCTCATCTACACCACCAGCTTTCAGCTCATAAATCACCTACAAACAAGAACCCACAAATGATCAATCAAGTTGCATCAGAGAGAGAAAGAGACCAATTTCAAAGAAGAAGATACCCACCTGGCGATGCTCCCAGTTCCATACGGATACATGATCCGATGCGTCTGCCGTGACGAGCCATGGATGCGTCGGATGGAGCTGGATCTTCACGATCTTGTCGTTTGAAGGACGAAATGCTCTCAATCGCAGCATACTTTTCGAGTGGAGGATTGAAAGAAATTTGAGGAAGTAGTGGAGACTAGTAGAGATCTGAAGGAGATGGAAGCAGATCTGCCATTAACGGATGGAAGTCTCTTGAGGAACGAATAAGATGCAGGTCTGGTTTTTTCTGCAGTGAGATGCGTAGTGGAGTCGATTAGGGTTGGAGTGAGGGAATGAAATGCTTACGATGGAGGGAACCCAAATTATCACTTACCCAAACTCATGTGTCGCTTTTCTTTCCTATTTCATGAAAGAAAATAACAATCAAACTTCTTGTGTCACTTTTGTTTAGTGGGGGGAAAACCATAAATTTATTTTGTGTGTCGCGTTATAGAAAAGTGACCCAACAAACCTCCTCCTCGTTAACTCCTCCTCTAAAGTGACACATCAGACCATACTGTGCCACTTTATTGTAAAAGTGACACAAAAGCTCGTTTCAAAAGCGAGACTAAAAGTCCTTTTTTTGTAGTCATCCATTTGCCTATGGTGGCTTCACCCCTCAAAAAACCTAACTTTGCCAAGATGTATGGTGAATTGAAGTAAAGTGGGGTGAAGCATTAAATCAAGCGAGAATAAAATATAGGGAGTTATGATGGTCATTTGTTTTTAGTGGCCTGATAAGGGAATCATTTTGGATTTTTGTGTAAAAAGAGAATTTTTTTTGTTATTTAGTGAAGATATATAGGAGGTTGCTTTTTTACTTCCTTTTGAGAAAGAGTTAGGGAATTTTAAAATTGTATACTTTTGATATGACCCCTTGTCTTTCCTTGTTCAGATAATGAAAGCTTTACCTCACTTCACCGTACATCCAAATACACCTGGCATTTGCCATAATTCACAAGAACATTATGTAGTCTTAGTACGACATGAAGAGCAAACCCATGCCTTAAACCAACTAACCAACACCCAGTTAGGTCCATTTGATTTTCTATCTTTGGTATAAGTTCCCTCCTCCCGATGACAGGTAGAGAGTAGGCATCAATGCAGGCTATCATTAAAACCCACTAAATACTCCACTTACCCTTAATTCCCTTTTAATTTGGAGGAAATGTTGGTTAAGGACATGTAGTATGTCATACATCAACTCTTTTCACATTTTTAATTGCAAACTACCATTTGTTAATGTATGATTGTGTGACGCCCCGGAGTCCTACATCCACTATAAAGAGGAAAGTAAATGGGGTTATATGTAAGAACTTACACCCTTACTTTGCATGAGGCCTTTTGATGGATTGAAGCCTATCGGAAGCAAAATCGTGAGGCCCGTGAGCCAAGCGGACAATATCATGCATGCTTGAAGGGTGGGGCGTTACAAATTGAGAGTTGACAAAACTTTTGAGAGTTGTTGCAAGAATATCGGCGTGGATGATCTGTGCTAAAAAGTCTTCACTGATGGGTAATCTTATTGGGATGATTCCTTGCATTATTACTTGGGTTTTATGGAATAGATGTAAGGTTCGTATGGAACGGCTGAAAATGAGTGCTATGCAAGTATGGACCTCGGTGAAAATGTGGATTAAAAATGTAGTGGGTGAATTAAAAGTGCGGAGGCGTCTATGTGAGCAGGATCTGGAGTTGTTAACAGCTTTAAATCTGAAAATGCCGCAAAATATTGGCCGGACATGTTGATTAGTAAAGTGGTCGAAGCCGCCACTGGGATGGATCAAGCTTAATTGTGATGGAAGTTGTCGCAATAATCCAGGGTCCTCGGGAGGTAGGGGCATATTGCGGGACATGGATGGAAGTTTTAAAGCATCCGGCTTTGTAAAAGGCAATCTTTTGACAAGGTTATTATTGAAAGTGATTCCGAGTTGGTAGTGGATTGGCTTCGGAAAGGTAAATGCACTCTATGGTATTTATGGGACTATTGGAATGAGATTATTTCCGAAATGCAAGGAATGGATACCCGTATTCTCCATCAATTCCGAGAAGGGAATCAAGCGGCTGATTTTTTGGCCAAACAAGGCGAGCAAGGAAGTAATATTATTATTTATGATGCTCTTCAACAGGTGCCTAGGTTCCTGAAGGGTGTTATTCGGATCGACAAGGTAAGGGCTGCCTTCTATACGTACCTAAGGTTGTTTTTGTTTTTGTTTTTGTTTTTGTTTTTGTTTTTACTAGGCTTGTTTAGATGGTTTTTTCCTTAGGCTTGTTTAGACTTCAGTTTTCTTATCTTTGGCCTGTTTAGTGTACTTTTTTTGGTTTTTTATATTTGGTTTTGTTTTGTCTTGTGTTTGGGAGGTTTTTTTCTTCCTATTTGTAACTCCCTTGGTTTGTAACCAGGGTATTCCTCCGCCATAAGTGAGGGCTGATTAATAATCTTGGGACGGGGCCACTATTGGAAATGTGGCGACCGGCTCTTTGGTAAAAAAAAAGAAGCTACCATTAGTTAGGCATAGATTTTTTATTTTTTATTTTTGGTAAAGAATTAGTCTTAGATGTTATTATCATCAAGAGCTCCAAAAACTTGTTGTTGATGTGATTAAATCTTTAATTCCTAATTTCCAATTATAAGTTGCATATCATGATCTCTCTCTGTATGTGTGTTCATACTTGTGTTTACAGCATTCAGATTGATCATCCAAGCAGCTGTTATATGAGTTGATGCTGTTCATTGAGTGGGTGCAACCCACACTGGATCAAGCATCTTTTATCAATGGCCTGGATCAAGCGTGACTTATGCTAATCTCTGGGCCTGCTCTCTACTCTATAGGTTGAGTCTCAGGCCACTTTTTAGGCCCGACTAAAAATGGGGTGGGCTGGGCCTTGGTTTACAAACCTTTTTTTTATATTGACGCAATCTGGCGTTGGGCCAATCAAGCCCATTTGCCCACCCTCAACCTGACCCAGATGATGTTGGTTGGGAATTTGGCAAGCAGGTATTATGAAGTACTATCAGATGGACATTGCATTTGCCTTCCATTGTTTTATCATATAGTGAAGATGGAGAGATTCCAAAGTTCAAGCCCAATTGGCTTATGTTATAATGTCAAAGAAAAGAAATTGGAATTTTTTTTATGGTGGTGATTAAATTATGTCAATTTATATCAGAATATATGAGGAGCCAATGGATCTGATTTGGAAAAAAACAAAAAAACAAAATGGTTTTCTTGGATCCCAATGCAATTCGGATCTAGAGCTACAAAATATTGGCTTTGGATCCAAATCAACACATGGATCCGGAGCCAACTACACCGATGTATACATAATACATGCGTCTAAGATTTGAAATTTATTAACTTGAATTCAGCCATTAAGGCCTTTTTTCATGTTTTAAATCGGGTCCTGGCTCGGGTCCGAATGTTTGCTTTCCTATTTATGTGGTCTGATCAGGGCCCATAGTAGATAAATTTTCAGATCAGGATCCGGAGATAGACTTGTCCCTCAAAAAAATTTCTGGATCCAGATACACCATGATTCTGAATGGGCCCGATCCTCTTACATTCTTAATTGTAATCATGGGTTGGGATTTTCATTGGAAAAAGCTGAATGTTTTAGTTGCCCAGGCCCAGTTAGTATAATCAGTTCAAAATCCAGGCCCAGCTAGCCCGTTTGGACAATTCTGGTTAGACACTTAGATGTTTCTCACAAGTATCTGTTAGATTGTATGACCTCAATCCAATGTATGATCTGAATAAATTGATTTATTTCGTTAATTAATTTACGTTTTCATGCTTTATTCATGAGATGAATGGTATTTTATTCTTTGTTTGCACATGACCAATACAAAATGATATGATGGTTCATGAGATGAACCGGAGCCCACAAGTATATTAAATGTGATCCATGTATTTGGATGAAATCCACATACCGAAGACATAGATCACAAATCTTATACTTAAATTGATTCACAGCTAGTGATGAGATTGGATACCTCATCTAATAAGGTTGCAGCATTGTGATCACTATAAGATAGTGTGATATGTCTAGATCATCATAGTGTAAGACTTTGGATCATTATGCTGATACATTGGATGTACTGAAGGATCATGAGTAGCACCTTGTACAAATATGTCTTTTTATCAAAGGACTGCTCTCATAATTCCCAAGCAATAGGCTCTTAATCCTGAGTAATTAATGGACTTAAGTTTCTACTATTCATTTACTTTGAGTCATCAATGAGTGAGGCCAATTGTGAGTCAACTTCTCGATGTCTTGGGTACGTGGTAATGGGACTGTTAGAGCATAAAATTCCTAAGATGAAATCTATCCTCATAAATATCTCCTTGTACCAATTAATGGATTTTATCATTAGTGGTGCGCACCCATATAAATTAAGAGTTAATTTGATGGTACTGATGATTACTGTGACTAATTTGGTCACAAGGATAATAAGAGATAGATCCAACTTGATTGGATATATTTATTCCAATAGATCCATGGATATAATTGATGGAGGGGCCTACTTGTAGTAATTGGGAAATTTAGGGTCTTCTTGTAATTATTCCTAAGACTGAAGTGCAATTGCATTTAATTAGTGGACTTATTTGTAATTAATTGTGGGTTCGGAGTTCACATGAGATGTGGGGTTCAGATTCCTAGTTGGAACCAGATTCTAAGGAATCCCTAGTGGTCCCCACGCTAAACCCTAATAAGAGAAGATTACTAATCTCATTAGAACTCTAAAAGAAAGGAGGAGTATGATACTTACTAAGAGTGGAAATGAGACTTCTAATCTTGGTTTAAGAGGAGGTGTGCCATAAACTATAAATAAGAGGTGAGGGTTAGAGATCTCTACACATAATAATCTCTCAAGTTCCTCTCTCTCTCTTCCTCCTCTCTCTCTCTCTCTCTCTCTCTCTCTCTCTCTCTCTCTCTCTCTCTCTCTTCCTCCTCTTGTTACCTACTAGAGATCTAGGGTTTTCTTCTACTTGGAGATCCCACAATTCTCCTTTAGAAGTTCTCTAAGACGGTCATAGCATGGAAGAATACAAAGGCAAGGGAGATAAAAAGTTTACGAAAAGAGTTTTCGTAGAGATCAAGTTCTCAATTAGAGCACAATCAAGCTCTAAAGGTATAGATATATTATCTATTTGAATTAGTATATCTAATTATGTTTGTTGCTTCTTTATCTATCTTCTTGATGGATGTTTCATCTCAATGTATGAGATTAGGGTTTTAGATCTTGGGCTTGGGTTCTTGCCTCATGGATAATTGATTCCTGCATCACGTGAGTCAAAAGTTTTGAATACATATTCACGAGGCCCACCTACTTCCAACAGTATCAATAAGGTTGGTTTACTATCTTCACCATACATGTGGAAGTTGATCGTGATGATGGGCCATACCATCGATGAGACGTACCAAACAATTGAAGGAACTATCCTTGAACCTACAGATGAACAATTGGGAAACAAACTATCTACGTCAAAAGAAGGAATTATCGACTCATGTATCACTATGCACTCGACTCACAATGGCCGTCACATTTTTGTGACGGGTTATTTTCACTCGACAGCGGTCCAGGACAGCCCTTTCATCTTTTAAGTTGACAAAAGGTAAAACATCCCACCACTGTTACCCCAGCGAAACCAACGCTCGTCTCCCTCCAAAAAAATCCCTCCCCTCCCTCCAAAAACGAAACCCCTCACCCCTCACCTCCCCTCTCTTCCAATAGACGATTCCTCCTCCATCAAGGCTCCTCCATCAAGGTTGCAAATGGCTGGACCCTAACCCTTCTCATCTCTGACAGGGTACTCGCATCTCCTCCTTCGTCTTCATCTCTCCAGCATCTCCAAAGCAACGAACCCATCTTCTCTCTTCTCCGTCTTCATTTTTCTGGACCTCCTCCGTCTTTGTCTCCAAAGCAGCAAGCGCATCCCCTGTCTTCTCCATTTTCATTTTTCTCAACTTCCTCATCCCAAAGCAACGAGCCCACCTCTGTCTTCTCCAAAGCAACGAGCCCATCCTGTGTCTTCTCCGTCTTCATTTTTCTGGACCTCCTCTCTCTTTGTATCTCTGGCATCTCCAAGGTACGAATTTTTTAGGGTTTTATGGATTTTCTGTTCCTAGGGGATCTGCCACACTTTTTTGGTGTATCTGGATAGACCAGATCTTCTCTTAAAACTTAAAACTATGATTTTCATCATCATCCCAACAGAAATGGAACAAATATTATGATGTCGTTATGCCCTTTTCCATTGGTGGTGGCAGGTTGTACAGCAGCATCGAACAGAAGCGTAGCTATGGCGTTGCAAGGATCTGCCATCTCCCTTTCCCATCCTGTCCTGTGTGGTTTGGGTCTGGTTTGAGTTCCTGCTTAGTCTCTGTTTTTTTGCTGGTGGCTTTTCTCTCTCCCTGTTCTGCCTGGTTGGTGTTAAGTGTGCTGTGTTGTTGGCTGAGTTGTTGGTCGTGCTGTGTTGGCCTGGGCAATGCCATGCTGAGTAGCTTCTCCTTCTTGGGCTTTCTTGCTGCTGTTGTCCCCTTGCAGAGCTGTTTTTGCTTTCTGTTCGGGTGCTGTTTGTGTTGCTCTGCTTTGTCTTGGCAGGCATTGGTGTTTTGCTTTGTGCTGGCTGCTTTTGTGCTCTTTGAGGTTTGTGTTGTCCTTCTTTTGGCCTTTTCTTTGGTCTTCTGTCCTCTTTGTATAGTGTCTTCCCCTTGGAAGGTTGGCTCTGTGTCTTATTAAGATGGGACTCCTAAAGGTTAAGGGGTTCATTTGCTAGATCACAGATCATGGGTAGAATTTAACACAGGGTTTTAAGAGTATTTGGTAGTTGGTGCATGCTTATGGGAAAAGAGATGGTCCACTGTGTAGTTCAGACAACGACATTCTCATTTGAAAAGCATATTACACTGCAAGGTAAATTTTAGTGCTTCCTTGAATATGGCTTGGATGCCTAAATGAAGTACCTTTACAACTATGAAATGCCTTGAAAATTAGTGAAATTCTTTTTGTCAATGCTTGATCCTTTAGGACAGCCATCTAACAGAAGTTCTGTTACATGCAAAACCGAGAAAGAACTGCATCGGCGCCAAGACATGCTTGTGAATCTTAGATCTAAAGCTAACCAGATGGCTTCTACATTAAGCATGTCAAACTTTGCTAAAAGGTGATCTTTGTGCAGAAATCTTTTCCTGTGTATTTAATTGTCTATGATTTCACATTTTGTCATTTGCATGGGGGTATAGTGAGGCTCACATCTGCTGTGTTATCTCCAACTTCACTCTTAGTGATCCAATTCAGGCAAAGCCAGGTATTGCTTAGATGCTAGGTTATCCTGATGAAACATGTAAAGGTACGGTGGAATTGCATAATATGCCTAGTCTTTTGTGGATTTATTCTGGAAAGCACAAATTTGTCTTGATGAGCCTTGTTTCCCGGATGTGGAGTTATGGAAAATTGAAATGACTGATGGACTATGTCTTTCCTAATTCAAACTCTGTGAATAACAACTTTTCTTATCTCTATTAAAAGATGGTTTGTCATCGGATGTTGAAACCTGAAACACAGACCTTTGCATGCACCTTGGTAGTTGCATGTGGATAACTTAGTAGCAATTTTTAATGAAACTAAACAGAAAAGGTAGATAACAGGGGATATACAAAAATTAGAATGAATGATTATCCAAGCATGATACAACTGTTAACAATGACAACTCTCACTCTCGCTCTCTCTCTCTCTCTCTATATATATATATATATATATGTTTGTATGTATGTATGTATCTCACATGTACCAATCATGCTACCCTTTAATGGAAACTCCTCTTTCTAAGCATATGATGGAAAGAAATTAGACCTCTGAGTATCCAACATAAATTCTGGAATTCCTCCATATTGAAAGACTTGCTTTCAAGGACCACGGATCACTGTTGATCTATTTGATGAGTGATGTAATCAGAGTTGGCTCTTATTCAACCCACAATTTGTTGTAAGCTCACAGTCACCATGTTCAGCCCAAAGAATGGAATTTCAATTCGCTTGATAACAAAATCCAGCAAAAGATCCTTGTAAACACAGTTGTTAGGAATCATCTATCTGACTTTTAATATTTTTTTATGCAGTTTCCCAAGGCTTTAGACATCTAAGAATCAAACAAAACAATCAGGTTCCCAACTATGCCATTACGGAGGAGCAGAATTCTCAGTAGTTTCATGTTCGAAACTATCCAACAACTTGGTGTTTTCTTTTACCAATGCACTTTTTGCTAGTATTCTTAAAGATCGATTGGAAGTAAATATTGAAGCTTATAATAACAACTTATCAAACTGTGCCCACATGCATTTAGGGCCAAGATTACAATAATAATCTCACTCCAAGGGCAATGCCTGTTGTTCATTTTTGTTCTAATCATTTTTTTTTCTTTCTTGAGTGGTTCACTAAATGAGTGAATGGGTTTTGCTTTTGTCCATGTCCACTGTGGACCTCCACCTGATTATTTTCCAGATCTCGTGCAAAGTGTGCAACACTTACACATGCTTAAAGGATTGTCTTTGCACAAATATTGTTTGTATTTCTTATGATGCTTACCTTGAAACCAAGATGGTGACCTTATATTATCATTTCTTAGTAGTTTTATGCATTTGTATAAAGTGGTAATGTAAATCTCTTGCTTGATGGCAGATGGTAAAAAAATACGTTACCACCGTGGAGAGCGATTAATGTGTATCTTATATCTATGATGATACTCATCAAATCAATGATCTTGATCACTGAAACATGGTTCTGTCCCTTAAAAGAAACAAAAGTAGTAGGGTGCATTGAATTCTTTTTTATTTATTTTCAATGCAACTCACTTTTTCATCATTTGATGTGATAATTTTTTTTACATGAAATAGAAAAAAAAAATGAGCTGATTTTCCTCCAAAAAGAGGATTTCAATTTCCCATATTAGGGTAGAAATATAGAATTCTTCTCTCACAAAAATAAAATGGAGATTTTAGAGTGCAAAACCCTCATGATGTACAAGAGTGCAGGGTCTCTATTGTAACTCAACTGGTTAGGCCCATGTCAATTCATATCATCTATGGGGTATGGTGAGATCAAAAGATCTAATTATGGATCAAGGATGGGCTCCATGAGCATGATCTGATGATGGTCATTATCCGTTTAAGGGCTCCAAAATTAAATGGTTTTATGCTACAGTAATAAAACCTTTAACTTTGAGGGCCTTAAACAGATAGTGATGATGATTGGATTGTGCACATGGGTTCTCTCCCCAATATTAAGTGATTGGCATGAATTGCGCGTTTTGGAAAATTATCGTGCAGTAGTGCCCAAATCTTGTAAACATTTTTCAAGAAACTTATTGTATTCTCTCCTTTCAATCTGGATAGAAATCTTCTCTACCATTTGTTGACTATTGTAAAAGCAACCCTCCAATTCTAATGGTCAAGAACGACATCCCTAAAGTTTTGCTCAATATTACAGCCTGAAGAATTTGAAGTTAGAGGGAGTTGAATGATTTAGGATGTTAGTGGGGCCAGTCAGGGCAAGCCAAAAGTTTCTCAGAGCAGGCTCATTTAGTCATCAGGCCTAATATCAGGTTCAAATCCAAAACACTTGCTTGAGTTTTAGGCCTGGGCGAAGCACATTTTCAGAATACACAGTGCTGTTGTTCTATCTATAATATATATGTTGGGTCAGGCCAGGTCTTCAATCATATAAATGCAAGATCCTGACCCCATTTGATTAATGGGCCTAAAAAGGAGTCCTGAGTCCAACCACGTGCCAATAAACATAGCCCAAATTCAGCCCATTGAGACCCAGGCTTGGGTCAGGCCCATGTGGCCCACAATCCCGAAAGGCATGATAATGACCAAGTCAAAAGATTATCCATATTAATGGCCATTACATGGGCAGTGGTTGGAATGGCCTAGGTTCCACAAACAAATGTTGGATTGTCAAATGAAGCTATGACTTTAGTTGCCTTCGGGCTGCTGAGATTGATCCAATGCAGAAGATTCCTACTAAGCTGATCGTCAATTGACTCTCCAAAGGAAAAGTATATGTTTATAAATAGACATCACATCTTAAAGACTAGAAACCGCATTCATTAAAGGAGGCTGTCTCACAAGTATGGTTCTGGGAAATTATTGTCTCTAGAAAATGTTGAGGATAATTTTAAATTTTGTGTGGCTTTCCTTGAAACATGGTAAAATATCACAAAAATAAATTGAAGTTCTATATAATTAAAACAAAAAAAACAAAAAAAACATAGAATACTGTTAAAAACATTTAAATAGATTCTCAACCTGGTAATTGAGGGATGCGGTCAAAACTTTTAAGTTTGTAGCTTGGATTTTGGTTTTTATTTCCAACCCGATTAATAAACAGCTTGGTTTACCCCTGAGATTTTTTGGTTCAAGCTTAAGCTTGAAATTTGTCCCAATATGTAGCTAGGAGTTTCTTAATGATCCAATTTTTCAACCGCATTTTAAGTTTTCTTAGAGGGAAGTGGTCCACCTTTTATCAATCCAATCACTTGACACAAACCAAACTCCCTTTAATTGGAACATATATAATTTTACACTTTTCTAAAAATTAGCCGCCACCAAATTTCACAGTCCCAAAATTTGCACGATGTAGAGCCTTAAAACTAAATGCTAGGATCATTTAATTAGCCTGGCATCTCATATTCCCCTAAAATCCACAACCAACCCTGCTTGATTTGAGTAACTAGTCTGGATTCATTGAAAGAAAATCCTATCCAAACATTATGGATTTCAAGGGACTCAAAAGCATAAAAAGCTGGTAACTGCCATTCAATAAGGATTCATACCCATAGGTCTCAGCACCCAGATTAAAACCCAATCACGCATGTTACCCATGACTCCTTTTCATCCCTGCCCTGTAAGGATTTCATTGAAGTGGAATGTAATTGCTAACGCAGGGGAAGGAGCAAAAAAGAATAAAGACCAGGGTTTCAAACAAACTCAATTAATAGAAGTAGTTGGCAAATGACTTGTTTTTCAAAGTCCACATTGAAAATTTTCTTTCGGAAAAATTTCATTAAGGCATAAAACTTTTGGCTCACTTTCATTCAAGAAGAATTGAATGTGTCAAAAAAGAATACAAGTTTTCCACAAGTTTTTGACAATGAGAAAAACAACCCCCACCCTCCCCCTATCCACAATTTTGAACATACTTTTCGTTTTATCATACCCCTCTAATATTAACTAAGGCAGCGCGTGGATGCTTTCTATAGACATGCCGCATTGTTTGATAAAAAAAAATGTCTGGCTTCTATTCAGATGGATGCAAACCATATAATCCAGTGTAATTTATGGGGTCTTGGGTAGGAATGATTTGTATGGATCATAAGGTGGGCCCCAATATCCACCCTTATTGTAAGACGGTGAGCACTAGGAAGATTTGCCTACGTACATGTATACTATAGGAACTCTAAAAACTGGGCCATTGAAAAAGGAGCATTTCTTTAGCTCTTATAACATCTAAAAATTATCCAAATAAGTGATGTTATTTATTTTGATTGGATTGGGTATTTTCTTAAGGTCCCCTTATGGATAGGTTCTCCAAATTGTCACTTCACAACATCTGAACTTTTTGAGGGAAGAGTTGTTAGTTTTTTCAAAATACCCAAAATGTCTATGCTCTTCTTTTAAAAGAAGTTTATATATACATGTATCATTTGCATATGGGTGGGTACGTATTATTCGTGTACAAAGTTAAAAAATCACGATTATCTCAATTCTTGAAAGATATAGAATGTTGGAGACTATTTGAAAGATTTGTTGGTGGTGCCCATGAAAACTGGTTAAATAAGGCAGAAGAGATGGTCGGATCAAGAAAGTAAGTGCTTAAAACAATTAAAAAAGATGGGGTTGCCAACATACTCATGGCTAAGCGGTGTTGGCACTTTAGTTTCACACACATGCTCATGCCCGGAAAGTGGGTGGGTTTGTCTTTGAGTAATAAAAATGGAGGAATGTTGTTGTTGGTACCAATCAATTTCATGCATGGATCATTTTGACAGCACCTGAATTTTCAATGTGAGCAATGAATATTATGGGATATATTTTCCATGGACGTGTCAAGGCTTATTAGAGTTAATGGGCCTTTGCCTAGTTCTAGTGGTATTAATGAAATGAGGAGTGAAACATTGAAGGTGGATATATTAATTCGACTCACTTTTCTATTATGTAATTTGCCAGGCCACTGGATTGGATTTCATTTTCATCTTTTAATTTTAACCTTTCTCTTTTTTAAGGATCAAAGTGGAAGTCTTTATGTGATCATCACTTTTTCAATATGTAATTTAGCAGGCTAATAGGTTGATGATCAATTCCTTCTTTTAAACATTAATTCTTTCCTTTTAGTCTTTTTTTTTTTTTTTTGAAAACCATAACAAAGATTTCATTAAAAGAAGGAAGAAAAGAATACATCAAAACTAAAAAAAAAAAAAAAAGATGAGTTGGAAGGTGCAAGAGAGAAGAACCAGCCACAACACCAATTACAATACTTCTAGCTCTGGGAGTAAAGAGCAAAATTGTATTAGACTCACTTCCAACCACACAACGTTACATATATAGACACAGAGATGAGCAATGATGAAGTATGTAATATGAAACTTGCCAGCTGAAAGAGAGTCAGGAGAGTCTAATGAATTCACCTACAACGCTCTCCAAGATTCTACTGCTGTTTTCCTTTGCACTTGCAGCTTCCAGTGCCCATGAATTCACCTACAATGGATTCCATGACGCAAACTTGAGCCTGGATGGCACAGCACGGATCACACCAAGTGGTCTGTTGAAGCTTACCAACACTACAGCACAAACGAAGTGTCATGCTTTCTACCCCATTCCTATTCCCTTCAAGAATGCTTCCAATGGTAATGTTCTCACTTTCTCTACTAGTTTTGTCTTTGCAATCATCCCTGAATATCCCACCATTGGAAGCTCGGGGCTAGCCTTTGCAGTTTCCCCTACAAATTTGCTGATCAGCACCGCAGCTGCACAGTATATGGGTCTCTTCAATCTCACCAATGATGGAAACTTGACAAACCATATTGTTGCTGTCGAGCTAGATCCATCTCAAAACATTGATGTGGGAGATATTGATGATAACCATGTTGGGATTGACATCAACAGCATCAGGTCTCGCAATTCCTCTCTTGCAGCTTATTATGTGAATGAAATTGGAGGCTACAAGAACATAAACCTTCAAAGTGGAGAAATGATTCAGGCTTGGGTAGATTACAATGGTATAGAAAACAAATTCAATGTAACATTAGCCCCTGCCAACCTGCCTAAACCTATTTATCCTCTCATATCAATAACGCTTGATCTTTCACCGATAATTAAAGACCATATGTATGTGGGCTTTTCTTCTTCTACTGGTGCAATTGCAGCATCGCATTATGTTTTAGGATGGAGCTTTAAGATGAATGGAGTTGCCAAATCACTTGATATCTCAAGTCTTCCTAAGCTTCCTCGCAGGGGGTCGAAAGGGAGATCGAAATTTCTAGTGATTGGGTTGCCTATAATTGTGGTAGCTTCTGTATTATCAATCACCTTTGGAGTTACATACATGGTGAGGAGACGGATCAAATTTGCTGAAGTACTCGAAGACTGGGAGATCGAATATAAGCCACACAGATTCTCATACAAGGATCTATTCATTGCCACCAAGGGCTTCAGGGACTCTGAGATTTTGGGGATTGGAGGTTTTGGAAGTGTGTACAAAGGCATACTAGCAACTTCCAAAATCAAAATAGCTGTGAAGAGAGTCTCTCATGAATCAAGGCAAGGGACAAGAGAATTTATTGCAGAGGTTGTGAGCCTTGGCCGCCTCCGCCATCGCAACTTGGTAAAGCTATGTGGCTATTGCCGGCATAAAGGAAAGCTCCTCCTCGTCTATGATTACATGCCCAATGGGAGTCTTGACAAGTTCCTCTTCAATGAAGACAGAACTCTGGGTTGGGCTGAAAGGTTTCGAATAGTGAAAGGCGTAGCTTCAGGACTGGTCTATTTGCATGAGGAATGGGAGCAGGTGGTTGTTCACAGAGACATCAAAGCTAGCAATGTTTTATTAGACAGTGAGTTAAATGGGAGGTTAGGCGACTTTGGCCTTTCGAGGATGTATGATCATGGAACTGATCCTCATACTACCCATCTGGTAGGATCACTGGGCTATCTTGCACCTGAGCTTGCTAGAACTGGCAAGGGAACTACAGCCACAGACACATTCGCTTTCGGGGTGTTTTTGCTCGAGGTCGCTTGTGGGAAGAGACCTATAGGCCAGCATCAATCAGGGGAGGAGCTGATGTTAGTGGATTGGGTATCTGAATGTTGGAAGAGGGGGGAGATCCTAGAAGCCAAGGATCTAAAATTGGGAAGCGACTATGCAATTGAGGAAATGGAGCTGGTTTTGAAGCTAGGTCTGCTATGCTCACATCCCAAACCAGTGGCCAGGCCTACCATGCGGCAAGTTGCGCAGATGCTGGATGGTGATTATAGTTTGCCTGAATTGTTATTGCAGTGTTTTGATATCAGTATTTTACTGGCGATGCAAATGGAATATACTTCAGGCCACTCGTCATCAGTAACAGAGTCACTTCTCTCTGGAGGCCGTTGAATCACTCGTCACTCTTAATTAAAAGCTTGTTAGGATCTCTCTCTTTAGCTATCTGTGTCTAGTTTCATTCATATTGCAGTATGGAAGATGTGTGCTACAATCTCTGTTTCCAATTGTGTTCCTTACATTTCCAAGTATTATATATTTATTTCACAGTGATCTATGCAAGAGAAATACAAATCATAGGAATGAAAATGGCTCAACACTGATATTTGGATACTTCAAACTAGGCATTGTAACTGTATCTTGCTCTGTCCCATACTGCAATTTTTATTGGTTAAATTCATGTCCATGCCATGGTATCCCTGCCATGCCATAGCTGGGCGTCATATCTTCAAACAACATGCAGGGTTGGATGTAGTAATTACAAGTTTGTTACTAAAATATTCTCTAGTAAATATACTAACTGCTTGTTAACACAGATTTAAGTCTATTTTTGGTATGTCAAGAGGTCTTTTTCTTGAGATGAAGCATGTCATGGGGTTGAATGAGTCTTTAAACCATAATCCTCTCCTGGCCCTTTGGCATTAATGTCAGGTCTGAATCCTTCTGTTGGATAAGCTTGATCCAAGCCCAACCTCTGTTGTAAGCGTGTCCATATCAATATGAAGCCGTCCCATGAATAACTAACAGTATCAGTATCGTGATTTGTAAAAATCAATGACAAAAATCTTAGTAAAAAACAATGACATTGTAAAGTGTTAAGATTAAACGATTATCTGCCCTCATCCACTTGGTATTTGCAAAGCCCCTTATGTTATGTGTGGAGCCTGATTACACCCGGATCAGACTGTTATGTGTGGTCCCTTTATGTAACCCTAGCATAGCCACCAGAGATCTTATATCTTGTATTCTCATTTTCTGCCTTTAAGCATATTGGAATTGGTGTGATCCGTGGATTACATAAATTTCAAGGGAACCACGTAAATCTGTGTTTCTTCTTTATGTGGTTGATTGCATCTTTTGATCTTTATTTCCTAACACCATATATATATGGCAGGATTTATGATTGTGATACCAAACCCAACCTGACCCAAGCCCAAGACATCAAAGAAAATGTCAATCTTACATCCACATACAGTTATGAACTTTTATATAGAATACGCTACTTAGTAATACAAAAAGTGAACATATGGGGCAAGTTAAGCACACCCTAAACCCAAGAGTACTGCCACAGAGAAGAAGGTGTTCTCGAAAGAAAGGAAATGAGTAGTGCCCATAGTTTCTACTTTCAAGAAAGATACGCCTATGAGACGTTTTAGAAATCTTAAACCCAAACTACCTTCTTTCTTTTCAATGTATTTCCAAAAAAAAAAAATGTCATTTTCTCCGTGTTCTTTCTAACCAAACCCTAATGAGAGAAGTAAAACTCTACAAAGGGTTGTGCTTATTGAAAATCTCACATTGTTCTAATGCACACTCTTTTTTTTTTCACGGGACAAGCCCAAATTTTACTCCAATTAGATCCATGGATATAATTGATGGAGGGGCCTACTTGTAGTAATTGGGAAGTTTAGGGTCTTCTTGTAATTATTCCTAAGACTAAAGTGCAATTACATTTAATTAGTGTACTTATTTGTAATTAATTGTGGGTTCGGAGTTCACATGAGATGTGGGGCTCAGATTCCTAGTTGGAACCAGATTCTAAGGAATTCCTAGTGGTCCCCACGCTAGCCTTAATAAGAGAATGTTACTAATCTCATTAGAACTCTAAAAGAAAGGAGGAGTATGATACTTACTAAGAGTGGAAATGAGACTTCTAATCTTGGTTTAAGAGGAGGTGTGCAATAAACTATAAATAAGAGGTGAGGGTTAGAGATCTCTACACATAATAATCTCTCAAGTTCCTCTCTCTCTCCCTCCTCTCTCTCTCTCTTCCTCCTCTCATTACCTACTAGAGATCTAGGGTTTTCTTCTACTTGAAGATCCCACAATTCTCCTTTAGAAGTTCTCTAAGAGGGTCATAGCATGGAAGAACACAAAGGGTTTTTTTTCACGGGACAAGACCAAATTTTACTCCAATATGAATTGGTCCAATAAAAATATAAATAAAATATAAAAAGAAATTCAAATATTTTACAAGTGGGGGCCTACTTTCTTGAACATGTAGATGGAATATACCCAATTTCAATTCAAAATATTGAAATTGTGCAGGTCAAATTTTAAAGACCGAAAGGCGCTTCCAAATATAATATAAAAAGATTTTTTTAAAAAGGTTTCTTTCGCACTTTTTAATTAAAGAAATACACAAATCTTCACTTATTATGGGATGCAGTTCAGCTCAAGGGTTTAATGTCATTTTGAAACCTGATTTTCATCCAAATCAAGGACTATTTATATTCAAATATGAACTTGATTTTTATTAATATCATATAACTTATTTTCTCTTTCTTTCTTTCTTGTCTAAATAATTTATTATAAATAAATTATTATTCTTCTGTCCACGTATAATCCCCAATCTTCTAGGCGGTACTTATGTTGGTTTTTATGTTTGTTTTTTTTTGGCAAAAAGCATATTTTTTTAATCTATATGTATATTTTACATGCATTAACTTAGATAGATGAATTCATTAATTATAAATAAATGAGATCAAGAAATTAGATTTATATCTAATATTTTGTTGCGATTTAATTTGGTTATGTGATTGAAACAACCAACAGTTTTGATTTGAATAAGATTAGGCTTGAAATAAATAGAGAGAATTAGATTTTTGTTTGATTATACTCATTTTAATCGAACAACATTTTTTTTGTCCAATTAGACTCATTTTAATCCAAATTATTTGATCTAAACAAAAAATTACATTTGCATCTAAGTATAACTAGGCTTGGATTAAATAAAAATCCCAGTTTGAACATGAAATTAGATTAACCCCGAGGGATAGCTCAATTGGCCTAGGACTACGGTTTACACCCGAAGGTTGCGGGTTCGAAACTGTACCACCACACTGGGGCCATAGGGGAATTTTACCCAGCTTTCTCTCTTGGGCCCGTAGGGATTATTCTGGCCCAAAGGGCTGGGAACCCTGCGTTATCAAAAATATAAAAGAAAATACATGAAATTAGATCGACGCATAAGCTGAATCACATCATGTCAAAAGATTTAATTTTTGTGTTTTTTCAATTGGAAAGTGTAATAGTAACTTAGAAAAAAGAAATATTTTATGCTTTCTTTGGCTGTGCATTTTAAATCCTTAAAAATCTGGGCTTCATAATTTCAACATTTTGGATTGAAATAGACTGCACACATTAACATATCTAAGAAAGTGGGCCCAAACGTGTATAACACATGAACGATTTTTTATATTTTTCCACCTCCAATTGTTCAGCAATATTCAAGAAATTCAATCTTTGGGGGACCTGGACCTGAACAAACAACCTTGGGATGAATTTAAAACAAAAAATTCCAACTTGACCAGCTCTGTTTAGAGCAAATGATGTCTAGTCACTGTAAGCTTCAAATCAAATCAGCTTTCTCAATATGAACATGAAGTAGTTCAGCTGAATCGGCAGCAATAAATACCTAAGCCCCATACACAACTTGAATGACAAATAATCAATAACGAGGAAAAAGAAAAGTATATTACAGATGTTATCAAGAGTTAGCAATCAAAAGGTACTGTGATCCATGTCAATTACCTTTTAAAAAAAAAAAAATAACAAACCATGTCAATTGAGTGAAACACAGGGTCTAGAGAGAGTTTTATGATTTCAAACATTACAATTTAAATATTCATGTATCAAAAGATCCATAGCTTTTTAGAAAGAAAGTAAAAGAAAAAAAAATTATGACTATGTATTTATATAATCCAAGAGTAGGTATCATAAAATGAAAAAATGAGAATTGGAGTAGAAGGGAATGGTAAGAGTTTGGATTAAAACAAAGTCCTTGAAAAAAAGAAAAAAAAGAAAAGAAAAGTGGAGAACAGTTATAAGTGGTTATGATAAAGAGATTAAGGTATTTCATGTAACTTCCAGTCAAAATTATAACCGATAGTTAAAATTGGATCCAAAACCTCCTCGCTTAATATATTATAATAGTTAGGGTTCTTCCTGGGAAACATCCTTGTTATGTGTATCAACTATTGCATTTAAAGCCAACAAAAAGGGCACTCTCAACCTTGTTTGTAGACCATTGATTTGATGATCCATACAAGCATTTGTCCTCGTTCCAAGATCAATGGTTTAGATCATAAAAGAGACCGTGTTTAGACCACAAAAACACTTAACAGAAAAACAGAAATTAAACATGAAATTTATAGAAGAACCAAAAACTCCCTCCTTTGCAAGATGATCGGCCACAGCATTTGCCTCTACTAAAATGTGATGAAATAAAGCACCAAATTGACTTGAGATATCCTGAATCTCCTCAACCCAATCCACCAATCTCAAGGGAAAAAAAGACTTTTCTGAACTCCATTAAATCAACCCCCAAACCTAGAATTCTATGCACGTGAATAGATAGTTGGCGAAATTTCTCTAGATTCGAGAACAGGCTACCCATCCATTTCTTTTTCAAGATCTCAATCTTTGAATACAGCTTCATCAGATAGTGACATCCTTATCATGTATATAGTATACACATCGACATCAGATTCATGCCACCCAAGTGATGCCCATCCACACATGCACGAGCAGAGTGACCAAGCCAATTTTGTGCCTCAATTGAAAGGGGCTGCTGATACACTCTCTCAAAAGATATGGAGAAAACTCCTTTTAGCTCTCAGTCAGGTCACATAGTGGAAATACAATTCTAAAATTTAGATAATAACCCTATTTCAAAATCCTAATTAAAGCTGGAAAACCAGTTAACATCCAATCAAAATCTTACCGTAAACTAATCATACAAGAAGAGAATGATGGGTTGCTTTACATTACAAAGAAAAAGAAAGTGATTAAAAAACAAAAATCCTTACCCAGAGAGGTGAAATTTTCTTCTTCACCCAACCACTCAACGGTTTCTACGAAAGAGAAACAGTAGCTGCTCAAGGAAAGCACACTAGACAGAGAGAGACATGCGAGTGGAAGAAAATGGTAGATCAATGATGATTTTGTGTTTTTGTTCCCAATCGCCGGAACACATATATAGAAACAACAACCTTGGAGAAGAAAGGGCTCTCTAGTTTTACAAGAGAATGAAATAGTTGAATGTGTGGAAATTTATTAACTCGAAAACCAAGTCCTGAGATTTGAGGCTTCCTATAGCGCTTGAGTTTTGATGCAGAGGAAAAGAGGGGGACGAGGAGAGAGAGAGAGAGAGAGAGAGAGAGTGTGTCACGACCCAAGCCCGAGATCAAAGTCATTAGGGCTAAACCCCGGGTCGCAATGATAATCATACTTACTCCCATAAACCCCTAACTAACCGAAGTTAAGACGAAGTCCACAAGGGATCTTGCATAAGGAAATATGCGAACCTGTCAATGTACAATTGTGCGAAAATATACAGATATATATACATTGACAACCAATTAAAACTAACCAAGTCCTTTGCTTAAAAGTAAAGTCCAATATACACGATTTCATTCCTAATTAAGTCAACCAAAGCATATTCAAAATACAATGCAGGGGACATCATTTATAATTCTCAAATGAATATACAAAAACATTTCTAAAAAGTTTCCCAAAATATTCCAAGTTACTCGCCCTCAGACCATGTCCATTTGATTAAACCTACTGGAGGTATCGGGTGGGCCTCTTCCGCTGGCGGTACGGTCTCTGAGGGACCAGCACGGGCAACTGAGCCTGTAATATCATCAGTAATACCATGAACACGACGGTTCAACAATATATATACAGATCTATGGCATGTACGACAATTCATTGATTTAACAGTTCTAAACAATCAATGCATGTGCAATAGCAACTCCAAGTAATAACGATAATTACATTGGCAACTACAATAGTATTGGTTTCAATTCACTTTGGTTCTTCCCAAAAGAAGTATTTCACATATGTTCAGTATTCACATTCATTACATTAAGCAATTATCAATGGCTTATCAATAGGACTCGTCAGTCCAATATATGACTTTTCAGTCTATGACCTTTCGGCCCAATAAGGTGGGATCTCCCAGTGTCTGGATCAGAGATCACCGGTATCACCACGGAGCTTCGGAACGCCCCCAAATCCATCTACTGCAGTAGGATTGTTCGTTACATTATTATCTTTATAACTGTCCATTCATTACTTCATTCAGTGCAACTTCATAATGAATTTAGGAAACCACTACGTAGTGCCAGACTCACAACGATTCTAGCCAATCATATTCCAATTCTAAAACAATCATCTAAACCAAACAATTGAGTGAAACGTTCGTTATCAATGCACGTATCACTGTGGATGGTATTATTTAGTTAAATTTGTGCATTAAGATAACCTTAGCTAACACTTATGAAGGTTTAGATACCACTAATATTAGCCTCAACGACTAGGGTTTCAATTTAGATCAGACACAATTTACCTCACGACTCGTCTTAACTAAATGGGGAGTATCTATGATCACATAAGCGATCTTAATCCACGTAAAATCCAAAAATCACTGACCGTTAGGTCCGATCGATTGGCCAAATTTTCATTCACTATGAATAATTTGGTCAGGTTCGGTTACCTCGACGGCTACCTGGCAGTTAGCCGAAACCTTGTTGGCGGCTAGCCGAACCAGGTTCGATTAGCTCACGGTCAGTTTCCCAGAAGCTCGTTTTCTTATGCATTTCTGACTCAATTTCGGTCAGCTCAGCGGTTACTTTTCGGCTAGCCGAAATTCGGCGGTTAGCTGGCGGTCAGCTTTCCAGAGACTGACCAAACTGGGGATTTCTAACGGTTAGCCTCGCAGTTAGCCTTGCGGCTAGCCGAAATTCACCCAGAAGCTCTTTTCCAAGCTTCGGAAGTTTTGAACAAAATCCATAATTTTGAACTCCTTGAGTTCATACAAGTTCTATAGAATCATAAATCACTAGAAATGTATATACTTACCTTTGATTTGAAGGTTAATTGACAAAACCTCTTTGTTTGCTTGGCTTTGAGGTGAAAATCCTCAACTCAAACCTTGTAGCTCTAAGAAGACCTCAAGGAGAAGATGAAGAAGGTGAAGGAGATGAAATCTATTCACTTCGATCTCTCCTAGCTTATAACTTGATGCTTGATGAAGATGAAATTGAAGAAAAAAGAGAAAAATGATGAAGAATGAGCCTAGGGTTTGCAATGAGATGAATGAAGCTCATTTTAGGTTATATAAGCTCCCATTTTGCGTTTAAGTCCTTTAATCTCCTAAATTACGATTCGAGTCAAATGAATGGTCATTTGATCCATTTCTCGTCGAACAACTTCGAGTTTATTATGCAAATTATCATACTCGTCAAGATACACACGTTGGTATCAAAAGTTTCCGTATCTGACAAAATACGTAAATATTCGCATTTACGAAAAAGTTCTCAATTTCCTTGTTTGAGTCTAAACTCTATTCAATTCACTTAATATCCTCGATTATCATTTCATTAAGCCTAATTTATTCATTTTAGGCTAATTTAGTCTCATTTGGCCATAAATCACCATTAGTTCAATTAAACATGATTAGTTAGCTTTAATCTCACTTAATCAAAGTTAATCTTGATTAACTTGGGACGGAGCCTAACAGAGAAAGAGAGTGAATGGCGTGGAGTAGTCGGCATTCTTCTGTGACCGGATATGGAAGTGAGATGGAGATCGGACAAGTGAGAGACCGGACGGCTACAAGCAGTTTCCTCTCCTTCTTTCGTTTCTTCTTTTCTTGATTCGTTCTATTTTTGTTTTCGTCCCTGCTAGGGTTTCGTTGGCATCAACTAAGAAGGGGTAAAATGGGAAGAAAAATTGTTGATTTGGGTGGGAGGTCCGAGCCTAATATTATAAAATTTTGAGGGTTTCAATAGTGGCTACCCTATTTAAAGGAATTTCTTTAGTAAATGTCCCTATATATTTTGTATTTCTTATATTTTCACAAAATATAAGTCCAAAAAAATTACTATAATGGATTAAATCTAAATTTATTACTTCTTTTATTTTTTTACTTATGTATGTATATATATTATGTTACATCTTCCCCGAAATGTAATTCCAAAAAATTTCGCCGAAATCCCGAATTAGCCGAAACTTTTCATTTTGCGGGTTAGTGCAAAATGAGGTCCAAAACAATATTAACAACTATGCATGGTCCCCTTGGAACATTGGATGTCGTATCCGATTTAAAGCGATGAAATGAATAATTAAGTCATACTAATAAACTTGGTTTTAAATGTGAAGCAGCTAGAAGTGCTTGCTTCATGCCCTTGTATTCTATTAAATTTCATTAGTTAACAATTGCTACCAAAACCTTGAGGCGTTAGTAGAGACAACGAAAATACTTTTTAATATTTTCCTTTGGGTGAAGCCCACTCCTCAATCTCCCCTCAGGTGAAACCTGGTCGGCGTACTTTTGGCAAGACACATTTCTTTTATTTTTTTCACTAAGTCATTCCTCTTGTGATTCGAACTCATGACCGATCAGCTCTAATACCATATTAAATTGAGCTTTTTGTATATACCACCTTAAGATTTGTAAGATTTGTAAATAAGCCCCTGAGGTTTTAGTATTTGTAAATAAGCTCTTGTCTTTTCTTTTTAATACTTTTCATATCCCCAAAATCAATATTCCTAGCAAGAATGAGCAGCCACTATAAGATTTGTGTAGAATTTTTATATAAATGACAGCTTTGCCCTTACCTCCATTAAATAAAAATAAATATATTATTATTTACAAAAATATCATTATTTTATCTCAAGTCTCAATGGTTTCTCTAATAACTCTCACATGCTCATGACCAGGGTTGGACCCAAGTACAAGAGCTTGAGGACTGAAGCCCCTAACCAGAAGTGTTTTTTTTTTTTTTTACGTTTACCCCTTCCCCCAATATTTCTTTTACATAGAGCTAAACACCACCACCCCTCGCAAATTCTAAAAAATAATATATATATATTACATTTGGCCATCACCCCAATATTTCTTATACACCCATACACATGAAGCATAATCATGTATTTTGAAAGTTTCATCAATCCAACGATGGGTCATGTATGGATTGGATAAATCATAACCGATTTTGAGTACAAGCATTGATTGTCATCATGATAAATTTGGATTTAATGAAATGAGTCATGTATTGATAATAAAAACAATTTATGTAGGGGTATTCACTCATATTAAGTGCAACTGTTAATGTTACATGCTTTATAATAAAAAGAATGAGTACAAACTTTTGAAATTATGCTTTATATATTCACTCTAAAAACCTATGGTGGTTGGATGACTATTGATTATGGGACACAGAAGGTATTAAAATGAAATGTAGGGGCCTACTTATAAATCCTACAAACCTTAAGGGGGTATATACAAAAAGCTCTATTAAATTTCATTAGCTAACCATTGATACCAAAACCTTGAGGCGTTAGCGGTCGCCGAAAATACCTTTTAATATTCTCCTCAGGTGGGGCTCACTGCTCCATAAAATTACTAGAACCGGTGCTGTTGCTGTTGAGGCAGGTAACAATAACTACATTTTGGCTTTTCCCTCCATGGATGAGATTGGAGTTGGACTGACAGATAAGACGAGTGAGGTAGCCCAAAAAGACCGTTACCCTCTATGTATCTTACCGTATGAGCAGAGAGTCCTATTGTCAAAGCCATGGATCGCTCCCCACGACTTGCACTAAAGAAAATCAAAGAACAAAATTGACTAGACCTCCTCTTGCAACCACACAACATTCAGCAACACAATCCAATAAAAAAGATAAGCACAAACAGAGAGAGATGAACAATGGTGAGGTATTTAATATATAACTTACCAGCTAAATAGAACCACAGGCAGAGACCATGGGATCGGTAGCCAAGTGATAAAAGGGCATCCTAGCTCACCTTAGGTACCAGGGATCAATCGGAGCATGGTAGAAGGAAGAGCACAAAGCATGGAGATCTTAGGCCGAGCACAATCAAAAAAATAAAATTGAGTGTTAAGTCAAGAGAAAAAAAAAAAAAAAAAAAAAAAGATAGGGGAAGCTGGGAGTAAAAGCAACCTATTTTTGTCATTTTGTGATCTTAAAGAATACTTCTTTTTTTTTTTTGTCATTTTGTTTTTATGGGAGAGAGTTATTGAGTTACTGAGAGAAGACTAAGAAGGACAACAAACATTTCAAATAATCAATTTGGTTTCATGTCTGGGAAATCAACCATGGAGGTTATCTTTCTCCTGAGAAGGTTAATAAAACAGTATAGAGAATGTCAGAGAGATTTACATATGGTGTTCATTGACTTAGAGAATGCCTATGACTGAGTTCCTAGGGAGAATCTATGGAGAGTACTACAAAAGAAAAGAGTATGTGTCGCATATATTGAGGCGATAAAGGATATGTATAATAGAGCCGTGACATCTATAAGAACTACTGGCAGAGAGACTAAAGAGTTTCCTATCACGATTGGTCTACACCAAGGCTCAGCGTTAAGCCCGTACTTGTTTGCCCTAGTTATGGATGAGATTACAAGACATATTCAGGATGAGGTGTCGTAGTGTATGCTATTTGCAAATGACATTGTTTTAGTGGATGAGACGAGAGCAATAGTGAATGCTAAGCTAGAATTGTGGAGGAAAACGTTAGAGACAAAAGGGTTTAGGCTAAGTCGATGCAAGACGGAATATATGGAATGCAAGTTTAGGCAAAGTAGGACACCTGGTAACTTAGAAGTAAGTTTGGACACACAAAAGATTGTAGAGAAAGAAAACTTTTGGTACCTTGGATCTATGGTGCAACAGGATGGAGAGATTGATACTGATGTAAGTTACAGGATTCAGGCTGAGTGGACCAAATGGAGGAGTGCTTCGGGGGTCTTGTGTGATCGGAAAGTCCCCCTCAAGGTTAAAGGTTAAAGGAAAGTATTATAAGGTGGCGACACGTCCAGCGTTGTTATATGGATCAGAGTGTTGGGCAGTAAAGCATGATCATGTTAAGAAGATGGAAGTTGCGGAGATGAGAATGCTAAGATGGATGTGCGGGATCACAAGGAGAAATAGGATTATGAATTAGGAGATTAGGGGCAAAGTAGGAATAGCACCGATTAAAAATAAAATGAGAGAAAATCGACTAAGATGGTTCGTCCATGTTAGAAGGCGCCCAACAGAGGCACCTGTTAAAAGGTGTGAAAGCATAGAGATTGCCCAGAGTAGGAGAGGGAGAGGGAGACCCAAGAGAAGTTGGAAAAAAACTATTAAACATGACTTTGCCTACATGGATCTAACGAAAGACATGGCCCTAAACAGATTTGATTAGCGTCATCAAATCCATATAACCGACCTCACCTAGTGGGAAAATGCTT